>OX454417.1:31685957-32285957 GCA_949715475.1 Microchrysa polita | reverse complement strand
TATTTGTAGAGAGACCTAAAGGATTTTGGTCAAATGATACTTGCAACGGAAGAGGTGGGTCGGAAATATAACAGCCATACCATAGGAGCAAATTTATTCCGTAAAATGGAGGCTTATATGGTGTTCATAGACCGAAAGCTGGCTTCTCATTATACCCTTCGCTTATTAAGCGTAAAGGGTATATTAACTTTGTCATGAAGTTTGTAACGCATTGAAGGAAGCATCTCCGACCATATAAAATATGTATATATATGATCAGCGTGACGAGCTGAGTCGATTGGACGATGTCCGTCTGTCCGTCTGTCCGTCTGTCCGTCTGTCCGTCTGTCTGTCTGTTGCGACGCGTTTTGCTCGGCCAGTTTAAAAGCTATGGAGCTGAAATTTTGCACACATGCTTCTTTTTGTTGCAGGCAGTTTGTATGTTTGAATCGCTAAAATCCGAAAAGGGGGTCGTGGGGCTGCCATACAAACCTACTCCCCAAATTTAGGTTCTTCTTAGAAAAACTTTTTTATTTAAGCACCAATTTCAATGAAATTTCACACAAATGTGTTTTAATTGGTAACACACAATATATGTAAAAATCGACCAAATCGGACAATGGGGTCGTGGGGCATACACACCTAGTCCCCCAAATTATGTTCTTCTAAGAAAAACTTTTTTAATTTCTCATCGATTTGAATCAAATTTCGCACAAATGTGTTTCTAGTAATACCACAAAACATATGTAAAAATGGACCAAATCGGACCATGGGGTTATGGGGCTGTCATAGAAACCTAGCTCCCCAAATTAAGTTCTTCTAAGTTTTTTTTTTTATTTATACACCAATTTCAACCAAACTTCACACAAATGTGTTTCTATTGATGACATAAAATATATGTATGAATGGATGGAGTCGGACCATGTGGTCATGGGGCTACCATACAAACCTAGCCCCCCAAATCAAATTTTACTAAGAAAAACGTTTTTATTTGCACACCAATTTCAATCAAACCGCAGAAAATTATATTTCTATTGATGCCACATAACAAACGTGAAAATAAATGAAATCGGACTATGGTGTCGTGGGGCTGCCATACAAACTTTACCCCCAAAATTAGGTTCTTCTAAAAAATATTTTTTTATTTGGACACAAATTTCAACTAAACTTCATGGAAATGTATTTTTAGTGATGGTTCAAAACATATGCAAAAATGAATTATATCGGACGATGGGGTCATGGGGCTGGCATATAAACCCAACCCCCAAATTAGGTTCTTCGAAGAAAACCTTTTTGATTTGTCCACCAATCTGAACCAAATGTGTTTTAATTGATGCCACAAACATACGTAAAAATTGATGGGAAGGCCATGGGGCTGCCCTACAACCCCCTTCCCCCTGTTTTTGGTTCTTATAAGAAACCGACGTCCCCGCTTCGCCCACTAAATCTTCGCCACGGCACTTATGAGAAAATTCAAAAGCACGGAAGCGGGGAGGACTGAGCACTAGTCATAGGTACGCCGGAAAAAAACTTTTAGCCCGAGGGGAGCGAAGGGTATCCAAATTTCGGCCGCGCCCGAAATTAGCCTCGGTCTCGTTTTAGATAAATTTTGATTAAATCAAGCAGAACGATTTTAAAAGCTTAACCCAACACAAAATAATGTGTTTCCATTGTACACATTTATTCATGGAAAAAGCACAGATTTCGAGCTAGCTGGTGAAAGAGGGACAATAATAATTTAGCCTTTTTGTTTGACTTCGAAAAGTGTACAAAAAATATCTACGTCGTAGTATTATTTTTCTTTCATGTGGCTCTTGGGCCTCTAAATCTCGTGGGCCCCCCGCGACGCGGGCCCTGCGGGCCCTTATGCGCCGCCCCTGTATATTACCCTATTATTGTGCTATTAACTTGTGTAATGGAACAGCACCCGGATTCATTTTGCTATATATCTGGCAGTTATACATTTCTAAGTCAGAGGGCACAAATATTATATGTGAAGACCTCAAGATGGTTTGCTTCCAACGTGGATATACAAAATATCCGTGCTTTTTGTGTATGTGGGATAGCAGAGCTCACGATAAACATTACACACAAAGGAATTGGCCCCCGAGATCTAATGTACGGCTGGTGATCCGAATATTGTTCATGAACCGCTTGTGGATCGACATTTTTCCGCCGTTGCATATAAAACTAAGCCTGAAAAAAACAAGTTGTAAAACTAATTGTGGACATCTTGACTTATCTTTCCATTCTATACGCCAACTGTGGTGCATGTCTGTAGTATTTGTGGCATGGCAACTTACCAGCTCTGTTGCAACTACGCGGAACTTTGTCTGTTTGGAGGAGAAGAGCCCCAGCGGGAGAAATATCGAGTTTTTCAATTTCGGAAATGTCACATTGGAATCTTTGCATTGAAACCTCTAAGCGTCTATAGCTCAGTAGGAAGAGTTGCTGACCTCGTGACTGAAGGTCGGAGGTTCGAATCCCGATTGAGACGAAACTTTCTTCCCTCAATTTCCGCCATTGCATATAAAACTAAGCCTGAAGAAACAAGTTGTTACAAGTTACCAACAGAAGGAAATTGTATTAAATATATGATGTCGGCGCTTCCTGCGCTATCATACGCGAAAATAAAAGCTGGTGTATGGTGGTCTACAAATTCGTCAGCATCGAATTATGCGATAGTAGTCGAGCAACTATTGGACAGTTTTCAAAGGCTTGGCTGCAACATGAGCATCAAAGTCCACTTTTTACACAGTCATCTAGATTAAGGTGACCAGACTCTCGAAGGCCCAATGCTGTACACATGGCGGAATTCGGCTTTCAGGCAAATCTTCAATCATACAATTTGCTCCCTCCCCCTTTGTTAACATTTGAAGGATATGTCTTGCACGTGTTTAGCCTTTGCCTCTTAATTACACGCAATTCGCCTACGATTTCCTCTTTAGTCAGTGCTTTTTCATCTTTTGAATGTCGAGACTGCAGTGTCAGCAGCATTGTTCGGATGTGATGACTCTTTCCCTGTCTCTGACTAGCCGAGACCCTGAGACAGAAATAATGTACCATAGTTGTATATTTGAAGTACGGAAATGTTGGTGCCGTGCTAGGAGTCGAACCCGCATTTTCATGCTCTCTAATATCGTAGTGCAGATTTTTTTTAGGAATGATTCAGTAGTAAAACTAGGGGGCTTCGCCCCCTGCTCGCTTCGCTCGCCAACCCCCGGGGCCGAGGCTAATTTCGGGCGCGCCCGAAATTTGGATACCCTTCGCTTGGGCTAAAAGTTTTTTCGGGCGTACCTATGACTTGTATTTAATCCCCCTCCTCATTCTTTTTCTTCCGTCTTGACAAAAGTTTTGGGCTTGGTTGAAATAAGTGGGCAAATAAAAATATTTACTCGGAAAATTTTATTGGGGTTGCCGGAGCATGACCCCACAGTACGATTCCATTCGTTTTGAACTTTTTAGTTGCTTTGATAAAGACACATTAATTCAAGGTTTTGTGAAATTAGTGTAAAAAAAATGTTTCTTAGAAGAACCAATATGGGGGGTTTGGTTTGTATGGCAGCCCCATGACCCCATAGTCCGATTTGATTCAATCTTACATATGTTTTGTATGATCAATAGAAATACATTTGTGTGAAATTTGTTCGAAATTGGTGCACAAATAAAAATGTTTTTCTTAGAAGAACCTAATTTGGGGGGTTGGATTTGTATGATAGCCCCATGACCCCATGGTCCGATTTCATCCGTTCTTACATATGTTTTGTGTCAACAATAGAAATACATTTGTGTGAAATTTGGTTGAAATTGGTGCACAAATAAAAAAGTTTTCCTTAGAAGAACCTAATTTGGGGGGTTAAGTGTGTATGGCAGCCCCATGACCCCATGGTCCGATTTGATCAATTCTTGCATATATTATGTGTTATGGATAGAAACACTTTTTTTGTGGAATTTGGTTGAAATTGGTACACAAATAAAAAAGTTTTTGTTAGAAGAACTCAAATTGGGGAGCTAGGTTTGTATGGCAGCCCCATGACCCAGTGATCCAATTTGGGTGAATCAAACATACAAACAGCCTGCAACAATAAGAAGCACGTGTGCAAAATTTCAGCTTGCTAGCTTCAATACCCGCCGAGTAAAACGCGTCGCAACAGACAGACAGACGGACATGCTCCAATCAACTCCCCAAGTCATGCTGATCATATATGTATACTTTTTGTATGGTCGGAGATGCTTCCTTTAATGTGTTACAAACTTAATGACAAAGTTACGAGACCGAGTTCTAATCGTGCGAATACCCTATACCCATGTACAGACCTAGAAGGCACGCAAAACCCAAAATATTCAATTTCATATTTTTTGTTGGGGAGGGAGGGGTAGATGGGTCGGACCTGACACATCGTTATTACCTTGTCAAGACATCCAACGGCTACCATTTGATATTAATTTGAAGTTTTTCGTGACATTCTATCAAAAGATATGACTGAATATAACTTTGTAGGGGAAGTAGGGGTAGGGGTAGTCGGACCTAATCCACTTTCCATCAACTCAAAGTATATGTCAGAATGAGACATTGATCAAAATTTCAAGTCGATAGCGATATTCTACCCAAAGTTATGGCCGAATTAAAATATCAAGGAGGGGTAGTTTGTATGGGAGGTAGGGGAACCCGTGGTCCGATTTGGCCCATTTTCAATACCGTCCAAGATTTTAGCAAAACAAACATTTGACCAAAATTTCAAACCGCTAGCTTCATTATTTCGGGAGTTATCGTGCTAACAGACAGACACACGGACAGACAGACAGACAGACAGACAGACAGACAGACAGACAGACATGGCTTATTCGATTCAGGGACCGACCCTGATCATTTATATATATACTTTGCCATACCTCCGGTGGCTCCTTTGAGGTGTTACATAATATCGGCGTAACAAAAACAATATACCCTTTCACTCTATGAGCGAAGGGTATAAAAATACCGTGATCATCGGCCTGCTTTCTTTATAGCTTCGTTTCGATTATTGCAATAGATGAACTGATATCTCATTGGGCAGATAATTTTTAAGCGGTTGGCGGCTTTCCTGGCAGGGTGGCCTATTGTATCTGCGATGTTTCTGGAGGAGAGTATGCATTCCTCCATGATTATATTAGTGATATTTTATTGAATTTGATGACGGCTGTAACTTCTAAACCTAGGCAGCTATAGATGAAATGTTCACCAAATGTGGGCAGTGCGGTGTTTCACAAGTCTGCCAATTTCATATTTACTGGAGAATTTTATGGAAAATTTTCGATTAGAAAAGACAAAAGTGCGATTTGAGCAGCTGCAACTGTTGAACGCGGAGAAGTGGAGGAATTATGAGCGCCAACTACCTCCGCAAGTGTGTTAAATTTCAGAACGATCGATCAAAGAGTTCCAGAGTTATCGAAAATGAACGTTTGCCAGTTGAAAGTGCGATTATCTTGCTAAAAATACTTTTAAACACATAAGACTGACCACAGTCCTCCCCGAGGAGCTTAATATGTAGCGGTTTAGGTTTCTTTGGATGGCATTGGGAATGCTGTACATATTGCTGTACACTTACTAATGCTGTACGACAGGTCAAAATGCTGTACTGTACAGCAAAATGCTGCACGTATGGTCAGCTTAATCTAGATTAATTTCCGGAAAATCTTGGGGCTGTGAGTGATGAGCAGAGAGCGATTTTATCAAGATTTAAAAATCATGGAAACTCGATATCAAGGCAGATGGGATGCGAATGTGATGGCGGTCTATTGACGGGGCATAAAACGGGACTGTCCTGAAATTGAACACTCAAAAAAAAACTACAAACGCAAAATGTTTGCCATAAGTTTTTTTTTTTAATTCTTAGGTAATATTGTTAAGATGTTAAATCAATATTTATAAGTAAAAAATTGTAATGAGTTAACGAGTTTCGTTTGTTTGGATTTCAACGAAGGATAGGTTTGTATGGGTGCCAAAATTCGAGCCCCCTGTATCTCAAAAAGTGGACGAATAGGAGAAAAACGGTTAGTATTTCCGGACTCTACGACCAAAAATTAGCTAGAAATGAAAATCAAATCTAAATAAACAAAATGCTGTTCTCCTCGTGTAATTATTATCCTTTCATTTTTTAAATAATAGGGAAAATTTATTTCACTTACAATGCCTTATGGCCCGAATGCATGTACGCATTGAAAATTCTACTATTTTCGATTTTCTGGGCAAACGGGTTATTCCCCGTGAAAATAAAGGCTGATTCCGTGTTCAGTGACAGGTTTTATGTAAGGGGAGGTCAGTTACGATATTGGGTTCAAAACCCATGCATTATGGGTTAACAATCGGTAGTAAGTACATTTTCGATTAGAGCCCATAAATTGTTTAAACAATGTTTTAAAACATTAAATTTTTTTCTTTGATTAATTTGTAATGAGTTGAAATTACTCACAAGTTTGGTAACGCCTAATTATTTTCTTCACAAACTCAAAACTAAAATCCGAATTTCAGTTACTATACCCTTCGCTCATAAAGTGAAAGGGTATATTAACTTTGTCATGAAGTTTGTATTGCATGGAAGCATTTCCATATAAAAAGTATACATATATGATCATATATACATAATATACATGATATGACTTGGGGAGTCGATTGGGCGATGCCAGTCTGTCCTTTTGTCTGTCTGTCTGTCTTTTCGTCTGTCTGTCTGTTGCGACGCGTTTTACTCGGAAAATTTAAAAGCTATGAAGCTAAAATTTTGTACAAATGCTTATTTTTGCTGCAGGCAGTTTGTATGTTTGAATCGGTAAAATCGAACAATGGGGTAATGGGGCCGCCATACAAACCCAACCCCCCAAATTAGGTTCTTTTAAGAAAAACTTTTTATTTTTGCACCAATTTGAACCAAATTTCACACAAATGTATTTCTGTTGATGACACAAAACATATGCAAAAATAGATCAAATCGGACCATGGGGTCATGGGCTGCCATACAAACCCAACACGCCCCCCCCCCATTTTGTTGCTTCTAAGAAACATTTTATACACCAATTTCACAAAACCTTGAATTAATGTGTCTTTATCAAAGCTGCAAAAAAGGTAAAAACAAATGGAATCGCACTATAGGGCCATGCTCCCGCATCCCCGCATAAAATTTTCTGAGTAAATATTTTTATACGCCCACTTATTCCAACCAAACTCCACACAAATATAGTTTTGTCGACGCAACGGAACTTTTGCGAAGACGGATGGAAAAGAATGGCAGGGGGGATTAAATACAAGTCGTAGGTACGCCCGAAAAAACTTTTAGCCCGAGGAGAGCGAAGGGTATCCAAATTTCGGCCGCGCCCGTAATTAGCCTCGGTTTCGTTTACTAATAAATTGTATTTACTCGGAGGTAATTTTTCAGTACATAGAGTTTAAGACACCCAGAAATAAGGTTTTGTGAAAATTTTACTTGCAAGAACTTTATGTATGTATCCATATCATCTGCTTAAGGCAAACATTAAAATATAGAAGAAAAGACTAGGTAATGTATCTAGTCTGTTGTCTGAAAACAACAAATGAATTAATAAAATGTTTATCTATCTATCTATCTATCTATGTAAATCTCCGCGGTGAACGTCCACCGCTGACCGGGCATTCAACGATCGCTGACAACAGGTCTTCCAATCCATGCCAGAGTCATTCTTTGCTCTATTGCCCTGATTCCTTGAGAAGCATACTGCTTTGACGACTGCCGTATGTACACTCAGAAAAATCTCATCACTTAAATTTAAAGTGAAATACATTAAAAATAAAATTTGAATTCATTAATTAATCATTTGCGAGTATTGGCGAGTATCAAGGCGGCTTCAGACCTGGTCGATCAACGACCGATCAGCTTTTCACAGTGAAGCTACTACTCCAAAAGTGCTGGGAATACAACATCGACGTATACCAAATCTTTGTCGACTTCAAGCAGGCATACGACAGTATCGATCGAAGTGTAGTGTACAACATTATGCTAAATTTTGGTATACCGGCAAAGTTAGTGCGACTCACAAGGATGACGATGACTAATACCGTCTCGCAGGTCAGAGTGCAGAATCGACTCACTGACCTATTTGAAACTCGTACTGGACTCAAGCAGGGCGACGGGCTGGCGCCGACGCTCTTCAACCTTGCTTTGGAGTATGTAATTCGAGCCATGAATATGGACAGCAGCGGAACGCTACTCATCAAGTCGACTCAATTAGTAGCGTACGCCGACGATATCAACATCATGTCTCGAAGGTTGGGTGATGCAGAAAGCCTTCGGCATAACCTCAATAACGCCGCAAAGGAAGTTGGACTCACATATCAACGAAAGCAAAACAAAGGCCATGATGCAATCGAAAACAAGGACGCCAGCAAATTCAAGCATCACAGTGGTGGACCTTAATATCGAGTATGTAGACAACTTCAACTATCTGGGTTGTAACTTATCAAAGGACGCCAACGAAACCGACGAAATTAAGCGACGGATACAACTAGCCAATAAGACATATTTCTCGGTCCTCCCTATAATTAATTCGAAACTTGCGCACAGGAACACGAAGCTCCGCGTGTACAAAACGATCATCCGACCCGTGCTATGTTATGGCTGCGAAACATGGACCCTCACCCAAGCCTCCGAAATTTTGCTAGACCGATTCGAACGAAAGGTCCTTCGGCGAATTTTCGGGGCCGTTCGCGAGCGAGACCAATGGCGTATCCGGTACAACCATGAGTTGTATCAATTGTGCGATGAGCTGGAAGTATCGAAAATCGTGAAGCTTCAACGTTTGCAATGGGCGGGGCATGTACAACGGATGGACGATAATCGCATGCCAAAGAAAGTGATGAACGCACAACGAATTGAAGGAGCGAGGTTGCGTGGACGACCGAGAGCTCGCTGGGAGAACTCCGTATGTGAAGACGCCCACCAGCTGCTGGGCTTCCGAAACTGGAGGACGAGGTCACGTAACCGCGACAATTGGAGGTCAACGATTCAGGCGGCCAAGGCCCGACGTCGGGCTATCGTGCCACATTGATGATGATGAATTAATCATTTTACAAACGAATAGTTTTATATTAAATTTAATAGGATTCACTTTAATGATCTGTTCAAAATTGACTGAAACATCGATTTAAAAATGTTCAACTTTGTTTTAAAATTGCTTCATTTTGAAGGCCGTGTCCGTCACATAAACATAAGCCCGCCGCTATTTTGGTCAATCTCAGATAGCTTAGGTGTAGGAAGTAGGACATCACACTCTTCAACGATGGGTCTAAAATAGATTGTGGCGTGGGTGCTGGAATCTTCTGCAGATCACTAAGTATCTCTGAATATTGCCGTCTTCCTGATCATGCCAGCATTTTTTAAGCAGAAATGCTTGCAATCATGAAGGCCTGGTCATGCTGTCAGGGACTTACAAAACAACCAGAATATCGCTATCTGCTCAGATAGTCAGGCTGTTATCATGGCTTTACAATCGGTGAAGACGACCTGCAAGGTTGTTGAAGTATGTATGTGTATAAGGGCTGCTAATTCCAACTGGCGAAATCTGAGGACTTGCGTTATATCAAGGAAGATGTGGCCCTCCTACGACTGGAAAAGAACGTCTAAGATTCTGACCAAACCGCGTAGAGATATCGCCAAGCTTACTGCTGTTATCACAGGCAATGGGGCTCCACGCTGCCAGGCTAGGCATCCCCTACAAGGCGCATTGCCGCAGCTGCGGTAATGTAAATGAGAGGGAAACACTTTCTGTGTGAATGCCCGGGTCTTGCCAGAACCCGGTATAGGACGCTCGTTAGGGCTTTTCTGGGAGGCTGTATTTCGTAAATAACACTGGCTGGTTCAAGACACTTCCCCACTCCTAAATTCATTACCTAACCTTCATCATAAACACTAGCTAAACTTCACGAAGTTTGTGGTTTCAAAACGGCGCTTTATGCGCTAATTGGGCTTTTGGCTAGCCTCTGCCTAAGCTGCCACTTTTACCAACCAACCAATCAGGACTACGAAACGATAGGTAGTAGAAGCAAAGTGAAAAAATAAAGTTTTTAAAATATGGTAAAAAAGCTAAGTTTAAAACAAATAAAAAAAGAAGAAAAAATATGTTTTCACTTTTTTAATCTTACAATCCAAAACATTTTAAATTTAAAGTGAAATCACTTTTAAAATAAAGTGATATTCCCTTTTGATTTGAAATGCAGCAATTTTAAAAGTACAAGAATCACTTTAATATTTCCACTATTGAATAAAAATGAAACATTTTTGAATAAAACGTAAACGTATATGTAAACAAATCATATTTGAAAATAGCTATTGTTTTTGATTTTATAACGATTTTTTTCTAAGTGTAGTTCGGTTTATAAGCAAAGATATCACAACTAACCTGTGCGTCAGAATCACAGTTTGGTGGAAGCCTACAGTTGTACAAGATCTTCTTCGGAAGGGAAATGGAATAGTTGCTTGTGGGAGCTGGTGTTTTCTTCTTATCAATTTTACGAAAGTAAAAATTGAACAAAAAAAAATCAAGCATGCCAAAAGAATGTAACTGTCACCGTGGTGACGCCTTTAATAGATGGCTGGGTATATACTGAGACCCATTGTGAATGCGTTTGTAAATTACATTAGAATCTCAAATGATAAACCCAACAACCCATTAAAGTAGCGCAAAAAAAATCCCTTAATTATTTATTCGTGGCTCACTCATTTTCAACGAAATTAGGCGGCCGATTTACTCCTACCCTAAATTTTCGCGTTGCCGCATTCTTTGACTGATGATAAAACATAATACGAAATTAACTGACGATTGGCCAGGAATTATCGTGCGGGGCTCATAAAATATATTTTCCAGAGATAGACTCTGCTCGGTTGTATTTTACGGTAGAGTTAACTTTTCAAACATTTTCTCTAATTATACATTTTGTACACTGTTGATATGGCAGCAGAGTCTTTTGTATAATTGACTTTGTTGTAGCCACCCTGGGGCGAATAATGTCTGTCTTCGTTCCCGGATGGTTCTTCTCTCATTAGATGATACTACGGTCAGTAGGTACACGACGCCGGTTTTCAATGTAGGATTACACACAGAGAGTAGAAGAGAAGGGAAGATTTTTACTTTAAGATTGGGATAAGCTTAATATGAAAAATCTTCCGTTTTTGGCTAATTTCCGATTATATTTTTTTTGGGGTGATCATTGCCGGAAATTACATGAAAATTGTCTTATAGTTGGGAAGAATTGAGGGAGTAAGGTAAAGGTTTAACGGTTGCTCGTGAAATAAGGATAATTGATGTAGACAGTGCGGGACATTCAATTTCGGGAAGGATGAAATCTGCACTGTCCAAATTGGAAAAGCCATGTAAGGACTTTTAATATCAACACACCCATAAAAATAAATAAACAAAAATAAAAACACAAAATTGTACTCGTATGAATGGAATGAACGGTTTGAATATTTGTGCACTAAAAACACCGAAATCGACATTTTCTCATATTCATTTGAAGCAGATGCGCCGGATTGCAATTATAATGTTTTGATTGAAACGCCCTCTATCAAGCGGTCAACTTCAGTAGACTTCAGTCGATTTTTGTAAGATTTATTACTTCTACTGCTATTGCATAGACCGCACGGTTTTATCCATACATTAATATTTTATCGCGCATATCTTTTTTTCGCCACTTCAATCGATAAATTCGTCACTTACTCGTACACGTACACTTTCGCTTCCACCATGGCACTCACAATACAAGTTCGATAAAGTGAGATAGACGCAGCATCTTAAAATATCTTTTGGTTAGACATCCCTCCAAAATCCCTACGGAATATTTTCATCATCATCATCGACGTCGTTACGAATGCATGTCATAAAATACACATTCACTTTTTATTAACAATAAACGATTTTCAATGGGTGGGCACTGATAGCTTTATCATTCATGATCCGCGACCTTTTTTGAACTTAGCCCTCACGGGTATTTGGCAATGTCTTTCTTTAACGAAATCTTTACTATACACCTACCATAATTATATTTCTTGCTAAACCGCAATTTATACGAGAATATCGAATGTTTTGTGAAAATGTATTCAGGAACAGACAACGTTTAAGGATAATGCCTGTGACAAAAAAAAAATATATCAGAAGCTATCGTTTACATTTTAAATTGGAAAGACGAGCACCTTAAGAGGGTATTGTCACCATAGGATTGGCGTAATCGAAATTACAGGAGAATAACGAATGTTTATTATTAGAATGTTGAACTTTTTTTTGAAGATCCTTGACGACAGGAAAACGAAGGAGAACGCAGATGGTTTTGTTGGTTTACTATTTTGATGATTTCTTCCACAAAAGAAAATTCACATTAGAGCCGACATATATTATCCAATCGATTGTACAATAAAGCTAATTTTATCTATCGAAGTCCGTAGTGGAACCTAAAAAAAGAAGCTTTGTTGTACAATCGATTGGATCATGTATGCCGACTCTTATACCTATAAATTTTAAAAATCATAAAGCGAAATAAGTAATTACAACGCCTCAAGTTGCGCAACTTTCTCAAATATCAACTCCACTGACGATGTGCATATATAACATTCACGCGCAGTTCCACCATTAAACTTTCAAATTACGTTTACATTTCGTGAATTCATTGAAATGAAAACAAAATCACAACACATCTCGGAAAATAAATTGTGTCTACCACAATTTCGTTGCTTTATAGTCAATTATGCAAAATGTATTCAACAATAGTCTCAAGTTTTTCCCAGGATTTATATGCCCAGAGCCTATGTCAAGAATTTTGCTTAATGTTTGCCATTTGCTAAGAAATTCCTTGGAACTGAAATGGAAAAGGGAAACATCAGTGGAAATTACACTTTGTGGTTCAGAATTTTTTCTACGTTATTTTAACAGCTTACATTTTGGGAGTTTAGAAAATTTGAATATGCAATAAGCAGAAATAGGATGAAGATGAACATATCTGTGGTTGTGAACCTGAGGTTTATTTTTAGTGTCCTAAAATGTGCTTTTTTTTTCTCAGTATAATATTTGTTACAGTCGTATGAACACTTTCGCAGTATAAAGTAGAGAGTATATCTAGAAAACGTATCCATCTATTGGTTTCAAAACAATTTTCATAACCTTAACACCATTTTACCAATTTATTTTCATATAAGTTTTAATCCAATTACAGCATAATTGCCGATAGCTTGCAGGAAATAAAAACAAAAATTAGGAGAGAGAATTGAATTAAAATCCTGGACGTTGCATACTACTATACTCGTACTCGTACTACCGGTTAATTAAAAGT
Organism: Microchrysa polita; assembly: GCA_949715475.1. Taxonomy (NCBI): domain Eukaryota; kingdom Metazoa; phylum Arthropoda; class Insecta; order Diptera; family Stratiomyidae; genus Microchrysa; species Microchrysa polita. Next base: position 32,272,654 of record OX454417.1, on the reverse strand, counting down.
TGGATGAATAACATATAATTGAATTAAATGTCGTGTATGTACATCGTGTCGTACGTATCGTGATGTCGAGACAGGTTGATGGATTAATGGATTATCGTGGGAATTTACAAAGTTACGATATTGGGACCGGCCATAGACCAGGCTAGAAGCTAGAACTATCGGTTGTATGGTTTTGATAAAATAACTGAAAATGCAAGCTCCCACTTATTTTGCAATCGTAGCTCCTATTTTTTTGTATTCGTATGACTAAAGCTTTTAGTAGAACGTAAAATGTTGTATATTATAAATTATGGTTTTTGACATGATTGTGGCCGGATTTCATGCAATTTTATTCGTATTAAAATTATTACAATAATGCATTCCGTTCCTACTGAGACTGACACCATCGACGCGAAAGACCCTTCACAAACAACTCAACAGAGTAAAACACCTATAAGTACAGACAGTGATGTTATTTATGGGAGCAGGACATTGAAAAATGCAAACCCTTTTATGGAGTTTTGATTTGAGCCCTATCGATAATAGTATAGTAAATCAGTCTCTCTCTCTCTCTCTGGTTCCTGTTAACCCCTTGTGGGGCATAGGGCATCAACTACGCCTACTTTCCACCTCGTTCTGTTCTGTGCCATCGTCTTTAGGTCTGACCACTGTTTGTTTAATAAAGCAGCCTCGCTATTAATCGATCTTCTCCACGTGTTTCTTGGCCGTCCAACACGGCGCGTCTAGCATTGGCTCCCTGAGGGTTCCAATCTAGGGCCTGCTTTGCAATATTTGTTGGCCCTCTTCGGAGAGTATGACCTATCCATTGCCACTTTCGCCTTTTGACAGAAGTGCCTATCCAATCCAGGCCTGTGATACTCAGGAGATCATCATTGGAAATAATCTCCGGCCAGCGGATTTGTAGGATGCGCCGTAGGCACTGGTTTACGAAAGTTTGCAGCTTAGTTGTTATCTCGTTGGTCACCTTCCAAGTTGAACAGCCATAAAGAAGCACAGATATTACAATAGAATTGAAGATTCGGATTTTGGTGCGCCTGGAAATGTTGTTATTTTGCCAGAAAGGAGTCAAAGTGAAGAAGGCTGTCCTAGCCTTATTGATACGCGATTGTACATCAGCGTCCGCGCCGCCATCTGCTGTGACTATGCTTCCGAGGTAGCAGAATTCGTCAACTTTTTCGACTGCCTGGCCCGAAACACAAATTCCGCTTTGTCCACCAGGATGGTAGCTCAAGTACTTGGTCTTGGCAGCGTTTATCTTGAGCCCGGCATTACGGCTTTCGCAATGCAGAGCATCGGCCATTTGAGCTACATCCTCCTTTTTATTTGAAAGCAGACAAATATCGTCAGCATAGTCCAGGTGTTGCAGGTAATCAAACATTTTCCATCTGATACCTTTCCTCTGGTTTTGAAGCGCGCTCACTAGTACATCGTTAATGGCTATGAGGAAAAGAATAGGTGATAAAATGCAACCTTGTCTCACTCCACTGTGCACCTCAAAAGGATCTGAAAGCTTACCCTTGTGCAAAACGTGACATTGGGTTCCCTGATAAGATTCCTTGATGATGGAAATTATTTTATCTGGTATGCCCCTCCTACGAAGAGCTCTCCAAATATACTCCCGATCAACACTATCGAACGCCTTCTCGAAATCAATGAACATGAGGTGTAATGGGGATCTCCATTCGGCGGATTGCTCAATAATAATTCGGAGAGTGTTTATATGGTCGCTACATGAAAAACCCTCACGAAAGCCAGCCTGTTCATTGCTTAAAGTGCGATCAACTTCATCCTTGATCCGGTTCAAAATAATTTTAGCCATCAGCTTGGATACAGCTGGAAGTAGGCAAATACCGCGCCAATTATTACAATCCTTAAGGTTACCCTTCTTGGGAATTTTAATAATTACGCACTTTTTCCATTCTACTGGAAGAGTTTCGGTTTCCCAATACTCTCTGATGAGGGGAAGCAGAATATCCGCTGTAGCATTCGAATCCGCTTTAAATAGTTCGACCGGAATTCCATCTATCCCCGGGGCCTTACCGGCGTCCATAGATTCGATAACCCGCTTTAATTCCGTCTTAGATGGTGGTCTGGAATTAATACTGGCTATGGAGGGACGTCTTCTTCTGCCGATGAAGATGCACTTGCAGACCCGAAACGGTTGTTAAGGACCTCAAAAAAGTGTTCTTTCCATCTCTGAAGCTGCTGTTCTTCAGTAACAAGCAGTAACCCTTCTTTATCTTTCACAGGATGGTCGGTTGTGAACGATTTACCAATTAGTGGTTTAATAAGCTTAAATAGGGTACCGCTTTCACCACGGTAAGCTGCATCATTTGCCTCGTTCGCTAAAGCGTTGATGTAAGTAGGTACGCTTTTCACGCCTCACACTTCTCTGCACGCCTTTTTGCTGTGAACGGTATTCAGCGCGAAGTTGATTTTTAGCTGAATCATCAGCAGCAGAATTAATCTGTTCCTGAACTCTTTTGCGTGCTGAGATAAGAGACCAAGTAGCATCACTGATAAATGGTCTCCTACCACGATCCAATCTTCCCACAGTCGCTTCGCCACATGAAATAAAAGAATCCTTTGCAAAATTCCATCTATCTTCAATTGTAGGATTCTGAAGAGATGTTGCTGCACAAGCTTTTTCGTGCAAGGCGGTCGAATATGCACGTATAGTTGAGGAATTTTTTAGCTTTTGCACATTAAATCGTGGCAAGATTCGCGTGTTGTGAGATCGTTGAATCGCTGCCGTTCGTAAGCGAAATTTCGCGATAACAAGGTGGTGGTCGCTGCCAACATCAGCCCCACGCTTCGACCTGACGTCTAAGAGGCAGTTTCTCCATGTGTTAGAAACAGCAATATGGTCAATTTGGTTCTCTGTTCTGCCATCAGGAGAAATCCAAGTTGTTAGGTGGCAGGGTTTATGCTTGAACAACGTTCCGCCAATGACTAGTTGCCGAGAGTTACAAAACTCCACGAACATTTCGCCATTGTTGTTCCTGTCGCCAAGCCCGTGATTGCCCATAAGATGTTCCAAGCCTAAATTATCAGTACCGACTTTTGCGTTGAGATCCCCCATTATAATTTTGATGTCACCCCTGGGAGCCATATCAAAGGTGTCGCCTAGTCGCTGATAAAAAACGTCCTTTGCGGATTGGTCTGCAGGTTCAGTCGGTGCGTAGCACTGAATAATTGTGATGCTTCGTACTCTGGATTTGAATCTGGCTGTGATGATACGGTCGGAGATAGGTTTCCAGTCGATAAGGGATCGGCGTGCATTCCTAGTCAACAGGATTCCGACGCCCGCTTGCCGAGGTGAATTATCGTCTTCACTTCCAGAGTAGAGCAATACAGTGCGAGAGCTTGGTGATAAAGTCGCCCCCGATCCAAGCCATATTGTTTCGCTCAGTCCTAGTATAGCGATGTTGTATGCGGTCATTTCCTGTTCGACTTCTGTGAGCCTTGTGTTATTACACTCACCCCACATCGTCCGAACGTTCCAAAAACCGATCGTAGTCCGTTGTTTATAGCCAAAAGTCGTTGCCGTTGAATCAGTCCGAGGTATCCGAGGCTCGTTTGATGTTTCGAATGTAAAGTAAATTTCAGGTACGCAGGATACAAGCCTACATACCCTATCCCTCAAGTCGCCTTTTACGACAAGCCGGGATCGCTGTGGTATAATTCTAACCCCAAAACCACAGGGGTCAATTTTTTGTTAAGTTTCGTACATATCTAAACCCTTGAGCGCAAAACAGATTTGCTGCGCGCACAATTGTGGAGATATGTTCGAAACTCAGGAGAGTTTTATTCTCTCCTGTCCCTTAAGTTGCCTCTTACGACACGTCGGGAAAGACGGTAGCACTATTCTTAACCCGTGCCACAGGGCATCAGTAACCATCTAAAATGTGTACTAATTATTATCACACATGGTTTTATTCTCGTGAAATTGCACGTTAATGCACGAACTTGCATTTTTCAGGGATATTGCACGAAATTGCACATTTTAAGGTTTTTAATATAAACGCACATTTCCATTTTTTAGCCTCTTTCATGAACTTTTTCCCAGAAAATGGAACTGTGCACAATTTTTCGATTGATAGAGAAGAGAATAAAAGGAATGAGAAAGAACCAACAAGTGAAAAACAATAAAACTAAACAAAATCCATCGCCATATGGAAATTTCTTCAAAGTTGATTTTTATAAAATCTTGCAGCTGTTGTTTGTGGAGTGCATGTTAATTAACTGGTGGTTAACTAAACTTAAATACAAATAGGAACATTTTCCCCTTAGAAAACGATTAATTCACGAATTAGATAAAGACAAAGGCTGTGCGATGGATACCAAACTAATAAACCTGATTGAAATGAGCTAAACTAGAGAGCAAAAACCGGACGGTTAGTCCGAAAACCGGTACTTTCAGAACGGTTAACCGGTTTTTTTCCTCCTCCCGGTTGTTGGTCCATCCGGTTAAAACCGAAAAAAAAATCTTTCAATATTCATGCAATTTTTCATATTTTTTTATTTTTCATTCAGCAATTCTATTACTTGTCCCCTATGAAAAATTGTGTTTTAAAATTTCGGCCATTAAACATATTTCCGAACACTCTTCTCTGGCCAGAGAAACTTACTTATTTGAAGGGTCAATAAAAACAAAAGTAGGTATTTGATAGTTATTGTTTGAATTCTTTCTATTTGAGAATATAATCTCCCAACTTTTTTTTCATACAGTCTTGAAAATGACATCGGTTAAATGGCGACCCCCCTTGTGCATGTTGTATACATGATTAAGTCGATTTTTGAAATTCGTCTCCACTCTTTGCCGCATATCAATCCGTATTTTAGCAATGGCGTCATGAATGTTGTTTTTTAGGTGAGCTATGGTCCGTGGTCGATCGACATAACACCCTGGACAGACGACAAAAGATAAACATAATTAACTCCCGATTATGTTTAACTAATTCGTCTGTCATGTGCTAATCCAGTTGATGATACTTGAAAAACTTAATTTAAACATCATTAACACAACGTCATTGAAATTTAATGATATTTACTCGACATGTAGCCCGGTCTAGGTTACATTGAAAATATTGGAAAACTGGAAGGAACAGCTGTTTTGTTCTGACAGTCTAGTAAAATATACAAATAACGATTGCGGAATTAATTTTTAAAAAGGTAACAAAATATTAATTTATTTATTTTAAAGATTTTGAATTGAACACTTTTTGTTTCAGCTCAATAAAAAGCGCAAACTTTTATCAGGACGATGACGTTTTCGATTGTCTCCCTAAGGAGCAGAATTTCCGTGCAGGACCATTTGCGAAGAAAGTGTAAAAGTGAAAAGTTGAAGTAAAAAATACAATTGACTGAGTGCATTCAGTACGCGCTATTTTGGATAAGAACGGACTCAATAAGTTGAATTTATGCACTTGATGGTGCTTCAGAACAGAAGAGAGTAATGCATACTATTTTTATTCTTCAATAACTACAAAAAGCTTCCTGCCAAACTTATATCCTGTTATAGAGCGAAGACAAATCAGTAGTTGCATGTTCGCAATTTTTTGTGTTAAAAAAAATTAGTTTAATAAAAAGCAAAAATAAAAGTTATTTTTCATTAAAATTCTTAGTTTGTTTCTTGCTCAATTGTTTTTTTATTTTATGGATTATAGTCTAATACTCTTTTCAGCATTCATAAACATGAAAATATCTTTGGCTAATTCAGTTGCAGGAAAATCCGGGCTTCATCTATTAAATTATTTTATGATGACAGTTCAAACGTAATTGCATTTTTTACCCGTGTGTCACTAGACGAAGTTAAATATACTTGAACTTAAATATAATTAACTCAAGTATGTTTAACTTCAATCGTCTGTCTAGGGTGTAAGCCTCGGATTTCAAATAACCCCATAAAAAAATCTTATGGAGTAAATCTGGAGAGCGTGTCGGCCATGGGAAATCACCTCTGAGAGAGCTGAGGCGGTCGAGGAAGTGTTGTCGCAACAAATTTATTCAGCCTCGTGCTTTGTGTGCCTCTGTGGCTGACACCACACGTCCCTAACGTTCATTAAAAAAAAAATGTGTGAAAAAATAGTGAGCGACCGTTAGAAAGGAAGCTCTCGAAGGCGAAGGCCCGCTGATTTCTAGACCAGAGCATGATGGCAACTGACTAGAATGGGAAACAAACTTGGGGCTTTCCCCCTCCAGGTGCGCCCCCTCTCACCCATCTACTCGCCCAACTCACCTCTTGGAAGTTTTTCTAATAAGTCAGTTTCTCTGGCGCACCCTCTACATGCATTTTGATTTGATTTTACATACGATACGAACACCAGCATTACGAGTGTGTTTTTACTACAAGTCTAAGCATATCAATGAAAAGACTCGGTTAACCGAAAAACCTGGACGGTCTAACCGGCTTTGCAAAGAACCGAAAACCGGGTTATGGCCCGGTTTTTGACATCCCTATAATTGCACGATTTTGCACGTTTCGGCATTTTTACTGCACGTTTTTCAATTGTTTACTGCATGAAAATCCGGGCTCTAGCTGATAAGCATGTGATAAACCTAGTACAGTAGAGCGTCGATTATCCGAGCGCCAATTACCCGAACATTCGATTAACTGGACCAGGCACTCAGCTTCTTTCCTTGTGAAAGACATCGAATAAAATGAAAAATCAATCTGAAGAAAGCAACCTCTCATCTGCATCGCTCAATTGAAGTAGAGCGTCGATTATCCGAACTAATGTCGGCAAAAGTGGTTCGGATAAACGAAAGTTCGGTTAATCGAGCTTCCATAGAAAAATTAGAAAATAGCCCAAATGCGAAATTAAGCGAAAAACTGAAAACGTGTAAAAATAGTACACTCTAAAAAAATTTACTCCAATAATAGGAGGAAACTTTTTTTCCTTCTATTATAGTAGTAAATTTACACCATGATATGAGCGAGAGTAATTTTAAACTTTACGGTGTAAATATTTACTACAAAATTACTTACATAAATAAGTAAACTTACTCTTAGAATTATATAAATCAGAAATAAGCAAATTTGCACTGGAACAAATATAAATTTACACCGGCGAAAATGTTAATTTACATCTGGGTTTATGTAATTAATTAATAATATTTACGGCAGCCGGTTCTTCGATTTTAATCGTCCTGGAGCTAGTCGTTATTCCAATGGCCAAGAGCTGGCACACCCCCTTCGGTTCAACATTAAAAAACGCTATAACAACAACAATAATATGATGCTCAGACGAACGCACTTCGGACGGAACAGACTAACTGCACACAGAACAAGCCACTTGACAGATACAGGAAAATGCAATAATTCACAAAAGTATTGTAGCACACTCAGTTTTACACAAATGTGTAATTTTCACACCAAAATCGCAATATTACATGAAAATTACACAAAAATAAAGTAATGGCACATCTTCACACCAAATGTGGTGTAAAATTACGCCAAAATAGAGAAATATTAAAAAAATTGTGTAATATTACACTATTTTGTGGGTCTACTAGAAATTTGGTTGAAAAATAAACGTTTACTGTAATTTTGCGAGAAAAAAGGTGTAAAATTCAACGAATTTTCGATGTGAAATTCAACCTTGTTTTTACAGTGTAGAACTGATCAAAAATAAACAATTCGACGTAATTGAGCGATGCAGATGAGAGGTTGCTTCCTTCAGATCCTTGATTTTCGAATTTTAACATTTTTATGTTTTGACTCTGGCCCATAAATTCGAAAAGCATCACGAAAATTGAAACGAAAAAGCGTTACGTTTTTGGCATTACATTGCTCACAGGGTACTAGTTTTGGGTGTCATTCAAGGTTCAACGGAAGTTGGGCTAGGTGGTACCCTGTGAGTGTTGGGTGCCATTCAAGGTTCAACAGAGGTTGGCCTTGGTTTAAATTTACGTTCAACTTGAGTTCAACTTGGGTTCAACTTAATAAGATAAGAGATCTCTCTTAACTACAATAGAAACATGAAAATGTCCCACTGAGTTGCGGACTTGTACGCAAGCTGATGAAAAATGAAAAACGAAAAATGAAAAATTTTTGAATTTCTTTCACAAAAAAGAAGCAGAGTGCCCGGTTCGGTTAATCGAATGTTCGGATAATCGAGGTTCGGATAATCGACGCTCTACTGTAAATCAAATTTACACATTTCAGTTTGTCGCTTAATTTCACATTTGGGTGATATTCTTATTTTTCTATGGAAGTTCGATTAACCGAACTTTCAGTTTCATTTATCCGTACCACCCTTGTCGACAATCGTTCGGATAATGGACACTCTTCTGGACATGAGATTGCAAACTGCGGCGGAAAAATTTTGTTTTGCTTCTTATGTTTTTTGGGGTGCTGATCACGAATCCGGAGCTTCCCACCAAAATTTTGTCGTGGAACTGGGTCAAAATCGGGTTTTCGCGATTGTTCGCTGTTTTTTCGTTTTTTGCCCCCTAACTCTGAAACTATTCATTTCTGGGAAAAACTCTCCACGAAGATGCTAGAAAGCTGATTATTGCGCGTCCAAAGAAACATAAATATTATAGCTTATTTTAACGGTATTACTACAATTGACAAATTAAATTTGACATTTTTAACATAGTTCCATATTATGAAATAAATTTTGAGAATTAACGGATTTTCATTTTTGGTAGCAAAAGTTGAATTTGTCTTGTTCTTTATGTATTTTGGGGTGCTGAGGCCGAATGCGTAGTTTCTCACCAAAATTCTCGTTGCGGAACAGAGTCAAAATCGCACTATCAATTGTAGCGATACCGCTTAGCGAATTTCGAAGAATAATGTCGCGTTCGACCCGCAATTATGTTTACTCTAAGATGTCCATGAACAGGTTTTGTCAGAAATTTTACATTGGGAGTTATATGCCAAAAAAACGGAAAAACTACGAAAATTTTTGTGTTGTTTGCTGTGTTGGCCCTGTTTTGCAACGAAATTTTGGTGGGAAGCTTCGAATTCGAGCTCAGCACCTCAAAAAACATAAGTTATAAAAAAATATTTATTTTATGGTTTGAGTAAATAAAAGAAAATTACAAACGAGACCGAGGATAATTTCGGGCGCGGCCGAAATTTGGATACCCTTCGCTCCACTCGGGCTGAAAGTTTTTTCGGGCGTACCTACGACTTGTATTTAATACCCCTCCCCATTCTTTTCCTTCTGTCTTCAAAAAAGTTCGACGCAACCACAAAACAATATTTATGTGGGGTTTGGTTGGAAGGAGTGGGCAAATAGAAATATATACTCACAAAATTGTATTCGGGGATGCAGGAGCATGGCCCCATAATACGATTCCATTTGATTTGACCTTTTTAATTGCTTTGATAAAGACACATTAATTCAAGGTTTTGTGAAATTGGTGTTAAAAATGTTTCTTAGAAGAACCTAATTTGGGGGGTTGGGTTTGTATGGCAGCCGCACGACCCCATGGCCCGATATGATCCAATCTTACATATGTTTTGTGTCATCAATAGAAATACATTTGTGTGAAATTTGGTTGAAATTAGTGCACAAATAAAAAGGTTTTCTTAGATGAACCTAATTTGAGGGGTTAGGTTTGTACGACAGCCCTATGACCCCATTGTCCGACTTTACCGATTCAAACATACAAACTGCCTGCAGAAAAAAGAAGTATTTGTGCAAAATTTCAGCTTCATATCTTTTGTATTGGCCGAGTAAAACGCGTCGCAACAGACAGACAAGAATACCATCTACGAGGTTTACTGTCTAAGGGTCACCTAGCCTATGGCTTTATACCCCGGTCCTTGCGAAAGCGGTTTGGACCTCCAGTATATTTACTGGCACGGATCTTGTTGCCAGATGGGGATTTCTCCATCCGGTGAATGCACTCACCTTCAGGAACCCAACCCCGGGGCTGCATCACCAGCTCGATGTCTTGCTTAACAACCGACAGCCCCCTCGAGACCAACTCCAAGATGGGAAGGGACCATGGTCCCCTGAGCTCACCCATCCCCGAGGTACACTATTCGCTATAGACTTCTCTATAGCAGGTGTGATCCTCCTTTGGCCCCCTATTTGTTAAGCCTTACGTCGAATTCGGACATGCACATCCCAGGCTCGTTGGACCTGTGACTACGTGCCTGTGCAGACAACGTAGCGCTGCTTTTCGCATCCAGGTGGCCCCTTCAGTTTACTAGTCAGCAATGCGACTCGGGCAGTGTGGTCATCAATCCACAAGCTAGTTAGATATGGGCGCGTAGGCATTTCCACCAAGGCCGTTCTCCCTAACTAGCCCCTTCAGGACTCGGGTCATGCGGAGCCGTCACCTCCGAAGCTCACACGACTTCCATATGATGCACCCCCCCACCAGAGGACATCAATATCGTGCTAGGCCTTTAGGGCTTCCCTCCCGCAATCTATGGGGGGAGGCAGGCACGCCAAGAGCCACCCGTGCATAACTCAGGAGCACGGGACCGTTAGCGCCCGAATGGTCTTTGTACAGATCCTCGCCATGGCGTATCAACTGTACAAGGGGCCCCCTTGCGCTGTTAGGTCCGTGGTGTCACAACACACCAAAGATCTCTGTCCGACTACAAACAGCCTTCCTTGGCTGGGTGTCACACGGACACAGACCCCCCTGCGGGGGCAACAGACAGACAGACGGACATCGCCCAATATGTATACTTTTTATATGGTCGGAGATGCTTCCTTCTTCTTCTTCTTCCATGCCTCGTTCTTTATACCGCTCCACGGTTTCGCCTTGCTCGACCTGCGGTGTAGGCACATCGCCCGTTTTGGCGTTTTGGGCCCATCAAGTGGAACTTCCATTGATATCGCTTTCTTTCCGGGGTTCTCAGACGGACGCCGTTGAACATGGCAATACCAATCCATTTGCCGGTCTTCGAGCTTTTCGGAGAATGGTTGGTCTATGGACAAGCTGCCTCGGATGTAGCTACTCTTGATGTGGTCCCTTTTGGTTACACCAACTGATATGCGTAACATTCATTTTCATTTCAGTCGCTGTCATTTCTTTCGCGTAACTTTCATACATGGTCATTCATGAGTGCGGGACGTACAACCGTTTTGTACAACTTGCTCTTTAGCTTCAGTGGCATTTTCTTATCGCAGAAAACTCCTGAGTTTTCTCGCCACGTCATCCACCCAAACTTTGTGCGGTGTTTGATGTCATCATCGCATGTAGCTCCGCTATTCACCATCGAGCCAAGGTACTTGAACTTGGTACAAGACTTAAGCTTTGTTATACTTACCCTCAGTCCATGCTCCTCCAGAATGTCACACCATTTCGTAAGGGCAGCTTGCAAGGCAACGATGTTTGGGCTACTGAGGACTATATCATCGGCAAAAAGAAGAGATATTTCTAGGCCGTCGGAGATACGTGTTAATAAGTAGCACATGATGATGTTGAAGAGCAACGGACTCAATACACTGCCCTGGTGTAATCCGACATTCACCGGAAATTCTTCTGATTCACCGGCTGTGCATCTAACCTTAGTCGTAGCTCCATCATACATGTCTCGTATCATCCTGACGTATGCCTCAGGGACATTAAGTGCTCTCAAGGCCAACCATATCAGATCACGTGGTACTCTATCGAATGCCTTTTCCAAATCGATGAACACAAAGTGCAAGTCCTTTCGTGCTGCTCTATACTTTTCCATCGCAATACGAATGCACTGAATCGCATCGACTGTAGATCGACCTTCAGCAAAGCCGCATTGATTGTCATTCAACCGCACAATCTTTCCCAATCGGTTGCAGACAACTCGCTCGTAGATCTTCAGTGTATGAGGTGTTAACTTTATAGCCCTATAGTTGTTGAGTTTGCGTGAGTCTCCCTTGTTCTTATAGAAAGGAAGAAGAAAACTTTCCCTGAAAGCATCAGGCATCGGTTGCCCACCTTTGATTTTGTTGAAGAGAACTGTGAGCCAACTAAGCCCGACATTTTCCATTTTCAACCAAAATTCCGCGGGGATTTTGTCCGGTCCGACTGCCTTTCCGCGTTTCATCTGATGCATTGCCTCCATCACCTCTTCCTCTGAGATATCTTCAATATTGGTGGTATTTGGCTCAACATCTTGAAAAGCTGCTCGAGGAAATTCTTCATTTAGAAGCTCGTCAAAATACTGTCGCATCCTGCTACAAATTGCAGTATCGTCAATCAGCAACATTCCTTGCGAGTCCTCCACGTACTTTGGCGCCTGTATTTCTCGAGCGTTCCTTCTCCTTTGGGCTGCGACCCTAAATATCCTGGTGTCGTGCTTAGGTCTCTCGCGCAAAGACGGTCCTTCGGTCGCAGTCTGAGTTTCTAATTCTTGGTAGAATTTCTCAGCTGCCTTCGCCTTTGCTTGAGCTACCAAGCGCTTTACGTTTTTCCGGCATTGCACATAATTTTCGCGAAGTTGAACCCGTTCGGTTTCACGGCTTGACTCACATTTCGTCCATGCCTTAAATGCGTTCGATTTGGCTTGCACTGCTTCCTTAGTTTCGGTGTTCCATCACCATGTTTCTTTCTTCGTGTGGAGTGGACCTTTCGAAACTCAAAGTGCCTTTTCCGCCTCACCTACTGACATTTCAGCGAAACTATTCCACATTTGTGTTGGACTGTGCTCGGTGCAGTTTATGTTGTTTTGAAACCACTCCGTCATTTTATCAATGAATGGAGTCACTACAGGTTCAAAGTTGTCGTTTGTGAGATTGTGCCGCTTGATTTTTTCGACTGGCTTGGGAGTTCTTCTATTTCTTGCTCCTCCTGCTTTCAAAATAAATTCTGACAGGAGCAAACGATGTTGGCTGACGACAGATTCACCCAAGATCACCTTGCAGTCTTTTACCCACCTTCTCATAAAATCGAAGCAGAGGTGGTAATCGATCTGCGTTTCGTGTTTCCTATCTCCGTGTCCACTACTGTAGGTGATCAGGTGTCTCTCGTTTTTCAGACTGACTTTCGAAATCACGACCGAATCGCAACTGCCCCTATTCAAGTGACCCAATTTTGAGCACATGTGACCGGGAAAGTTAAAAAGGGGCTATCGTGTAAAAATTTCGATTTTCACTTTTTTAGTGATTTCCACAGAAAAAAATGTGCTCTTCCCGATAGTGAAAACCGCAGTTGCCAAAATTCAAAAAATGGGTCCGAAAATCGATCTTGAAGTTCGCCATCAAATCATCAAAATCCAATGTGAAATTGAAATTTTGTGTATTTCTGAATATCTTTTCAACCGCTAAAGTAAATTTACCCAAATTTTCAACACGTCCCATTCACTAAGTTGGAAGTAAAAATCAATACCGCAAATCATATAAGTCTGCATGAGTTGAGGTAGGGAGCGGCATGAAAACAAAAAATTTAGTATCGAATACAACATTTTTAGGAAGTTTAAGATTTATAAGTTTCTAAATTTTATGAGATGTAGGCATTATTGTATTATAATGTAAGTAATGATATTTTACTGTTATAATTTATTATCAAATTATATAAAGTAGACTTTTATACAGAATTTCAAATAGTGGAATTCTTTTTTAATGTTTAATAGAAAAAATAATCGAATGTAATTTTTTTGTTTTATAATATTTTGGGTGCTAGATATCAAGCTAGGTCAACAATCAGTTTTGATTTTAAAAAGGACCAAAAAGGACACAGAAATGTCGTTAATGCGGAATGGGCATGTGCGATATCATCATTCAGATTCTCTCATAATGACCATGTTTGTATTTGAGGCGGTGCACGGCAAAACTCGCTTCTTCCATTTTTATACGAAATTGAGTTATGAATTGCATTCGAAAGTATTTTTCCTACTCTACACGGTCGTTAGCTCAGTTTTCATCAAAACAAATCAACATTTTGATCAGAAAGGTCCTAAAAAGGACAAAAAAGGACACTATTTATTCCTTAACCGGAGGTCGGCATGCGGGGCATCATATGAAAGGGGACGTCGAGTACATTACGTATCCGGTGTTTGTTTCCTATTTCCTCGACGAAATAAACCGGGCTTAAATGAAAAATTATCGTGTCCCCGTGTTTCTTTCCAAAGCCATAACTACGCAAATAATTCAATTTGCCACTGCCTTTTTCATTTTTTAGAATTCATAATATCTCAACAAGTGGCATTGAATAATTTGTATGGGAGGTACCCTTTGTTTTAATCCGATTGAAGTAATATTTGGTGGAGGGTCTAATGGGACTCAACCTTAACGTTTACCAAAATTTTTCCCGCCTGCTGTGATTCGGCGAAAAGTTACAGGCATGTCTTTTTTTTAAATGTTAATAGGGAGTATAGGGGAATGCTTTGTCGGGGCAGCCTGAGTCTCCGTGTGGGACAGCTATATATTGTTAGGAATAGTTATCCCAATTACCATGTTAAATGTTAATAGGGAGTATAGGGGAATGCTTTGTCGGGGCAGCCTGAGTCTCCGTGTGGGACAGCTATATATTGTTAGGAATAGTTATCCCAATTACCATGGCTCCAATTAAATTACTTCAGGAGCTAGAGCGCCAAATGTAACTATCAAAAAATCTAAAATACACCAAATGTTTTAAGGTCTAGTATATCTGACCAAAAACAACAAAGTTGTAAAAGTTACCCCGCCAAAGAAAAATTCATCTGCCGCAAAAAGAATACATATCACTCCAATCCGCTGCTCATGTCTAATTTTGTTTGCTGGATATACTTTTGTTTTAGGTGTAAATGCTGGAGAAGTTTAAATGTACAGGACTACTTCTTAAAGTAATTTGGTGGGAGCTTTAACATTTTATTCAGTGCCACTTTGACGGCTCCCTCCAAATTACTTTAAGAAGTAGTCCTGTACATTTAAACTTCTCCAGCATTTACACCTAAAACAAAAGTATATCCAGCAAACAAAATTAGACATGAGCAGCGGATTGGAGTGATATGTATTCTTTTTGCGGCAGATGAATTTTTCTTTGGCGGGGTAACTTTTACAACTTTGTTGTTTTTGGTCAGATATCATATATTTTTGCATACTTAAATAGCCAACTAATATTTTTGTTTTGGGAAAAGTTTCAATAGGTTTTTGTTCAGCATATTCCATAAATTTAATATCATAAGTTATATTCACAGGGTCTTCTTTAAAATAAATAGATACTGCAAACGCGATTGCAAATACGCCACAAATGGCTGTTGCTGAGCTTTTTTAAAAATAATTTTGGGATGAAATGGGTACAGTTTATTAATATGTATTTTGTGCAAAATAGTTTTGTGTTATCTTTGTGTTATGGCTCTGCTAACATTCTGTTAGTAATCTGTTAATTTTTTGTTAACTCTGTTAATGCTCTATTAACGTTCTCTCAACACTCTATTATCTTTTCGTTAATGCTCTGTTAACGTTCTGTTAATGTTCTCTTAATTCTCTTTAATCATTCGGCTAACGCTCTGTGAACGGTCTGTTACCTTTCTTTTATTACTCGATTTACGTTCTGTTAACGTTCTGTTAAGGCTCTGTTAATTTTCTGTTAAGACTCTGTTAACGATCTGCTAACGCTCTGTTGTTGCCTTGCCAACGCTTTGTTAACGTTCTGTTACTGATCTGTCTTAATGCCCCCCTGACCCAGTGTCCCAATGTCACATTATCCCAATGTCACAGTGTCCCAATGTTCCAATGTCGTAATGCCCTAATGCCCTAAGGTCCAATGTTCCAATGTCGTAATGCCCTAATGCCCTAAGGTCCATTGTCACAGTGTCCTCATGTCTCAATGTTCTAATATCCCAGTGTCCCAATGTCCTAATATCCTAATGTGCCCATGTCCCAATATCCTGATGTCCCAGTGTCCCAATTTAGGTCCTATTGTCCCAATGTGCAAATATCACAGTGCCCCAATAGTTTAATGTCCGAATGTCCCACTACCCTAGTGTCCCAATGTCCCAGTATCGGAATATCCCAATGTCCCAGTCTCCCACCTAATGTCCTAATATCCCAATGTCTAACTGTCCTAATGTTCCAAGGTCCTAATGCCCCAATTTCCTAATATCCCAGTACCCCAATGTCCCAAATGTCCCAGTATCCTAATGTGATAATATCCCAATGGCCCAATGTCCTAATGTACCAGTGGTCAGTGTCCCAATTTCGCAGTATACCAAGTGTCCCAAGGTCCCAATAGCCTAATGTCCTAATATCCCAGTGCTCCAATGTCCCTGTATCTCAGTGCCCTAGTATCCCAATGTTCCAATATCCCAATGTGCCAATATCCCAATGTTACAATGTCCCAATGTTCTAATATCCCGATGTCCCAGTGCCCCAATGTTCCCACGTCCCAGTTTCCCCAGTGTACCTAATGTCCCAATGTCCTAATGACCCAAGACCCTAATGTTCACATGTTCTTATATCCCAGTGCCCCTATGTGCGAATATCCCGAAGTCCCAATGTCACAACATTCCGATGTCTCAGTGGTCCAATGCCCCTATGTACCAGTGTCCCAATGTCCGATTGTCCCAAGGTCATAATGTCCCAATGTCCTAATATCCCAGTGTCCTAATGTCCCAGTCTCCCAGTGTCCTAATGTCCTAATATCCCAATGTCCTAATATCCCAATGTCCCATTGTCCCAATATCCTGATGTCCCAATGCCCCAATATCCCGATGTGCCCACGTCCCTGTTTCCCCATTGTGCCTAATGCCCCAATGTCCTAATGTCCCAATTTCCTAATATCCCACTACCCCAAGATCCTAGTCTCCCAGTCTCCCGGTGTCCCAATATCCAAATGTCCCAATGCCGCAGTGTGTTTTAAAAAATGGTCAATGCGATGAGCCGATAGACGCAATTGTTGGAAATCTTTTGTTAACTTTACCTTTTAATTTACCGTTATTCCATCCACTTATCTAAATGGAAGACATTGATTCTTTGGAAGGACCACCAGAGGATCATTCGTTCCAAATTTCATAAAAATCCCATCACGAAGAGAGACAGTAGAAGCAAGTCTTTCTGCAACTGTAGACTTCATTCTGAAATTGGGTTACTCGCTTAAGTCTGTGAGGGTGAAAATTTCACCGTTTATTGCATATATCTTACCCGTTATTGTGCCGATCGAAGATTTTATTTGGAAAGGCACTAGAACAGGATATGTGGAATATTTTGGTAAAAAAATTTTTTTGAGGGCTGTTGCCTGGAAGGCTGTAGCCTGGTCAAACAAAAAAGCAAGTTGTCTCCGGTAATCATAGACTTGTTCGCTTTCGTTTTTTTTTTCCTTTGGCGGGCGAGACGCTCTCGCGTCTCTTGATAATCTGCCAAGAGAAGGTATATGATATAATATATCATTAGAAGGGAAATTTTGTGTAGTTTAAATCGTCCTCAGAACATCTTGCTGTAAATATTACAGTTAACAAGATATTGGCGAAAAATCATAATTTCACCCCTTTGCCACCCCCTCCCCCCCAAATGTGACGCGCAAAAAAGTCTAACTTTTTACTGCGTAATGCGGTCAGGCCATAGAACAATTTGGCATCAAAAGTCAGCTCTTTTTTTGGATGTTTGGGTCTAGAGCTAAAGTCACTATACTAAATATCGCGATATTCTGGTGTACCCACATGAAAACAAAAATATTCAAAACCATTTCAATGACTTCTTCTAATCTGTCCCTATCGTTTGAAACCCATCTTGCCTATCCACAACGAATTTTCCAAAAATGTCCTTTTCAGGAGAGAAGCTGATTTCCGAAGATTTCAAAAATGTACAAATAGTATTTCGGGGCGCTTGTCTCACCAAGTGTTGTATTTTCATATCCATAATGCTCATATTGGACTTCTTTAGCAAAAAAGGACCTTTTGTCCTTACGGGTATTCCCTGGAATAAGTATGCACTTTTAGATATTAAGTGTCCTGCTGATAAATGACTACTTGTGTTTTATTAAAATCAGCAAAGAGAATCAAAGCAAACAATTGAAAGGAATTGCATCATTATCTTTACATGATTGATTGATGATTTACTGTTATTCCAGTTATTGGTCAGCAATGCAATCTCTGAATCATTGTTGTGGCCACCAATGGATCATGTATATTAACAATCATACAATATAGCAAAGAAAGTGCTGAAAATATGCTCGAACTTGTCGAAAAATTAATTTGCATTTGGATTTACTGTTATATTGCCCGCTAATTACATTTTCGGTAACAGTAACCGAATCAGGATCATCGAAAGTATATAGATACCAAGTTTCATAAAAATCAGATCACGACAAATCATTTAAACACTATGCACCGACTTGATTTCTTTATCGGCCGTTTACTCGCTTGTTTGTTTTTACCAGATAGCCCCCTTTTAACTTTCCTGGTCACAATAATTTATTAGTGAATCAGCATAATGTTGATGAAACATAACTGTTGTTATTAAATATTTCATTTTTTTTCTCGCAAACTATGAGCAACATAATAGCCTTTGTAAACAAATACTGAGTTATGCTCTCTGCTGCAATGAAAAGGATATTTTGAGATAAACAACTCTCGAAAAGGATGTCCCTATTCAAGTGACTGGGAGTGTACATTGTATTATCTTTATTATTTGGACATATCCTTTAGTTTTTTCTTTTCACTTTTATATTGTATTTACGTAATACAGTTAGTTGATAGAATAGTATGTAAGGTAATTTAAATGTTTAGTTATAGCCCAGCATAAGAGGTTTTATCCCATTTTCCTCTTACCTAAAAAATTGTTTAGTTCCATACTGAAATGAAATAAAAAATGAAATAATGACGGTTCTTACTACCAAACATGTAAGCCTGTTCAACCAGGACCACCTTTTTGCAGATATGCACAGCTTAAATATTACGACAGTCTTTATAACTACTTCTGGGGATCGTGTACGTGTGTATAACTATTCCTGATGACGTGCGATGTCATAGAAACTAGTTATATCAACAGGCTAGCATGAACCCCGACATTGTCCGATGATTTCAGGAGCTACCTTTGAGCGAGCCAATATTCGAAAGGAATAAAATAAAAGACGTGGTGAATCGATGTGCCCGAGTTCTGAAATTAATTTCCTCTTACTTACTTATCCTAATGATCATGACTTTCCACACTTACCTGAAAGCAAAAAAAATAAATTCAAAATATTAACTAAATAACTACTTTAAAAGTCGATTAAACATTTAAACTAAGGACTACAATTAGGGTCAATTGTGCATTAGACACAAAATTTTCATTTTATATTTTTAATAGCCCCATTCAGATACGTAGAAGTGTCAAATTTTACACTCAAGTGTCCCATTTTATTAAGACATAATTTTTTCACCAGGTTTAGAGAAAGGCTGATCAGATACTGGTGGAATGAAGAAGGAGGACCAAGGACGGGTATTGCAGATATTTTTAAGTACACGGTACAGTTATAGAGAGGCATGAACAATCTGATTAACCGCTTCAAACCCTTTCGGTGAAGCAGACAATCAAACTTATGTAGCCCCAAATTTAATCGAGGATATCAAATCCCATGACTAGGGGCGGTAATTTAGATTATGTTTAGAAAAGCCGAATTTGTAAATATGTACGCCACTTGGCTCCGTTAGAACACACTGAAAAATACTGAAAATATTATGCTGAAGCATAACAGGCATACGTACCTAAACAAATCCGCTTCACTACCTGGAAAACTGATTCTTGGCGATAGTGGCGAACGTCCATGTCTCTTGAGCATATCATGCAATCCGGGTGGAGCATGCACGGGACTCAATATTGTCAGCTTTCGATTGGGCGGTGCCAATAGACCTCCCGACAAAGTCAACTGGGTCCTAATGCCCGAGCTCGAAGTTTTCGTCTCAAATGTTTCGGCCGATTTGGATATCAAAATCGAAGATTGATGAAAGCCTGTCTTCAGTGTATTATTAAATTGCTCCGATATGGTTTCGGGCTCCTCAATCTGTGTCGATGAGCTGCGCACACATTTATCGGGACGTACCGGGCCAGCGACCGTCTCCGAGTGTGCCGATGTCGAGCGAACAAATTGTCGAACATGTTTCTGATGAGCCGTCAAAAAGCTTCCACTAGGCATAGTATGTACATTCTCGGGATGCTGTAGAAAGCTTTGAAATTTCGTTTTACTTGATGTCTTCTGAACGGTTCGCTCGGTGACAACTGATGTGCTCGATTGGGCTTTCAGTTGATGTGATATGGCTTGTTGGTTATGGGTTTGATCGACGATTGTCGAGGAGCTGGACGATTGCAAACTTTGCGATCGTGTGCTTTGTGATATGCATTTTGTTGTAACAATTCTGTTGGTGGCCTCTTCGTCTTCGCGCTCTTCTTCAGGATCCACTTCGCTCGGTGTGGTCACAATATAGGGTGGCGTTGATGTCTCCTCGACCGACATGATTTCAGTTTTTGGCCGGATATTATTGCTCACGTGGTGGATGCGGATTTATTTTTTGAAGATTTCGTCAAATCAGTTGGATTTGTGTTCAGTGCAATTCGGTCATTGCGAGTAGAGTGATGTTAGAGCATTTCAAGTTGCGTAGGAAGAAATTTTTGTTCGCTTTTGCTGTTTCAGTTAGATATCACATCCTAGAGAATAAGAAATAATGTGTTAAGAGAGAATACGCAAGAAATCCTAGTGACGTTATTTCGACCCACGATTTTTTTTAACCATGAAACACCTGACCTGTCCTGATGTTCTGCTGATCACCTGTCTTATTTACGATAAGTGCACACAAAATCTTGTGAATATAATATTGATAGTTTTTACTTTGACAGTTAAAAAAAAATCAATGAAAACTACACAAAGTTTAAATGAAAAGTTTGACGTATAGCAACGAAAGCACCCCAAAATTGCATGTTTTCCATATTGAGATAAAATAAGCCACAAAGCTTCTAAGGATATTACGTAAGTTCAGTTTATCAGAGAACTCCACCGCCCAGTCGTCTTCATCATTGCTGTCAGAACATTGACGTCGGGACACGTCAGCTGAAACATTTTTAATTGATAAACGAATTAAGACGAAGATGATGATGGTGATGAAGGATAACTAATGAAACGACTACAAGCATTAAGGTAGTCATTTCTCTCACTCTTCGCGCACATTTCACCCCGCCAGAAACCAACCTGGAATTATAATTATCCATTAGCATGTTGCTAATTTTCTCTTTGACCCGTCACTCATAATATAATCAGAGGATACTTGAAAATGACCTGAAAATGAGGGTCGACGGATCGAAGAGCATTTCCAAGACGTGGCTACATGCTAATTCCGCGTATGCCCCATCCCTTCAGTGTATGTGCTTTTGAACCTTTGCGCTAAAAGAGATGAAGTATCCTTACAAGTGGTTTTGGGTGAAAGTATAGTATGTACTTATGTTGTGAGTGAAAATTAGCATCAGGAAACCCTTGAGTTGAGATGAGGCTATTGATTCGGTCGAGTTATGTGTGTGCGAGTGTTTTTTGTACTTTTTTTTTGTGTTAAATTTTTAAAGTTCCGATATGTAGAGAACTGCGTTTTGCAGTGTGTACTAGCGTAAGGGTTACATCACATCAGAAGTAGATAAGATTCGATTCGATATGGCGGTTATGTTAAGAAACTCCTACCTAATTCTAGATTGTTAAAAATATATCTGAGGGCTATGCACTATGGGTGAAAGTTAAGGTTGGATTCTAATCTATCTATGCTGCATAGTGAATTGGAGAATCCAGAGCTCAGAAACAAGGCTAAACGTACAACTGGAAGGAATACGGAGATTCACTTACGAAGTAAAACGCTCAAGCCAGAGAGTTAGAGAAAGCATTGTGAGAGTATGCAGATGCTTCCAGAAGCATACATAAAGCTCACACCTAGAAAAAAAACATAGGATTGAAATTTTAAAACTGATACTGAGGGAAGCATGCATCTGCTCTTAAATACTCACTTTCCCGGTTTTGTACAAGCTTGAATCCCTCTTAGCAGATTGAAAGCATGTCGAAAGTAATTTTCTCCCAAGAGAACTTCACATGGGCCATAGAGCTATTCGAGCCATTTCAAGCACCGGGTGCTGGTAGTATTTTCTAGGCCTTGTTACAGAATAGTCTTTACTTCATTCTTAACCCGCTCACAGTTGTTTTAGAGCTAGCTACTCCTTAAACTATATGCCGCGGCTTTAGCGGGCGGTGGGTGTTGTATTCATTCCTAATAGAGGAAATAAGCCGTAGTCCTATAGACCGCTTCCTTGACATTGAGAGTGCGTTTAACACTACTGCTTACAGCAGTATATCCAGAGTAGGTACTTGAGCTCAGGAACCTACTCCTAGTTTGCCCTAACTCGTAGTGGGGCATATCGCATCAACTATTTCTCTGGAGATCATCGTACTCTGTTCTGGGCAATAGGACGAATCTCGCCACATGACTTACCCAACACTCCTTTTACACTCTTTTGCCACAGATTTACGCCATGTGTATTTGGTAAGGACGGGAATATTTTAATGGGTTTAATTAGGCCGGGAGCCGACGCCATACGGACCCACGGAGCGAGTTTCAGATGGTACCTGTGCTGATCGGTTTTAATACTTTCCCAATTTTAACCCTAATGTGTGTACTGTGGAGCCCGTAGGCATGCGATCTTCCTTTTCGATTGTAAAACGACACAAACCCCATCCGTAGCTTCCGATACAGAGCTACAGCAAGCTCATGCCGCTGCTCGATCGTTGAGGGGCCCTATCTTCCTGCCTAACATTTACGGTTTTAGAGGCATTGGCTCCGTCCCTTGGGCATCTTAGGATAGTCAAGTCCTTCTTTACAAATTACCATAAAAAATGGAATTAGAGAGAGGATGCACTTCTGTCGGGCAATACATAGTTGCAAGAAATTTATCTGGGATGCCACTCTTGAGCAAGGCCGCGCAAATATGCGTTTCACACTATCAAAAGCTTTTCCAAAATCAATAAATAGCAAAAGTTAAGTAGCGAGTCAAACTCAGCGCATTGTTCGATGATGATTCGCAGAGTGTTAATGTGATCTACAGGAAAACCCCAATCGAAAGCCAGCTAGTTCTTCATCAAATGTGTACTTTCTACGTGGTTCTAATGTCATTCAAGGACGATTCTAGCTACAGGACCCGCACTAGCACTTATGTCGCCCCGGACAAGACTTAAAATTACCGCCCCTAAGATTTTTGATTTGTTTTGAAAGAGTTCATGGGATGGATTCATTTTAATAAGTCAGGATTTGCCACACTTTAAATTTAAATCTTATTCAGAAATACGTATTCTGGACCTATAAGCTTCGATACTAAAACAGGAGAGAAACGGAGACTGCAGTCTCAAAGGCTATGTATGCTCGTATTTTTTTTAGGCCCAAACCCACGTTCTGGTGTCATTATTTATTATCCTTTGATATGAGATCCTGAAATACCGTTTGGCCTAATCTTTCAAATCTGAAATCTTTCTCTTAGTGAGACGCTCAGAGTGTTGCTTTCGAGAGGGTTGAGTAATGAGCATAGACAAGCTAAGGTTTGTACCCGAGTTGAATGTAGTCAGGAGTAAAATGGTAAATACGTGAAAAGGTCATTCTCGACTGTCCTTTTTTAAAATTTGGCTCTGAATCTTTTCTATAAATATTTTTAGGATCGGCAATATAAACCTTAGAAATCCAATTAACAAATTCGGTTTGAATTGTAGCAACAACAGTTGTCATTTGTCAGCTCCTGATGTTATGCAAGACATAACGGAATGAACGTATGTGTATCAGCCATGCCAGTGAATCCTTTGTGAACGTGCGTATATCCAACTATGGGCCAATTAACAAGTGAAGGCTGAATCCAATCAACGTGCACTTTAAGCCAATTTCAAAAACCTTTCAGACATACTCGTGGCCCATGCTCGCTATATGCGATAGTTAAATTAGCCGTGTTGCAGATTCATCCTTTTGGTATTGCTTGTCTTTCTCGATATATAAATACGTGCATTTGTGGATACAAGTAATTTATCCAACGTTTACACCAACGTTTCGGTCAGGCTGACGTTTACGTTCGTGCTATGTCTGCTTCCTGATACAACTAACAGGACATGTGGCATCACAGTTTTACATCAGAGCATTATTACACTCACTGTATACCTACTTTGACTCTGACAAAGCCTACGAAATCTACATGAAACTTCCCGTGATTACGTAACTGGATTACTTGCCGTCGTCGTAGTTGCTAACGAATCGACTATACGCTCACTGTTTTTCTTGTCTGCTTTTCAGACAAACTCGAATATACATTTTAAGTGAAAAAAATATTCTTAATGAAAATACATATTATTATACGTTTCGCTATTTTATTTAATATATTTTTTTTTCAAAGGGCATAATTAATTAGACTGGTGATGATGAACTGTACATGGGCATTCAAAGCAGTTTAAGCTGAAAAACGAAATACAACGAGACCGAGGCTAATTTCGGGCGCGGCCGAAATTTGGATACCCCTCGCTCCCCTCGGGCTAAAAGCTTTTTTTTTCGGACGTACCTACGACTTGTATTTAATCCCCCTCCTCATTCTTTTCCTTCTGTCTTCACAAAAGTTCGGTTACGTCGACAAAACAATATATTTGTGTGGGGTTTGGATGGAATAAGTGGGCAAATAAAAATATTTACTCAGAAAATTTCATTAGGGGATGCGGGAGCATGGCCCCATAGTACGATTCCATTTGTTTTGGCCTTCTAGTTGCATTGATAATGACACATTAATTCAAGGTTTTGTGAAATTGGTGTAAAAACGTTTCTTAGAAGAACCAAAATGGGGGGTTGGGTTCTTATGGCAGCACCATGACCCTATGGTCCGATTTGATCCATTGTTACATATCTTTTGTGTCATCAATAGAAATACATTTGTGTGAAATTAGGTTGAAATTGGTGCACAAATAAAAAAGTTTTTCTTAGAAGAACCTAATTTGGGGGGTTAGGTTTATATGACAGCCCCATGACCCCCCGGTTCGATTTCATCTATTTCTATATATGTTTTGTGTTATCGATGGAAACACATTTGTGTGAAATTTGGTTGAAATTGGTACTCAAGTAAAAAAGTTTTTCTTAGAAGAACCTAATTTGGGGAGCTGGGTTTGTATGGCAGCCCCATGACCCCATTGTCCGATTTTACCGATTCAAACATACAAACTGCCTTCAGCAAAAAGAAGCATTTGTGAAGAATTTCAGCTTCATAGCTTTTAAATTGGCCGAGTAAAACGCGTCGCAACAGACGGACAGACAGACAGACAGACGGACAGACGCCCAGTCGACTCCCCAAGACATGCTGATCATATATAAATACTTTTTATAAGGTCGGGGATGCTTCCTTCAATGCGTTACAAACTTCATGACAAAGTAAAGATACCATTTCACTCTATGAGCGAAGGGTATAAAAAGGACTCTCAAAAACCTTCTGAGAAAAGGCTAAAGTATTGATTAATCGAAATGTCAGGTACAATATGAGAGTCTGGCGATTGTTTTTCAAATGTACTCAAACATGTCTGAAGCTGGTGCGTATCTTTTGTTCAAGATTTCTATTGACTCGTGGTGATTGAACAAAGTTTTGCGTTAGTAGTGGCGCTAATTTAAAGAGTGGTATCTCTTATGATATATACACTGCCTGTCATAACAATAGCCGCACCATAAGACGGACTGATCCTTGGAAATCTAAAGAGAGCACAGTTATTCCACATACTATAAACAACAGGTATATTTCATACAGAAATAATTTCACAAAAGTTTCCTTCTATTTCAAACCGTTGCTGGCTTGAAAAACAAAAACATTTTTAATGATTTTTATAACTATATTAATAGTTTTCATATAATTTTTTTGCTGGAAACATTTATTATTGATGAATTTAAGGATTTCGAAAAGAAGTTTACTGATTTTGAGCTGTGTTGGACCCCTGCGGTCAGACGAAATGCAAGAGGAAGGCCGAGTGGTGGAATTATGGTTGGGTATAGAAGAACCCTAAGACATAAATTGTCCTTTGAAGAATACGATGGTTGGAATTATCTTAAACTAAATTTTGATAATAAGCACTTACATATTATTCCTGCATATTTAAACTGTAATCACTGGACAAATGACTACAACCAACTAAACGACCTGCTCGTTCAACTGGGAAGTAACGACGTCCTTATCATGGGTGATATGAACGCAAGGATCGGTAGTAATCAACCCATGGCGAACTATATACAAAAAATACAAACAGAAAATCGAAAGACAAAGTCACTAATACTTGCGGAAAGAAAATGCTTGTGCTAATGGATTCATTTGGCCTAAAGATTTTAATGCTCTGCAAATGATACTGATGGCGAAATAACTTATATTGGACAGCGAGGACAGTCTGTAATTTATCTATGCCTAGCCGGAGGGGACTGGTTGCCCCTTATTACGGATTTCACGGTAGAATGTGTGCAGTACTCCGATCATCTCCCAATAATAGCTACGATTGGGCTAGATAGATTCGGTAGTACTGAAACTGACGTAGAACCGATGAGTCTACTTCCAAAGATCATTTAGAGAAATGAATATGCCGCTTTATATAACGCTAACCTAAGTGTAAACCTGACCGAAACGGCAAATACTACTATTGAACAATTAAATGAAATCATTAAAGCAAGTGCGTATAAGACGAGTAATTCGAAAAAGCCGTTTAAGCATCCATGGTACAACAATGAATGCGATGAAAGCGGGCGTCGCTCGTTTGCATGGCTGAGAACCGTCAGAAAGACGAATAACGAAGCAGCTAAGGAAGTGTATGTGCATAAAAATCGGGAATACAAAGCCTTATGCAAACAGAAGAAACTTGTATATTACCAACAGCAAGCCGAAATACTAAGTCAATGTTCCAACTCTAAAGAATTTTGGCGAGTTGCGAAAAGTATCAACAATACAGATACCTATAAGATGGGCAGTAACCTTAATCTCGACCGGCTCAAAACGCACTTTAGTGGGTTGCTTAAAGATAGAAACTTAAACCACAAGGTTCAATTCGCTAGACCTAATTGGAGAGAACCCATGCTTGATGCAGAAATTACAGCAGAGGAGGTACTGAAGGCGATTAGGCAGTGAAAGGACAATAAGGTAGCGGGAAGCAATGGAATTCCAGTTGAATTCTACAAGTACAGTAACGATAATCTTCTGGAAGTTTTATGTTACGAATTCAACAGAATATTTGAGAGCGGCGACGTCCCAGAAGAGTTTTGTGAAGCGATAATTTTCCCAATATTTAAAAAAGGCGAGGTAAATGATCCATAAACGCAACTGGAAAGATATTTACTAGCGTTCTACAAGCAAGGTTTCTAGAGTGGCTTAAACTACGACAGGCAATATCGGAAAACCAAGCTGGATTCAGGAAGGGATACGCCACACATGATCATATTTTTGTGCTACAAAATCTGGCCCGATTATATATGGATGATGGCCGCAAACTTTACGCGTTCTTTGTCGATTTCAAGGCGGCCTTCGATACGATAGATCGACAGGCGCTTTTCTACAAGCTCTATAATGCGGGGATGTCAGCGAAATTCGGAAAAGTGATGGAGAGTATGTACGAAGATACCAAGGCCAGGGTTTGGAGTGGAAGCCACTTATCTTCATCATTCGCTACAAATGTAGGCGTACGACAAGGGCGAAAACTAAGCCCAGACATTATTGCGATCTTTATAAACGACATTCTTGAAACTGTCCTGGTGGAGCTGAAGCTTTCGGTATAGTACTGAAAGGTTTGATGTACGCGGATGACATTGTGTTTCTATCAGAGACCCCTGATGCTTTACAGGAAACCATAAAACACTTAGCCTCTTATTGCCATCAGTGGAACCTAATTGTCAACCTGGAAAAATCAAAAATAATGGTTTTTAAGAAGAAACATATATTGGCCAGAAACGAGAAGTGGTATTATGACGGAAATGAGATTGAAGTAGTTAAGCTATATAAATACCTCGGCGTCAATATAGCCAGCAATTTAAGCATGGAGCCACATCTGCAGCTAAAGCTTAAAGAGGAGAAATGGGCGATAAGCGTGATTTGGAGGAACTGCTTTATGAAAACTGACATAAGTCATACAGCGAAATACAAAATATACCAATCGGTGTCTAGATCGATACTCTTATATGATGCTCAGGCCTGGGGTGGACAACAGTACGAAGACGTGGAGAAATTGCAGAGGTTCTACCTGAAACGTATTTTTCGCCTCCCTAAGAAAACCCCAAACTACATGTTGCTGCGTGAAACAGGTTTGATGCCGATGTTTGTGGAGACTTTAAAAATTCACGTAAATTATCTTACGAAGGTTTCAACAATGAGTATGGATAGACTGCCAAAGAAGGTGCTAATGTACGCCACGCAATCCAATTCGCTGTTTTACAAGGACCTTCAGATGCTAGCTAACGATGCAGGATCGACTCTAAATTGGAATGGCACACAAGAAACCACCTTTAAGCTCAAAATCTACATCAACCTCAACCATGATTTGCAAGCGAACACCTATATTTGAATGAGTTCACTGCATCAAAAATATCTTTGATTTTTTAAGCAAGGGCGGAGCTGTTACCACTAAATTATATTCCTCATCGCGATGACCTACCAGTGATGTGTGACCTGTGTAATATGGGAACTAGAAAGGACACCAGGCATTTTATAGGAACATGCCCCATCCTGAAGGAAGTTAGACGTTCTTGCATAGGAAAGGATAGCCTGAGCGACGCAGAAGTAATCGATCTCCTAAATGGATCTAATTGGGATTCGCTCTACGAATTTTGCAAGGTGGCGTTGAATTACCGCTAATGCATTAGAAATGGAGTCTTTTAAATCATAAATAAAATACTAACGCAGTAACATCGGTCGTGGAAGTTAGATGTGGGTAGGTGAACATGCAGAATACGGAGTTGTGTGAACTTCACCACCCACTTCTAACATTTCACATATAAAACTAAATTACAATAAAATATGAAACAAAGTGAATTTAAACCAAAAAAAAAATAATATTAAAAAAAAACTAATGAAAACCAATAACAAATGAATAATATTAATATAATATATAGCTATGTAAACAAATAGTAAATAATACAATTATATATGTACATTAATCAATTCTGGCAGACGGCTGCATGCCACGCCATTCTATGTTTTGCAATTTACTTTTATAAAATACCTGTATTTGAATTTGAAAATTTAATAAAACATCTATCTATCTATCTATCTATTTCAAACCGTTATTTCTCTAGAAAGGAAAAACTAAATTTCCGGTCTGTCATAACTCATAAGTATAGCCGCACTTGGAATTATTATAGCAAAAACTGATTAAAAAGAACAGATTGAGGAAATTAATAACGGGAAAGATCCTTTTCAAATAAAATAGACTCTGAGAGATTGTTTTGCTTATGTTTCACGAAATCATTTTAAAAGTTTTTCGAGTTTTAGGCTTATTAGCTTGTTAGCATTGTCATCGCTGTTTTTACATAGAAAACTTTCTGAACTCGTGTTTTTTTTACTAAATTTCACGTTATAGTGTTTCTCGAAGGTTTTCTGTCTAATTTGGATCAATAGGATTCTCGTCTCCCACATTTGAAACATTGCAACCAACTTTAAGTACTACGACTGGTAAGAAATTATGCAATCTATTGCTTTAAAATCCGTTATGTGTCCTATCTGCTGTATAAAATGGAAGCAGTTTACCGTCAAGACAATCCTATGAAGTTTTCCCTATGCTGGAAGTGACGAAATCAAGTATTCTATAGGTAGACTATTCTGTCCAATACTTTTAATGCGCACTTGCCAGATTTTCATAGATGTCAATACAAATTTGGACACAGTTCCTTAATAGTGTTAAGCAGGGTTGATTATGTGTTTGAAAGTTGATGTAACAACATCGAATACAATAAAAACTTCTCTGGAATATCCTAGCGATAAACTGTTTTCGTTTTAATGCAGAAGACACACACATAACGGATTTTCTAGCAAAGGGATTGCATCATCTCTCGCCAATCAATGCACTTCAAGAAGGTTCCAATGTAACAAATGTCATGGAGGTCGCCCCGCCTACATCAAATTTAGACAGCAAATCTTTAGGAAACATTATCACGTGAAATTCATAAAAAAAAATACAATTTCAAAGAGTTTTTAATGTAAAAGAAACGGTTATCGATAATGAGAAGTCAATAATCAAAAATCTTGAAAACCCGTTAAATTGATTTATTGAGGAATAAACAAAATAATTCCACAGAGTCAATTTTATTTAAAAAGATTTTTCCCGTTATTAATTTCCTCAATTTCAGATTTTTAAACAGTTTTTACCATACTGATTCCAAGTGCGCCTATAGTTATCACGGACCGTAAATTAGAAGAATAACGGTTTGAAATAAAAGGATTTTTTTGTGGAATTATTTGTCTTTTTAATATCCCCTAAGTATATATTATTTGAAAGAACAGTGCTCTCTTTCAATTTTCAAGGATCAGTCTTTCTTATGGTGCGGCTATAGTTCTGACAGGGAGTGTATTTATACATTATTAATCTGTATTTATATTCGCTCCTATGTAGTTCAAGAAATTACTTTAGTAGTAAATTACTTTTGCCGTAATTCTTAGAGGAGCATGGTGCTTCACATGGTAGTCTTCAACGTTTCAACGACAAATGGATTCGTAGTGTGATACGGTTGTCAGCCATACCACTTCCTAGTCGCATTTTTTGTTTATTATTCTATGATAAGAAAATATCTTATCTTCTTCTGAACAGCGCCCGCTCTAAGGGGGGGCGAGCCGGGCGGTCGCCCGGGGCGCCAAATTCTAGGGGCGGCTTTTTGGCAATCACTCGAATAAAAAATAAACAAGTGAAAAAAATTTAACATCAACATCAATTTAGTAGAAAGCAAAACGTAGAAACTACATAAAAATAAAATGAGTTAACACAAAATGCCGCAAAGTAGGAAACAAACTGGCACCGAAGCATTTTACAACCGATATACCCATTTTTTCGAGACGGCAGAATAAGGTTTTTTTTAGGTAACTATAAAAACCTGTTGAACATTTTTTTAATTTATCAAAAAAGTCAACAATCGATACGAGGTGCTTAGAGAAAGTTTCCTAAATGTTCCGCTTATGATGCTAGCACCTATTCCGCTTTCGAAAAGCAAAATGGCCCAATTCGCTAAGTTATATAATAATAAAGTTCCTCCCAAAAAAAAAATATTTTTTCATTGCAGAATGATGTGATAAATTGGTGTTCCTATTGAAAAGTTAGTTCCTTTTCTTCAAAGGATTCTAATTAGACCTACTTATCCATAATTCCTATTAAAGGGAAGGGCAACCAAATTTTTAAATAAAAGACATTCTCACTCGAGACATAAAAGCATTTTCGATTACAATAATTCAACTTCATTTCACCTGATCTTTGCGTGTCAATAGCATTGATTTGGCTATTCCCTGTTGTCTTCAAGTTCCGTTTCCTCTTTCAACATTGAACTTGTGATTGATAGCATCAAGTGAAGATAAGACATGAATTCCTCAATTTGCCCACATTTTTTCATCATTCTTCGTTAGGTATTTGTTGCGACTTGTGTCAAAACGCATAAATTATAGCTTCTTGGAGAAGAAGATTAGGCAATACTAGTGTTAATTATTCAATTTTCAAACTTAAATGCCAAAAAACATTTTACAACTTATTCAGTCGCTCAGAAATTAAAACATGCTTTTCTCAAGTCGTTGGAAGATAAACACCGATAAATTCCTCCCACAAAGCAAATTAGAAAAATGTTGAAAGGGAAAACTCAGAAAACTCGATTTTAATGGGTTGCAATTTCCCATCCTTGCTTATCGAATTTGACATGTTCGACATTGGGATTGGGTTTGAGTAATATAAGTGGGTACGATGGAGCCACCGATAGTATTCCTCTGTGATTTTATTCTCTAATAATAATTTTGAAGATGAGGCATTTCTGACGTCGGTTAAAACCGCTAAAGAAATCCTTTCGAGAAGAGATCCGGCTAATTTAAGTTTATCTGTTCTGTTTATTTGCGCAGGGTGTAAAGAAGTTATCGAATACTACTCCAAAAGGTTAGTGTAATGCGAATGAACATCAATCTTTGGCACAAAATTTTCCAGAGCCGATTTTTCTAAAATGTTTTGAGTGTTTTAGTGGAATATTGGTAAGCTTTTATATTAGAACTCCGAACAAACTCTTCACAAAGCCACCTGAACTGTGGTGAATTTTTGTTTCTACTATACATATGCTTACTCGGCTACTGAACTCAGTGTGGGTAGAGATTCTATTATCTGAAGTACTGCAGCGTTGGTTTGAATCACATTGTGACCATGAATTTTGTGTTGATTTTATAAAATTGTGCCTACGGGAGCCGGTTCCAAAATGTAAATCGTTTCGGAGCTACTCGCTGTCATAGGCGACCAAAAGCTGCAAAAATCACAGATCAGTCGAGAAATAAATCTGGATTCAGGTCTACAACAACAACTAAACAAGTAGGTTCATACTATCTCTACTATCAATTTGCCCTATATAGTACCTAAGGGGCGCCAAATTTAGCTCTTACTACGGGGCGCCGTAAGTGCTAGAGCGGGCGCTGCTTCTGAATAATAAACGTGCGAAGTGAAAGTGCCCAGTATTGAAAACTCGGTTCTTTATAAATCTATATGTACCACAGTGTGGCGACCGAACGATTACGGCCACAGAGCAGAGCAAATGACTACCTCTTTTAAAACGTTGGCTACGGCACATGCCCCCGGGGGCATGTGACTAGTTATTATTTCTGAGCGGCTGAAAAATTTGATTTTCATTCTCCAGGTGCGAAAGCCATAAAATCTCTAATTTTCATCCGATTTTAGCGACACAAGGAGCATTTTACTTAGTTCGCCCTATACTATAATATTATAATAGAAACATAATACATGCCCCCGGGGGCATGTGCCGCACAGGAGTAATCAATTATTACTCATATGCGGCACATGCCCTCGGAGGCATGTATTTCTTGAATAAAATGACAGACAAAGCACCGTTAGAATGAATTTCTGGTTGCATCATGTTCATTTAGTAGTCTACTGCAGTGCGAAATACATTGTTTAGTGTTAACATGTCGGAACGCTCGCGTCGCATTGTCCAATTGGCCAAAGCAAAGGTGAAAAAAAAAAAACAAAAAAATACAATTATTATTATAATCATTTGGAATCGGCTCCTGGCTGAGATTAAGACTGGTGTGTAGCTAAGAAATTAAATTAAATTCAAGGATGTGAGAGCTTATTTACTGTTGCAGTAGCCACATGCCCCCGGGGGCATGTGCCGTACATGAATAAAAACGACTTACATGCCCCCGGGGGCATGTGCCGCACAGAAAAGAAGATAACCGAAAATGACTGCCGTAGCCAACGTGTTAAAATCACGCGCGTCAAAATTCGGCTTCTGAATAAGGATAACAATGATGGCCATGAATAACATTGGAAATGATCCGACGAAAAGTCAAAACTCAACTTAAATCGCTTCTCTAAAAATACCCTAACTACTCTCGTAGCTCTTCACATTATCCTCTCTCTATTTTATTTCTCCAACTCTTCTTCCGCACCATAATCTCTGCCATTAATACCATAGTCGTCCTTCTCAGCTCATCAACACATAGGCTAAGATGAAGAGTAAGCAGCTTTACGTGTACTATACTCCACAATACTCGTTCGTACCCTTTTCAGCGAAGAATTAGTAATGCTATACCGTTGTCGATGATACACCCTACGGGGATGGGGGCTTATGCCTGCGAAGCTTATGTCTACCATGTCCTTGTGTTGTTCGTCGTATTGACGATTCAGGAGTATAGTGTAATTCTACGCTATGCACCACTATGCGTGTAAATTATAGAAATGCTGACCTGATCAACAATTAATAAGGCTAATGAGGTGAGGTGGTTTCTGTGGTAGTCGCGGCGCTACTCTTGTTGTGCTCTCGGCATTTATAGCTGATTTCAATTAGTTAGAGACTATGGAAATTGAATACGAATTTTGAAGTGCCTACATATTTGAATAGGTCTATTAGAAAGTTATTTACCACCGAATTTTATTTTTGCAAAGCGGTGGCGGCTATATATGTATGTATTTAGTAAAAATAAATCAGTGAGGTTGCGATAGTTAAAAAAATACGTCTTTTTTATATCCTTCGCTCGAAGAGTGAACGCATTAATTGCATGTAACGTAATGTAACGCATTAAAGAAAGCATCGCCGACCATGTCTGTCCGTCTGTTGCGACGAGCTATCGAGCTGAAATTGCACACATGCTTCTTTTCGCTGGAGGCTGTCTGTATGTTGTGTGTATGTTTATTTGTATGTTTCAGTAAATTCGGACGATGAGGTCATGGGGATGCCATACAAAACCATCCCCCAAATTTAGGTTCTTCTAACTAAAAAAGTTTGTTTTCCAAGAAAAACTTTCTTATTTGTCCACTCATCCCACACAATAAAAAAGTTTGTTGGATTTCTCATTTAAAATGTAGTAACATTTACAATTGAAAAACTTTAAGAATAAATAAGAGAGAGGATTTTACACATTTCTATGGTAATGAGTAAAACTTTAAGTCAACTATAGGAAAATTAGATAAAATATTGTAAAATCACATTGGTTTCGTAATATCCAAAACATAAAATTGTAAAATCAAGTATACATTGAATGTTAATTAACAGAAAATGTGTAAAACTACCGATATATGTTGGAATTTTTCCGCAAGGGTTTGTATTCAGTTGCAGTTCAAATCTTAAAATTTGAGAGTATCGGGAGTTTTTACTCCGCCTTGTCGGAGCCCATTTTTTAAAGTGAGCTGACAGTGCCAAACTGTCAGTCAGTTGCGCCATTAAGTTAAGTATTTTTATTATACATATGGGCTAATAAAAGTATTCACTTTTTAAGGATTTGAGGATTTGCAATCGCTCAAAGTGATTAGTGATTTCGGCGATATTCGTCAACTCGTTTAAACTGCAATTACTTCAGAGCAGGTTAATGGAGGTAACCCTATTCTTTTCCTCCCATTTTCACATAAGCTCCGTGGCGTCTATAAAATAATATTTGTGTGAGTTTGGGTTTAAACATTTTACAGCTTTCAGTTCAGTTCAGATGGCAATTTGTTGCCAACTTTCAAAGTCGTAAAATTACATCAGCGTATTTACGCATAATATTGGATTTATAACTATAACAAAATATATAAATTATTTACATAAAACACTTATTTTTCGCATTTAAGCGCAAGTTAACATCATACATATTTTTCTCTATGATATAAGTTTGAACTTAATTTAACCAAATTGAATTTCAATGCAGACTGAGCGAAACGAGTACATTATACCCGATGCTTGTTTCCTGTTTCAAGGCCCATCAACGTAACGTTTCCCGTTACTTATCAATTGAACCTTTATAAAGCCATAACTACGCAAATAATTCAAATTGTCACTACCTTTTTTTTAATCTACAATAGCTGAAGATTCAACCATTAAATTTGCTAAGAAAAAATTTGATCGGAAAGCTCTAAAAAGAACATAAAAGGACACTACAGTAGAATCTCGATAATCCGGCACCCGGGTAATCCGGAACACCTCGTAATCCGGTACCGTCGCCGAAAAAGCATAGCTCTTGTAATCCGGCTCTTGGCCAGTCGAGAGCTTCTATAATCCGGCACCATCGGTGAAAGGCGTGAATACTACACGAATTTACGTGTTATGTCGTTTTTGTGCATTCAGTTGGATCTTGAGACGTGTTCAAGTGAAACACAAGTTTATTTTTGTCACAAATAATCAAATTTACCGGTGTAACCGTCATTTGAGTGTGAAAATAGAAAGACAAAATTTTCAATTTCAGTGTTAACAAGGTAAAAATATCCATGATTTAATATGTTTCTTTGGGAAAGTAATGCATTCGTTGATTAGATCATTGTTATTTTGTTAAACTGTTTCAAAATAAAAACACCAAACATGATTAATTAGAGATAATATGTTTTAATTTCAAACAATTACGTTATGCTTATTCATGTGCCGGATTATCAAGTAGTCAGCACGAATATATGCCGGACTACAAGAGTTTGAACTTAACCTTCTATAATCCGGCATTCTCGGTAATCCGACAACAGTGTGCAAAACGAATGCCGGATTAACGAGATTCTACTGTAATTAGACCTTGATCGAACGTGTTTGAATGAAAAATTTTGGGGTGTCATATCAAAGGGAAAGTCGAGTGCATTGCATGGTGCTTGATTCCGGTTTCAAGGACCCTAAACCCCGCATGTCCACGTTCGTTCAACGATTAATTAGTTTCCTCTTTTATGTCGTTTCCAGGGTTTTGCAATCAAATATTTTCTTAGCAAAATAATGGTAGAACCTTTAGTTATTATAGATTCTAAATTGGTTGGCAGATTGAAATATTCGTGTCCTTTTACGTCCTTTTTTAGATATTTCCAAACAATTTTTTCCTTAGCAAATTTAATAGTATTATAGATTCTAAAAAATTATAAAGGTAGTAACAACTTGAATTATTCGCGTATAGTTATATGGCTTTGGAAAGATACAGATGATAAGTTACTGGAAACATGAAAATTTTCCGTTCAAACGTGATTTATTCCGTTGAGATGCCTAGAAACAAGAAACAAACACCGGATATGTAATGCACTCGACATCTCCTTTGATATGACACCCCACATGCCGAACTCCGGTAAACGATTAAATAGTGTCTTTTTTGTCCTTTTTGGGACCTTTCCGAACAACACTTTTTTTTTAGCAAAATGAGTTTTAGACTCCTGGCACCCCACTGATTCAAAAACAAAAAAAAATGGCGTTTTTTTAGGGTTTTTTAGATTTTTCAAAAAACCCTTATGAAATCGATTTTGTCCGTCCGTCTGTCCGTCCGTCTGTTCACTAAATAACTCGCGAATGGCTTAACCGATCATCATGAAATTTGGTAGGAATGTGTAGAATGGTAACAGTCTTTGGCACGAAATACTTAAAAGTTGGTAGGACAAAAAAAAACAGGGTGTCCCGGACATTTGAAAATATGTTCACTAAATAACTCGCGAACGGCTTAACAGATCGTCATGAAATTTGGTAGGAATGTGTAGAATGGTAACAGTCTTTGGCATGAAATACTTAAAAATTGGTATGGCAAAGATAACAGGGTGTCCCGGACATTTACAAATTTGTTCACTAAATACCTCCCGAACGGCTTAACCAATCGTCATGTATTTTAGTAGGAATGTGTAGAATGGTAACAGTCTTTGGCACGAAATACTTAGAAGTTAGTAGGGTAAAGATAACAGGGTGTCCTGGAGATTTAAAAATTTGTTCACTAACTGATCGTTATGAAATTTGGTAGGAATGTGAAGAATCGAAAGAGTCTTTAGCACGAAATACTTAGACGTTGGTAGGAAAAAGCTAACAGGGTGTACCGGAGATTTTAAAAAGTCGAGTTTTTTAGTTTTTATCGGACATGGACGTATGGGCACTCAAATCAAAGAACTCGATGGGTACATTTCATATCAGTCGCTTTTTTCCAGTTTGGAGTAATGGTAACATAGTTACAGCTAATAAATCCAGTTAATATATGTAGCCATGATACATAGTAAATCTATTTTTGGATTGGTCTAATTGAAAAGTATTATAGAATGAAAGGAACGCGTTTATTTAGAACAATCCGAAAATAGATTTACGAGAAGCATTTCATTAATATTGTGCATAATTCTTATTTATTACCTATAAAATATATGTGCAAAATTATTCACTATGTGTGTATCCAAAATCTAAAAAACCCTCGTATTGCGCGCGCAGCCCTCTGTACGCCTGTATTTTTTCTATTTGAAATGCTAATATGACTGCGGACTACATTTTACTAGAACAATGAATTTAACGCGAACTTTCGGGATATCACTAAAAGGCAAAACAAACGAGACCGACGCTAATTTCGGGCGCGGTGTAAAAAATGTTTCTTAGAAGAACCAAAATGTCAAGGTCAATGGGGTTGGGTTTGTATGACAGCCCCATGACCCCAAGGTGCGATTGGATCAATTCTTGCATATGTTTTGTGTCATCAATAGAAATACATTTGATTGAAATTGGTGAACAAATAAAAAAGTTTTTCTCAGAAGAACCTAATTTGGGGGGTTGGGTTTGTATGGCAGTCCCATGACCCCATCGTCCGATTTTACCGATTCAAACATACAAACTGCCTGCAACAAAAAGAAATATTTTTTCAAAATTTCAGCTTGATAGCTTTTAAATTTCTATGCACAATCGACTCCCCATGTCATGCTGATCATTTATACTTTTTATATGGTCGGAGATGCTTCCTTCAATGCGTTACAAACTTCATGACAAAGTTAATATACCCTTTGACTCTATGATTGAAGGGTATAAAAAGGAAGAGACGGAGACGATGGGAGAATTCAACGAAAAAAGAACGTATGATTAATTCCCCCATCGTCTCTGTGTGTTCCTCACAGGCATGTGTTGTCCATACATCTTTGATTTTTGTACCGCGCGGTTTGGCAAAGCCCGATCAGTCTGGGGCCGGCATAAGACTATATCTCGCCAGAACAGAATATTTCTTGATAGCCCAATACCAGGAACTAACTAACTAAAAAAGTTATTGAAATTGAATCGCTTGTTAATGCATTTTATATACTCGTAGATAAATTGACTGATTGTTATAGGAGTAGCTAGGCTGCCTGCATTTTACTGAACTAGCCAGGTGGCTTTATTTGGCAGAAAAACTGGAATCATGCCTTATCACTTCAGCCATAATAAGACGGTTATGTTGTGCCTTACAAATTTATTCAACATAATATATTTTTCCAAAATTTTACTAATTTGATGCGACTATTAGAATTTGTTTCGAAGCCTCGAAGTCTCGTGAATCGGAAAAAGCACTTCGCGCCGGATTGTGGTTGGACAAGCCTGATTTAGACATTTTTTCAAGATTCAAACAAGATTCAAGCGGTTTTAGCTCAAGAGACACAAAGAGCTTCGAAAAGTTCGTGGCTTAATTTTTTTTTTAGAAATTTTATGTAGTTTTAGAATACGATGTAAAAAGGGATTCAGACTATCGACAAGATTTACGAAATCCTAGACAATTTTAATAACGCAAGTAAATTCTACGATACATTTTGAATTTAATCAAATACTATTTAATCTAGTAGGCTGGTTTCGACTCAATTAATTTAGTAGTTTTAGTAAATACTGTCAGTAGTGTGAATCCCCTCTAAATTTTTGTTTTCTAGTGAGTGAGAAGCTAGTCAAAGTTTTCCCAGAGGAAGTCATGTTTTTTTACAAGAATTTCAAAAAAATGCTATTACTTCGTAACGGAGTCGAGTCTACCATAGGAGGTCTATTGTGAACGTGCTGCGCTCCCTGAAACAAGGTCTCCTCTCCCCTCAGAGAAAACATTTGCTTCAGCTTTTGTCATTAATTTCAAAAACCGCGGAAGCTGCAACAAAAATTTAATCCGATTGAACTATTTTCGTTGGTGAAAATTCTCTGTGTTGACGCTTACCGTAGATTCCCCGGCATATAGATGTGTCTAATAGGCAAAACAATCGAGTCCTTGGTTGGAGCGAATCCAGAAATGCCAAAAATAAAATCCATTTCCAGGTTTTGGAAAATAAGTAAAAAAAAAATTGAAAAAATTAAGAAATGTTTACAAATTCCGAATGTGTATAAATGGCGATTCCTTCTGTAATTTATCAATTATATTCAATTCGACTATTTGCCGTTTTATTTATATACAATTTATCTATTCTCAAATATGAAATTTATTTTTATCGCCGCACTTATAGTATTGATAACCACACCTACGATAGGATGAAAGCATAACAGCAAAGCCACACCATTAGAAAGTCTTTAAATAAATTCAATAATTCAATAATTCATGATTGATAACAAGAATTCCAAAATTACCCAAAAGACAGTTTAATTTCGATCAAATTGAAATCAATCAGAATAACCCATTAATCCAATGTAAATGTTCGCCCTAATCTGCGATATACACTCTCTGATAACGTGTACTATCCAATTGCAATTTCAGGGTTTGTTCCACTTCTGGAACGGAATGGAATTCATTTTTATGAATGGTTCTTGACGTACTAACGATGCTATCTTGGTTAAATATTTGGGAGGTTATGAGTACATAAAGAATAAAACACAATAGATACATATGGGGCTAAGTGACGCACAAACAAGAGTAAATAGATAAAGTGCGAAAAAGTATTAAGAAAAAACCCCAAAACGGAAAAATTGTATGTTCTTCCAATCGGTTTAACGGCGGGGTAGTATCATAAAATTTAAGATGAGTAATGAAGTAAGAAAAGTCGTTGGAATACCGTTTTCTATACCAATTGACAAGGGAATGTAGGAAAAGTAAGTACCAAACTTCAACAGACGAGTTAACAATTCATAATAAACCATAAGAACAAAAAATGTATATTAAAGTGCACATTTCCAAATTAAACCTCTTGACTTTTCCTTCGGATTTTATTAAAATGACTACTTAGAAATTATTCACCATGAAAATTAATGTCTTTCATCTTTTCACTTATTCAGATTCGTGTCGTTTCCATTTCAGCAGAATCATTTCAATTTAATTAGATTTCGACTGGATATATTTCCTCTGAGCTCTGACAAACATACCAATTAGATGCATAGATGTGGAAAATGCTTTTTCGCATACACAAAACCATGTTTTACGGCAGTTCCCGCTGCGTTCATATTCTAGCATGGAAAACGAATTTATTATTGCAGAATAGCGAGAAACGAATAAATATTTTCTCCATCTATAGGTGGAAATGTTTGTACGAAAACGCTATCCTTATGTGGAATGATAAGAGTATGATTACACTAGTACGTATACCTATCTCAGCGAATGAGGAAACAGAACAAAAAAAAAGCATCGTTTGAGAAACATTTACCAAACATAAGATGTAGAAGCTAAGAACATCAATAAGACATGTTTCTAATTTGCCATTTATACTCGTAAAGCGGTAAAAATGATATCCATGGCGTGGAGCAGTGGGTGTGGGACGAAATCCCGTTGAATATACCTATAAACGTCCAGTGTGTCCTTACATACTATACTATGGATGGAAGAATTTGATCCGTGGGTTCGTGGCAAGAACGTGTCCTTATATGTTTGCCGTTCGTGTAACAAATTCCATTTCTCGAGGCTCATTTTGTTTTTCGTTTCGTGTGCACATCACATCACGAAGAGGATGAGTACGCTACCATTACAAAGGACACAAACAATTCGGGTGAAATTACTTTATATGGCTATTGTCCACATCTCTTCGGATGTACGTACACTGAACTGAGATTGTTTTTTCCTATGGTTATATACCCGAAAACTTTCCTTCGTTCTGCATGAAGTCATGTCGACGTTGTCGCACAAATGATGCAAGATGTAAGTCCTTTTCGTCAACGTCGCGTGGTGTCGGAGCGAAATGAGATACCGTGTAAGGATTTCTGCAAAAAGGATTTGTCCTTTTGACATTTCCCGGGAATGACAACAAACCGGACCAATTCGGAAGAAACATTTACGTGCTGATAATGTTAACGGTAATCACACCAATAAGAGGATACGTTTAGGATTAAGTAGCAGATTATGTGCTCAGTATGCTTTGATGATGCTATGTTCCTATGTCCCGATGGCACAGTGAGAGGAAATAAAGGATAATTTAAATGTATGCACGAATTACTGATTCACGAATAATCTATGAATTTCGGATTCAACAGCAAAATATCTTCCTCTAGGAAGGGGAAATTTCTATACGATGAATATTTCATCGTATAGAAATTTCGTCTTTCTTCGAATAAAATCAAGATACAGTTCCAGAATATTTATTTTATATATATTTTTGGATATGTAAAAATTGAAATACTTTCCGAATTAATTTTCCGAGAAAACACAAACTTTATCCGAAATGGAGGATTCTTCTTGGAATTTTATATTACTGCGAAATATTTTTCAATAATGTTTTTTTTTTATATAAATTTTAGTAGAAGCCATGCTAACAGATATGAGAGCATGTTCACCCATACTTTACTGGTTAAACTTTTGCATCAATGCAAGTTTCAGCATATTTTGGCAAAACTGAATTTTTCATGATTTAATATCAAAAATATTCTGTTGCATTGCCCAAACTACATGTTGCATTAAAATTGCTGAAAATTGGCATGATACACTGCAAACGTAGCGCTTTTGAGTCATTAATTATGCATCTGAAAGCAATCTGGCAGCAGTCGTGTAAGTGCAAAAAGAAAGAGGCAGATGCTAAAATTCAGAAATATTTTATAATTTTAATGCATTTAATTTTATACAGTAAATTTTAATTGAATAGATCTGTGCCAGTTTTATTTTTATATAGGTACGTAAATAAAACGGAAGGAACTAGCTTTTAAGAGCCAAATCATGCTATATGCATATAGCGAAAGTTGTGAAACGGTAATGAAGAAGCTTATAAACTGCGGAACTTTAGTTGATCTTAGGCCGGCCCCACACTGCGCGGCGTTTGCCGAACCCAACGCAGAGGATACGATACTTTGGATTACCCCAACCACACTGCTAGCAGTTGCCGTTGATTATATAGCTAAATTTAATTCCCGCATCACCTCTTTTGGCGTGTGTTCTCCATCACTCCGAAGTTTTGTACCGCGCGGTTCGGCGAACCCCGATCAGTGTGGTTACGGCCTACTTCAGGGGTACAATATCCACTCGCAATTTGATAATTGAAAAGGTTGGATCTTGAAAGGAACAAAAAAGAAAACTCAGAACACAACAA
This sequence comes from Microchrysa polita, assembly GCA_949715475.1. NCBI lineage: Eukaryota > Metazoa > Arthropoda > Insecta > Diptera > Stratiomyidae > Microchrysa > Microchrysa polita. The sequence continues at coordinate 32,229,955 of OX454417.1, read as the reverse complement.
CAACTGATAAGTCATATCCACCGAGGTACGTCCTAGTGCCTATGAAAATGAGTTCAAATGCTAATTCGATTTAAGGCTTCGAAATGCAAAAAATAACGATAATTTCAGAATATCTGAAATACTTTCAGTGTTAAGGTAAAAAAGCTCAAGAAACTAAAACTCTAATAGAAAATCTTTCTGCCAGAAATGAAGTCCTGTAATAATAACCAAGAATGTTCGAAGTGTGAGTTATGTCGGATATCCACTAAACGTTTGTGTTGCTAGAGACTGCTCATGCGATGATCGCCCAGCAATCGTATTTTATCTACCAACTCTGAGCCCTGATGTTTTAATTTTTGTTTTGAATGTGGCCTCATTCAGGTTTGGTTTTTGGATTAGTGTCCACTATCACTTAAGGCGTGCTCAGAACTAGTTGTCTCACTTCGATCACTGAGCGATCATCTCATGAGTAGTCTCTAGCAACAGAAACTTTAAACATGGGACCTTGCGGATGACCGTCCGATATTATACTTCGCATATGGGCAGCTCCGGCTAATAAGTCATTTCCACAGTTCTGTGCTCGGTCAGTTACTAAAGGTACATTTTCCTCGACCCGACTGCACGACAGCGACTCGCTCATTCCATATAAAAATCCGTTTTTAAAATGAGAGAAAAACGAGTTTTTATATGGAATGAGCGAGTCGCTGTCGTGCGGCCGCATCGATGACAACGTACCTTAAGACTGCCTTGAAGGCCGCCCAATTAATTGGTCAAGCAAACCATCCAACGGATCACAATTTGCCCCTACCTCTCGAAATATTCTCTCGGTAACTGTAAGCATGATCACTTTATGTGTAGTGGTCACTAACATAACAGCTACTGATACATTTACGTTCTAGGGGTAATGCTACCTTCCATGTCAATGAGTCTGTGTGCAAAGAAAAGAGGAGCAAGAACAAAACGGTTTTAATATGGAAAATGTGAAAAAAATCCTTGCCTTGCTTCTCACTGCATCTCTCCTAGAAATTCAGTCTTTTTCGGAACAGTCCATTCTTTTGCAGACAAGACCAATCAGAACAAAATAGAGACCCCAGAAGGCATAAATAAGTATCAGCTCACGCTTAATCGTTTTACGGCTACACCACTCTATTATGCCGTTATGGAATCTAGACAACATGCGCAAAATTATGAAATTACTTGCCCCAAAGCCCTGGTGCATTTTTTTACAATACAGTTATCTGAACTTTAGTGAATTACTAATTTTGTTCTTTCGGTTCCACAAAGAAGGTGAAATTTCTCTTCCAACTAAAACAGTTACTTTTCGGGTTGGATTGCAATTGATAGAAAATTTTCTTGCCGTTAAAGTACAAAAAATTTTTTTTTTAGAAATATTAAGATTTACAGTTACAGTACGTGAACAATTTAAACAAGGCGTGCATTTTTCGGACTTTCTTTTGATTGCGTGTAACTGTAAAAATAGGCGCCTGAAATTCGTTTGATATGTTTTTTTTTTTACATTTTCCCTAACATTTCGGTCCTTACGTTTTTTTCCCTTACAAGTAAATATTTAAGTTAGTGTCCATTAGCTATGCCTTAGTCGGAGGCCCGTACCATAGGCGTAGTAAGGGGGGCAGGGTGGTTGGCAAGCGCCTCTCCGTGGCCTGTGATTTTGGTAATTTTTTTCTTACTGCTGTACTTTTTACTACACTACAATGAAACTTTAAAAGCGTAAAAATACATGGTCGGTTGGTGCCTCTTCTGTATCCCTAATTTTTGATGTTCGAAAGATTTTTTTCCTTCTATTATAGTAGTAAATTTACACCAAGATATGAACGAGAGTAATTTTACGCTTTACGGTGTAAAGGTCTAGATAGACATCGGGCGGAATGAAAATGAAATTTTTGTCCGCTGGGATTTTCTCAACGAAAATGCATGCTTACTGTCGTGGAACATGTCGAAAATGATGGGGAATTCGATAAGCTACAATCCGAATATGGTTACAACATTTTTCTCGGCCATTTTATGTATTATTTTCCGATTCCCCGGTCATTTCACCGTGGAAAATATCTAATGACCGGGGAATCGAAAAATAATACATAAAATGGCCGAGAAAAATGTTGGAACCATATTCGGATTGTAGCTTATGGAATTCTCCATCATTTCCGTCATGTTCCACGACAGTAAGCATGCATTTTCATTGAAAAAATCGCAGCGGACAAAAATTTCATTTTCATTCCGCCCGAGGTCTATTCAGGCCTTAAATATTTACTACAAAATTGGTGTAAATCTGCAAACAGTAAAAATGTAAATTTACACCGGTAAATATGTAAATTTACATCTGGGTCTATGTAATTATTTAATAATATTTACGGCAGCCGGTTCTTCGATGTAAATCGTCCTGGAGCTACCCGTTATTCCCACAGCCAAGAACTGCCACACCCCCTTCGGTTCAAGAGCAAAAAAGCGCTACAACAACAACAATAATATGATGCTCACACGAACGCATTTCGGACGGAATAGACTAACACAATCAGTTTTACAGTTTTAAATGCAGGTGTATTTTTTTTACACCAAAATCGTAATATTACATGTAACATTTTCTTAAAATTGCAACTTCCAATTGGTAAAAATACATTGAAAATGTAAAGTTACACAAAAATAAAGTAGACACATCTTCACACCAAATGTGGTGTAAAATTACACCAAAATAGAGTAATATTAAAAAATCTGTGTAATATTACACTATTTTGAGGGTTTACTAGAAATTTTGTTTAAAAATAAACGTTTACTGTAATTTTGCAAGAAAAAAGGTGTAAAATTCAACGGGTTTTCGATGTAAAATTCAACCTTGTTTTTACAGTGTAGCTCTCAGACCTTTGGAATGCGGGCCTGCGATATCCACGTGTGTTTAATTAAAAACATAATCAGATTTGGAAATATCACGTTTCGGCTCGTTCTTTGAAACTTAAATAAAGAGTTTTAGCATGGCGTTGAAAACAAAGCGACATAGTTTGACATTCCATACAAAAAGTCGCTTGCATTATGTAAACGAAACAATATATGTATAAGGAATTTTGCATGTCCCAAGTAGGCACTCCGCAGGGGTGTCTAAGTCCCTGTGACATCAGCCAAAAAGGCTGTTGTAGTGGGGCAGAGATCTTTGGTGAGTTGCGACACCACGTACCTAGCAGCGCAGGGAGGCCCCTGGTATGGTTGATACGCCATGGCGTGGATATGTACAAAGACCATTCGGGCGATGACGTTCCCGGACTCATGTAGTCATGTACGGGTGGCTCTTGGCGTGACCGACATCCTCCCACAACTTACGGGAGGGAAGTCACTAAAGGCCGAGCACGTAAACGGTGTTCCATGGTGGGGGGGTTCACCATTACGGTTAATCGTGTGAGCTTCGGAGCTGGCGGCTTCGCATAACCCGAGCCTCGAAGTGGCTAGTTAGGGAGAATGGCCTTGGTGGAAGATGCCTACGCGCCTATACCTAACTAGTTTGTGGATTGATGACCACACGGCCCGAATCGCATTGCTGACTAGTATACTGAAGGGGCCGCCCGGATGTGAAAAGCAGCGCAGGTCACAGGTTCAACGAGCCTGGCAAGTGCACATCTGAATTGTACGTGAGGCTTAACCAATAGGGGGCCGAAGGAATATCACACCTGCTATAGAGAAGTCTTTAGCGAATAGTGTACCTCGGGGATGGGTGTGCCTAGGGGACCATGGTCCTTTCCCATCAAGGTGTTGGCCTAGAGGTGGCTGTAGGTTGTTACCCGAGTCATCGAGCTGGTGATGCAACCCCGGGGTTGGGTTCCTGAAGGTGAGTGCATTCGCCGGATGGAGAAATCCCCTTCTGACAACAAGACCTTGTCAGTAAACGCCGAAGATCCAAACAGTCCGAAGGACCGGGAGATAAAGGCGGTAAACCCGTAGATGGTAATCTTGTCCCAAGTAGATGGTAATCTTGTCCCAAGTAGGCATGAACGTATAATCACGACAAATAATTTCGCCAATTTCGACTGTTTATTGAACGTGGAATATACGGAAATACACAAATGCCTACTTAGGACATGCAAAATTCTGATATATTGTTTCGTATACGTAAGGCAAGCGAACTTTTCTATATGTAAAACTATGTCGGTATATTTTCAACGACATGCTGAAACTTTCTAGTATTCCCTTAGTGACACCTTAATATCTTGTTCTCGCGAGGATCCCATGCCAACCTATGTTTGTGATCATTTTATCAAACCGAACTCCATTGTTCAATCTTTTCTCAGTACCGTATAGCTCCATGTGGGGCCATGGTGCGTTAAATCAGTCGTTTATAGGCAATTTCGAGTCAACGTTACATTGCATATCATTTCGGAGTGTATATAATGTTGCAATCCCTATACCTATATTTCCTATCCGCACATTTTGGACCACGCCGAGATTCGATCTCCGGACCTCTAGGTTACTAGTATCGTAGAGTGCGACTCAACAAAGTGAGCCACAGAGCGTGATCCGTTCATCGCAAGACGATATTTTGCCGTTACACACGTTGTCATATCGGAACAGTTTTACGTCAAATTATACGGCATTGTACATGGGCGTAGCCAGGATTTCGGTCAGGGGCAAGCCCAAAAATTTTTCAGCATCATGATTTTCTTAGGAGTTTCGGTCGCAGAAATATTGTCGGCAAATTTTAAAGTAGCCTGACTTGTAGTTGGATTGGTGCACAGGATCATGGATTCCAGACTCACCGTGAACGAATTCATTTTATGGTGTTTTTCGAACTCACGTATTATGTGACGAAATATGATGTCCCTCAGATTGTAAACAAGTATCCATTTATGGGGATAAATAATATTGATCTCAACACCTCAACAAAACACCAGTTTAGATCTTGGAAATTGGATGTCACTCACACATCTGCGGCGCTAGTTTACTGGTGGGCTGTCACAAATGTTATTTCTTTTTTTTGGCTAATTTTAGAGTCAAATTTTAAAAAAGGCGAAGAGAATGATTTTCTTTTGCATTCTGATTACATTCAACTGGCCTCCAATATCTGCCTTTTAAAGCGTAGTTTGTCTATTTTCAGTGCAATTTTTGTATCTCGGACTGCATATTCCACTAGCGAAATCAGTTTGTTTCGTCTGTCGCTTTCATCTTATCAAAGTACCATCGTCAGAATATTTATAAATCCTTTATTGATTGAAATATGGTTAACGGTTTTAATAAGATTTCCCCTAAATTCATCAAAGTATTAGCAGTGGCTAAATTTTATTGCTGGTATGATTCAGCTAGAAAATAAATTTTGATTAAATAACTTGAAAGGCACTGAAATATGAGATACGTTCTTCACAAGGTCCCTGAGAAAGCATAACATTTGTCCCCTTTCAGATGAAAATAAGTTGAACTCCACTACCTTCTCGAAGGGACCTAACGGTTGAAATTGTGTACTCCAGCTCAGAAGCCATGAAATGAAACTGGAAATATGGGATCCACGCAGCCACAGTAGCACACTCTCAAGTGAAATGTGTGTGCTGGTACGCAGTCTCCGTCAGTTACGAGAGGCCACTCGCTGTCATCTATTTGTATGTGCCTCTTGACCAGTGCTGTCAATTTAGCCGTTTTCCGGCCAAAATTAGCCGGAAATCGTGCTGTTTAGCCGGAAGAAATTTCTAACTCCGGCCGGTCGGATTTTTAACTGGAATTGATTTTCTTCGGCCGTTTTTTCGGCTAAAATTATTTTATGATTTTTATATTAACAACTTTTTTATTTATGAACCAATCTTAACGAAACTCCGCATTAAAGGATCCCTATGAATGTCACAAAAAATATGGTTGGAAACAAACGATGGGGTTATGGGACTGCCATACAAACCTACCTCCCCAAATTAAGTTCTACTAAGAAAAACTTTTTTTTGGGCAACGATGCGAACCAAACTTCATGAAAACATATGTCTAATGATCCCCTAAAACATACGTAAAGATAAGTGAAATCCAATAATGGGGTAATGGGGCTACCATACAAACCCAAACCCTTAAATTTGGTTTATCTAAGAAAAACTTTTTTATTTGGACACCAATTTACACCAAACATCATGAAAATGTATTTCTATTGATGTGACAAAACAAATGCAAAAATTAATGACGTCGAACATGGGGTCATGGGGCTGCCATACAAACTCAACCCCCCAAATTAAGTTCTTCAAAGAAAAGCTTTTTTGTTTGTTCACCAATTTCAAGCAAACTTCGTACAAATTTATTTCTATTTATGGGAGAACACAAACGTAAATATTAATGGAAAGGTTCCATGGGATCAAGGGGCTGCCATAGAAACCCTCCCCCGCATGTTGGTTCTTCTAAGAAACATTTTTTGCTACACTAATTTCACCAAACCTTTTATTAATGTGTCTTTATCGAAACAAGAAAAAATGTAAAAACAAGTGGAATTTTACAAAGGGACCATGTCCTCCGCTGCCCCCAATAAAGTTGTCTAAGAGAATTCGTTTTCTCGTTTTTTTTATTTTGAAACTAGAATAAATTTTTCGATATTCACAACCAAAATAATTAATCGCCACTTATTGTCGTGTATTAGGGTACCTACTATCTCCACCAAGGGGAAAACTTGCATTTATGTATCCTGGGAAAAATGTGCCGTGAAGACTTGCTTTTTTTCAACAAAAAAGATAATGGGTTTCACGTAAACTGACGATTAGTACCTAGTCTAAGCATATAATTTACTAACCACCAATATGTTGAATAATTTGCAAAATTGAAGACACTTTCTTAAATAAAATTCTTTGCTGAGCGTGCACAAAAGCTAAGTGGTGAAGAAGGGTGTAAGTTACCCCTGAAATATATAAACACTTTTTGTAGTTTACTCGGCAAACTAGGCTTGACTCACGCTAATCCGGACCACTAAATATTTCCACTATGTATTCTATAGTCCGGATTTCGGCAGCAATTCTGACTCTGTAATCCAGATTTTTGAGATTTTCAGGGTGAAATGGTAGATTTGGTCTCGTACCTTATTACGGGACGGTTTGGCAAATGAAACAATGCTGACTAATTTCAAAGAAAAAATACATTTATCGCCTTTTGCTCCTCTTTTTGATTTATTTGGACTGTTTTTGCTCAGAAATCCGCTAATCCGGATGTTCCGATAGTCTGGATTACCCATTGCAATAATTGATCCGGATTATCGAGTCAAGACTGAACTTGCACAACGTCAGATGATTCATAGAACCTACGCATTTAAAATCTATACCATTTCCCGCCCAAGCTCATAATTTTGGAACTTCAATTTCGTGCCTTTGGAGCATCAAATTTGTAATTGCTGATCATGAACAATGCCCTTGCCCATAGTTACGCATTGGACGTTCCTTTTAAGAATTTTATGTTCCACAATTTCGAACCTAATGTGGTTATGAACTTGACCGAGAAATTGTACCTGTATACATACAACAATTTTGACTAGTTGAGCTATCTAACTCCGAACAAAGTAAATTTTGACTGTAATGGCAGCGATTGGAGCATATACCTATGTAATAAAACTAAAAATCTGCCTAAAGCATAGTTTACGGGTAGTAATCCAGAAAAGAAATAAATTTATTAAAATCAGTTTTTCACTATATTTTTTCGCAATGTGATTGTTTTGTATGATTTAGCCGGTTTTTTTGCCGTTTTTCTGACTGAAATTGATTTAGCCGGATTTTTATCCGTTTTTGAAAAAATATAGCCGGTTTTCCAGCTAAATTTAGCCGTTTTCTAAATTGCCAGTTGGCAACACTGCTCCTGACTGCAAACTGTCCCGATCATGGCTTCTCCGGCAGCACTTGGAGTGGCAGAAAAGGCAACTGCTGAAAATATATAGTGCAGCGATTTTTTTTACCATCGGTAAGAATTTTTTTACCATCTTCATCGACCAGGGAGGGGCGACCGCCCCTCCCTGCGCCTTCAGACCCCATGAATTTCCGAGGTGCACTGAGTCAGATGGACGACTTTAGTTCAGACTGCACCTCAGGAGCCTCGTCGAAAGACTCGTAAAAGCTGCTGACAATGTAACCGGACCATTTGTGATTATCATACGAATTGCGCATTAAATTTTAATTATTCTTATTGTATCATGCACGTTATTATTTTTGTTTGACGTAATATTCATGTGGCAATTATGCAAATGTTAAGAGCACCGGAATACCGTGCAGGAGTTGAGACAGTTTGCAAACGATGAATTATATAGGTTGTCATGGCAGCAACAAAAGCGTCTGACTCTACTATGTCAGGGAATAAATGAGCCGGGGTCTCTAAGGCTCTTTAACGGTTGGTCACAGATCACCATAAGTAAACTAGGTCGACATATGTTTCTATGACAGTAAACTTTGGGATATGCACGGGAAAAAAGGTGTTCCACTAAGAGTATGGTAGCGTAAGGAGCAAGTAACGGACGGGCCACTAAAAAATCAAAAGCAAGGGAAAGACCATAATTGGCGAGTTAAATAAAAAAATAACCAGTAATTTATCCAGAATTTAATTTCATCCTCTTCTATCTAATATCCCACAAGTCTTATTGATATAATAATTTGAAAATATCCCAGCAATATCCAAGCCAACATCATGTACAGGGCGCCCCGATATTGATGCGACTATTCAACCATAATTCACTTTAGCTTGCATTATATTAGCACAATTGCCATTGAAAATGCTTGAAACTAATCGGAAAAGTTGATTTGATTCTGTCAAGCTCCTCTCTCTCTCTCTCTCGCTCGGCATAAAATCCACCACTCACATTTTTACCTGTATGCTGTGGTCTGTGGGTGAGGTTGAAGAGGGTTTTATTCATCTCTGTAATAACTTGGAAATCATCGGCATTCCATTGCCTGTTGGCATTTGGAGCAGGGCTTTCATCCATAGAGCAACGATACCACCTGTCCATCATCGTATAAGAGGTGTATTGTCCAAATCGAACAAGGAGCTTTCAAATCATAGTGGATAGAGTATTACAACACATTTGTGGTTCCCTGATCCCTGGACAATATTGCTCATTTCAATTTGTCGGTGGTGGCATTTGTGACATAGATTTGTATTCCATTAAATTGTATTACGAGTAGTATTTGTTGTCATTATTCCCACCAGAGATTGTATTCGAAAAGCTTTAAATACATTTTAATAGAGTACAAATGTATTTTTCGATGATAATTCGAAATTTTCCGCCAGTCTGCCTAGAATGACGCAATAATAAAATAAAAAAAAACTTTCTAAACTCAAGACCAAAGAAAAATTGTCTCCTCTTTACTCCACAGTGACTTCTTTATTTTTCAAGTGTATTTAAATTGCATGGTCGCAGACCTGTATAACTTGTCGCTCAGACAGACAGTACAAAGATTTCTTTTTGTTCGGATATTCTGACCTGCCTGACCCATTTCTTTTGTTACGTGCTATTGAGGTGAATTTCGGATCGGGTATATAGTTTTCATTTTTATAAGTGGAATCCATCAAGCAAATTGGCCTCAACCATCACCCTGAAGAACATGAGCATCTGATTTCAGCAGAATTTTCTTTTTACGACAGAAAATAAAATAGAATAAAGGCGATGTGTTTGGCGATTGCAGACATAAGCCAAATTTTAAATGAAGATGTTTTCTTACAGATTTTAGAATGGTGTTCTTGAGGGACTTTGCTGCTGAAAAAAAAAGGTTGATTCTGTTTTTTTTCTTTTCAATTGATCGATTGGCATTGGTTCAAAGTTTCAAAGTAAGTAAAAAAGAAACGGGTCGAGTTTTAGTCCATTTTAAGATACTATATACGAAAATTCACATTTAGCCTTTATTGAATTAAAGCCAATTTGTATATGCACAGTAAAGCCCCAAAAGTGATTAATTTGTTGGCTATCGGATGGTATAATACAGCTTGAGTTAATTAAATCCTCTTTTATGGAATCAGCATGCGATCAATTAACGAATGCCTCATATGGCGGATTGAAAAACATTTATATGCACAGCTTTCTACTATGGGTGTATTGCGGTTGTGATACATGGTAATTACAACCACGTAATGATAGTTCATGTTATTGATTGCAAAAAGCAATTAAGACTTTAATTTTGTATATTTCAGGATAACGGCCAAAATAAATTCAATATTAAAAGGAATGAATATGAATATATTTTTACCCGTTAGGGTGTGAAACTAAATTTCTTTGTTTGTAGTATACCCAGGAAAATTGGCATTTCACTTCGGAAAAAATAGGGGAAAGCTGGATTCCTGCATGAGCCTTCCTTTCGAGGTCCTAAATAAGACCCTAAAAGTCCCCGTCCCTACAAGTGCCGCTAGCGGTGCTACAGAGGGTCAAAGACCCTCGAAAACAGTTTTTTCTGAATATTTCGATAACGGTAGCTTATGCAAAAAAAAGTGATGTATGGCAAATTTGAAGCTCTTGTGCTTTCTCAATAAACGATGCAAAGACCGAATACTTTCGGGCACTTCTAACGGCGCCAGGAGGTCTAACGGTATTTTTAACAAGGTTTCACTAAAAACTCTATAACGGTAACTCGTACTGAAAACTTTTGTATCTAAAATTTGTAGCCTGGGGTCTTGAAGAAAGTGGTCAAATTTAATATCAATATGTACAGCCTTAAGGACGTTACGGGGGTTCAAACCTTAAAAAAAACGTGTTTTTTGGGGTTTTTCGTAAATGGCGCTAAGACGAGGGAGTGCGTTCTAAGGTGTTCTAGTATAAATTTTGTAGCTTCTGTGGCTGTTAGTAAGACGCCAAAAGTCCCCAAAGATAGGAGCCCCTCTAACGAAGTTATGATGGTCCAAATATTCATTTAAGCAGTTTTTGGGGAATATCTCTATAACGGTAATGTGCACCGAAAACTGTTATAAGGCGAATTTGAAGTTTTTACAACGCTTAATTAAATGTTCAAATTTCAGATCGATACGTGCAGTACTAAGGGCACTATGAGGTTACAAACCTTACAATTTCGGTATTTTTGGTTATTTTTGTGAAAATCTCCTTAACGGTAACGTATACCGGAGGCAGTCTGTAAAAATTTGTTGTTTCTATGGTTCCAAAGAAAAGGCTCCACCGATTTGTATGCACCTGAGGTAACGATACGTGCATTATAACGTTTAAATTAACTAATTTTTAAGCCCATGGAGGTACGTGAAGACATACACTACACATACCTTCTTTAAAAATTAGTTTGTTATAATGCCCGTATGGTTGCCTCAGGTGCATACAAATCGATGGAGCATTTTATTTGAAACCATAGAAACAACAAATTTTTACAGACTGCCTCCGGTATACGTTACCGTTAAGGAGATTTTCACAAAAATAACCAAAAATGCCGAAATTGTAAGGTTTGTAACCTCATAGCGCCCTTAGTACTGCACGTATCGATCTGAAATTTGATCATTTAATTAAACGTTGTAAAAACTTCAAATTCGCCATATAACAGTTTTCGGTGCACATTACCGTTATAGAGATATTCACTAAAAATTGCTTATTTGGATGTTTGGACCCTCATAACTTCCCTAGGAGGGCTTCCATGGTTGGGGACTTTTGATGTCTTACTAACAGCCACAGAAGCTACAAATTTATCTCAGATGGGTTCCCTCTAGAGATTCCCGTTATCAAAAAATTTCCGAGAAACGGTTTTTTGTTTAGTTTTGACCCCTAATAGTTTCCTTGGGGGTGTTCGCATAAATGAGTTGTTTTGGCATTGTATATAATATAAAGGTTAGGGAAGCACGATCACTGGAGAAAAGGCAACTGCTGATGACACGTTCGCAGTAAAAAGGTGCGGGAAAAATTTGAAATTGCATTTATGCGATTGTATGGTTTACATCTAAAAATTGTAAGCAGTCCCCCGAATAAACGTATCGGATGAATGAGGGTGAACCTAGGGAATAAAGTTGTAGGGAAAGGACATGGCCATCTGAAGATGCCCAGAGGACGGAGCCATCCGTGCAGGTTAGGCAGTGAAGATAGGGCTCCTCAACGAGAGAGCAGCGGCATTCTGTTGCTGTAGCTCAGTATCTGGATTGACGGATGGGGTTTATGCCACTCGTTGCCATGGTTCGTCTACAGCACAGCACGGGGTTAAAATGGGGGCAATTACCGCGGATCGAATGGCGACGGGTCCCGGTCTAACTATACACACTATATTTTCAAAAACTAACCCGACCTGAGAAGCCCGCGGTCGAATTAAAAATATATAGGGCGTATCCCTCCCTCATCCCGCTAATCACACTTGGAATTAATAAAAGAGGGCGGTTGCATGGACAAGCGCTGCACGATAAGCCTCATTAAAATGATATGGCAATTCTGAAGCCGCGCGGTCGGCATTGTGGCAAATTAATTATATAATGCGCCTTATTAGTGAAATCGCAACATCACAACACTAAAAATATATATAACAAAAAACCTCAGATATAAGGCACAAAATATGGAACCTCAGCTGTAATCAGGTCTATTTCAGTCTGAACCTGTTCCACTGGTCCTTTCTTCCGACAAGACACAGAACAGCAAAAAAAGCTTCATCCACCGCAAAAAAAAAACACGGACCGTGTGACCCCGCGTGACTCCACGAAATCGTTCGCGTCTCCGATAGCACAATCTTTTCCCGATCCAGCTATTCATCGATAGCACATAGATGTCTATTTTTGAATGTGGCGGGATCTGCACAAATATGAATAATTTGTACTCAAATCAAACATATTTGCGAAAATTCACTTAATTCTAAAACAGACAGGCATGTGTCGAAATCGGTTCGTTACAAAGTTTTGGTTTTCTTTTGTCATGGATCTCTCTAGCTGCAAGGAGTACGAAAACCTGATGATTGGTGAAACGTAAGAAAATGAAAACGAGAGACACTAAAACTTTTAGGGCAGTTGCAGAGTGTATATAACACTTTTCTAAATAAATCCATACCAAGGAATGTTGTCCATTTTCCGAGTGGCGGATTTACACATATGCCGAGAACCACAATGAGAAGAAAATGATTGTGAATAGTTGAGAAAACAATTGTGAAAAGTGCTAGCGCTGCCTTTGGGGACAGCCATACACTTTTGGCATTTTTTTTTTTGGAGCCACATAAGATACATATTGCTCTAAGCCTACATTTAAAATGGCAATACCTTTATCAAGGTATTCACGAAAATTTACGAAAAATAATATTATTGTACAGCAGGAACCCTTCTGAGGGGATCAGTATGAAATTTGTATATGTCCTTTAGAGCTTACCGAGGTGGGTTGTAGCTATACAGACATGTCAAAAGAACAGTTTGTTGTTTAACAGTTTGACCCTCATACATACATATCTCCCTCAGGAAGAATGTATCAATCCAGTTTTTGACGTTTTTAAACCACGTAGTTTGGACATTCGCAGTTGTGGCTTCTGTCTCGTTGTATGTAAGCATGAGCTGTAACAATAAATACGGTATCTAAAAACAAACACATTTTTACGCAAGTCCTCTTGTGATAGTTGTTGCACAGTGGACTGGATGAGGAGTAAAACACTAGAGGTCTGCTCTTGTATAAGTTTATTCGAGGACTGACTTATTCACATATTCACAATACTTCCGCCGAATTTGCAATTACTTAAAAAAAATTAATTCAAATTCTATCATGATAAACAATAAGTTTTCGTTACATATCAAAGATTAGAAAATTTCAAAAATATTAAAATCCAAAAAGCAATAATTTTGTTACGTTAATAGTTTACGTTATTTTCAAACCAAGTAAGTTGGTGAATTTAGTTTGTTTGTCGCTGGTCATGGGTTTAGTTAGAATGTCTGCAACCATTTCGCTACTCGGTATATGCTCCAGTTTAACGAGTCCAGCATCCAGCGTTTCCTTGATGAACTTAGATTTAAGGTCAATGTGTTTCGTATCCCTTGATGGTGAATTATTGTTTGCCAAGCACAACGCGCTTTTATTGTCGCATTATATGACTAATGGTTTTGATGTATCGCGTAAAACTTCATTTTGAAATCGCCTTAACCAGATTGCCTCTTTAATCGTTGTAACCAGCGAAGCGTACTCAGCCTCAGTGGTTGACAGAGCAATTGTTTTCTGTCCTCGCGAACCCCATACAATAGCTCCGCCCTGCATCATGAATGCAAAACCTGTGGTCGAGCGTCGGGTACTGATGTCGCCAGCGAAATCCGAGTCACAAAAACCAATAAGCTCGTTATTACTGTTGTTGCTACGAAATACTAATTTGCGATTGAGAGTGCCACTTAAATACCTCAGTATACGCTTAACGGCATTCCAATGCACACGCCCAGGATTTCCATTAAATTGACTCAGTAATGTGACGGGGAAACAGATGTCGGGTAGAGTCAATTGCGCTGCATATAGAAGTCCTCCGATGGCTTCTTGGTAAGGAACGTCTTTCATTTCAGCAATTTCGGCTTGTGATGTGGGTCCCATTTCTTTCGATAATCGTTGATTGACGTCCAATGGAGTTGACACTGGATTGCAGCCGACCATGTTGAACCGTTCGAGAAGCTTAGTGATATATTGTTGCTGGTCAATAGCGATTGAGTTTTTTTCATAAGTGATGTTCAGCCCTAGCACAGATGAAGCTTTACCTAAATCCTTCATCTTGAAGTTCCCTTTTAATTGTTCCACAACCATTTCTTCCAATGTCGGGTTTTTACTGAATATAAGAATGTCGTCAACATACACGGCCAAGATTATCATATCATCCTTGTTGGCGCTATAATAAACACAGGGATCGGCTTCACTTCGTGTTAGTCCACAATGCAATAATACAGAATTTAGTTTGTCGTTCCACGCTCTTGAAGCTTGCTTCAATCCATACAAAGATTTGTGAAGCTTGCAGACGCGTTCAGTACCATCTTCGAATTCTTCTGGCTGTACCATATATATATCCTCCTTCAAATCGCCATTTAAAAAGGCGGTTATAGCGTCTAATTGACGGATTCGGGAACCGTTTTTAGCAGCAATCGCTACCAGGAAACGAATTGATGAGTATTTAACAACAGGCGAGTACGTTTCCTGATAGTCAATCCCTTTCTGCTGCGAAAAACCTCGAGCAACAACTCTTGCCTTGTATGTGATCTCATTGGTGGTGGTGTTTAATTTCGTTTGGAACACCCATTTACAATCAATTGGCCGTTTTCCATCCGGTAAATCGCATAATATCCACGTTTTATTGTCGATTAGTGAATTATATTCACTTTGCATTGCTATTTTCCATTGCGATGAATCATGGCGTTCCAGAGCATCCTTTACAGTCTTTATCGAGGCAGATAATACGCGAGCTTTACGCAATAAGTTTTCGGCAACGCGATGCGATAAAAACTCCTCCATTTGGTTATCTGAGTCCGAATCAACTTCTATAGTGGATATACAATTAAAAGTGGAATCTCCCCATGCAGCTTCGCCTACTGCGTCATCGTCTTGTTCGTTGCCACTGAAGCTTTCAAAACTATCAACTGATGTGTTCAAACCAGGTGGGTCGCTGATTGAAGAATTACCGTCTCTTCTGCACTGTTGAGCCTCGACTTCATTGGAAACAGCATAGTCGTTGTCATTTGAACCACCAGATTCGTTAACTACCGGTAGATAAACATAATTATTACTGTTTGAGTTTTTATCAATTACCTGGCTGTAACCTTCATTCTCGAAAAAGAGTACATCACGACTGATTAGTAATCTCCGCGATGCCATATCGTATACCCTGTAAGCTTTTGCTGATGAATCGTAGCCAACGAAAATGCCTTTGGTTGACTTTGCGTCTAGCTTCCTGCGTTTTTCCTTGGGTACATGGATTATAGCGACGCATCCAAAAACCTTCATTGATGATAAATCCGGTTGACTGCCATGCCATAATTCGAATGGAGATTTGTGAAGATTGATTCGACACGGTAGACGATTGATTATATACGTTGCAGTCGATACTGCCTCCGCCCAAAAACCTTTCGACAAGTTGGAATCGATGAGCATACATCTCGACTTCTCCACTATAGTCCGGTTGAAACGCTCTGCGACACCATTTTGCTCGGGGGAATAGGGCGCTGTGATGAATCCCATTTTTTCGCAAATATTCGTCAAACTGCTTGTTGCAGTACTCCATGCCATTGTCAGTTTGAAGGGCTTTTATAAATGTACCACATTTCTTTTCAACCATGGTTCGAAATTCGATAAATTTGCTTAGTGCTTCAGATTTGTGCTTCATTGTATAAACGAACAACATTCTGGTACAATCGTATATGAAGGATATATAAAACCGAGCACCTCCAATCGATTGTGTTTACATGGGACCGCAAACGTCAGAATGTACGAGTTCCAATTTACAGCTTGTTTTAGTCGACTTATGTTGAAAACTAGCTCGTGCTTGTTTACCCGCTGCACACGTTTCACACGTTTGGCGAATGTTTGATTTATCGAAATCAATTCCTTCGGCGTTTGAAAGTATCTGACGCATTTTGTCTTCCCCTGGGTGCCCGAGCCGGCGGTGCCATAAATTCGACTCATCAAGTTTCGATAAAAACACACTCTTGTTCACTTTTTTCACTGTACCACATAGCGAACGATCTAATTTGAACATATCATCGACCATGGTGGCAGTCGCAACTATTTTTCCATTCTTGTTGACGATTTCGCACTTATTGTTTTCGAAGCACACTTTGTTCCCATTTTTTACGACTTGTGACACTGACACCAAGTTAGTGCATAGATCAGGAACGTAAAGCACATTTTTCATGAGGATGTCGTCGTTATATTTAGTGGTCATCCGAACATCACCGGCACATTTTACTGCCATTTTCGAACCGTTTGCTGCTGTCACATTACCATTGTGAACAAGCTTTTCACATTCAATGTTGCTTCTCTTCATGGTCATATGAGCAGAAGCTCCAGAGTCGATATACCAATCATCAGTTGTCCCTTTCGCAATGAGAGAGCTAAATAGCACATTTTGCATTTTACTTTTAGGTTTGTTCGCTCTTTCAGATTAATTTCTCTTCTTGCAATGTTTCGCATAATGGCCATACTCTTTGCATTCATAGCACTGTATGCTTTTCTTCAAATGAGATTTAGATTTCGGCTTTCGATTTTTACTGCTATACATTGCTGTTTCTTCCGTTGACAACTGAAATGAGCGCTGTTGTAATAACGCATTCTTAACCTCGTCAGCGGTCAGCTTTTCACCGGTATTTTCCATTGCCATGACGAGTGGCCTATATTCTTCCGGGAGTCCTCCAAGCATCAGAGAGCCAACAATCTCTTCATCAATTGAAAACCCAACTTTTTTAACTTTGGACCACAAAATTGTCATTTGATTCACGTAATCCTCAATATTATCACAGTCGGCCAACTTTAGCGAAACAAGGCGCTGCAACACATAGACTTTTCTTGTGATACCGTTATCCTCAAATGCATCCTCTAAGTTAGACCACGCATCTTTCGCAGACTCGACACTCGTAATGTAGGAAAAATTACTTGGCTCAACCATAAGTATGATCTCCGAACGCGCTTTCAAATCGTCGCTGCCTGATGTCTCGTTCTCGATGCACTTCCACAAATTTTTGATCACAAGATACGATTTTGCGGTGACCTTCCACGTATCCCAATTTTCTCTTCCTTTTAGTAGAAAAGCGAATAACGTTGTCGCCCATTTTCACAATTTGGAATTATCGCGCCTTACGATTAACTTTAGCGAAGGAAACTATACTTTAACCGAAATATTTTAAATTCGTCACGCCGCGTTGGTTTGTACGAATGCAGAAAGGCCCATAACCTGTTGCACAGTGGACTGGATGAGGAGTAAAACACTAGAGGTCTGCTCTTGTATAAGTTTATTCGAGGACTGACTTATTCACATATTCACAATAATAGTTCAATAAAAAAAAAAAGTCATCGCCAACACAAACAAACTAAAGCACATCTTAACTGTTACAATATTGTCCAATTTCGAAGCTTTCAAAGCACGTCTTAGGGTTCCTATCTTGATTTCCATGGTTTAAGGCAGCACTGTTCCACGAAAATCCTATCCACCACCACAACGTAGAAGAGAAAAAGGAGCGTTTTCGTTTTAACAGTATCGGCGCCGGCGATTTAAGTATAGTCACAGCTGGTTCGCCGATGTGGCACTTGGAGCGACCGTCGTTTCGGGGTTGAACTTGAACAAAGCGATGAGCGGGGAGAACTTCTGGGTCACGAGCTTAAGAGCCACCTAGCTATATTTAAGCCAAGATGTACGACTTATCGGCCCTTAGTCTAACTAATTTACCTCTTAACTCTGAATAAATATAGCTTTATTATGAGAGACCAAAGATTACTGGAAGAACAAGCCAATAAATGCAAAAATATTTTCCCTACATCATACATAACCAAGAAATTTGTGTTGTCTTTTCGGAATGAATATTCTTTAGCTCTAAATTTAAATTTTGTAAATTGTTTTAAATATGAAAATATTATACGAGATAAAAGCAGAGTGGGTACATTAATGAAAGTGTGTACATAACCATTTTATACTCGGTTCATACCTATACCTTGTATATTGTCTTTCTGAGTATAATTCAACAATAGAGAATACATTTTTCTGGGATGTCTGCTTAGAGAAATATCTCCTTATTGTGTTGATTTTCATTCTATTTGTTTCATCAACCTTTGACTTCTTCCTACGATTGGAAACGATCTAACCTCGTAACGAACAATAACGTATACTTAAGTTTTCCAAGAACGGAAAACACAAAACGATCCTTTTATTGTTTTTTTATTTGCAAGAGAATTCCATATCCATACATATTCATATAGCGCTGAGCCATCTGTAGCCTTGGGTGGTATGTCCTCGAGAACGAGAATTAAGGATTGAGAGTATGTTGTTGCCTGTTTTGCCAGCTCAGTCTCTTTCATGGTAAGTAGTAGCATCATTTACTTTCGATTTGTACCTCTTCTCCACACACTTATAATACAAACGGCACACTAAGGATATTCGTAAGTAGTCTAGAGCATGTTATGTCTCTTCTGGAGGTAATCATTACAGCTTAGAAGAGTACGTTAGGTATGCGTTAGGTATATGTTTTCGTGTTGATGAAAGCTAAATTGAAGTTTAATAATGAAAGTGCTATCTCTATCTGGATGCGAGCGAATTAGACGTACTGACTTTGACAGATTCATTAATTTGGCACAAGGATACGCGCGTACAATTCACATGTTTGATAGTTGATTGTGAGATTGAGCGAATCGGTCGTATTTTTCATTGTCAGCTTAATTGTACTTGGTGGGGGAATATCTATTATTCTTTTACTCTATGGTGATGCATCGTTAGCAACCTGCGTCGTTTTTGAGTCAGCAATTCAGACAAATAATTATTATTACGTTTCGTACTTTAGGTCTTGTTCCTTTATCTGACTCATCTCATGAAATTCATTTGCACTTAAATAAATTGTCCTCAATCTGCAAGTCGAGAAACCAAATGCATACACAGTCCAAAATTTTGGATTTTTTTTTAATCCATGCGTTGTATTACTTTTAATTTTAATCCAAAAATAACTAAAAAGTAATACTTCCATTAGATTATTAACTTTTAAATATAATTTTTGCTTAAAATATAGTTTAAAATAGACTAAAAGCTAAATTGTATCATTAAATACGGAGATTACATTAACTTGTAGTGTTATTGTATTGAAAACTAATTCATATGTATTTAAAATTAATACTGTTCTTCTCATTTTTATCCACACTGAAAATTAAACCAACATTATATTACTATTCAAACTATTTGTACTACTATTCGCGGTACATTAATCCAAAATAGATTAAATATGAATCCAGCGTTGATTCGTTTTGTTCAAACTTGTTGTGTGATTAATACAGAAGGGTTTTCTTTTTAGACCACATTATATTAAATCACGATTTTTTTCGCAAAATATAATGGCGTCTGAAAAATGTTAGTTCGATAACAATGGAGCAAGAGCAAGCGTCGTTTGTGTCTCCAGTGAATTTTATTTAAGATTTAAAAGTTGTAGTTCAACAAAATACAATAAAATTGTCAAATACGAGTTTGCTAATTACTTCCAGTGATATAGTGCTTTCAAGTGAGTTTTATAGTTTCCTACATGGGAGTGATAGTGAATTTATTTTGAATTTTGAATTTTATTTTTTGATTTATTTCGCAGTTCTCGATAGCTTTGTACTTCCTCCAGACACAAAGATCATTTTCAAAGATCATCAGGGGGTTGCAATTCCTTTGGAAAATCTTGCTGATATTGTTGACCAATTTAAATTTTCCTGTTGTTTCGCGTTAGAGGTAATTTTGCTTGATGGTGCGGGAATTTATTTAGAAAAATGAAGAAATTATTAAAAGTTGTTTTGTTCTAGGTGCAAATGAAGTTAGTACAGACAAAAATGCAGATTTACCACGAAACACTTATGGAGCAAATCTTTGCATAAACATCGAGGTAAGTTTGAATGAAACCAGCGCCGGTCCTAGGTATTATGGCGCCCTGTGCATATACATACTAAAAAGTCGCCCTTCTATACAGGGAGTCCGGAAACTGCCGCTTAAACGCACCGGATTGTGATGCCTCATGTGATTTCCAGCAAAAGAACATACCCCCAATTCTTAACTCTTTAGCTGCCACATTTGAAGATTTTGGAAAAAATCATTTTCTTCTACGACTAAAACCTCAATATCTCAAAAGCTAGACTAGCTAGAATAGAAAAATAAAATAATTATTACAGCCAACAAAATACCTAAAAAATAAAACTAACCGCACTAAAATCGGATAAGAGGTTTGGTTTTTACAGAACTTCAAAATCAAATTTTTGGATTTCAGCCGAAAAGAATCTATTTTTCCATCTCAATTTTCTTCAACTTCTGCCAAGGTGAAGTGCTCGTACGATTCTTTTAAAAATTGGCGCATAGTCTAACGACCATTTTCTTTCTTGCATCATTTTATTCTAGCTTGGTTATTTCTAACAGTTTTAATGCTTTAAGTGCAGAATACTAGGGTATATTCTAGCTCGATTTCAATTCGATTCAAACTGCACCTAAAGATCTGCAATTTGGTAAAATTTATTCAAATTATGTATATCAAAGTCGATCCAAAATTAACCCTAGTTTTTTGAAGTTAAGGCATTAAAACTGTTAGAAAGAATTGTAGAATTGGGTATGTTCCGTACAACTTTTTTTGCTGGAAATGACGCTGCGATTTTCTCAATGAAAATGTATGCTTACTGGAATATGTGGTAAATGCTGGGGAAATCCATAAGCTACATCCGAAAATGGTCCCATAATTTTTCTCGGCCATTTTAAGTATCTTTCGATTCCCCGGTCATTAGACATCTTTCACGATGAAATGACCTGGAAATGGAAAAAATACATAAAATTGCCAAGAAAAATTATGAAACCATTTTCAGATTATAGCGTATAGAATTCCACTGCATTTGCCACATATTCCACGACAGTAAGCATACATTTTCATTGACAAAATCGTAGCGGACAAACATTTCACTCTCGAAGTCAATCCTGCGCTTAGTATGGATTCCATAGAAAGTTTTACGCGGTAAAATCTCTTACTGCAAACTACAGATACTATAGGTACATCCTACAAAACTCTTCCATCGCCCACTCTCATTTCTCATACAATTGAAACATGTACTACGAGCTGAGACTAGGAGAATGAGCCATCAAGTGAATACGCACATCTCACCTACAACGAGCCTGCAAAGCAGCTATTCCCCTCTTTTGCAAAATATAGGGGTGTACGCTACAACAACTTCTTATGTGCACAATTGCTGCAATGCACAACTCTTCACTTCTGTCAAGCATACAATCTATGAAATCTAGCGCCCATAGGCGCCCATCCCGCATATGAAGTGTATGAATTAATTGGAGCATGTTTGCAGTGAAATACATGTACGAGATATGCGAAGCATTTTTGAACGCGGACGGATTTCATCCGTCTCTCGCTCTTCCTCTCACGTAGATACAATGCGGAAAAGTTTGAAGATATGTCTTTCAATGTTTCACGAGTCGGGACTGCGTCGATGGGTCGCTCAAATGGAATAGAATACGACTAGCATGCGAATTGAGTTTGGCTATGTAATTTCTTGAATCGCGATAGCAGCGGATCTTTGGGAAAACACACCCTTAGATAATAATTGAATCAGTTCTATTTCGTGTTGTGAATTTGGCGCCCCTTTCGGTTGGCGCCCTGTTCAAGTGCACAGTCTGCTCATATAGTAGAGCCGGCCCTGAATGAAACAGATTCTTTTCGGTTAAAGTTATTAATTTAACTGATTTATATAGTCATTAAAATCACACCTGATAAGCAATCACTGCGTCTCAATTTTAAATGAGTATACAGAAAAGAAGAATATTTGCGATCAAAACAGACCCATGCCGTCCAATTTCTACGAACAGAAATACGCGGGACAAGAAGGTGGCCATTTCAAGAGCAATGCAATCTGTGAAAATTATAAGATGTATCGTTTATTTTTAAGATTTACTTATAACTATTGAATAAATATTTTTCTCTTAAACGAGTGGAATTTCATTTATATTATTTTATTGGCCCAGATAATTCGGATTTTAATGTAGTAAGTATAACTGCCAAATAATGTATTAAATTTAAATTGATGTGTATTAGTTTTTAACCTAATAGTATATTACAACCCATAATACAACGGTATTATATTTCAATCGACTATTGGTTTTAAATTTTCAATATATCTGTACTTAATATCAATATAAAAATATATTTGATTTTAAGTTACATAATATTAAAATATAATAATCTTAGCTATTATCTTATAATAATATCTTATATTGAAGTTTAACATAGTATGTATTAGCCATTTCAAACTAATACAAGCCCACTATTAAAAAGTAATAAATTTTTGGTGTAGACCTATATACAATATCTCTAAGGTTACTTTTTAAACCAAAATTTTGGACTGTGTACAAATCGAATAGAATTTCTCCGGTTTCTACAACAGACACCGATTAAACCATTCCATTCCCATTCATTTCATTATGCCAAGGTAATAGATATTGACAGTTGCGATCTTAGAGGGCATCAGCTTATTGTAAATGGAAAATACGAAGAATATGCCACGAAAGACAGGAAATTATGGCGAACAAATAACGCTTTCCTTTATTCTTCCCGACCCAATGACGACCGAACCCTAAAACAACAAAAATTACATCCTGTGATATCTAGTCTAGGAAATCAAATGAAAGAATACTGCGAGCAAATTTAATTTCGTTTCGGCGCTGAGACTTCGCCGTGTGTGAAAAGTCTATAGCTTTTTAGTCACACTTAGAATTAAGACCGAAATTACGTTACCGAGTCACTAAAATTTTCTCTGTTGATCTTCTTTCTACGTAACAGTGGCGGAACAACTTCACTCAGGGCCCTCCCGCCAACTTCTTGAGTGGGCCCCCTACACTGGAAAAAAAACAGAGTGAAATTAATCGAAAACACTCTTGAAGGTCGATCCACACTTTTCAGTCATCAGTTACAGTAATTTTCCATACAAGTGTACAGATTTTTAGTTCATTGATTGATATACTATCTGTCAATTCTGTATGGGAAATGACTGAAACACTCTTATATTGACGATATAATATTGTAACGTTTATTAATGTTTTCATCAATCGTTTTTTCTTTATAAAAACGCTTACGCAGCGCAGCATTGACCTCTTTAGGTGTTGATGGTATTTAAGCACAGTAAATTACCTGCGCTACGCTACAATGGTACTCGATCCCGCGAACTTATGATTTGAAGACGAGCGCCCTATTTACTCTCATGCCGTACACACACGGTCAATCAAATACATTTTTTTTAATTTCCGTTCTGTCAAAAACGAAGGAAATGCATGCATTTGACAGAACGAAAATTTTAAAAAATGGATTTGGTTTTGGACGTCGTGTGTGGGTGGCCTAAGTTTGTAACTTGCTAGACAAGCGACACGTTATTAAATATTCTAATTTAATTGTGCTCTAATTTAAATCCTTCAATTTTAAAAACGTTTGTACTTAATATTAAATGCAATAGAGAAATCTTGGTAAGGAGGTTTTCACACTTAATCTTAATCTGGCCAGATTACGTAATCTGCGGTGAGGTGAATTAAAAAATATATGGAATTTGGCAGCTCAAATTAAGTAATTTGCACAGATTACGTAATCTGGCTGTAAGTGTGAAAACCTCCTTAGACTCATTTCAAACCAAATGTGGCTTCTGCACCACGGCCCTAATGACCGTGTATATTAAGATGACCAGCCTCGGGAAGACCCAATGCTCTAAACACACACGGTTTTTAGGCAAATCATCAGCTATACTATTTCTGGAGGAGAATCTGTGTTTCTCTATGGTTATATTAGTGATGCCATACCGGTCCCCTATGCTCGAAAATTTTAAAAGATTCGAAGAGTGTATTGTGGGCAAAATTTTATCTAAAAACGCTTGCAGAGTCCTTGCATGGATTTTCCCATGGAGGTTGATAGGGAAATCGGATGGATGGAGCTTCATAGACCCTTGCTTAGCTAGAGCCTTGAAATGTTCACCAAAATATGGACAGTGCGATGTTCGACAAGTCTGAAATTTTCACCAAATGTGAGCAGTACGGTGCTCTACAAGTTTTCTTAATTTACAAATTTTTCTTTCACGCATTTCCGAGTAATAGACAATTTTCAATTAGAAAACTCAAAATTTGGGAAACCGTAACTTCCGAAGGCGGACAACAAGCGTGTCAAATTTCAGATACATAGATCGGAAAGAGTTCCTGAGGTATCGAAAATGGAAAGAGTGAATCTGAAAGAATCTTTTTGCCCATATGAAAGTTGGCTACGAAAAGCGTGGGTCGAACTACAAGCCGCGGCTACAGTTACAGCAAATAGCGCAACCATGCCAGGACCTAGTGAAATAGGAAGAATCAATTTAGCATTTGTTTTGACTTCGGAAAGTGTATATGTATCTCTTCTTGTCTCCAAAAATATCTACGTCGAAGTGTTGTTTTTCGCGGTCGTACTGTTTTTATAGTTCGAGAAATCATTCATGTGGCTTTTGGGCCCCTAAATATCGTGGGCCCCCCCGCGACGCGGGCCCTGCGGACCCTTATACGCCGCCCCTGCGTGTAACCCCTTGTGGGGCATGGGTGCGTTCACTCAGCCGTTTATATAGATGTATGTACCTAAAAAAACTAACGCTCCATACACTGTCGATCGAAACCGGTTGACACACATTTTTGCATCCCCGAAAGGGGACATACATTCCCAAACACAATTTTTTTTTTTAGGTACATACATTTAAATCGTGTTGTCCACATCATGGACAAATGGACGGCAGCGTGTGGCTCATCGTAACTGACGATGATGCGGAGGCTGCGTCGAAACACACTTTTTTCACTCGTTTATATTAGGGAGATAACGGATGTGGTTTAGCGGATGAGGATGCGGATGCGGATCAATGAAAATGTAAATTTGCGGATGCGGATGCTAATGCGGATGCGGATGCTAATGCGGATGTCATAAAATTTGCAAATGCGGATGCGGATTAGTTAAAAAAATATATGAAATGAATTTTACTAGTACCGAAAATCAGATACTATTCAGTTTTCAGGAATATTCGACATGTTAGAAGTAAAAGTACAAGGAAGGGCCCGCTTAATAAAATGTACAATCCTTTTGAGTGCTGCACCAAGTCATTAGCTTCATTAAAATGCAGTGTCTTAGTGGAAAGCCTTTCTTTTCCATTAATTTTTTTCATTTTGGACCTTTTATAAATAAGCTCCATAACTTTTGAAAGAATGCTATTTCAATAAGTTCAAGATCATTTTAAGGTAAACATTGAGTCGCTCCGGTCAAGGACACCCATTATGCCCCCATTGGTATTTGTCAAAACGGCATGTCCATAACTCCCCCAAAATTGGAGCAGAGTGCTAAATTTTGGTTTGTTGCGATTGGTGGTCATAGTCAACCCACCCATCAAAAATCAGCTTATTCGGATAAAAACTGAGGGTATGTCCCATACAAAGTGAAATAAATAAATAAAATAAATAAAATAAAATCAGCAGTTTGTTCTACGTACTATACTAATTTTATAATCTGTAGACAAAGTTGTCTTGGGTGACTAATAATTTGATGTAGTTTTTTTCGTCCTCACACCATTTTTCTGTATCTGCCTTTTTTGAAATAATCGCAAAAACCCGAAAAAATGCCCCCCTTTCACCTGTTTTTTTTTAAGGTTACGGACCCCCAATCGGTTGGGACTTTTAATGCCATAATCTGGGGGCCATCCTAAACCATAATCAAAAAAAAATGTCCGATGTAGGATTTTTGCCGTTCGATGGCCCTATTTTGGCCCAATTTTCTTAGACTAATATCTACATGGTTTCTTGCAATCGCTATCAATTCTCTATCTATTCTATGAGTGGTTTAGAATGTAGATGATTAGATGGGAAATTTATTTTCTATTGATATCCGCAAATCCGCATCATGTCCGCATACAAAAATGCGGATTGCGGATGAGGATGTCAACATGAGGATGCAGATGCGGATGTAGAATTTGATGCGGATTATCCGCAGTTGCGGTGCGGATGCGGATATCCGCAACATCCCTAGTTTATATAGGCTATTTCGAGTCAACGTTTCATTGCATATACATAATTTCGGAATGTATATAATCTTACAAACACTATATAAATATTTCCTATCCGCACATGTACGGAAATTTTGGACCACGCCGAGATTCCATCTCCGGACCTCTAGAATCTAAATTACTAGCATCGTAGAGTGCGACTCAACTAAATGAGCCACAGAGCGTGTTAATTATGGGTACATAATATATTTGAGTCTCCTTTATGTATATTAGATGCGGTCTCCAGTCTAATTTACGTAATTATGTCCACCAATTGTCAGCAATTTGTGGTTAGGATATTTTGCGAATTGTGAATAGCCAATCGCTGAAAATGCTTGCAATTGCGTTTGAGCTTAAAAGCTTAGCATAATTTCATGCAGTTTGAACAATTTTCAAAGGATACTAACCGCTGCCTTAGCTTGCGTATCCACAAAGCTGCTACGAATCGTCAAAAGAGACTGGCACGTATCGTTCACTTACCGAGTTAATGAAAATTTCAATTCAAAGATTATCCCATTATCAACATTCCAATCCACACGTTTCTCATCAAATATTCATTCTATCTATAAAACGACTTCCCTATTTTTCTTCGGAACTATACTAAATACAATAAACTATTACGGAAATTGCATGACGACTTCATACACCGACTCCCACATACGATGCCATTGTCAACGGTTCAACAATATCAATAAAACTTAATGAGCATGAACACACTTTCCACGTATCACATCTTGCGTTTTGTCTTGTAAGTTAAATTGTCATAAAATTCTACACGTAACATTGCATTTTGATCAGAACGGGCTCCATATGAGGCAAAATTGCATATAAACGTCACTTTTGATAATATGACATGCAACTTCGCTGAACACACGGCTGTTAACGCGAATAAATTGATTATTCGCATGCCAGTAGTAGCTGAAGAAAAATAAACTTTAAAAGGCCTTCAAAAAATGTGTATCTTTGAATTTTGGCAGGATTGACAACTTGATTTTCGATGAAAATTAAAAGGGAGATTTACCTCGACGAAAAACCAAAATTAAGACACCTCCTAAATTTGAAGGGTTGGTTACCATCCCCAACAATCTTGCTAAAATTTAAAGGAACAAAATTTGTGCCGATCAAATATCTTATTTTTCCTGGACTATAATTCGTATAATGCACGTTGGCGATATAGATAGAGTACGTTGCATTTGGCATTAATTGGCTCACGAAAGCACATTGTCCTGTGCTGAAATATCTGGTTCAGTGGTTCAATAAAAGTCCAGATCCATAATGGTAGCACGGACACTGAATAAGTAAGTTACATTGTGTGTGAATGTCACATTGACCGGAAACTATGTAATTGGTCTCCATTAGCCAAAATGATACGAAAGAGCTACAGCACTATAGCGTGTGAGTATACCAAGTACAGTAGAAATACTTAGAAGAAATTTAATTTCAGAGCCATGGTTGTAATTGGCACGAGACATTTCCCAAGATTCTGATGATACTTGTGTATAGTATGATGAGATGAATCTTCATACATATTTCTTCGCCAATATATGATTTTCTTAGAAATTGAATTTGCTAATTGTAAAACAACAGAGATCTCTGTCCGGAAACTGGGATATACAGCGGGAAATGTAACGACATATACATACGACTATACAAGAAATAGCAAAGTGGTAGACCCAAGACCAGTAGTACTTACAGAGCTTGATGAGGAGCAAAACTATAATTAAAACATGTGACACGATAGTGTCTCGACCGCCAACGAAAAAAAAAAACGAAGAGACGCGAATAAGTATAAGATAAGCTGTGATGTCTACTTTTGTTGTATACTATACGAATGTCATGCTTCTGACCAACCAATAAGGGATTTAACCCTTCTGTCGGCACGAAGGTCTGGCCAGACCTTTGGCACTATATTTTGGTGTAAAAAGCATAGAAGATGAAATCGCAGCGACTTCATATTTCATGATATCCTAGAATAATATGTTTGGAAGCATTTTGCACAAATTTGAAAAAATCCGTTTGAAGTTTTGAGTATGTTTTTAATGATTTTCAATTTATAGTGCTTTTTGATACCCAATAGGTCTGGCCAGACCTATAGTTATTCCCCCCATTTTTCTCTTGAAGTAAGAAGTGCAAATATTAAATTCTGTTATTTATGATGTAATAATGTCATTTAAACTCAATTTGAACTATAAACGATAAAAATTTCTGAGATTTTTCTATAAAAAGCCTTGAAGTTCGGAAAATGGGTATGCCTAATTTCGTCACATTTTATAACACCAACTAATCAACTGAGATTTGATCCTAGGAATTTCAACCCAGTTTTATTTCCTTTGTAATAGTAAGGACTAAGTATGAGTGACTTGCAAACGTCTTTCTAAATATATTTGATCAAAATTTTTACGAAAAATTTAGAATTAAATGATTTTTGCCTTGGAAATTCCCTATTTCTTCCCACTTATTTCCCTAAATCTGCAGACTAATATCGAGGTAAAATCTTCCAACAAAGTGTTTAATATTTCCCCAAAGATATTGGAATAAGAAAATTCGATCGAAATATCTACTAGATAAACACAATGCAAATAGCGAAGCAAAAAAATAAGAAAATAAGGGAGAAACACGTTTGTACTAATACCACCTCAAAATATATCTACTTAAAAACGTTTCCAGTATATCTACAAAAATTATTTTGATGCGTTTATTGTTGAAAAATTCCAGTAAAGAATGAATAGAATGATTTTACCGATAAAAATTTTACTTTTTCTAAAAAATAAAAAAAAAATTCTCAGTAGGTCCAGCCAGACCTATTGGGTATAGAATATGCATATTGTAGTAGGTGCCGACAGAAGGGTTAACCTTGTTTTGTAAATACTACCCCAGCAAGATAATCCATATTCCAATTTGGAATGAATAAGGCTAAAGTACACCATTTTCAAAATATTAGGAGAGCATAAAGGGCGTAATATATACAACTGTCATATGGCTATAGATAAATAGTTAGTGATAGAGCTAATATGAGATGACCAATTCAGTTTGTCATCTAAAATAACACCAAGGTACTTAAATGTTGAGACAACTTCAATCTTAAAACATTTCTCCGAGCAAATATCATTTGAAGAGAAGGTAATCGCATGGCTGTTGAGAGGAATGTCCATAATAAATCGTTTACAATTATGGTGGTGGTACCAGAAATCATAAGGAGTTGAAGAATCGACGTTTAGGTTGAAAAACATGATCTTCGTTTTATCACTTATGACCAGTTTATGAGCCGTAAACCAAAGCCTAAGAATTTCCAGATCGTGATTTATATCGGAAATAAGATTCAAAATAGAATCACTTCTAAAGGCACAGGCTAAGTCATCGGCAAAAGCAATAGGTTTGCTTTTAATTTTCTGTGTGAGGAGCGAATTCACAAAAATAAGAAAAAGGAGAGGACCCAGAACAGAGCCCTGTGGTACCCCTATATTTGTTACCCTAGACCACCACTAATTTTGACTCTTTGACATCTACCTCCTAAGTATGACGAAAACCAATCAATCATGAAACCTCTGAAACCAGGTTTGTATATTTTATCAAGTAAAATCCTATGGTCCACAGTATCGAATGCTTTCTTTATATCAACAAACAAGGCACCCAGAAATTCACCTGCATTCACCCCATCATAAATATTGCTACAAAAAGACAGTAGTGCTCCTTCAGTAGACTTACCTTCATGAAACCCAAATTGACTGTTGCTAAAACAATTTGTCTGGTTCAAAAATAAAACCATTCGACTTTTTATAGCCTTTTCAAACATTTTGGAGAATGGAGATAGTATCGAAATCGGACGATAATTGTTTGCATCCGTAGTATCACCTTTTTTTAGCAATGGAATAACTTCAGCCAATTTAAGTTTATCAGGAAAAGTACCTCTCATTACGCTAAAATTGAAGATGTACGCAAGAATGTCTACTATGTTTAGGGCTACATTTTTAATAACGAAATTGGAGAGACCATGTTCCACTGCGGAGTATGAGTTCTTAAGAGACATTATGATATTATATAGCTCCAGGGACGATATAGGTTTAAAAAAAAAAGGTTTTTGTTTGAAAACTGTCGGATATTAGACGAGACGAGGAAGAATGTTTACAAGAGTCTTGTGAGATCGAGTTGGAAATATCAGAGAAGAAGTCAACAAATACATATATCGGCTATTTCTTTTGCATCAGATATGCCTACATCTCCTTTTTTAGATAGCTGGTGCTTTGGTTCGGAGCTCCTCTGTTTACAATTTTGTTGATTTCCTTTTTAATATTGCCCTTATACTTTCGAAACTCGTTAGCAAAGTAACTCTCTTTAACCCTTGGAATTTCCAATTTAAGTTCGTTGCACAATTGATTATAGAGGATAAATATGAAGTATTATTGGGATGTTTTTTGCATTTACGCCTATACAACAATACAAGGAATAATCCTAGAAAGATTTGCTTCTGCTGCCTCTCTCCATGAGGGGATATTTTTTAGTTTGCTACGCATGATACTCTGATGAATGCGAAACCGCCATTTAGACCACTGGCAGGAAAAACGGTACATTAAAGTTCAAAGTGAACGACATGATGCCTTCCCATTGAGTTTGACTCGACTCTTCCCGTGGTCGACTTTGTTAGATATTCAGGGTAGAAATTCAGTTGTAGCTACAGAAGTGTAGAAGTGTACTGTCGCATGCTATAAGAGAACTAAATATCCTTTTTGTTTCCGAAGGGCCGCATAGATACACTGCGCGACAAATGCTTAGGTTCATGGATATTTTGCTTTAAAATGATATAATTTCTATGTATTCTGATCGGAAATAATTTTTAAATAATGCTCTCTCAACTAACGGTTATTTTAGTAAATATTGCAATTCTATCAGGCAACTCGCATGGCTAACGGAATTCTTTTAAATGAAAATCGCAATTTCCACTGCGACAATTGTATAGGTTCACTTACTTTAAAGAGTTATCTCGTCGTAGCGAGAAGTGTTTGTCGAAACATTTTTTTTCGCATTGTACACTGTGAGTCATATAGTGGATAATGTCAAAAGGAAAGCAATTTTCTGCCGAGGAAAAGGCGACAATTTCCATACTAAAGCAAGAAGGATAGTCAAATCGATAAATTGCAATACGGATTCAGCGGAATCGATTTCCGGTGCATCAAGGCGACGTCACTTAAGAGAAGCCTCGAATTCACCCCTTACTACGCGTAAGCTTGGGGATGTTGGTGTTATCAGCAAGTGTAAGGACCATCCAACGAGTTCTTAGATCTTCTTCTGGTTTGAAACGTTTACGGTTAAAGAAAAAAACAGTCTTAACCCCGCAACATCGCCTACAGCGCCTGGAATTCGCCTCAAGATTCATGAACTAGACATCACAATGGAGGCAGTTAATATTTACGGAGGAAAAACGGTTTTGTGTAGACGGTCGACATGGGTTCTCCTACTATTATCATGATTTTAGGAAGGAACCTATGTACCTGTCACGCCATCACTCCCGAATAGATTCCGTTATGGTATGGGGACCCATATCATATCATGGAACTATCGACTTTGTCATCCTACAGGTCGCCAAACGGGTTCATCTTATAAACAGCTCTTAGAAGAGGAAATCCTTAAGATAAATGCCATGTACGGAGGCGATCCTTGGATATTGCAACATGATCTTGCCCCAATTGATACAGCTAAATCGTTTATTGAGGAGGAAAATGTGACTTTGTTAGACTGGGTGCCCAACTCCCCTGACATTAACATAATAGAAAACTTTTGGGGGTAGCTTGTTCGGGAGGTTTACAGTAGTGGTAAACAGTACAACTTCAAAGAAGAGGTAATTCATGGAATTAAGACAGCTTGGTCTAAAATACCCATATCCGCGTTGCATTCACTATACGACTTCCTGCCTCGAAGGCATTATGAAAATATAAATAAAAATGGCGGAAATACACACTATTAAATTACAAAAAACGCTCTTGTTTTTTTTTTTGTATTTATCCTCTTTCATACTTTTCTGAAATATTTTTCAGCAAAATCATTATGTAAAACGGTAAAATCGTCCCTGAACCTAAGCAATTGTCGCACTGGAAATTGACTCTTTGAATGAAATAAATTACTGTAATTTAAGGAAAATGTCCCGATGGGATTCAGTCCATTCATTTTGTTTGTGATATTTAATAGTTCCGAAAATAGCATTTCTTGAACCGGTAAGCTTTTATTTTACCGTTTAATGGAAGGAAATATGAGTGAACCTAAGCATTTGTCGCGCAGTGTATATGTATACACTATCTTGAGAATTTTCCCATAAGACCTATAGATAGACTTAATTTCAATCCTTGCGGAATAATGTTCAGAAGGACAATTCTTGGTTAACGACGTATGCGCAGGATGGATTTCATTTGAAGGAAGATAGCTCGGTTCGGATAATACGCGGAAATTTGAAAGGAAAGTGGTATGTGTGTATGGAAAATGTCAATTGAATGGTAAACATTGAAAATTGTAAATTGAAAGTTACATTTCAAAAATTGAGAAATATAAAAAATGGCAAAATTAAAAAATTAAAAAAAAGATCGATCAACACAGCCATTTTTAATATACAAATTAACAGATTGCCAGTCAATCAATTAACTAAAAATCTGTCAACGTGTATGGAAAATGACTGTGAGTGTGACTGATGACTGAAAAGTGTCATTCGACCTTAAAAATAAAAAAATGGAGAAATGAAAAATTGTAAAATAGAACACTTAGCGTTGAACAGTTAACATTGAATCGATATTGAACAGTAAACGTTAAATATTGCACATTAACGTTTTCTGGATGTACATAAGTGATGTTTGAGGCACCATCGGCTACAAAAAAAAACAACACATATCCGAGAGGGGGGGAGGGCTTCACGTCCGCGCCTACCATGATGGTTTATCACACGGGCCTTGAATGGCCAGATCGGATTGATTATTAAGAAGACAATCAGCGTCCACTCTAGCAGTGTAGAGGTTAGTTAACATACTGCTGTATGCGAGGTCTGCCTCTGTCGTTCTAAGGTTCCGGCTCCCCGCCGTTTTCTCGCGATCGCTCTTTTCAATTTCCACTTGCCAATATCCACTTTTCAAATCCAATATCGAAAACCATTTCGCTTCTCGGTTGAAAAAGTGAAAAAGTACAACTCTCATGCTATTCGCGAAACCGCAGCCAGCACGATACTCCCAAGTAAGGGCCGTTCCCAATTGACGAGCGGAGAGTCACTGAAGGCTGTGACTTTCCGGGGCTTGTGCGACACCCGTGCAACCTAACTCGAGAAACTAACCTACAAAAGAAAACAAACATCAGGACATGCATACGCTGCCAGTGACAGCACTTCCCGAACCAAGCAAAGATGAGTGGCACTAGTCTATAACTATTTGTTTTTTTTTTGTGGGATTTGATTTTACCCACACATTTCCCAAATAAACACCGACTCGTGGCAAAATTCATGTACATATTTGATTCTAATAATTTCTAATTTTGCCCCTGTTTATAAATACGAAAGAGCTAAGAGCTTTGACCTTTGCAGTTTAAACTTTCCGAGTGTTCTCCAATCTTTATTATAGAATTATTGACGAAATCGATGCAATAATTCTTCGATGAAGCGTCCAGATAGAGATTTGTAAATATATCTACTATTTAAATCCCTCTATCGGTAGTGGTGTGTTGTATACAGTAGAATTCGGTTATAGCGACGGCGAAGGGACCTGGGAATATATCCGCTATATCCGAATGTCGTTATATGCGGACAGTATAATTTTTAGTTGGAATATATAGCTAGTAAAATGATTATAAAAAAATAATTCCCTTGAGCTCGATTTATGTTTTTGTAAAGCATATTATTAATTCCTTTGTCCCCAACATGAATTAAAGTGCCCAGATGCGATATATAACCCGAATGAATTTCGATTAAGTTTTAAGGTATTTGAGAAAAATAGTTTGTCTACCCGGACATTTTTTCTCTGGTACAGTAGAGTCTTACAAAAAATTAATTTAGCTCAGTTTGTCATCACTCATAAGGTTTCGAGGAGTTTCAAAAGAAAGTATATTACGTCATGAAACTAATAAAGAGGATTATTTTTTTTTAATGATTTCATTTTACAAGTTTGATCCTTCGCTTTTATTTTCAGCCTTGGTGAGTAATGCTTCTATACCCATTCTAATTTACGAAAAGCTAGCCGACAAAGGTGACAAAATAAAATGTTTGTATTTTTTACTGACTAAAAAAAATGTTTTGCATTTTTTAAATGCGGATTACATGAGTTGATTAAATGGTCAAAAAGTTTTCTAGTCGGTAGAGTCAAACTCTACTATAACTCTATTTCAGACATTTATTCGAGTAGAGTTAAAATTTCCTCTTCTGGAAATTTGACTTAGTTTTCTGTTTTTTCAACTCAGAACTTACTCGCCTAATTTGGTTAAAACTCATTTTGTTAGGAATTTTCAGACATTGCAATTAGCAAATGGCATATTTTTGATAGTATGGAACGGTAGTCACAGTTGAAGGGTTCTCTTGGAATCCCTGATGTAGATGATCTTTGAGGAACATGCAAACAGGAAACATGTTTTAATTCTGCTATTAGAGGACCAGAGTTCAGGTTTTGTAAGTTTTTGTTGACTGTTATGGAATTTTATTCGATGTTACATCAGTTAAAGCACAACGGTAAGATTTAACAAGCGCGAAAAAAGTCATCTAGATTCAAACAATCCATCATTATTACACTGTCTAAGAACACTTAAAAAATGCACCTATCATACAAAATGTGCCACAGCGCAGAACGTTTTCGGCTATTGTCATCGTCTCCGACATAGGCTTTACAGTGAATTACAGTGAACAGTTTGTAGAAAAGTTCGTCTATAAACATTACAATCAAACAATTGTTTTATCAGTAATCGTTTAGCTTTTATGGATAATTCTCGTAGGAAGCAATACCTAAATGAGGTTTGCCTGGATCTAGATAGGTCCTATGTGTTAATCGTGGAGAGATAGTAAGATAGTTCATGCTTACCAAGCATTACACATTTGCTTTTACTAAGAAAAACGCTTACTAAAATCCACTAGAATCTGGGAAAATGTATCAGTTTCCCAAAACTTTTAATTTTAATAATTTTTTTAAGCAATATGCTAATCAAGGAATAGTTTTATTCGCTGTCCAGGAAGTCACTACGTTCAGAAATGATCGAGCGATTCTGGTCAATTGAGCTTACAGTTTCAAAATTTTCGGCAAACACCCCAACTAAGCGAGCAGCTTGAGCTGAAATGATCGCTTCTAAAATCTTATCGAAGTTCACTATCGTGTTTTTGTTGTTGTAAATTGTTGGTTGTAAATTATTATTGTGTTGACTTAGAAACGGGGTAGTGTAGTAGCTTAAATAGTCTATTGAGGTTTAGAATTGATAAATTTCTAACTGCAATCTGTTCCTGTTTCACAGTAAAAGAGCAGTTTCTGAGTCGAGCCTTTAGCTATTGCTAATCTTCACTTGTGAATTTGCTTAAAAGGGTTTCGGCTTAAAAATCGTGGTAATCGGCACTTGTATGGAAATTACACGACAATGAAACATAAATTACAAAAAAAACATACATACATACCCGTGAAATTTTACTATCGCAAAAATACACAACGAATCAAAGAAATGTGATTCGGAAACACTAGTCCACGTGGATAAAAAATGCTTTGTTGAATCTTTGTATGAACAGGTCGATTTAAAGGTATCTTGTTGTTGTTAGAAGCGCTTTTAGTCAAACAAAAAGCATCGCATGATTTTAATCCTACGACCTAATATTTCATGCAAAAAAATACAAATTTTTGAAAAATTGGTCGTTATAACTGAAATCTAAACTGGTTTTCTTTAAGAAATGAGTCGTTATAACCGAAATTGACTTTATATCCGAAGTCGTTATAACCGGCGCAATTTGTATGAAAATATTAATATTGCCCTTATACTTTCGAAACTCGTTAGCAAAGTAACTCTCTTTAACCCTTGGAATTTCCAATTTAAGTTCGTTGCACAATTGATTATAGAGGATAAATATGAAGTATTATTGGGATGTTTTTTGCATTTACGCCTATACAACAATACAAGGAATAATCCTAGAAAGATTTGCTTCTGCTGCCTCTCTCCATGAGGGGATATTTTTTAGTTTGCTACGCATGATACTCTGATGAATGCGAAACCGCCATTTAGACCACTGGCAGGAAAAACGGTACATTAAAGTTCAAAGTGAACGACATGATGCCTTCCCATTGAGTTTGACTCGACTCTTCCCGTGGTCGACTTTGTTAGATATTCAGGGTAGAAATTCAGTTGTAGCTACAGAAGTGTAGAAGTGTACTGTCGCATGCTATAAGAGAACTAAATATCCTTTTTGTTTCCGAAGGGCCGCATAGATACACTGCGCGACAAATGCTTAGGTTCATGGATATTTTGCTTTAAAATGATATAATTTCTATGTATTCTGATCGGAAATAATTTTTAAATAATGCTCTCTCAACTAACGGTTATTTTAGTAAATATTGCAATTCTATCAGGCAACTCGCATGGCTAACGGAATTCTTTTAAATGAAAATCGCAATTTCCACTGCGACAATTGTATAGGTTCACTTACTTTAAAGAGTTATCTCGTCGTAGCGAGAAGTGTTTGTCGAAACATTTTTTTTCGCATTGTACACTGTGAGTCATATAGTGGATAATGTCAAAAGGAAAGCAATTTTCTGCCGAGGAAAAGGCGACAATTTCCATACTAAAGCAAGAAGGATAGTCAAATCGATAAATTGCAATACGGATTCAGCGGAATCGATTTCCGGTGCATCAAGGCGACGTCACTTAAGAGAAGCCTCGAATTCACCCCTTACTACGCGTAAGCTTGGGGATGTTGGTGTTATCAGCAAGTGTAAGGACCATCCAACGAGTTCTTAGATCTTCTTCTGGTTTGAAACGTTTACGGTTAAAGAAAAAAACAGTCTTAACCCCGCAACATCGCCTACAGCGCCTGGAATTCGCCTCAAGATTCATGAACTAGACATCACAATGGAGGCAGTTAATATTTACGGAGGAAAAACGGTTTTGTGTAGACGGTCGACATGGGTTCTCCTACTATTATCATGATTTTAGGAAGGAACCTATGTACCTGTCACGCCATCACTCCCGAATAGATTCCGTTATGGTATGGGGACCCATATCATATCATGGAACTATCGACTTTGTCATCCTACAGGTCGCCAAACGGGTTCATCTTATAAACAGCTCTTAGAAGAGGAAATCCTTAAGATAAATGCCATGTACGGAGGCGATCCTTGGATATTGCAACATGATCTTGCCCCAATTGATACAGCTAAATCGTTTATTGAGGAGGAAAATGTGACTTTGTTAGACTGGGTGCCCAACTCCCCTGACATTAACATAATAGAAAACTTTTGGGGGTAGCTTGTTCGGGAGGTTTACAGTAGTGGTAAACAGTACAACTTCAAAGAAGAGGTAATTCATGGAATTAAGACAGCTTGGTCTAAAATACCCATATCCGCGTTGCATTCACTATACGACTTCCTGCCTCGAAGGCATTATGAAAATATAAATAAAAATGGCGGAAATACACACTATTAAATTACAAAAAACGCTCTTGTTTTTTTTTTTGTATTTATCCTCTTTCATACTTTTCTGAAATATTTTTCAGCAAAATCATTATGTAAAACGGTAAAATCGTCCCTGAACCTAAGCAATTGTCGCACTGGAAATTGACTCTTTGAATGAAATAAATTACTGTAATTTAAGGAAAATGTCCCGATGGGATTCAGTCCATTCATTTTGTTTGTGATATTTAATAGTTCCGAAAATAGCATTTCTTGAACCGGTAAGCTTTTATTTTACCGTTTAATGGAAGGAAATATGAGTGAACCTAAGCATTTGTCGCGCAGTGTATATGTATACACTATCTTGAGAATTTTCCCATAAGACCTATAGATAGACTTAATTTCAATCCTTGCGGAATAATGTTCAGAAGGACAATTCTTGGTTAACGACGTATGCGCAGGATGGATTTCATTTGAAGGAAGATAGCTCGGTTCGGATAATACGCGGAAATTTGAAAGGAAAGTGGTATGTGTGTATGGAAAATGTCAATTGAATGGTAAACATTGAAAATTGTAAATTGAAAGTTACATTTCAAAAATTGAGAAATATAAAAAATGGCAAAATTAAAAAATTAAAAAAAAGATCGATCAACACAGCCATTTTTAATATACAAATTAACAGATTGCCAGTCAATCAATTAACTAAAAATCTGTCAACGTGTATGGAAAATGACTGTGAGTGTGACTGATGACTGAAAAGTGTCATTCGACCTTAAAAATAAAAAAATGGAGAAATGAAAAATTGTAAAATAGAACACTTAGCGTTGAACAGTTAACATTGAATCGATATTGAACAGTAAACGTTAAATATTGCACATTAACGTTTTCTGGATGTACATAAGTGATGTTTGAGGCACCATCGGCTACAAAAAAAAACAACACATATCCGAGAGGGGGGGAGGGCTTCACGTCCGCGCCTACCATGATGGTTTATCACACGGGCCTTGAATGGCCAGATCGGATTGATTATTAAGAAGACAATCAGCGTCCACTCTAGCAGTGTAGAGGTTAGTTAACATACTGCTGTATGCGAGGTCTGCCTCTGTCGTTCTAAGGTTCCGGCTCCCCGCCGTTTTCTCGCGATCGCTCTTTTCAATTTCCACTTGCCAATATCCACTTTTCAAATCCAATATCGAAAACCATTTCGCTTCTCGGTTGAAAAAGTGAAAAAGTACAACTCTCATGCTATTCGCGAAACCGCAGCCAGCACGATACTCCCAAGTAAGGGCCGTTCCCAATTGACGAGCGGAGAGTCACTGAAGGCTGTGACTTTCCGGGGCTTGTGCGACACCCGTGCAACCTAACTCGAGAAACTAACCTACAAAAGAAAACAAACATCAGGACATGCATACGCTGCCAGTGACAGCACTTCCCGAACCAAGCAAAGATGAGTGGCACTAGTCTATAACTATTTGTTTTTTTTTTGTGGGATTTGATTTTACCCACACATTTCCCAAATAAACACCGACTCGTGGCAAAATTCATGTACATATTTGATTCTAATAATTTCTAATTTTGCCCCTGTTTATAAATACGAAAGAGCTAAGAGCTTTGACCTTTGCAGTTTAAACTTTCCGAGTGTTCTCCAATCTTTATTATAGAATTATTGACGAAATCGATGCAATAATTCTTCGATGAAGCGTCCAGATAGAGATTTGTAAATATATCTACTATTTAAATCCCTCTATCGGTAGTGGTGTGTTGTATACAGTAGAATTCGGTTATAGCGACGGCGAAGGGACCTGGGAATATATCCGCTATATCCGAATGTCGTTATATGCGGACAGTATAATTTTTAGTTGGAATATATAGCTAGTAAAATGATTATAAAAAAATAATTCCCTTGAGCTCGATTTATGTTTTTGTAAAGCATATTATTAATTCCTTTGTCCCCAACATGAATTAAAGTGCCCAGATGCGATATATAACCCGAATGAATTTCGATTAAGTTTTAAGGTATTTGAGAAAAATAGTTTGTCTACCCGGACATTTTTTCTCTGGTACAGTAGAGTCTTACAAAAAATTAATTTAGCTCAGTTTGTCATCACTCATAAGGTTTCGAGGAGTTTCAAAAGAAAGTATATTACGTCATGAAACTAATAAAGAGGATTATTTTTTTTTAATGATTTCATTTTACAAGTTTGATCCTTCGCTTTTATTTTCAGCCTTGGTGAGTAATGCTTCTATACCCATTCTAATTTACGAAAAGCTAGCCGACAAAGGTGACAAAATAAAATGTTTGTATTTTTTACTGACTAAAAAAAATGTTTTGCATTTTTTAAATGCGGATTACATGAGTTGATTAAATGGTCAAAAAGTTTTCTAGTCGGTAGAGTCAAACTCTACTATAACTCTATTTCAGACATTTATTCGAGTAGAGTTAAAATTTCCTCTTCTGGAAATTTGACTTAGTTTTCTGTTTTTTCAACTCAGAACTTACTCGCCTAATTTGGTTAAAACTCATTTTGTTAGGAATTTTCAGACATTGCAATTAGCAAATGGCATATTTTTGATAGTATGGAACGGTAGTCACAGTTGAAGGGTTCTCTTGGAATCCCTGATGTAGATGATCTTTGAGGAACATGCAAACAGGAAACATGTTTTAATTCTGCTATTAGAGGACCAGAGTTCAGGTTTTGTAAGTTTTTGTTGACTGTTATGGAATTTTATTCGATGTTACATCAGTTAAAGCACAACGGTAAGATTT
Organism: Microchrysa polita; assembly: GCA_949715475.1. Taxonomy (NCBI): domain Eukaryota; kingdom Metazoa; phylum Arthropoda; class Insecta; order Diptera; family Stratiomyidae; genus Microchrysa; species Microchrysa polita. Next base: position 32,189,001 of record OX454417.1, on the reverse strand, counting down.
AACAAGCGCGAAAAAAGTCATCTAGATTCAAACAATCCATCATTATTACACTGTCTAAGAACACTTAAAAAATGCACCTATCATACAAAATGTGCCACAGCGCAGAACGTTTTCGGCTATTGTCATCGTCTCCGACATAGGCTTTACAGTGAATTACAGTGAACAGTTTGTAGAAAAGTTCGTCTATAAACATTACAATCAAACAATTGTTTTATCAGTAATCGTTTAGCTTTTATGGATAATTCTCGTAGGAAGCAATACCTAAATGAGGTTTGCCTGGATCTAGATAGGTCCTATGTGTTAATCGTGGAGAGATAGTAAGATAGTTCATGCTTACCAAGCATTACACATTTGCTTTTACTAAGAAAAACGCTTACTAAAATCCACTAGAATCTGGGAAAATGTATCAGTTTCCCAAAACTTTTAATTTTAATAATTTTTTTAAGCAATATGCTAATCAAGGAATAGTTTTATTCGCTGTCCAGGAAGTCACTACGTTCAGAAATGATCGAGCGATTCTGGTCAATTGAGCTTACAGTTTCAAAATTTTCGGCAAACACCCCAACTAAGCGAGCAGCTTGAGCTGAAATGATCGCTTCTAAAATCTTATCGAAGTTCACTATCGTGTTTTTGTTGTTGTAAATTGTTGGTTGTAAATTATTATTGTGTTGACTTAGAAACGGGGTAGTGTAGTAGCTTAAATAGTCTATTGAGGTTTAGAATTGATAAATTTCTAACTGCAATCTGTTCCTGTTTCACAGTAAAAGAGCAGTTTCTGAGTCGAGCCTTTAGCTATTGCTAATCTTCACTTGTGAATTTGCTTAAAAGGGTTTCGGCTTAAAAATCGTGGTAATCGGCACTTGTATGGAAATTACACGACAATGAAACATAAATTACAAAAAAAACATACATACATACCCGTGAAATTTTACTATCGCAAAAATACACAACGAATCAAAGAAATGTGATTCGGAAACACTAGTCCACGTGGATAAAAAATGCTTTGTTGAATCTTTGTATGAACAGGTCGATTTAAAGGTATCTTGTTGTTGTTAGAAGCGCTTTTAGTCAAACAAAAAGCATCGCATGATTTTAATCCTACGACCTAATATTTCATGCAAAAAAATACAAATTTTTGAAAAATTGGTCGTTATAACTGAAATCTAAACTGGTTTTCTTTAAGAAATGAGTCGTTATAACCGAAATTGACTTTATATCCGAAGTCGTTATAACCGGCGCAATTTGTATGAAAAACAATGCGAAAATCAAGGGGATTAAAGTTTACGTCGTTATATCCGAATTGTCGTTATAAACGAGGTCGTTATAAACGAAATTCACATGATAATCTCATACCAAATACGAGAGGAACTACGATAAGTGTACACCGAAAAAAATGGTTTAGACTTTTTATCTAAAGTGAAGTAGTTGACTTAAATTTAGATAGTTTTACCAAAGAAATAGTTGATTTCTCTAATCTTCGCAGCTGAAAATACTATTAAATTCGTTCATTTAACCACGCAAGATTAGAAGAAAAAGTTTAGTTAATTCTTCCACAAAAGTTGTTGATTGTACTTTTCAAATATAAAATTTAACTACAAACAATCGTTCTTTTTTCTTCAACACAATTTAGCTATCCAACATTTAACAATTTATAGATTATGAATAGCTGTCTTTACAAATGAATTAATTGAATTTGCAAATATAGTTGATGTTTCAACTAATGACGAATAGAAAAATTATCCATATCTTCGTGGCTGTTTCAACTACATAGAATCATAAGCTGAAAATCAACGCTAACTTTAGATAAATTCGACTATTTCTTTAGATAACCATTCTAATTTTTTTTCTCAGTGTAGAATTTTGCAGGGTTGATGCCCGCACTCAAAGCTGCGAAGAAACTCTAACAATTACTCTTAGACGCTTGTTTACTTTTACTCTGCAATTATTTCTATTTCCGCATCTTATCTATTCATTTTCAACGCTATTATCCTTATCAAAACCACTATATGATTTAATGCACATATAAACAACAGAAAAGATATTACATTCCTACATACTATGCAACAATGAACAACTGCTGTTGTTCTGATGGCAAATGTCGTATTTCTTCTATTCATAATGTGGTGTGTACATACAAGCGTGTCCTATTATTGTATGGATTTATTTACTAAAGCGTGTGAATTTATTGTTCCCATATGTAGCGTGTCCAAGCTTTCGTGTTAACACGAAACTGTTATTGTTTACTACTTAAAGGTACAATCATGATGCTGAAAAATAGCGGCAGACAACAAATATTAGTGCAGTCAAAATATCCCAATTCAGGCCTCCAAATTGAAAAAAAATAGAGTAGGGTTATTTTGAAACCCCCCCCCCCCCTCATTGGCAAATGTTGCCATAATTTCTTATTAAATACTATTGTTCTCATCAGGCAAAAATTTAACTTCATAAAAATGTAAACTGGCGTTGTTAATTTATACCTTGCCAAAAGAATTTTCTCTCGCCGCTAGACACCATCCAGTTCCGGACAGTTCAAGCACATTCGTGGTAGAAACTCATAAGTGTTGGTATGCAATCCGAAAAGCGGTATTTTCCCTATACCGAACGTATTGTAAATCAAAGATAAATGTAACCGCGCGGCATGTGTAGATTGTAGTGGGTGAGCCATTGTAGGGCATTGCAGGGGATTTGTTGTTGATTGCGACATTTCAAGGCTCTAGCTGCCAAGGTTTAGAGGTTACACCCGTCAAAAGATGAGATTTTAAGATGAAAAAATCAGCCATTGTACTCTATTCCGATTCCTTTATCAACCTCTATAGGAAAATGCATACTAATGAAATGACTCAGCATGGGTTTTAGGTAGTTTTTTTTCCCAAATTTCATTAAAATCCATTTAAAACGGCGCGGCGTTACAAGCCGTGCTCTGTGGCCATGATTGTTCGGTCACTACTCTGTGATATAGAGATTCATAGAGAGAGAGAGAGAGAGTTTCTAAACTCGTCATGACCCGCCGCAAATTTATTATTCAGAAGAAGATGATAACAAACATTCTTATTGTAGAATAATAAACTAACAATGCGACTAATAAGTGGTATGGCTGACAACCGTATCAGACTCCGAATTTTGTTGTCTTTGTAACGTTGACGATTACACATGCCACACGGTAGTCGTCAACGCACCATCCTCCACTAGGAGTTAGGGTAAATCAAGGTAGGTAAAAGCCTAGGGGAACGACATGGCATCCCTATCGTAACAATGAAGAAATCCTTATTCTCCTCGTGAAATATTGCCACCAGGTTTAGATAAGATTTATACTTCAGGCTCGTCCTTTGGTATTTGGTTTACTATAATTCGGTGACTCACCCCTCGCTCCGTTCAGATCTCACACTGTCAGTCTCGCATTAAGGTACGTGTTCGTAGAGACGACTCTTGGGATGATCGCTCAGCGATCGTAGTTTTGCATCCAATTCCGAGCCATATTTGCATATTTTTGTAATGGTGTCACTTTCCATGTGTCGACCATAACATGTCTGTATAGAAAATATGCGCGTATAGTGGTCAGAACCGATGGTTTAACTGCGATCGCTGAGCGATCATCACATGAGTCGTCTCTACGAACACGTACCTTTAGAGAATTCGCCAATATTTTTGCGAAGTAGTGCTGTTGCGAAATAGGATAAGACGAAGTGCAAGCGCAGCGAGCAGTGAGCTAATGGAAAGCAATTTGTTGGATTTAGATCTCTGGCTCGTTTATACATTTACTCAAATCCTATATTTTGTCTGTTAACTAAGATCTCGCTGTCTGTCGCCCTTTTCACAATTCGCCAAAAAGTTGATACGTAGCGCTGCTTGGAAATAGGATGAAGCGACCGCAACATCGGTGAGTTAATGTCAGGCAATTCGTAAGCTTTATATTTCTGACCCGTCCATACATACACTCAGACCCTGCACCTCGCCCTTTACTCCGCTCAGACCTCGCTTTATCTGTCTCGCTATTTAGTATTCGCGACCTAGTGCTGTTGCGGAACAAGGTAAGTCCAGCGAGCGGTAAGCCAATGGATGACAATTCGTCAAATTTAGACCTCTGGCTCGTCCTTAAGTTTACCTAAATCCTGTGCCTTGCCCATCGCTTCATCCAGACCTCGCCATGCCTTTTGCGCTTTTCAGAATTCGCCTAAATTTGCGACGCAGTGATGGTGCTAAGAATGATAAGGCGAGGTACAAGCGCGGCGATCGGTAAGCCAATGGACGCCATTTCGTAAAATTTAAACCTATGACTCGTCCGTATAACCTGTAGCTCAGAATACTCTGCGCGCTCACACTCTGTCTGTCGTGCATTAGAAAAACAGAAAACATGTTTGCGACATAGACCTCGGACCTGGAACCTGGATATATGACTCTGGATTTGCTTGACAACCGAATTCCGCTAGTTTGTGTACAGCATTGGGCTTTTGGGAGTCTGGTCACCTTATTATAGCCTGTATATTTGAAACTTCAAATATATACCTTTCAATGAAAAATTTGAATATATAAGTTAAACCCCCCCTTGGATGATTCCTGCGCACGGGCCTGTTTCAAGGAAGCCTTGAAATTTCCCACAGTCAACCTATTTTGAATTTAGGCATCCTTGACTAAAATTTGCCTGGAGTACAGCCAACCTTAAGTAGGTATGTTTATAAATACGGGCCCCACTGTTTATTACAGTGTAGTTAAATGGAAACACATTTGGAAATTGGGAACTTAGTTTTTATGGACATTTTTTAAATGTTCGTCCTGCGGCCCACTCAAATCTAAAGAAAGTGTTTTCTGAATAAAACCCTGGACACTATCACTATCATGTAATTCGAAAAGAAAAGGAAAGATCCGGTACTCTCGTATTCAATACGAAAGCAATTTGGTATCATGTCACTCGGTCGTTTCCATGGGCTTAGCTAGAGGGCGCAGGGAGGGTGCTTGCCCTTTGGTTTTATAATCAAAGACAAGGGTACCACTTTTGTAACAACACGTCGAAAAGAGGTCATTGATATAACTTTAGCCACCTTCACGTATCTCCTAACGTCCGCCGTTGGCGTGTTTTACCCGAACCATCGCTATCGGATCACAGATACATAAGTATGAAAATCGACAAAGTAGATAAGCCAACTGAATTGTATCGAAATCCGAGAAAAACAACCTGGGACCTCTACAGAGAGCGCCTGGCTATCAATCTGAATGAAATTCCCAAACACATTAGAACTACACTTTGTGTGGAGGCTGCAGCGGATCAACTGCAAGCTGCAATAAAGACCTCCTTCGAAGAGAGTTGCAGGTTAACGAGACGACATACCAATACGAAATGCAAATGGTGGAACTCGAACCTGAACATCCTGCGTAAGAAGACACGTAAGCTTTTCAACGTAGCGAAACTGGGGATTGGGACACATACCGCTGCACCCTAACCCAGTATAGCAAAGAAATTAGGAAAGCCAAGAGGGAATCCTGGAGGAAGTTCTGCGAAGAAATAGAAAACTTGCATGAAGGAGCGAGACTCCAGAAGATTCTAGCCAAGGATCCAACAAACCCCATCGGTACACTTAAAAACTCCGATGGAAACCAAACAAAAACAGGTAAGGAGACCCTGGAAGTCCTTCTGGGGTCTCACTTTCCTCGATCAACCATAACATCGGAACGCACAGACCAGTTGGATGACAACTCCCTTTTTCTCAGGGCTAACAAAGGCGACTGGCGGATTGCGAACCAAATAGTAACCTATAATAGGGGGGAATGGGCGATCAACTCTTTCGAACTCTACAAATCAGGACCAGACGGTGTCTACCCAGCCCTGCTGCATCAGGGTCTTACGACTCTGGCCCCGCTTTTTTTAAGACTATTTAGAGCCAGCATAGCCTTAGTATACATTCCAATCACCTGGAAGCAGGTAAATATAGGATTTCTGGCAAAGCCAGGGCGTAACCAAACCATAGCGAAATCGTATAGACCAATAAGTCTTACCTCCTTCCTACTTAAGTCATTGGAAAAGCTCGTCGATAAACATATCAGGGACAGGTGCCTGTCGCTTTCCCGTTGCACCAAAACCAACATGCCTATCAGACAGGGAAATCATGTGAATCAGTACTATAACATTTAGTTGGGAAGATTGAGACCACACTAGAAATCAAAGAAATAGGGTTCGCGGCCTTCCTAGATATAGAGGGGGCCTTCGACAACACTTCCTTTGAATCTCTTGTACACCAACTCGCCTCGAGTCATGGAGTTCAAAACACCCTATGTCGGTGGATAAAATCAATGCTTCAAGGACGACAAGTACATGCAAAATTATTCGGTGAAAACATGTATACAGCTGTCCTCAAAGGGTGCCCACAGGGGGTATACTTTCACCCCTCCTGTGGAGCTTAGTTGGACAGCCTACTGGTCCAGCTAAATAACAGTGGCTTCTATACCCTAGGATACGCCGATGACATCAGAATCCCGATAAGGGAAAAATTTCCAGGAGTTCTTTCTGAACTCAGGCAACAAGCTCTGACCCAAGTGGAGGATTGGTGTAGGAGGGTAGGCCTATCGGTCAATCCCGCCAAAACAACACTAAGAGCCTTCAGTCGCAAACACAACTTGGAAGGGCTCAACGCTCCACCATTATTCAACCAACAACTGCAGTTTACCACGGAGGTAAAATATCTGGTAATCACCCTTGATAACAAACTCACGTGGAACAAGCAGCTGTAAAACACAATTGCCAAAGGCAAACAGACCCTATATGCAACAAAAAGAGCAATAGGGAAAACGTGGGGGTTAAAACCACGAATGATACACTGGATCTACGAAGCTGTGGTCAAACCCCGTCTGACCTATGGCTCGATAGTCTGGTGGACTAAAATCAGGCAAAAAACAGCAGCAGCGAAGTTGGGATCAGTATAGAGACTGGCCTGCGCAAGCATAACCGTCGCCATGCGCAGTGCACCAACTTTAACTCTAGAGAAACTATACTAGACCTGCCACCACTGTACCTCACGATCACAGAAGACGCAAGACTCGCAGCGTACAGACTCCAATCATCGAACATGTGGACACCACAAAGGGAAGGACACTGTACGATTACAGAAACCATTGCAAACCCAATCCTAGATATGGGCAACGACTATACCCCGGCCATGTACACCTTCGACTCCAATATCCAAACCTCAACGGTTAGGGAAGACTGGAGTAAATTGAACGACAACCATCTATCAAATCACATCGTGTGGTTCACGGATGGGTCGAAGACAAAAGAAGAAACAGGGGCAGGAGTTTATACTAAAACCAACAACTATAGTATCTCCAAACCCCTAGGTCAATATACAACTGTGTTCCAGGCAGAACTTATAGTCATAAGCCTTGCACCAGGGGAGGGATATGCCAATAAGACCATATATATTCTCTCCGACAGTCAAGCTGCCATAAAAGCCATTGCAAGTCCAAAACAGCCTCTAAATTGGTTTGGGAATACCTACAAAATCTCAAAAACCTAGCTACCCGAAACAAAGTAACTCTGAAATGGGTAGAAGGACATAAGGGGATTGGAGAAAATGAGAAAGCGGATGCCCTTGCAAGAGAGGGTTCCGAACTACCCTTAACTGGTCCTGAACCTGCAATCGGAATCAGTAAATCTACTGCCAGAACTGTTGTTAGACGATGGACCGAGGATAAATTCCAAGATAGATGGAGACTCGCTGAAGGGCTCAGGCACAGCAAGCGTATGCTGGAATCTAACTGGCATACCAGCTGCACCGAAGCCCTCAGTCTACGTAAAACTAACCTCAGGGCAGTGACAGGCATTATAACCGGTCATTGTACCCTACGGAAACATCTGCATACAATAGGGATCTACTCCCAAGACCCACTATGCCGCCTCTGCAACGAAGACGAGGAATCAGCCTCGCACGTTATTTTCGAATGCCCCACTCTTATGAGCTGGAGACAAAATTTCTTTGGGGCTCAAACTACCATAATGGGTGCACCCAAAGTAAACCTGGTTAACTTTCTTCTAAGAAGGAAGGACAGAGCTCATAACCTGAAACTTTCTCGCTTAGATGGGATATACAATAAGCCAGCATGTATGTTAAAAAATGTTATTTCATGGCTTCTGAGGTGCAGATCACAATTTTAAACCTCACATGAAGATCTCTCCGGGAAGGTTGTGGAATTTAACTTAATTTAAATGGTTTACCATACAGCTTTGCCTAGTTAGGGACCTTGTAAAGATTGAGTCTCAAATTTCCGTGTATTTTAAGTTATTTTATCAAGATTCATTTGTTAGCTGAATCATACCAGCAATGCAATTTAGCCACTGTTAATATTTTGCTAATTTGGAGGAAATCTTATCAACAGCGTAAACCATATTTCTATAAAAAAAAAAACAATATTTATAAATTTTGTTAAAAAGAAAACAGTGATCGACGACACAAACTGATCTCTTGGTTTATTTCTTTTAAATCGCAAGCGAAATATGCAGTCCAAGAGACAAAAATAGCACTGAATATAGACGAGCAACGGTCTAAAAAGCTGAAATTGGAGGCCAGTTGAATGTAATCAGATTCACCAGTAAAAGTCTATTACTATTGTACAAGGGCCATTTTTCGTTAAATGCTGTAGAAAACCATTCTCGGCTGTCCTTTCTTAAAAATTGGCTGTTAAATTTGCCTAACAATGTTTTCGCGACCGATTATTTCAACTCCTAAGAAAATAATGATGTTGAAAAAATTTGGGGCTTGACAACTTTATGAATTTGTATTATTGTCTTTATTTTTTATTGTTCTTTTCCCTCTCTCTTCTTCTTTTTCAAAGCTTCAATTAAAATTCTGTATTTCTGAGAAAGTTGACTATTTAACGTTGAAATTTTCATTGTTTTCAGAATTTCATGTTTCTTTGCGAAATTTAATTTCATTTTTTTCTTTTGTTAAATGCCTACATGTTGTGTTTTTCAGTCTGCGTATAAAGTAACATACATACACGTGTATCTTCTCATCATTGTTCGATTTTAATTATAATTATACACAATATGGTTGGTGAAATGAATAATATAAAAAGTTACCTTTTCACAATGTATACATATACAGTCATGCCGCCCTGCGTTTGGCATTGTTTACAACCAAAGCACGTCAGAAACATTCACGCTCCCGTGGAAATAAAAACACAAGAAAATCGAAGGATCCTACCCACATCGTTACACGGTCTCAACAACACCGTTATGGGCAGATTTAATTAAATTTTAAGAAAAAGCTATCATGTTAATGGAAAGCATCAGTCAGAGTGTCAGAGTCAAGAAGCGTTTAAATGTTAAGTGTTCCGACATTTTTGGAGTTTCAAGATGCGGTTGGAACAGTTTTTCAGTAACGCCGACGTTTTAAATTTAATTTTTTAGCAAATATAAGGCCATACTTGTTGTCAGTGTATGAAGTTTGCATACATATTTACGATGCAATAATGTGCTATCATTATGCGAAATTAAAACAGAGGCCTTTTGTTACATAAGCACATAAGCTGCAATATTAAATAAATGTAAAGTCACTTACCCATTGTCGAAAACTCTCAGTAAAAATCTCAAATTTTCCCACATAACATTCATTACATTACATACATGTAACTTAGCCTCCGGATAACAAGAAAAAACAACAAAAGATCATCCTTTCACCTGAAAATTTCCACAAAATGTTCCTTAGAATCCTTCAATAAAATTGTCATTGCCATGTTTTGTGATCTGATACATTTTCGTTTGCGTCATACATTAATTAAGTCCTCCGGATAAAATTTAATCAACAAGGACTCTTTACAATGACGTTCCTGCAACATATTATATTCAACACGAACATAACTTTTCATTTGCACAAAGGACATACCACACACGAGACGTGAGTGGGTGAACGGATTTTCGCATCGAAATACATATTTTGTGTCCATCGTGCTGGTTTGTTGAAACTGGCCCCATTGCCAGAAGGCGATACACATACCGTTTGAGCAAATATCACGCTAACCGTCAATGCACTTTAGTGCGGAATCATAAAAAGTTCAGATTTTATGAACGGTGGACTCTACACTTGCAATTGCGACCCGGAAAAAGGAGTTTATGGTTGGCTGGTTCAAATTTTAATTTGAGAAATTCAATTAATAGTTGAATTTTCGGTAGCTTGGACAGTACATGCAGACATGGTCAACTCTGATTGTATGGCCATTCGTTTGCAAATGTAAAGTCGACGTACTGGCATAAGTGGATGCAACTAAATTCTGAGTGATATTGATTTATAAATCTAAAACTTTTCTGGTAATTAGCATTGTCTTTTTTGACGTATACATATAAATGAAGTCTAAATTGCATAGCTTAAGTTTCAGCTTTATTATAATAAATTGAACAAATATCTTTGTAGTACCTACACATATCAAAATAAAACTCATATTTAAACATTTGTGAAAAAAAGAACGAGACCGAGGCTAATTTCGGGCGCGGCCGAAATTTGGATACCCTTCGCTCTCCTGCGGGCTAAAAGATTTTTCGGGCGTACCTACGACTTGTATTTAACCCCCTCCCCCTCCATTCTTTTCCTTCTATTGCGTCGACAAAACAATATTTGTGTGGGGTTTGGTTGGAATAAATGGGCAAATATAAATATTTGCTCAATAAATTGTATGGGGGGATGCAGGAGCATGGCCCCATAGTTCGATCCCATTTGTTTTGACCTTTTTTGTTGCTTTGACTAAGACACATTAATTCAAGGTTTTGTGAAGTTGGTGTAAAAAATGTTTCTTAGAAGGACCAAAATGAAGAGTTGGGTTTATGGCAGCCACATGACCCCATGGTCCGATTTGATCCATTCTCACATATGTTTTGTGCCATCAATAGAAATACATTTGTGTGGAATTTGGTTGAAATCGGTGCACAAGTAAACAAGTTTTTCTTAGAAGAACCTAATTTGGAGAGTTGAGTTTGTATGGGAGCCCCATGACTCCATTGTCCGATTTAACCCTTCCTTACGTATATCTTGTGTCATCAATAGAAACACATTTGTGTGAAATTTGGTTGAAATTGGTGCAAAAATAAAAAAGTTTTTCTTAGAAGAACCTAATTTGGGGGGTTAGGTTTGTATGGCAGCCCCGATTTTACCGAATCAAACATATAAACTGCCTGCAGCAAAAAGAAGCATTTGTGCAAAATTTCAGCTGCATAGCTTTCAAATTGACCGAGTAAAACGCGTAGCAACAGACAGACAGACGGACAGACAGACAGACGGACAGACAGACAGACGGCCATCGCCCAATCGACTCCCCATGTTATGCTGATCATATATGTATACTTATTATATGGTCGGAGATGCTTCCTTCAATGCGTTACAAACTTCATGACAAAGTTAATATGTATACCCTTCGTTGACTCTACGAGCGAAGGGTATAACAACACAAAGATGGTGAATGCATTAATTCATCTTGGCAGACGGTTTCGTCATGAGTAGACGCAAAATTTGGTATTAGAGGAAAGAAACAATAGTGTTAGGTAACCATGTAGGAATTTTCAGCATCCTACGTGCCTACTACTGTTTACTGCACCTATTCCATCTGAATAATTGATAACAGTGGCCACTTGTTAATCCAGAGAGTAGGCGGTTTGCTCACTTGCACGAGTTATATTGATGTCCGAGATTCGCAGGAAAAGGGACAAACAAAATAAATAGCTGGTAATATGTCACCGTGTAGACATTATGTGGGATCAATGGCCGATATAATAGTAATTAATAATTAAAAAAACAGAATTGTGTTTTATTAGCACTCAGCAGCAATGATATTTTTCAAAACTAAGATGAGTACAGAATAAAAAATATTTAAATTTATATGTACACTTGAGAGAAAAAGTCTCCGTACATAAATGTACGGAAAACTGCATATTGCGGAACCACTGGGAAATGAAAACCTTAGATTGAAAATTGTTATCTAAAATGTTTATTTTAGTATGTTAACTAATACTCTACACATTATTTTACTGAAACTCAGCTGTAAACAAAATTTTCTAGAACAAAAACTAAAAAACTTCACAAAAACGAACTAGAAAGTCTCCGTACACGTAGGGACGTTCCGATACCACAAAAGTATCGATACCAATGAAATGAGTACTACTCATAACCAAAGTATCGATACTACTCATATGAGTACCCCAAAAGTATCGATACCAAAAAAGTACTCATTTGAGTACTCGGCATATTTAAATAAGGCACAAAGTATTAAAACAGTAGTAGGCTAGGCCGATTGTCAAGAATTATAATTATTGTAATTAATTAAAGAAGTCCTTACTATCCAAATTTCCTAAAAATAACAATTTTTCCAAATATTTTGGCGACAGTCTATTTCTAGCCTGCGACATTATTGTTCCAGTCCAGCTTTTGAAAATAGAAACTCACTGGGAACCGATGTCGCGACCACCTGGAGATATACAGTGTGCATTTCAACCTCGCCGCTGCGGAAAACAACAAAACCTTTCATTCATGAGTCACACCACGCACCTTCTCCATCGCGTACCGTAGGGGTATTCAGCATTAGTACGACTTGTAATACTTCCGTCGTGCGCTACGAATTTTTGCGAAGACAGTGTTCGTATAGGCGTATTCAGCACCTGTGAGTTCCCATCGGGAAAGAAACGCTTCTACTAGAAGTAGTTTGTCAGCGGTTTCTTTACATTTTCAATTTTACTTCTTTTAGAAAGTGTTACCCCTACAGGCAGCAAAATTCGAAAAAGTACTCAGTAGTTACTTGAATCAAAATCGTTTCGATACTGAGTAGTATCGAAAGAAAAGTATTCGATACGAAAGTAGTTGGTATCGAAACAAAAGTATCAATACTTTACTTGTATTTACTAGTATCGGAACGTCCCTACGTACACGACCACATTTTTTACAATTATTCAGTTTTTTTTTCACAGAATTTCGAAGAGTTCACTAGCTTGAGGGATAATATTTTCAGAGGAGGACCTTCATGCTTGGATTAAACATGGACTGGATCAATTTGGCCGAGCCCTGGCCTGTTATTTTGCCCCTTTTGAAGAGAATGGCGGTTTTAAGCATTACCTTGTAGATTATGATGTGCTGACGGTACCTGTGCGCCTTAAATTTCTGAAAATGTTCGGTGGGATTACGCTCTCAGAATTGGGATAGAGTATGCGACTTACGATCTGTTTTAAAAAGCGATAGAAGCGTCACAATTAACACTAGAAAGGCCGGCAGTTGTATCATACCTACAAAGGCCGGTGCCGTCAATTTGACGGCTAGCCGTTTGTCGGCTTGCGAAAGTGTAAAAATGCAAAATAAAATATTAAATCTGACTTGAAATCGATTCTCAATATATTTTTAAGTTATTCCGATTTACATTGATTACAAATTATATTTTTTCTAACATACAGATTACATTTTCCGCAAACAGGTCTTTTACAATATGTGCAAATCACACGTGCGTTTCTTCCTGCAATTAGTCTGTACTCAGCATTGTTTTTTCTGTGATTCTTTTCAGCTGGAGTTGTGAAAATGTCTATTGTTTGTCTGGTGTACGATCCTTCCCTCTTTCGTAGGTATTCTTCGGAAATTTCGCGTATTCTTCACGTAGTTCAATTACTTTGCCGTCAAAATGACGGCTTGGCCCTTATAGGTAGAACAGGTCACATCTCCAATATAATAATATTATTTCGAAATTTTAATTCACATATACACTAAGATGCTCATTTTAGGAAAAGTCAATGAATATCACAACTCAAGAGTAGATAGATTCGAAAATATGCGCTATCAAAGTCCCAAAACCGTCAAATTGACGGCTGTGGCCGTTCTAGTGTTAAAGGCAAGTGCAAGAGATCAGTATTTTCTGTGAACCAAGAAGCCTCGCAAAGCCCCCTCTGTTAAGCGCCGTGTCTTCTTTTGGTTTTCAGAATGTGTAAAGAGACGTATTGATCCATTGTTGTGACTGTTAGAATAAGTACGCCTATACTCCCTGCGCCAACATTCACTCCCTGATCATGATGACCACCTTTGCCACGTTAGGCAGCTGGTACAATATTTACTTTATCGATGGTATAGACCTCTCCACCCTGCATAGTAATGGTAAAATTACTTAATTTCGGCAAAGAGTGGGTTTTGTATATTTTTAAAATAAGAAAATTTAAGTGGCAGGAAATCGGCTCTACTCTTATAAGAAAAATCAGGCATTAACTGCCTAAGATGGCAAAGGTGGGCATGATGACTACGGGGTGTATATTGGCGGGGGGGAGTAGGCGTACTAATTTTTACAGAGTCAACAATGGATTAATACGTCTCTTTACGCATTCTGAAAACCAAAAAGAGACACGGCATTTAACAGAGGGAGCTTTGCGAGGCTTCTTGGTTCACAGAAAATAATGATCTCTTGCACTTGCCTTTAATTGTGACGCTTCTATCGGTTTTTAAAACAGATCGTAAGTCGCATACTCTATCCCAATTCTGAGAGCGTAATCCCACCGAACATTTTCAGAAATTTAAGGCGCACAGGTACCGTCAGCACATCATAATCTACAAGGTAATGCTTCAAAGCGCCATTCTCTTCAAAAGGGACAAAATAACAGGCCAGGGGTCGGCCAAATTGATCCAGTCCTTGTTTAATCGAAGCATGGAGGTCCTCCTCCAAAAATGTAATCCCTCAAGCTAGTGAACCCTTCGAAATCCTGTGAAAAAACTGAATAAGTGTAAAAAAATATGGTCGTGTACGGAGACTTTTTCTAGTTCGTTTTTGTGAAGTTTTTTGGATTTTGTTCTAGAAAATTTTGTTTACAACCGAGTTTCAGTAAAATAATGAATAGAAATATTAGTTAACAAGCTAAATAAACATTTTAGATAACAAATTTCAATCTAAGGTTTTCATTTCCTAGAAGTTCCGTAATATGCAGATTTCCTTACACTGTGTACGGAGACTTTTTCTGGCAAGTGTATTTACATTATCTGAAATCATAATTTAACTCCAATCAAACATCTAATTCGGATTTTTCTATCAAATCGAAAAACTTCAATATTCATGACAATAACACTACCACCCACCGCATATGCTCGTTAATGTGACATGAAACTCACAAGCACATTATTCATCAATTGACTGTAGATTCACATTTTCGACAGGATACGACAATCCTTGAGTCCACAAACACGCCGTACATTCCGGTGTTCATAAAATTCGATCTTTTCGCGTTTCAAAAACGAATCACAAAAGAGAAAAGGATTTTATGAGAGCGTTATAGTACTCAACTCAGCGCTTGTCTCTTTACAGCGCCGCGCGTCTAAAGTTTCTCAAGTCTCAAGTGGATAAGATAATTTGATTTGGACAAGTTCATTTTTGAAGATGAATAATATTAAAAAGTTCTCAGAATTTGAAATGTCTTTTTGTGCGGCGCCCGCGCAGCGGAAAGACTTTATGACGTGAGAAGTAAAACATTAATGTTTGTTCAAGAAATGATGAAATATAAAAGTATATTGTACGGTGGCAATTTTCAGATGGCTTTCATATATTTTATCAATTTGTCATAACGTCAGAACTTTAGTGGATTGAGTTTTTGAAAGGATGTCTGGGAATATTACGCCCGGAAATGTTCAATGTTCCAGTGGGTTTATTCCCATAATGTACACATAGCGAAAAAGTTCTAAGTAAAATTAATAAGAATGCCTTATTGAGACATTTTACTATGAATTCTTATTAATTCCGGTAAACAACATGCTTTTTCCATAGAGAAATCTTATTGAAACGAAATGTAAAATCTTATTATTTTTAACAGATTTTCGTAATATTTCCATGCGCTTTTTCATAATAATCCTAGCATTTGATAAAACTTCCACATTGTTCAGCGTTTTCAAGGAGAAAATCTTTGACTTCCATTTAGAATCAATAAGAACAACTTTTTATAACAAAATGAATTCCTTTTTAATGTAATTTCATAAACACTAATAATGAGGTATTTGTGAAATGTTTCGCGATTGTTTCGGTTCCCGATTAAGTGCAATTATGTCGTATTTGTGTTTTTCCTGCAATTTTGTGTGTAATTGTGTTGTCTAGTACAACAATACTGTCCCGCACTGAGATCAAGACTAGATAAATAAATTATTTCAAAACATAAGTTTACAGAATGTTAATGCCTTATATGTTACTGATTTTAATATTGTCCCAGATTTTTCAAAATACTTTGCGAGTAGACTGTAAAACATATTTCATCTAGCCCAATGGAAGGATAACGTACGCCCAACTAGCGAAGCCAGCGGAAGGAATCCTAGTTGCTAAGCCCCGCATTATCGTCGTGGGCCGTCAAATTCAATTTAGCGCATTCCAAGCAATCTACAAGGTTGATAGGCAAACAATTCTTTTACGCCAATCTTCCGGGATCATTTCGTCGTTCCATACTGTAACGATAAGTGTGTGTATAGCCTTAACAAGGCTCTCCCCACCATGCTTCAGCAGTTCAGCTGGAATCTCGTCAGCGCCCGGAGCTTTATGATGTTTTAGTGCTTGCATGGCGAGATCAACTTCTTCTACTGTTGGGGGTTGAACGGGAGGGCCTCTTTCAGCCATCAGCTCCAGAGCCTCTTGTGTGGCGTTGTTTGATTGAACATTGAGGAGCTCTTCAAAATGTAAAGCCCAGCGTTTATCAACGCTATCGGTGTCGCTAATGATATTGCCATCCTTATCCTTACAGAGGCTGGTGCTGGGTTGGTATCCACTTTTAATTGCATAAATTAGCTTGTACGCTTGTCTATTCTTCCTACTAGCTAGTCTGTATTTTATTTGCATCAACTGCTCGTCAAGATGCTTACGTTTCTTACGCCTAATTAACCTATTCGAAAATCGTCGAAACTCATATTTGTTTTTTTTTTTGCTCTAGTTGCGCGTTCGGTCCATTGCTGATATGCTTCGTTTTTCGCATCTACCGAATTTTGACATTCCTCGTCAAACCAATCATTTCGAGCTCTTCGGGCTTTGTAGCCCACAGCCTCCTCTGCGACCCCTTTGATGGTGTCTTTGAGTGTATCCCAGATCTCAAGGGAGCCTTCGTTGCTGATGTTATTTAGCAAGGGCGTATGCTTCTCCTCAAGGGCAGTCGTATAAGCAACCACCGTGGCATCATCCGACAATTTGTCAACCGCAAAAAATTTTGCCGGGTTGAATCTCGAATGATGCACCGAATAAATTCTGCACCTATAAATCGCCTTCACCATATAATGGTCAGAATCAATATTCGCTCCACGATAGGATCGAACATCCATGATGCTCGATGCTCATCTTTTACAGACGAGGACGTGGTCAATTTGGTTGACGGTATGTTGATCTGGAGATCTCCAGGTCTGCCTGTGAATGCGGAGATGCGGAAAACATGTAGAGCTAATGACCACATTTCTGCTGGTCGCGAAGTCAATTAGTCGTTGGCCATTGTCGTTACAGTCTTCATGGAGGCTGTACTCTCCAGTAATCCCCCTATGCCAACTTTCCTTTCCGACTTTGGAGTTAAAATCCCCCAGCAGCAATTTGACATCGTTTGATTGAAGTGAATCGAAGAGATTTTCTAGGCGGTGATAGAACTCGTCTTTAACCGCGTCTTCACTGACTTCGGTGGGGGCATGCGCGTTTATGAGTCAGAGATTGAAGAACCGGGTTTTAATGCGAATCGCACACAGCCGGTCGTTTATGGGTTTGAAGTCGATAGCATTCGGCCTAAGGTGATTGTTTACAATGAACGCCATTCCAAACTCCCTGTGGCCCGAAGGTTTTCCACTTGTCAAAATTGTGTACAAATTTCGGTCTGCAATATCGCTACTAAGCCATTTTGTTTCCTGGAGTGCAACTATGCTCAGCTTGTATTTTTCGAACTGATCTAAGAGGGCCCTTAAGGCCCCTGGCCTATTCAGGGAGCGTACATTCCAGGTTCCGAAAGAGTAATCAGTTGTTCGTTTGCGAAGTCGTCGTTGGGTTGTATCCGTCCAATCCGAGGTTTCATTCCAGGTTTCTTGACGTAGAATTTTTCCCAAGGATGGTTTGTCGGCACATCGCTTAACCATTATAGTAGTCGTAAAACGAAACAGGTCCATCATGGAGAGGCTTCGGAGGTGCTGCTTCGGTGATTCGACTATTTGTTTTTTATCAACCTTTTACATTTAGTAACCGAAGACGCTGAAGTTGTTAATACAGCACTCAGGCGCAGCGGTTACTCGGATAATGCGGGAAAGTAACGCCCCGTAGAGAAACATAGGAATTGGCTGGAGCCGCTCACCCTATAAAGCACCTCCTGCATAGCTAAAGGTCCGCCGCCGTTATGCCACAACTGATAAGGAAATAGGAATCGGCCGGAGCCTTTCAACCTTTATCCTTCCCCTTACGGGGAATTTGACAGCTCAAATTAAGTAATTTGCACGGATAACGTAATCTGGCCCTAAGTGTGAAAACCTCCTAAAATAGTCTTGTTCGAAACTTGTGCACTAATAAATTTTTCAAATGCACATGCGCACTTATCCGTCATGAATCGTGTCCAAATGTTGTTAACCCTATCAAAAAATTGCGTGCACTTAAGCGTGTTGTGCACTTATCCGTGTTGCACTTAACCGTGTTTTACTGTACATCAATATATGCAATTCGCTACCTTCGTTAGTCATTTTCGATTTTCAGGATGCGCATGGTATCCTTAACGAGTAAAAATAAAGCCAGGCGTTTGTTCGTTCTACACTCCGCTTACTTTGTACAATACACATATTCACATGCATGACGTTGAAAATAATTAAATTCTAGTATCTAGTTGGATTTTAATTACATTTTCCTTGTCTCAGTTAGAATCCGTAGAAATGCCGTCACGATTGCACGAGCAATATAAAGGGTGGTCCAACGTGAATGCACGAAGTTAATATAAATTGTTAATAAAACAACACGTTTTTAGAGAATTCAATTCAACTTTATTTCTCATACTTTATAAAAATAACAATGTACGCTGAGATTCTTAAAAAGCTAGTTTGGAGATCAGACTACTATGGCCTAGGCAACTCTTGAAAATAAGGATAAGTCTTAAGATTTTTATTTCTCTAGAATAGATAGAACAGGAAAAAATACAAAACCTCGTTGATGATTAAATAAAACTTATGTACTATAACACTTATAAATTAACTTAAAAAAAAATAACGTAATGGTAAGGTAATGCTTATTATTAAGATCAGTCATATAGCATGTTGTAGAGGGGATTGCTTAATAAGGAGCATGAATTTGCAAAATTGTCTCTTTTTTTGGAGCATTTGTTGTGGATATACTCTATCCTTGTAATTTTATGAAGGTGTGCCGTTGAATGCCACCGGGGAAGATTTAGCATAATTTTGAGGACTTTATTTTGAGCCGTTTGGAGTGTCCCTAAGTTAGTTGGAGCCGCTGTTATAAGAACTGGGGAAGCATATAGCAGACTAGGCTGGAAAATTGCTTTGTATAACAATAATTTGTTTTCCAAATTCAGTAAGGATGATCGGTTTATTAAGGGATAAAGCGACTGTATAAATGTATTATTTCTTTTTATTCGTTCGTGAATGTGTGTTTTTAGAGTAAGTTTTTATCGAGTGTAATCCTTAGATATTTTACAGATATCCGCCATTCAACATTTGAGTTTTTAAGTTAAAGTTGTCTTTCGAGTAGGAATTGTTCAGCTCTTCGTCTTGTAAAAAATATTGCTGGGTTTTGCTGATTTTAAATTTAACTTTCCAAAGCTTGTAGTAATCATATAATATATCGAAACCTTCCTCCAGATGCTGTATTATAGTCTGTGGGTTAACATGAGAAAAATAAATAGCCGTGTCATCAGCGAATTGTGCCAGATTACAAGTTTCGAGATGAAGTATATCGCTAGTGTATATGCTGTAAAGGATCGGACTTAGGACCGAGCCTTGTGGTACTCCTGCTGGTATAGAGAAGAGGCCAGATAGGTTTGAATTGACGAGAACTCGAAATTTACGGTCTTTAAGAAAACTTTGGATTATTTTAATTATTTCTATTTTCAAACGCTTTTTCGATGTTGAGAAAGATAGCACCAGTTGAAAGCTGATTTAAAAAACCTCTCTTGATGTCACGAGTTATTCTTTTTAGCTGGTGGTCAGTACTGAACCCATGGCGAAAGCCGCACTGGTGATTAGGAATGATATTTTTCTCATATGTATATTTGCTAAATAAGCCATGAATGAGCTTCTCGAAGATTTTTGATAGTCCGCTTAAAAGACTAATTGGCCTATAACTGGCGGGATCATCATAGCTTTTGTTAGCCTTAAGTATGGGTACGACTAAAGCAGTTTTCCATGTACATATTAGGAAAATATGACATGCTCATGAAAGCGTTATAGATATGAGTCAGAAACACTAAAGACTTCCGGGGAAGATTTTTAATTATAATTGGCTTGATTTTATCTTCGCCTGCTGCCTTTTTGGACTTTAATCGTTGGATTATTCTCTTCAGGTCTTTAGGCCGAAAAAA
This sequence comes from Microchrysa polita, assembly GCA_949715475.1. Classification (NCBI taxonomy): domain Eukaryota; kingdom Metazoa; phylum Arthropoda; class Insecta; order Diptera; family Stratiomyidae; genus Microchrysa; species Microchrysa polita. Next base: position 32,168,507 of record OX454417.1, on the reverse strand, counting down.
TATTTTAGGAATTGCATGTGCATTCGCGACTGATTCTACGCTAGTTTGAACTATTCCTTCGATTTCATTTTGTGTGGTGCAGGGCGGGAGTACATGGTGTGAGCAAAACTGCTTTCCAAGCATCTCGGCTTTGTCTTTTGGGTCAACAATTATTCTGCCACTGTTTCGTAATGGTGGTATTCTATTATATCGCTTTCTCAAAGTTTTAGCAATATTCCAAAAGGGTTTTGATGCTTTATGAAGGGATTAGAGTTTGTAATTCCAGATTATGTTTCTATACTCTTTGATTTTCGAGCTGACCTTAGCACAGAGAGTATTATATAAAGATTTGGTAATGTCATCGCGGATTCGTTGCCACATTCTTTTAGCATTTTTCTTTTCTTTAACGCTCATCCAGCGGGATAGGTACAGGTGTACCTTTTTCGTTTTTAAAATACCGTCACTTTTTTGCTATGGGTCCGATCGGTCTGAAATTTTCTGACATCTCTACGATTTTAGTTGAAAATATGTATTCCAAATTTCAGAAATGTGTGACCACCCATCCCCAAGTTAGGGAGCAAAATTAATCTTACACCCTTTAACGGCGGCAAAGGTACATTTGTACCTTCATGTATTTTGTATGAAAGAAAATTTACAAAATACGAAAATAAAATCTTTTTGATGAATGCTCATGCTTAGAGAGACTTATTATAGCATCAATAAGTTGAGAATCGAGTGATGTACAGAAGTATTCGATTTACGATTTTTATTTGTATTTGATCAAGGTCCTTGGAGATATCGATTTATAAGGACTAGGCTAACTTATACAGCGGTTTTTGGTTATTTCACAACAATCTGAAGATTTTTACTGGCATACCAAACTTTTTGAAGTAATGGCTTGGGGCAACCTTCTTTCCCCATAGCATCTAGTGAAAATTAGGTTTGTAGCAAATGTTGAAATTTTGGATTTTAGCGGTTTATTTTTTTTATCACAAATTCCCATAATTTGTATTCCATCACCTAATATTTATTATTTGTGTAATTCGGGACGTCCACCCGAGTTCCTTTTTGAAGGATAAGCTGAAAACCAGCAAAAGCATTAAACCAAATTATTAAAATTGGATGTTTGGTGGGTATATAAATTTAGTTGAATTGTATACGTTCGGTACCATATAGATACCGATAACTGCTATAGATTATGCCACATGCCCACATGTCTTCGGTTTCTTGTTTTAATGTTTCAATTGATCCTTGGATTTAATTACATATATGAGAAAATATTTTGCAATAAATAAATTTTAACCGAAGACTCCACAATTCGCAAATCAAACATACTAAATTCTTCTAAAATCATTAATGACTTAATTTGAACCGTTTTATACTTTTCATTTGTAAATTAATTTTAGATTTCGTCAAATTAAAATTCCAAGCAACCCATTTTTTCAATTCTCTTTTCAAAATTTTGCCTATTTTCTAAATTGACCCACTCCAAAAATTAAATCCACATAAACCCAACTTCTTAAAACATCCAATTCCGCAAAAAAAGTTACTAATTTGTGACTAGTCAACATAATGTAAAGGTTTTACGGCCAAAATTCATACAAATAGTGAAGATTTTCATACAAAATGTACTAAGGTACAGGTGTACCTTTGCCGCCGGCAAGCGTTGTAAAAATCTGCCGCTGGATGAGGGTTAATTAATCGCATAATGTAAGGCGGGAGTGATTCGAATGAGATTTTGGGACATGTCTTCGGTACTGCAATGTCGAGAGCTTCGTTAATATTTGCGAGAAAATGTTGTAAAGTATTATCTACATCATTGGGCGTACAAATTGTACTAAGGGAAATTCCAGAAAGGTTAATTTTGTCATTCATTACTTGACCAAAAAGGGGCCAGTTGGCACGACTAAAGTTGGGGGTACTGATCTGGCGTTTGATAAATTGAAGTATTGATGGCGAAAAAGACGGGTAAGTGGCCTCCAGTTAGTAAATGTTTTCGGAGTAGTGGTGAATTTGTGATTACTAAATCGATTGTTGATGGACGAAGTCTGTTGTTAGACGGCTAAAAAGTTGGGGTCGGCGGATACAATATTGTAAAATTTTTAACACAATGGAGTGAGTGCAGGATATTTCCCCACACATTGTGCCTCGTACATCCCCACATGGTGTGCCTGGAATTTAAGTCGCCAGCTAAGATATACGGATTATTACTACTAGTCAGTTTGATTATATCATTTCTGTAATTCAAGTGTTTTCCGGGTTTGAATTTCCCCCCTTAAAATTTTAGAGAATTATCTAAGGTTTTTTTTCTTATGATAGAAGGATCGATGGCAATTATGTGTCAAACAAAATATCGGCCAAATGCTCGCCATGGCTACCGTGGTATACTATCATCCGATGGTCCATATTTTCAATGACTCTGAGACATAATTGAGGTTGAATATCGTTAATGTGCTGAATTATCTCATCCTTTATCTCTTGAAGTGTTTTCGGCTTATTTATTTCTGGCCACAAGAAGATTATTTTGACCAAAAAATCACGAAGTTCACGAAAAGCATTTTGATTTGAACGACTATTTTAGTAAAAGACGACCTTAACGCGCTGCTCAATTGTGTACTTCTCCATGGTTGAATTTGCCAAACAGTGAAGCAAAGAAATGTCTAATTAAGTTGGGCGAGAAACTTACCGTTAAGGTGTGACATTCAATTAACATCGTGCATTCTAGTTGGACCACCCGTTATATATGTACATTATAATGCAAGAAACAAGCATTTTGTCAGATTTTAGAATAAGAAAGGTAAAAATCGATTCTTCTATGTATGTATGTATTAATTTTACGCTTTTACTTAGGGCTGCGAATGTGATATTTTTTGAATCCTTGTTAAGTTGCATAAAATGCTCAGTCTATAGAGCTGTGTAAAAATGAAATTATGGTGACAGTCAGTCAGCCTATATCTGAGATAAACATTTAAGAACGCCCAGGGACCGCAAAGCAAAAAGCCCAAAGCTTGCAGATAATAATATTCATGTAGTTGGGAAATTGCAAGCATGTTTGTTTAATAATAGGCACGATTTTGTTTACTCCGATGTGGGTTAGTTTAGTGTAAGTGCATGGGTTCACAATAACAACATAACCCAGATAAACCGAGTAATTTATCGTGGGTACCCCCAAACTCTGATCAAAGTTAACCCGGAGGAATTGTTGCTGATGTGACAACCAGGGCCGCTCTATCACGAGTAAGTTCAGTACAACATTAGCTAATGCCACAACCTTTTGCTTAGATGCCACGGGTAAAAGGTTAAATGTCGCATTTGTTATTTGTGTAGAGGGGGACCATGTTAATTTTCTGGTTATTGGTTTATCACAACTTTGGAACTTCACTTCTTACTAAGTTAATGGTTAATGGTGCTTTGGATGTAAACAGCTATTAACCTAAATGTTTTTTTTACTTATTTACCCAAACTAACACCATTTTTAGAAAAAAACACAAATCTGAATAATCTTATTCAATAGTAAAATTAATATTTTTCTTTACATCTTCCGCGAATACATATGCCAGTTGCTTTCAAAATTCAACAGACCCACAGTAGTAAACCTTTCATTTACAAATAATCCCTTTAAATTTATCTTTTTTCCAACAAGCTAGCGTCGTTATCGTCGCCACTTGCTAACATACATCCGGAAGCGTATCATTCTATTTACATACGAAAGTAAACTTTACAGAGAAACTGATACGATTTATCAGCCATCTAATGTTTACGTATTCGTATAAAGCTTACGATAACAACATATAAATATACTACTCTGTTTACGCAACATTACAATTAGAAAGCTCATTAATTCTTCGCATGACATATCAATTTCCAACTCATTATACAAGAACTAATAGATTCCAGGCGCGCTTCACCTCTTTGATAAAAAGGATCCGAATTGAATGTGAAGTCATGATTGATGTCTTGTACTCGTATATTAATGATATGAAAATCACAATAATAAATTTGCAAGGAATCGGGTTAATATACGCAAGTATCTACGTGTACATCAAAATGTGGTGATATGCTAATTTTTCGGAAAGTTTGTGATTAATATCAAAGGGTAAATGAAGCGACCCTGTAGATAAAATGATGTAGCACTTATTGATTTGATGACAACTGCTTATGGATATGGTCATGGAATGACATTGAGGTTTAAGGTAGACATTTTTATTATTTTGTTGAATATAATTTATTTCTAAGCGATTTTTTGCCAATATTGTCTAATTTCCAAACCGGGAGTTACATTCAAATTTTTCATTCAAGAGCCCCTTTTTTAAAATCATCAAAACATCAAAGACAGCAGTAATTTTCAACATTCAAATGATTTAGTATATTTCCAGTCCTAGGTGATTTTTGTTGCGAAAGATTAATTTCAATTTAAAATGAATTTGCTTTTGGAAATTAACTTTTCAAAATTACACAATATCCGTTGCAAATACTATATGCATCAGCAAATTTTCAATCACAAACATTTCACTCACTGCCGATGATGATGAAACTTGTTCAAACCAATTCTATTAGTCGCTGAATAAAATTGAAATTTAAGTGAAGTGGAACTGCTCTTAATAAACGTACTTATGATTTGATTGAATCCCTATGTGCTTGTATTCTTGTTGTATGCTCTCAAGGCTCAACATCATCGCATAAACATTTCCGCAGAAAACGTACGAATATACGGTGGTTCCTGAGGCCTCTTGCATATGTATAAATTCGAACATACATATGAATATACAGAATGTGTGCAGAATAAGCAGCAACAAAAACAGCCGTACGTATCCGTACGATATGTGTGTACATTCTACAGCAAGCGTGTGTTTGGGGACAATATAAAACGACAAGGACGATGTGTGTCTCTTTCTCTCATTTTGGGAACAGAGGTATAATCCCTGAATTTTAAGTAATTCCAAGAACATCTCATAGTACAGTACAACCGCGCTACAGGTTTTTCTGTATTATGTAATATGAAAACAATAAACAACCAAGGGCATATGAAAATATCCAGGTGAAATTAATATTTGATTCGACGAATAAAAACTTGGTATGCCAACTGAATGGTAAAGATAGTGTCTGCGTAAGGAGAAAAGTTATTATTTGTGGCGAACAATCACAATGGAATGATTCTGATAGTCGAGAGGCAATATTTAATGCAGTATTTGTGTCCCTGTTGACTGCATCTTTTATTCGCAAGGACGGAAGGTCGGGAGTAAATTCTGTAACACTGTCATGAGCTAATTCATCAATTACATTGAGCGAAAAAATCGATTGATCTAGTTTATATTGTTAAGTTAAGTTAAGTTACACAATATTTATGGTAGAGCCTCGATTTGCGTCGAATCATATTGCGTTGTTTTCGTATTACGCTGTTTTAGAAGTAACACCATTTTTCCGATCTGCGTTGTGAAAATTCGAGTAGCGTCGTTACTTTAATGCCTTTTCTATACAAAATTCCAAAATTTGGTATCGAAAATTCCCAATTCGTTTTGCGCTGTTTCGTGTAGCATCGCAGTTTCTAGGAACCAATTACCGACGCAAACCGAGGCCCTAATGTATAATGCCTTGATTACACAGTGCGAGCTATCGTGCGAGTTGGCCTAGACAGCTACTGCAGCTACTGTAGCTACTTGCACCATGTGACCGCATCACGTATGATGCGGTCACATGGTGCATCATACGTGATGCGGTCACATGGTGCAAGTAGCTACTCTGCAGTAGCTGTCTAGGCCAACTCGCACGATAGCTCGCACAGTGTAATCAAGGCATTACTTACATAGAATCAGTTTAGCCGATTCCCATGATCTAAGGTTCGTATAGCAGAATAGTTATTAAAACATGCAACAAATTCACAATTAACAACAATTCACAATGAGTTTTTATACCCGTCACTATGTGAAAGGGTGTAAAACTTCGTTATAACGCTCTTCTGGGGTCAAAGCCAAAAAAGCGCTATAAACGGGAAAACGCTGTAGCCGGGAAGTCCAAGAAATATACTTCATAGACGCATACACCTTTTAGTTGACAACATTCATTATTCGATTGATACATGGAATGAAATAGGAGGGAAATGGAAATCAATTGATTACTCGTTTAAAAAAAACAGATATTTGTTGTTGTTTTAGACTGGCAACAAACTTCAGTAATACTTTTGTTTTCAATTTATTGAAAGATCCTTCCTCTATGTCCATGCTATAGGCGAAATTTGTTCGAATCTTCTTTATTGCAACTAAGACTGCACATGTTTTTGGCATGCTTGACACCTCTTTCTTGTTCTCTTCGGTGTCGACGGATACTGGTGCAATTACGAGATCTTCAATTATATTCAATTGTTGTTATGTCTTTCCCTTTTCCAGGAAATTTGACTTTGATGTGAATTAAGGGAACAGCTTGTGCATCATGGTTTTGTTTGTGATTATTATACAATGTAAAGATAGACTACGTGCTCAATGAATTTGTCAATATAAATTGTTTTAAGAAAATGAGGCTGAAAAAAGAGCGTTATAGCCGGAAAATAGTAACGTTATAACGAATCGAATTTCCCTTCAATAAATGCTAATGGGACCGGGACCGAGAAAAAAGAGCGTTATAGCCGGGAAAGCGTTATATCCGGGAGCGTTAAAACCAGGGATTTGGAGCGGAGCGGAGCGACCTTAAATTTCGGAGCGAAAGAGCGGAGCGTGGAGCGGTTTTCGGCAGGCTGGAGCGGAGCGATTTTTGCTTTGAAAGTCGCTCCACTCCGCTCCGCTCCGAAGTAAAAAATCAAGAAAATTCCGAGATAAAAATTGAATTTTTTCGACGAAATTTTTCATTTAATGGCACTATTTGATGATTTTGGACGATTTAAAGGCGAAGAATTTGTTGAGGGACTTGCAAAATTTCGGATTATTGTGAAATTCATTGTGATAAAAGAGGTTTTGCGTTTAGTCATCATAATCATCACTCTTCATTATTAAAAAATTCAAGATCATCCATGACAGAAAAGTCCTGTCCTGTACTCGCTGAATGAAACGCCCGTTTTAATTTAAATTAGTTATAAGGTGCATTTTATTGAATGCAGTACAGGACAGCTTCCATAACAATTTTACAGATCTCGTTCTATACGGGATGGCCGAAAACTATCGCATAAAGGCACCCAAATATGATTCCTTGTGATATTTCCAGCAAAAAGGAGTATAAAAAAAGCCCGAATTATTAGTTCTTCAGCTACCACAGACATTTAAAGATTTTTCAAAAATTTAATACTCATATTACCTACATATTTTTTTTCGGTCGTGGCCAAACATTTTTCCTAAGAATAAACCCAATAAAAATCGGATAAGCAGTTTAAGCTGTGTAAAAAAGCTTCAAAGACAAAATTTTGTGATCTTATTTCATATAAATTTTTTTTCCGACGGAGGTCTTGGTGGTAGCATTTTTGTAAAATCTTTAAATGCTTTTGGTATAGCTAAGGAGTTAAGAATTCAGGATATTCCCGGTACACCTATTTTGCTGGAAATGACCTCAATAATCATATTTCGGTGCGCTTATGCGACAGTTTAGTTTCCGGACACCCTATCTAGAACAACTCAATTTTATGTTCAAATTAGTACTAAATTGGTGCTATCCTGTTCTGTACTTGATCGAATAAAACGCAACTTTTAAGCCATATTCTAAAATACGTAAGAAGATATAAGTTGAATTGATGAATTCGCGGAAAATTATAAATATTTACTAAAAACAATGAAGTTTTGTTGTATGTTTGTAATGGAGCGGAGCGGAGCGAAACAATTTTAGTCGGAGCGGAGCGGTTTCAAATTAGTCGGAGCGGGAGCGGAGCGGAGCGAAAAAAAGTGTCGCTCCAAATCCCTGGTTAAAACGAAGTTTTACTGTATTAACTTTGTCATGAAGTTTGCAACGCACAGAAGGAAGAAACACCGACTATACAGGGTGTGATTTCCAGCAAAGTCGAACTTTTGTGATTTGACCCAAAAACAATCTATTTTTTCAACTCAAAACCAAACCACTTATCCGATTTGAGTGCGATTAGCTTTGTTTTATAGGTAAATTAGCTGTAAAATCCATCTTATTTCGCTATTATATCTAGTATATTTTTGGAGATATTGAGGTTTAAGTCGTCTAAGAAAACTATTTTTAAAAATCTTCAAATGCCTGTGGCAGCTAAAAGGTTGAGAATTAGGGGTATGTTCACTTATGCTACTACATAAGTTCCACGACTTGTGTGGATCCGCAAAAGCTAGAGAGTTTATTCCTTACTGTAAGCAGCCAGCAGCATCTTGGACAAGTTGGAACAAACAAGTTGGCCGACTTGAAGCTGTGTCTGGACGCGGCATTAGGAGTGTGCAAATCGATAAAGCATTTTTCCAGTTTATTTAGAAACCGGAAACGATACACTACTTTACAGTATGTATTCCCGTTATCTTCTGTAGCGCTGGGGCCTTAGCCAAAATCTTGAAAGAATTCTTATGCAAAAAACTAGCTTTCCTCTTATATTTGTTTGGCGAATTCTATGTCTAAATTTCCTGGCGTTTATACATGCATACAGCATACTACATAGTGAGAATCCTAAGTCATGAATTTTATTATCACATAACCTATAGTGTAATAAATAAATTTAAGATCAAAACAATTGTCGCCGGAAAAACAATCTTGTTGAGACGCATGTTCAAATCATTCAACATAACACAATTCCGCACCGGAAGCACGCATATACCCTACAGCCTAGCCTACACATGCTATTCTTAACAACATAAACATTGTGCGCTCTCAACCGAAAACCAATTTGCACATTACATCCCTTCGGAGTAATTGCATGGCCTTTGTCGGAAGTCCTTTAAATATACACATTTTCCACAAAATGTCGTATCCAGATTTCCCGAGGCCTTATGCTTCCTTTTAGCATCAGATTGTTCGGACTATTATTGTGCCTGTTTACTATAGGTATACCATATCGCACCTGGCGGGGTTGAATTTTCACCGTTCTGTGCGTTGTCGTCATATCGTCTCATGGAAATGCTGTACAACGAAAATTTTAACAAGCTGTACTGCTCAAGTTTATAGGCGGAACCTGAGCGAATCATTTAATTTGCCCGAAATTCAACAAGGTGGAAAACGACGAAAAGATTTCGAAATTCAGCGTGTTTTGAATATATTAAAGATTTGAAAGTTTGCTAATGGGGCTGTTAACCAGTAGTGCTGGGAAATTGAAAAGTCTTTAAAGAATGTTCAAATCTTCAGTTCAGGATGGTTTCACATAAATTAAGTAGTCGAAGGATATCGCTTATGGGAAACAATGAGAATGTAAGCTGGCCATTAACAATGTGGTTGGATGAATGTGCATATTATGTATAAATAAATTTATAATGAGAAGTTTTTCTATGAGAAGGGAAAAAAGGCGTTTAGTAGCTATGCCAATTTCAACCGAGTAGAGGAAATAATTAGGTATAATAATGAATAATAATAATATCCATTATACCTTTTAGTGCCAACAATATAGGCTTTTATCGTATAATTAAAATTTTACTTAGCACAATTTGCAGATAAGGCATAACTAACTTCAGATATTATACCAAGTAAATAAGGCTTGATAGATTCTAATTCTTAGAGGTCCATATGAAAAGCCAGTCAATTAGATGCAATTTAAAGTCTATTATACTGCATAAATTGTGCACTAATGGCACAGTGTTTCACAATATTGACATCAATCAGACTTATACAATACCCGCACATGATTTGACTATGCATCGATCAGTATCAGAACTGGCAACAATTACGACACAACAGTATCTGACCTCAAACGATTATCGCGGCTATAATAAAACTCTATTATTACTTGACAGTACATTTACGCCCATGTCATTATGACTCGACGGGTAAACGGCTTGTGACAATTGATACTCGATTTATGACGTACTTTAGATCAGATTCACTAGGTGGAAAATATGTTAGTACGAGTACACACTCAAAGCCGTCTATTGAATTATTCGATTAAAACAAATTGACATTATTTACATCCTTAAATATGTGTATTCAAAATGGAAACTGAAAGGAACACTAATTGAAGAATGTGCTGTGTAAATATCTGGTGTCTCTGTCTCTATCTATATTCTTTTCAATTTAGGTTACGTCTAAAAATATTAGACAATATTTAGGTGACTAAATGTTTTGGCAATTTTTACATATGACACTCTTTTTTTGTGGTGATGATCTTATCTCGGAGATATGTATTTATTTAAGCGTGAAAAGAACAAGACATTGACATCGGGAATGTGTTCTTATTTTGATAAACAAATAATATGTGTGTATATTTGTGGAAATCCACCATTATTGACATTTTGGCATGTATAAGACACCAATTAGGATTAGAAGTTAAGATAATGGATGTATGTATCTTCGTGACAAACGTACGATCTAATGGTATTTTTGTCAATTGAAACAGTTGGCTACTTTTTACATTTTTGAAGGAATATCGACACTTGACACACAGGGAGCCCCAATGACGAATGAGCTGATTTTTGGTACGATATAAATTATTTATTTATTTAACCAAATCAAGGTTTTACAATAATAATTACATTTTATATAAAACTAGGGAAACTAGGATATAGTAAGGGACTTAACCAAATTTTGCTTAAATGTAAGTTTGGAAATACCTTGGGAATAATGGACACTAACAGAGTTAAAATTACGACAGCATCTGTTTATGGGTTCATTGTAGCCATAAACGGTTAGGTGTTGATACTCCTTCAGGAGGGATGTATGTCTAGTACGTCTAATTTGTTCGTTGAAAACTATTTTGTTGGATAGAAAATCCACATTAACTGGACCATTAATTACATCGAAAGTGAAACATGCACTAAGAAGAGTTCTTCTTGAAGAGAGTGACATTAAATTTAAAATACCTAATCTGTATTCGTATGAGGGAAGATTACGGAAATCGGCAGGATCATATAGATTTCTTAGAGCAAAAAGGAGAAATTGTTTTTGAATCGACTCAAATCTGTTGCGATGAATTTCATACACCGGATTCCAAACAACACAAGCATATTCAAGAAGGGGTCGGACTAATGTGGTATACAAAGATTTCGTAACCCAAAGATTCTTAAATTCTCTCGCTCGCCTTTTAATGAAGCCGAGTTGCTTGTTAGCAGTAGACAGTACCATATATCATACTGCAAATTGAAACGTAGTTTGTTGTCCAAAACAACACCAAGGTCTTTTATGTGGTCAACTCGGTTAAGTGCAACGTTATTTAGATTATAGGGGTTGGTTATAATTAGGCTCTTACGGGAAAAGCTTATTACTTGGCACTTGTTAACATTGAGATATAAATAATTTTGATTGCACCATTCCTCGAGGGATTTAAGCTTGAGTTGAAGAAATGCAGCGTCAGAATGTGATTGAATTATGTGGTACAATTTTAGGTCATCAGCATAGAGCAGGTGGGGTATATCGGATAATAAATGAGATAGGTCTGAAATGAAGATATTAAAGAGTAGAGGACCTAAATGACTGCCTTGTGGTACACCAGAGGATACAGATATATTTTTAGATAGATAACCTTGGAATTTAACAATTTGATTTCGATTAAGAAGATATGAGCGGAGCCAACTAAGAAGAGACCCAGTTACCCCGAATTTATGTAATTTCTTAATTAGGATTAGGTGATCCACTCTATCAAAGGCTTTGCTGAAATCTGTATAAACTGCATCAATCTGATTCCCCTTTTCCATTTCACACAAGACCTCTGATACCAGGATTATTAGATTGGTTGTGGTCGATCTGCCTTTTCGAAAACCATGTTGCTGTTCATTAAGAAGAGGTTCAGCGACAACGGTCAGCTTATCGCAAATCAATTTCTCAAATAGCTTAGGAATTACCGATAGAATGGTTATGCCCCGATAATTATCGACTATTCGTTTGTCCCCGCTCTTATGAATTGGTGTAACATGGGAAAATTTCCAATACGAAGGAAATTCGCCTGATCGTAGGGATTTATTAAATATAAAATGTAGAGGAATGAGCAATTGATTCAAACATTCCTTAACAAAGACGGGAGGTATTAAGTCGGGGCCAGGTCCTTTGTCTACACTTAGCTCTCCAATTGCTTTAGATATTTCCTCCATTGTTATTGTAATTTCGCTAATAAGACTTATTGAGTGATGGTCAGTCAGGGGCAATGAGGAACTCGAGTTCCCTAATGAGCAGAAACTGTTTTGAAAATGGTCAGCGAAAAAGTTGCAAATTTCTTGGGGGCAAGAGGAGGAAACGGAGCCGCTGGACATGGAAACCGGGAAACCAGCAGTTTTACGTTTCATGTTAACAAAGTTGAAGAATTTTTTCGGGTCATCGATAATTCTCTCACCCATTATGTTGACATACATTTCATATGCGTCACGGGATTTCAAGGAGAACTCATTTGCAAGCTCATCATACTTTTTCTTAACGTCGAGGCAAACATTGGGATCATTTTTGATAATTTTGTAGAGTTTATTTTTTTGGTTTCTAAGGCTTCTGAGGTTTCGATCGAGCCAGGGTTCGGAAAGCGGGTTGCGTTTTCGAATTTTAGGAACATACATATTAATTACCCTTAGAATTATGCTATAGAATGAAGATATAGTGACATCTAGGTTAGAATTAGATAAAATAGTTGCCCAGTCTATGGAATCAAGATGGTTACAGATGCTATCATAGTCTGCATTTAAAAAGTCGTAGACTGTTTTATTTTGGTAGGTTTGGGTAAAAGAAATATCAGCTGTTGAAAGTTCAACTGTAATCGCAAAATGCTGATGCGTGTTGAAGAAAAGATTTTCTGACTCCGTAGTTGGACTGACCACAACTTCGTCATAAGAGTTAGTGAAAATTAAATCTAACCAGTTTCCATTCTGGTTAGAAGTCGAAATTACTTGTTGCAAGTCATTGCCGAAAAATGTATCGATGAGGTTAAAATCTGAGTCATCAATAAGATTGACTGGGAGAAGTCGATTGTCATTCTCGTCAATTACAAACTTTATATTCGGACGATTAAAATCTCCAAACACTATTATTTTGTCGTTAACGTGTAGTGAGGCAGTGATGGAGGTGATTATTTCACATACATCGTTAAAAGTCTTTTGAACAGAACGGGGGGGAATGTAAAAGACTCCGATATAGAGATAGTGTTTTCCAAGACGAATTTTCACAAATATGTGCTCAAATGTTGTATAAGAATGGGTTACAATAAGCTCACTCTGGAAAGAATTGTGTGAAGCAATAAGTACGGCACCTCCTTAATGCACGAAATGAGGGCTACACGGAGTGCGTTCCTTAATCACTCGTAGTTGTAGCTGTAGTCATCCCTGACTACCGTCAGAGTTGTGAGCATTGCGCAAGCCCTTTCGTAATACTCTATATTTTTTCAGCGCAATACGAGTGCACTAAATCGCATCGACTGTAGATCGACCTTTGACAAAGCCGCATTGATTGTTATTCAACCGCACAATCTTTCTCAATCGATTGCAGACAACTCGCTCGTAGATCTTCAGTGTATGAGATGATAACTTCATAGCCCTAAAGTTGTTAAGTTTGAGTTTTTTTCTTATAGAAAGGAAGAAGAAAACTCTGCCTGAAAGCGTCAGGCATCGATTTTGTTGAAGAGAACTGTGAGCCAACTAGGCCCGACATATTCCATTTTCAACCAAAATTGCGCGGGTATTTTATCCGGTCCGACTTCCTTTCCGCGTTTCATCTGATGCATTGCCTCCATCACCGCATCCTCCGAGATATCTTCGGTATTTGTGGTATTCGGTTCAACATCTTTAAAAACTGCTCAAAGAAATTCTTCATTTAGAAGTTCGTCAAAATACTCTCGCATCCTGCTACAGATTGCCGTATCGTCAACCAGCAGCACGTACTTTGGCGCCAGTATTTCCCGAGTGTTTATTCTCCTTGGGGCTGCGACACTAAATATCCTGGCGTCGTGCTTAGGCCTCTCGTGCAATGACGGTCCTTCGGTCGCAGTCTGAGCATCTACATCTTTGTAGAATTTCTCAGCTGCCTTCGCTTCGGCGTTCTTCGTGTGGAGTGGACTTTATGAAAATCCAAGTGCCCTTTCCGCCTCACCTACTGACATTTCAGCGAAATTTTTCCACATTTGTGTTGGAATGTGCTCGGTGCAGCTGGTGTTGTTTTGAAACCACTCCGTCATTTTATCAATGAATAGAGTTACCGCAGATTCAAAGTTTTCATTTGTGCCACTGGCTTGGGAGGTCTTCTATTTCTCGCTTCTCCTTCTTTCAAAATGAATTCTGACAGGAGCAATCCATGTTGGCTAACGAAAGATTCACCCAAGATCACCTTGCAGTCTTTTACCCATTGTCACAAAAAATATAATCTTTCTGCGTTTAGTATTTCCTATCTCCGTGTCCACTACCTACTGTAGGTGACCAGGTGTCTCTGGTTTTTAACAAACCATGTGTTTAGGATGACCAAACCGTGCGATCTGTACATAGAATAGCTTTACCTTCCTCATTTATGATCGTTGAATTGCTACCCTTTCCACCATGGCAATCCTCGTAATCATAATTTGATTCACCTACATGGCTATTTAGATCTCCTCCCAAGAACACCCATATTCGGTATCTGGAATGGTTTCCAAAATGCCTCTTTTTCTTCTGGTGGCAGTCCCACTTAGGGAGCGTAGGAACTTATTACGTTCCACACCCTACCGCAGATAACCAATTTGATGCTGATAAAGCGACCACTTCTCTTCGCGACACTTACTATACTCCATTTCTTTGATTTGTAATTCCATAGTAGTACAATAATTTGTACTTCTTGGAATTTGTAAGAAAGCGGGGTCTGTCGATATGGGTATTTCGCCATTTCGTCTCTTGCACGCACATAATGTCCCTCTCCGCTTCATAATATCCTCAATCTTCTCGCTCTTGGACGTCCAGCTTGCAACCCTCAGCTTCTCCACAATGTAATTGGACCGCCTTATATTGCTCGTCCCCGTTGTCTCCAGGATCAATCAACTGCATAGCAGACGTAGTGCCCAGCGGGGTATTGCTTATATCTACGTGAATTTCCATTTTGGAGAAAGGTTGTGTATTTTGGCACTAGTGTATGCAAAGAAGTAAATTTATGGACTTTCTTTTTACATCCGCGGCAGTCTCCAGACACGGCAACCCATACACACACACTAACCTATGGGAGGTCTTGTTGATGTTAAAATGTGCGTCAGGCTTGAGATGTATGGTTGCCTGCTACCTTCGCATACTAGCGGCCAAGCATCTTCTTGCATCGTACAATGAAAAGAAACTTGTATACGAAATCGCAGCCTCATAGTCGGAGGTGCTTCCTTCTGTGCGTTGCAAACTTCATGACAAAGTTAATATACCCTTTTCACACAGTGTCGGATATAATAGTAATAATAATCGAAAATTGTTGGTTACCAATATTATATTTTGGCAAAAACCAATGTCTGGAGTTGGGTAGAACTATAAGGGAACGGATGAACTTCAGCTTCCACTTCGAAGCTATAGAGGATAAGTCGTTGATGTGCGCGGTTGACATGTGTCGTAAGAAAAGATTGCGGTGTGAGGACGGCCGCAGTTCAGAAGCTATATGCGTCCTGTTTTTTTTACCTGTGCAACAAATGTCCTGTGACTAAATGCCTCGGAGAATGTAAGACAGTGTCTACTGTGGCTCTCCAATTTCGATGCCTTGACTTGCATATTCTACGACGTATTACATATAAAAAGGGCTTACGTTATCCCTAGTTCTTCGTTGTCCCCGGAGAGTTTCTCTGCGAAATCCCGGCGAGAAATCGAAGTGTTTCCTGTTTAGATTGAGTGTTTCCTATCTAGATGAGAAAAAGCTTCGCTCGAGTACGTTAAAGAGGTTGGTTATGTGAGAAAAAATGCTGGCCTGGACCTCAGTGTAGACTTAGGTTTGCACATCATAGGGATCGCTCAATGCATCAATGTATACGAAAAAGCGGACGGCGCTTTGCATCCTTGAAATGTATACCAATGTATTTTGGGGGTAGTCTGGTAGTTTGGTCTAGTTAATAGAAACAGCACTAATTTATGACGAACTTAGTGGAGAAATTAATCAGCTTGAAAATAAACTAAAAACTCTTCAAAAAATTCAACTGATTTCAAAACTTATTGCTGCGTCCACGGAATCAATCAAAACTCATCAACGACAAAAAGTACCCTTCATAGTCTCGAATAAACCATTAATTATCTGCGAATCACTTCAATAGACTTTATCCCATTTTAATGGATT
The DNA here is from genome assembly GCA_949715475.1 of Microchrysa polita. Lineage (NCBI taxonomy): Eukaryota > Metazoa > Arthropoda > Insecta > Diptera > Stratiomyidae > Microchrysa > Microchrysa polita. Next base: position 32,152,229 of record OX454417.1, on the reverse strand, counting down.
TCCACCAACGACTTGTGTCATTATGCAACTTTTATTGAAACTTTCTCATCATCAAACTTCTTGGAAAACCTCTAACTGGATAACCTTCCGCGAAAGTGTGCAGTTTCATCGTGGGAAATTGCCAAAAACTATACGCGGGCGCGCCGGCCGGGACATTATACTATTGGAAAACTTTAAACTTTCACATTCTATAACGAATCCTATGCAAATCCTATTTTGCAAGAAGCCACTACTGCGAAAAGATACGATTCTTTCTCATATATACTTTATCCTTTCTGCTCTCTCATCAGCTATACCAGAAAGAATATAGATGTAGAAACTTGGTCGTCCTAGATGTGTGACACGTCTCGCGTCACATCTTTCGCCATTCAATTCCATAGAAGGAAGCAAAAGTTTGTGTGCACACACAACTTCTTGCACCATCAAGGATATTTCATGGTTCAAATACATAATATCCATAAGACCGATTTTCAGGAAGCGTGCGGTATGGCAACAACTTAAACTAAACTAGTCTGGGGGATTGGCTAAAAGTTTCCGCAAGAAAACTATATGAAGGCAGCAAAGATAGTTTTATAGTTTTGTAGTGCATTTGTGTAGTGTTTTACTCGCATATTGCTTCTGGCAACCGCACACTGTGTGTGTAGTGTATCAGACAAGTTTCATTGTTGTATCAGAGTACATCGAAGCGCGGTTGGTATGCTGTGCGGATTACTATCGCACACATCCCCACGCCCCGAAATCCACAAATGTTGAAACATATGTTTTATGATAAATTGCTGGTTCTGTTTAAATTGCTGGCTGTTCTGAAGCACTAGCCAAATTCTGGATTTACCCACAGCGTCATGCAATCGTTACTTGCCTTTTGGGATCAGAGCAGACAATAACGATGCTTCTCATTAAGATTGAAAATTTAAAAAGATGCTTACATGATGCTGTACACAGCATGTGAAAAGGATGATTCTGTCTTGATATATCTCTCTATTTATAAAAAAGATAAGGAAAAAATGGTCCCTTTTATTCTTGATCTGATTGGTTGAAATTGGAAATGACGTGATGATTTGCTAAGTAAGTAGTTTAAGGTGGTGTGCGACTTCAGTTGTCAGGTGATAGCTGAAGAATATGGGTCGTGTGCGGAAAAGCTCAGAAGAGAAGCGGGAGGTACGCAACAGTGGACGACGGGGTCGCAGATTAAAGCAGTGCGCGCTTCCGACGTGTGTTTTATTTTCCGACGTGTGTTTTATTTTCCGACGAAACATAGCCGCGAAGCGAGAATGTCGCGAAGTGACAGTGCGGGGGTTGGCGAGCGAAGCGAGCAGGGGGCGCAGCCCCCTAGTTTTCTGTAACGTAACGATGCATATTCGTTTTGAAACACGTCTACAGAAAACACGTCCTTACAAATTAGTTTTTGTCATACTCTACACTCAGCTTTGTTCTTTCGCCATATAGAAGGGGTGCTAAACTAGCACAGGAGATAAGGGTTGAATGAAAGTTTATAGCAATCCATTACGAAACGAGAAATGTACACAGTGATAACATTCACTGTGGTGGTGGTGTGTGGTGAAATGACAATATTGGTGAAATTGTAATCTAGGTCAAGAAGGTCCCAGCAGAGAGACAGATAGACAAGATGACTGAAGCTTGATAGGCATCTGAGCGCACTGAAACCACAAAGTACCACAAATGGTAATTACTCAACAAGCTGTTCAAACTGAAATGCTACTTGATGTAGTTTCAGCTCATACTCACTTGTACTAAAGTAGTGCTTTAGGGTGATAGCCCATAGGGTGTTTGGTGAAGTGCCAGATTGTTGTATCTACACAACATTTGGAGAAAGAGACAGTTTCATATCTCAGCGCTAATGGCGATGTTGGTCACTTTTGTTGTTTTCTCTACATCTTTAAAATTTAATAAAGTATTTTTTGTGAATTTAATACTTTTCGTGGTTTAGGTAGTAAGGTATGATTTCAGTGAACTGATCTGAAATTACCAGTTGTGTATGGTATCTCAGGATCAGGATTCTAAAATTTGGAATGTTTTCTTGATAATCAAACTACATTGCGAATGTACATTTGCATAGTTTTGAGAAAAAACAATCTCTCACTTGCTCTGACTATCGTTTAAATTATGTTGAAGCTATGTAGTCCAAAGTACTTTCGTATGGTTCTAAAATGTCTGGAGACTCGCGGCTATGGCATCTATTTCGTTGTAGAGATATGTATATGAAACCAATGGTCCTGGTATCCTTAAACTAAACATAAACACACTATGAGGCAGCAATTTCGTATACAAGTTTCTTTTCAGTGTACGATGTACACTCGGCGTCAAAAGTATCGGACCACCCGCAACTTTCGAACTCTTCAATTTTCTCAAAAAGTATGAAACTTACACCTATTAAAGTTATATCTACAGAAAGCGTGCTTAATTGAAATTTAAAGACTTATCAATTTTATTTAAAGTACCGTAAACTCACGTAGCAATCAAACAACAAACACAATGCTAACGATTTGCTAGGGTTTGACTAGAATTCGCTGTTACCTTTTTTTCTTCTACAGTGAGGGTATAGGATATTTTTTATGATTTCTTTAGTTGTTATTCATTGCTTTTTTAGACGCGTGTATTGTTGCTACTTTTGTCAACCAATAATGAATACGATACCGGAGAAAGCAGCTCAAGTTGTAGTACCACTTCAAGTAGGCTTTGCACAACGTGAGGTCGCTCAGAGACTTCGAATCAGCAGATCATCGGTGCAAAGAGTTTTCAGACGATACTTAGAGACTGGAGCATTCGATCGGTGTCCAGTTAAGGGTAGACCTAGGGCTACATCAGCAGCAGATGATCGTTATATCCAACTCAATGTTCTGCGAAGTCGCCGGCTCAACGCAGTTCAAGTCCAACAAAAGCTGCGTGACGAACCCCAAGTGGTTATAAGTTCTTATACCGTTAGAAGTAGACTTGCTGAGCAGAACCTCCAGACTCCAAAGAGAGCTGCACTAGGTCCAAAATTAACGGCAGCCCACCGTCGAGCACGACTTGAATTCGCTCAAGAGCATAGGGATTGGACGTTAGAAAAGAGGGGTAATGTACTCATCAAAGTGATCGACGTCAGAGAATATATCGTCCGCCCTGGAGAACGTTATTCTCAGTGTGGCATCGCGGAATCTGTTGCTTTTAGAGGAGGATTTGTAATGGTCTGGGCGGCAACTCGCTAACCGAACATACAGCATTAGTTTTCATCGAACCGACACGGGCCGTAAACATGGATTGCCTTCACATCGCTACATCAATGAAATCCTTGCAGTCCATGTGATATCTTACGCAGATTATATCGTGCATAATATCCAGTTGGTGCAGGATAATGCGCGGCCTCATGTTGCTCATGTGGTGACCCAGTATCTACAGGAAGTCGGCATTCGTCCGATGGACTGGCCAGCTAAAGGTTTGGACTCGAATCCAATAGAACACTTATGGGATAAGCTAAAACGTCGGATTCAATCCCGCGTTCCTGCTCCAACAACGCTTCCAGAACTGCGAATCGCATATAAAGCGGAGTGGAATGCTATTTCCCAAGACTTCTTCATCCTGATGAGGAAGTCTTCATAGGAATACAAGAATGCTAACAGTTATTCGAGCAAGGGGAGGGAGCACTGATTACTGACCAAACACTTTATTTCAAATGTTTACTTTGTTTTCAGCTTAAATTTGAGCTTTTCACTTGGTGATTACAAGACCGGAAAACAACTGGAAACGACTTTTATTTGTAAAATCTTTAATAAACGCTTAATAAATTAATAAATCCCAATGTGTTTCCATTCATTTTAATTGTCATAGAATGCACTTCCTGTAGATCTAACTTTCACAGTTGTAACTTTTATACTTTTTTAGAAAATCGGGTTAGAGTTCGAAAGTTGTGGGTGGCCCGATACTTTTGACGTCGAGTTTATATATGTCGGAACGAATGGAATGGAACCATGGCCATGGCCATAGCAAAAAACCTGAAAATTAGGTCCTTCTAAGAAATACTTTTTTCTTTACGAACCGATCTTTATCAAAAGTGTGTTCCTAATAAAGCCTCATAGCATATTGAGGAACGGATGGAATCGGAACACTACGTTATAGGGCTATCGTATAAACCAACCCCCCAAAATTAGGTTCTTCTAAGAAAAACTTTTTCCTTTATGAACCGCTTTTAACTAAACTTCATCTAAGCGTGTTCCTGGTTTAGCCTGAACACATCCGGGAACAAATGGAATCGGAACGTCATAGGGCTGCAGTAGATATTACTAACACAAAAGAAGCTTAAGTTTCATTAAAGAGTAAGGAGTATTCAAATTTCGGCTCGGTCTCGTTTTCCGATAATTTTTACCCGGCTTTCAATAGTTTCTAGCTTTAAAATGTGTCAGTCCCTATATGAACTAATTTTTGTTGAAACACGAATGTCGTACAATAATGCGGTAGACAAATATAATTTCGCAAATGTGTCATGATGACGGAAATACACCATCATTATAACGAAAATAATGCTGAATGCTGCTCCAATTCTGAAGAAATTTTGAACAAAAAATCCTGCATAAAAATTATCCGGATGCTGAGATAATAATTTTGGCAATGCTCTAATAAAGAATTTACTAATTAAGTTGGCACTGAATTATTGTACAATTTAGCACTGAATTGCATAATAATTGAATTTCGGCGCACCAATTTGCTAGACTCGCTCTATGGCTCACTTGGTTGAGTCGCACTCTACGATGCTAGTCATCTAGAGGTCCGATTGATTGATTGAATCTCGGCGTGGTTCAAAAATTTCCGTACATGTGCGGATAGGAAATATACAGTGCTTGCAACATTATAGACACTCCGAAATGATATGCAATGTGACGTTGCCTCGAAATTGCCTATAAACGGCTGAGTTAATGCACCATGGCCCCACATGGGGCTATACGGTACTGAGAAATGCAACAATTCAGCTTCAAATTTTTCCATAAAATTTTGTAAAAAAATCAGTACGACCGATAAATTTAACAACGCAGAACCACCCCGCACAAAATCTCTTCAGACTTTGTATTTTTGTACAAATATTCTTTTGGACAATTTGAGGCGAGCTTAAGTTTTGTGAAAAAATGCTCCCGAATATTTGTACAAAACTAGCCCGTGTAAGAATTCAGGCTATTCTCTCACTCCCTTACTGAATGCATTTTCCATGAAAAGAAAAAATCTAGTCACAGAGATCCCCCAGTTTCCGAAAAGCTATTTGAATTTTGATAAAAAAAAGGATTCCAAGGACAGCTGAACGAGCTGCGGGATACTGACTCCCAGATGAATGAAAAGCTACTCATTGTCATTCTTTGTACATCCATGGCACGAAATCCAACTGACTATCGGTCAGGCAAGCCTTTCCTCCATTCTGCGAAAAAGAAAATTTGCCAGTATTTTACACTGAGAAAAAAAATCTCGTAAATTCAAAAAATACGCAAATGATTCAAAGAGATTCAAAAATGATTTTGCTTCATATTTGTTTCCCTTTGAATCATTGTATAATCCCTTTATGTCAAACGGATTTTCCTTTGAACTAATAAGATATTCCTTTTGAAAGTCTATCTATAATCACTTTAAATTAAAGTGATGCAGTGTCAATTTAATCAGGTCACAACCATAAATCGAAAGGATTTTCTTTTAATTTAAAAGAATGGAATCTTTGTTTTAAAGGGATATCATTTTATTTAAAATTAAAGGATTTTTCTTATTGCTTATCCAAATCCATGAACTCAAAAGAATACTTTAAATTACACCAAAAGGAGTAATTTTCACAGGGTGTTCTTTCCCTGTGAAAATTACTCATAAATGAGTTTTGTATAACTGACCTGTCTCGCTATAGGTGGTGGCGACATTTCATTTACCTCTTTACGCTCTAAAATGCATAATAAATTACCTACCTACAGTGGGATTCGATCCCGCGACCCTATGATTTGAAGACTAACGCCCCTACCTACTACACCACACAGACTATACGGGACGACGTTTTTAATTTATACCATACATTGTGACATCGCTCTACCACTTACTGCCGAGCCGACCGACTGCGAGTGTAAACCAAAAAAAAATTACAATTTTCTATGTAAACAAGCAGCTGCAAAACACAATTGCCAAAGGCAAACAGACCCTATATGCGACAAAAAGAGCAATAGGGAAAACGTGGGGGTTAAAACCACGAATGATACACTGGATATACGAAGCTGTAGTCAAACCCCGTCTGACCTATGGCTCGATAGTCTGGTGGACCAAAATCAAGCAAAAAACAGCAGCAGCGAAGTTGGGATCAGTACAGAGACTGGCCTGCGCAAGCATAACCGGCGCCATGCGCAGTGCACCAACTTTAACTCTAGAGAAACTACTAGACCTGCCACCACTGGACCTCACAATCACAGAAGAGGCAAGACTTGCAGCGTACAGACTCCAATCATCGAACATGTGGACACCACAAAGGACAGGACACTGTACGATTACAGAAACTATTGCAAACCCAATCCTAGATATGGGCAGCGATTATACCCCGGCCATGTACACCTTCGACTCCAATATCCAAACCTCAACGGTTAGGGAAGACTGGAGTAAATGGAACGACAACCATCTATCAAATCACATCGTGTGGTACACGGATGGGTCGAAGACAGACGAAGGAACAGGGGCAGGAGTTTATACTAAAACCAACAACTATTGTATCTCCAAACCCCTAGGTCAATATACAACTGTTTTCCAGGCAGAACTTATAGCCATAAACCTTGCAGCGGGGGAGAGTACTCGAAAGGGATATACCAATAAGACCATATTTATTCTCTCCGATAGTCAAGCTGCTATAAAAGCCATTGCAAATCCCAAAACAACCTCTAAATTGGTTTGGGAATGTCAACAAAATCTCAAAAACCTAGCTACCCGGAACAAAGTAACTCTAAAATGGGTGAAGGGACATAAGGGGATCGAAGGAAATGAGAAAGCGGACGCCCTTGCAAGAGAGGGTTCCGAACTACCCTTAACTGGTCCTGAACCTGCAATCGGAATCAGTAAATCTACTGCCAGAACCGTTGCTAGACGATGGACCGAGGATAAATTCCAAAATCGACTAGCTGAAGGGCTCAGGCACAGCAAGCGTATGCTGGAATCTAACTGGCAAACCAACTGCACCGAAGCCCTCAGTCTAAGTAAAACGAACCTCAGGGCAGTGACAGGCCTTATAACCGGTCATTGTACCCTACGAAAACATCTGCATACAATTGGGATCTACACACAAGACCCATTATGCCGCCTCTGCAACGAAGACGAGGAATCAGCCTCGCACGTTATCTTCGAATGCCCCGCTCTTATGAGCTGGAGACAAAATTTCTTTGGGGCTCAAGCTACCACAATGGGTGCACCCAAAGTAAACCTGGTTAGCTTTCTTCTAAGCCTTATACGAAGGACAGAGCTCTTAACCTGAAACGTTCTCGCTTAGATGGGATATACAATAAGCCAGCAGGCTGCAGTATTGGGCGCAACCAGCCCAACCTATCTCAGCGCCATATCCATCCATCCATCCATCCATCCATCCATCCATCCATCCATGTAAACAAAGCGATTTCATTTCATTTTAAAAAGATTTCCCATTGAAAATTCGGATTGAAGGGATTTCCCATTATTTTAAAAAGAATGAATTTGAATTAAAGCTATATCTATTTAAAAGGAAAGGATTACGATTTCAATAGGAATGTAACTCGATTTCAAAGTGATATCGGTTGAATTTTAAGGGATGTTATTTTTCTGGGTGTAGCAGTAATATCACGATATGACTATAGCGATCAGACTTATCCTCATCAGGTTTCTTCAACATAGTTAGACAGCAGACTTCCAACTCGTCGCAAAAAAACGTGAGAAAGCATTTTATGAACTCCAGGTAGTCCTTGCCGTCCCGGCATACCATTTTAGATGGCTAGATGTATTTACACATCCCGCCTGTCATCAAATTCAACCCAGGTGACTGCCTTTCAGGACCCCATAACTCCACCGTCAATATTGAGGATGAAAATATCGCTATCCGACTTCTTTCCCCGAAATACTAACGAGACTTTACCAGTCATCATTTTTGCACATAGGCATCGCATTGCGAGCCTAAAAAATAACTCGCCGGCGAGCGCATATGATGGCGCGCTCTGGCTTGTTGTAGTCCACTATCTATCACCTGCCTGGCAAGCTTAAATGTATTTTGGGGTCAGATCACCAAGCAAGGATGGATTTTCTTTATCCCTATAGCATTTATTCTAGCCACCTAGTAAAAATAATGATTTTCAAGTCACCTCCTTCTTTCAATGAAATGCTTGCTTCAGCATCATATGGCGTAAATAACATCGTCCTCCCCGACCAACTCACCTTTGGTTTTCTTTAGGTACTGATCACATAAGGTGTGTTTTTGTTTCGCCTCCAATGATATATGTATGTATCATTGGAGGCGAAACAAAAACACACCTTATATAAAATATTTGATTCCGGCAACACAACAGTGAAACTTTTAATTAAAATGACGATTATTTATAGTACTGATCACATTCGATGGGAGAATATTGCATAGATGTAGGCTATCGCCATCTACGCTCTCTTCAATGGATAAAGCTACACCTCCTATTGTCACTTTAGCCCCGTGAGATCAGCTTTCGGTACTGCCTCACAAGGCAATGATCCTCAACCACATAAAAAAGGCTGACAATACGTTAGGGAAGCAGTATGGATATTTAGTACGGACAGACTAACAACAAGTCCGACTCAACAGAAAACCTGTTCCTCATGTGCGTGACCATAAGGCTGCAACCGGTGGTATGTTGGTTGTACTTACATATATCACTAGATATATAATGGTAATGGTTTGGAGTAAGGGATCCGTATCGGAAATCAGGGTAGCGCAATATTGGCGTTGCAAACAGCTAATCATTGACCGTACATGTCGTGCTGAACATAATGTTTTCCAGACATAACGGAAAGTCTGTCTCAGCGGACAGACATACCTATACTTATTGAGATACACATAATTGTTATGCGTTCCGTCCCGTTCACGTGTATGAGTCACATGTGACTCATAAATGGATTTTCGAACGCCAGACGTGGTGGTAATGTCGGTGAAATAGGTGAAACAGTGAATGGGTTAAGTCAGAACTGATGAGTTTCCTTATTATCACAAACCAGAAAGATTATTCCAGTGAAGTAATTGGTTGAGAACCACTACTTTCACCGAATTTCATGAAAGAGTTCGGGTTAAAAATCAAGAGAAAGCACCTTGTCTAGTCAGCCCATTCGCTGCTTTGTTTCTAAGGACGGCCTTAGTTTGCACCAACAGTATTGATGTTTGTCGGTTTAAAAGACGCTGCACTTCAGGCCAGGGCTCCATAACAATTCAGTTAAAAATCTAGGGTCGGGAGGAATAAGTGGATAAGTCGAAAAGTATAACTTTTCAGGACAGCATTTTTAATGTTTGCCGTGCTATATTGGCCGAATCCGTAAACTTGAAAAAACTTTTCTTATTGTTAGATGTCCTCAGCAGTGTCAGGTTTTGATCTGTGGAATTTCATTTGAAAACTTCCATTCAAAACGGAAGTATGGACATTTAACCCTTCAATACTCGATTGAAATCTATAACAATAAAAGTCGTGTGGAGTATTTTTTTGTTATCCACCTTACAAGTATTTCTGATTAAAATGTTTAAGGGCTCTCGTCCACTGCAAGCGTAAACTTGAGCGGCGCGGAGCTCCAGCGGCAAAGCTTTCACAAAATGTGCGAAAAAAAGCTTTTACTAGTAAAAGGTATAAGCACACACAATATTCAGAAAGCTTTTCCATTGTATTGAATGGAATTTTTGTTTATTTTGCATAGTTACGTCATATTTTGCTTGGTTACGCCATTAAAATTCGGAAAAGCTTTAAACGCGAGACCGCCGCGCCGCTCGAAGCAGGTAATGGACGGCAGGCGTAAATAGTTTGCTCGATGAGGTATATTTTTTTTATTATTTGTGGGCCTATGGGGCCTATTATTGTTACGACTGTGTCCGGTACTCCTCAACGCACCATGCTCCATTACGAGTTAGGGCAAATCAAGAGAAATCATTGTTAAGGTAATTTTAAGATAATGTGGATGTGGATTAAAAGATTTTCCCAAATTGTTGGAAGATTTGTAGAAACTTATTAGAGGCCATAAACTAAAAACTTCCAGGGAGACGTTCATATTTAAAATTTTCACCACCTTCGAGTTCATCCGAAGGTGCGATATTTGTTTTTTCTGATGCGTCTAGAAAACATCTTCATAATTTTATATTTAGATCGGGTCATCCATATGTAACGCTCCCATTTTGTTTTAGTAAATTAAACCGTTAGACATTTTTCGGTATTGTTTTGTACTCGTAACTAAGAGAAAGCATAGTAACCCATGCTATGCGTTAGTCCAGAGTGGCTATGTGATCACACAACCCATATGTGTTTGACACCAAATTTATTACACTACACTCCACGAAATAATTCAAACGTCAAAATATTGTCGATGCAATTATTAACCCTTCTGTCGCCGCCTACGAGCTATTATGCCTAAGGTGTAGCTAAATTTTATGTGAAATCAGTCTTATTTTTCGAAAAGGTCTAATTTTGGCTCTAGAGACAGTTTACATACTATGCCTTACGATGATGCGCCGTTTTTTCGTTACTTTAGACTTAGCTTATATTTCGCCGAACGTTTGAACGCATTTGTTGCCGTCGGTTCCGTTGAAATATATATCGAAAGGGGTGGAAAATATTGTTGAACGATATTTTTCATCAAGATATAGTACCAATGGTCTGTCTAGGTCTATGTGCCAACCGAAGGGTTAATTATCACGTTGGCATTTTTAGAGAGTAATAAATATTACGCGGATATTATATTCTCAACTGTAAACAAAAATTTTACACTTGAATAAAATTTTTGTTTAGATGTGTGAACTGCGATAGTGTGAGAACGGTGCCATTTTTATTTTCTGATGCCCACTCTGGACTAACGCATGGCATGGATTGCTATGCTTTCTCTAAGACTCGTAACTACAATTCTATCTAAGGGCGCCAGTACACACTCATATTTGGTCATATTTATATTATAATATGCTTAAGCCTACTTGATTCCGCTTACTGCACGTCTAAAAATTTATACTGAATGATTCGAGTAGGCTTAGGCTGAAAACACATCGAACGAAACAAAACGTTTTTGCCGTTGCAAAGAAACAAGAATCCATTGATTCTTATCAGGTAACACACACCAAAAAATCAAAACGTTTTGTTTTTGGTGTGTGTTGCCTGCTAAGAATCAATGGATTCTTGTTTCTTTGAAACAGTAAAAACATTTTGTTTCGTTCGATGTGTTTTCAGCCTTAGGCATATGACATACATATTATAATAGAAATATGACTGTGTAATGGAGGCCTAATTTAGAATTTGAAAGCAATATCCTGCAGACATAGCTGCTATCGGTTTAAATATGATATAGAGAACCGCAGTTGGGGTTGGAGGTCTTAAGGTGGTGAATAAATTGTCTACGGTAATTTGGCTTTTAAAATTTTTTACGAATGTTCCGTTTGCCCCGTCGAATAAGTGGGTAAGTTAAATATTTTCCCCGTCGAATAAGTGGGTAGGTTAAATATTTTCATAATGGGACTTTGCCACTTACACTGTGACGATAAATCATTTTGGCAACTTACTCGCTAAAACAACACAATTACGTATTCTATGAATTTTTAAAAGCTAATGCCTTTGACACACACAATAGGCAAATCATGATTCTTCAAATACGGATTCGATGCAATTCCAATTAGCGACACACACCTATAAATTCGAATTGTCAGTAAAAAATCGCGTTAAGAGAACTAATCGTAAACCATTTCATCTGGAGAGAGGTTTTCACGAACAAACCGATTCCGTTTCTCTTTATTTTACAGCCTTTATATAAATCATCATCATCAGATTTATCTAATGTAATGTACAAGTACAAAACACTATACTTTTTTCACACTCAGAAATATTAGCTTCTGTTCACGTGAAATGCTACAATGGTTGTTTTTTTAAGATAGAGGGCAGGTTTGCTGACCCAGACTCGTAAAATCATCGAGGATAGCATTTAGGTTAATTTTCAAATTGTCAAATGTATTAAAGCCTTTTTTCACGAAACCTAAATTTTAAACGCTTTTTCTTCATTATTAAAAATTTTTCAAATTAATAATCTGGCAAACGACATTTTAACATTTAACATTACAAACTAAAATTATCTTTCTGTGCACGCTTGGAAACTTAAAAGAAACATTTTACTTGAACGAGTCATTGAAAAAACAGAAACTGATTGAGATTGCATACATTTAGGCGAAATTTCGAAAAAATATTAAAACTTGAAAATCTTATTAAAACTTAATGCTATGTGGATATGATTTCGGGCTAGCATTTGTATGAAAATTACCCCGTAGAGTATGTTAGCTGTTGAAAAAATGTCAATAAGTTCTGTGACATACAGTTTTTTTATCGTTTAATCGTTGAAAACTATAGTTATTTGCATTCGTCGAGGGTGATTTCCGATTTTAGGCTGAAATTGGGGCAACCCGAATGTAATTTATTCGCAATATCAATAATACAAGTCGACTTATCTAATTATTCCCAGCTAATGGTTTCCCTACAAAACTGTACAAGTAGACTTAACCGGGTAACCACATCAATGAGTAAGTTGTCTGAAAATGCACATTTCTGTAACTAAGAAAGCGTTGCGTTTTAAGCTTAAACACTTCTCTATATTACGCAGAACTTTTGAGTAGTTTAATGCACTTAACTCATTTTCGATATAAGTCGACTTATCCACTTATTCGCCGTGGCCCTACAAATATTCCAGCGCCTTCCTATGTTTCATTTTGGAATGATCGGCGATCGGCGTACCACGTTGTACAATCGGTCTCCGGGTATATGTGAGTAATTTTGCTTTCCGTAGGGTGAGGGTCCACACCACATTTCCTACTGAAGCAAAGCAATCAATCGAGGTATTAACTTCTTTTTTAGGAAAGCCGCTAAATAGATTTCTAGAACTAGTTTATAAAATATGTTTTGCTTTGTTCAAGAAGTTATCAAAGATGGATGCTTCAGATGAGCTTTCTAACCACGGTTATCATTTAGAGTCGGCGGATATGTCAATAACTTCATTCATCAGGCTTAAATTTATCATGTGCCTTCATATTTTCGTGAGGCTGAGTTTCAGACCAACTTCGGTATTATCAATATAGTAAGGCCAATACATTTGATGCCATATTTTTTACGACTACATTCCGAGCCGAAATCCATATCGAACTCAATCGGAACTTTTAAACGTCAGACACAAACTTAAACTTATTAAATTGCTCTGAATATCACAATACCTCTCCCCCCCTAATATAACAAAAAAAAAACACAACATAGTTATTTTCTAGTGACAGCTCTATTTTTACTCCCAACAGTTTAAACTCATGGATATTTCCTTTTTTGTCCATACGAGTAAAAGTCACCAGCTGTGCCATTTTCGTATTCTAATCCTTGCTTGTATCCATTTTCGATCGCATAATTCGTTGAAACATCCATCTGAATATTTAAATTTCTAAAATAGCTATTCACAGGATTCCAGGAAAAGCCAGTCAAAAGCTGATAAAGCACTCCACAGAATCCTTACCACAGCTATAATAGGCACCAGAAAATCCATTTCAAAGATGACATTATTGCGTGCGTATATGTATGTACGTGTTTTCTCAGTGCGCAAGGTTATGGGTTTCCTTTCGACACGTCAATTCCATTACCTCTTATCAAATATCTTGGTCTATTTATGAATATACTTTTCACACAACTCCGCACACTATCCCTATGGAATTCTGCCGGTTCGAAAGACGAAACGGAACCATATCCTCTATACACTTCCCATCATTCTTTCAAACTCTCTCGTCTCTCAAAGTATATTGACTACAAAAATATTAAATTTTCAAAGTAAGAAGAGAGAAAGAAAAAAAATTAAAATTCATAATAAATGCAAAAGAAAATACGGTAAAGGGAAATTTCACAGTCGCCCGAGAAAGCGTGTATACTAGAAAATTTATGAAAATATTCAGCTCGATAAAAGTTATGCCCGGACTTTGCCTGAGCAATGACGTTATCGTCCAATGACAATTTTTAACCTTTTTCTCCAATCCGAAGTATGAGAGTTTTTCGCTTTGTTTTAATTTTCCTGCCGTTGACTTTTCTCTTCAAAATAAAATACAGAAAGCGAAAAAACAGAAAACATAATTTTTATACGTTCTCTGCATAAACAGAATAAAAAATAACCCTCTGAACCTTATGTCCATCGTCGTTTAATATAATATCTCGGACAAGCTCAAATATGTATAATGTTGGTAATTTGCGTATTTTCAACCCTCCGGCTAGTGGCAGGTTAGCTAGTATAGTACCCTTCAAAAGCAATGCACATCGTCGTCGCATCCTTTATACTATACAAAATATTTTCTTCAACAAGTATTTTGTTGTGTTGTGTTGATTTTAGGCGAAAACAGTGAGAGAGTCCTCGGAAAAATTTCGGGCCAGGATAACTTTGTGCAGAGATATGTTCGATTTATTTATCATGAAAACAAAGTTTTCGGAACGTGTGTGGGGGGGGGGGGGGTGCTGGGTTCTGAGAGTGTTGCGGTCCACGGTTGGATGTTTTGGAAACATGCCGCTGGCTTGTCTGGATTTTTGTTGTCGAATACAAATTGAATGATTATTGCGGTTGAATGCTTTCAATTTCAATCAACAAGTTCGATATTGGCTGGTAGACTTGTTTGTGTGTTATTCAAACGCGAGAGAGCTATGATCTTTGGTTCATGGTTAGATTTGTGCATTCAGAATAGGAAAAATACTCGATGATGTTTTAGGTTACGGATTCTAATATCCATTTAATAATTATAATAAATAAATAAATATTTGGGTCAAAAGACCAATAGTGAACTGAATCCGTAGATGTGTTAGTTTAGTGGGTTTCGAATTATAAGTCATCATAAACTGAATCTGCATTGAGCTTTCATGTCTACTTTCTAGGTAATTGCAAATCTTTTTACAAATTTATTTCATGGGCTGTCCATCTGCCTGTCTGTCCGTCTGCCCGTCTGTTGCGACGCGTTTTACTCGATACCAATTTAAAAGCTATGAAGCTGAAATTTTGCACAAATGCTCCTTTTTGCTGCAGGCAGTTTGTACGTTTGAATCGATAAAATCGGACCATGGCGTCATGTGATTGCCATACAAACCTAACCCCCCAAATTAGGTTCTTCTAAGAAAAACTTTTTTATTTTTGCGCTAAATTCAACCAAATTTCACACAAAAATTTGTTTCTATTGATGACACAAAACATATGTAAGAATGGAGCATATCGGAACGTGGGGTCATGGCGCTGCCATACAAACCCAACACTCCATTTTGGTTCTTCTAAAAGATTTGTTTTTCACTAATTTCACAAAACCTTGAATTAATCTGTCTTAATCAAAGCAAAAAACAGGTTAAAACAAATGAAATCGTACTATGGAGCCATGTTCCTGCATCCCCTAATAAAATTTTTTGAGTAAATATTTTTATTTGTCCACTTATTCTAACCAAATCACACACAAATATTGTTTTGCCGACGCAACGGAAGTGAAGTGAAGACGGAAGGAAAATAATGGCGGGGGGGGGGGGGGATTAAAAACAAGTCATACGTACGCGTGAAAAAACTTTTAGCCCGAGGAGAGCGAAGGGTATCGAAATTTCGGCCGCACCCGAAATTGGCCTCGGTCTCGTTACTATTATTTTAGGCGCCGAAACCAATAAATAAATCAGTGCTATGATTTTTTTTTCATACAGACTGATGATTCTTCTTAAAATGTGGTCGTTTATTTCATCAGTTTGCAGTTGAAATGTATGTGAAAATTTAAACCAAAAGAAACTGGGATCTGAAGAATACATTCATCTCCGCGATGTAATCAATACTGACAGGGATGCACACAAAGTGGGAAAAATTAAAATGTTGCCAGCCTCTTATATCGGGATATATATCTTATATCTTTCTCTAATTAATTTAAATTTTGGTTTATATTTTTAAATTTGAAACTTTTTGAATTCATATTTATTCCATTTTCCGTTTTTCCTATTTCTTTTAAACTTTAAATTTCGAAATTGAAAAATATTGCTTTACAAATGTCACCGCGCTCGCGCACAAGTTTTTAAACTTATGCGAGCTGCGAGCTAATGAAATATTTAACATTTTATACTTTGTGAATTTTTGTAATAATGAATTTTAGCTGCAATAAAATAATAATAATAATATCGGGAGTCCCCGCAATATGCATGAGTACGCTCAGGATGCATTGACGTATGTTAGACAATATGGTCGCCCGGACCTATTCATATCATTTACGTGCAATCCGCAATGGCTCGAATTAAAAAAGGAACTATTCCCCGGCCACAAACCTACTGATAGACACTGATACGGCACTGCCAGAGCTTTTAAACAAAATTAAGATTTCCCATTGATTTTATAATTAAACAACGTGTGTTTGGCCAGGTCCGTTGTGGGATGCACTCAGTTTAATGGCAGAAGCGTGGTTTGCTCCATGCCCACATATTGGCTTCGTTTGTTGAAAAAACTAGACCAGATGAAATTGACTCCATCATATCAGCTGAGATACCGGATTAGGCAGTTGATCCAAAATTACATGCGGTGGTGACTAAGAATATGACGGATATCCATTATATCGTAGACGATCACTTGCAGATGGTGGTCGATCGGTTGTCCTTACTGTTATAAAGAACGTAATGTGGATGTTGACAATCGTTGGGTTGTGCCATATTCACCGCTATTATCAAAGGATTTTGCGGCTCATATTAATGTCGAATATTGCAACTCCGTTGGGCAACTCCAAATATATTTGCCTATGGGTTGAAAGAGAATTTGTCACCTAAAAACAACTGAACATAATAACGGCATTGTGACGTGTAATTCATGTATTTTAAAAGTAAAGATCCTAATTGAAAACAATTAATGTTAGGTGTGGTAAATATTGAAGCAATCGCGAGATGTTGTGGAGCAAAAGAACACATTACGTTGGGTACAAAGTACATCTGAGCAGTCATATTCATCCATAAAAGTACCACAAGGATAAACTTTCAAAATCTCTTGGTTTCACATTTTATGAAGAGTTATTTCCTGAAAAGGCCAGTCCTGATCATCTTTGGAAAAGGGTGGACTCGTGGTCTACTAAAGTGGATGTGTTCCTCCGGCAAACCGGCTCGATATTCGGTGCGGATTTCTGTAGAATAGCTATAGGTTACGGTAGAGTATTGTATATGCTTACGTAATTCGAAAAATATCCAAGATCAAACTTGCCTATTTGTATGTAATAGCTGACAGTAAATAGGCACATAACGTATATTTTGCTAAATTATGTAGCGACAATCCGCGCCCGTTTAAGTTGAATTGTATCAAACAGTCAGATGAAGATGTTATGTCCCTTGCATTTTTCTTTATGTCGATGTCAAGGCTTTACGGGATAACCCTTGAATTCAAGCAAAGGGCAAAGGATCGAAAGGGGGACAACATACAAACATCTATGGTCACAGTGTGACTCGAACCCACGCTTCGAAAATAAGAGATAGAGAGACTTCTCTTCCACTGAGCCGCCGAATGCCCACATACGCAGATATGCTCCCCACTGCATAGACAGCGATGTTCCCTCGCTTCCGGAAATTGTCCACCTGCCATATTAGAATATGAAAATTGAGAGAATGGAAAATTGATTGACCCTTACAAAGAACTGTCAACATAAACTTCAACCCTTTTCTTTGCTGTCGATGGGCATTAATGTAATACAACAAACTCATCGAGTTTATGTTTTTTTTTTCAGTGTAGACGTGAAAGTTGTGTAGCCAGTTTCAGACACATAGAGGCGCCGAATTGCTTTGGGGGAGTAAATAAAGCTGGGCTTCTTTTTGAAACTGTCTATATTAGGAGTAGATTAGGCGTTTTGGAGATACAGCAGATTTTTCGAAGTCAATGACAATTTTTAGACTTAGCCTTGATTTGTCAAATATTATTTCCAGAAAAGACCAAATATAGTAATATAATTTCACAACGTTTTCTTTGCCATAATCTTTAGATTCGTAAAGCAGTAGTCTATATATTTCGTTTGGTTGCTGAAACAAAACAGATGTCGTGAGGTAGAAGGTTTTTACATTTATGAACGCTATATACCAAATTATTTGCCCTTTCAGATTCATAAAATTTTAAATTTACCCCATTACAAATTCGATAAATTCACCACAATTAAGTGCAAGTGCGAAAACCTGCTTACACTATTCATTTTCGCGACTCTAACTCTAAATGTTGCAAATGTAATAAACAAAGACATAGTGCGTTTTGTTCCGTTTCAGACCATAGGCAAATATATTTGCCCAACTTATTTTAGGCCTGTACGAGTTCACTGAACTTCGAAAAACGTGGAACGTTGCAATTTTACAAAGAGAAGGGATAGATCAAATGCACTATTTGAGGCTCATCAATTTTTTCGATTTTACCGTTACATTACAGCCCCTTGAACTGTGACTACTTTTTACTTAACTTTGGGGGCCCGTGTGGGGCAAAGCGGGTCAGATAGGAAATTATACCCATAATAATGTTGTTGCCCCAACTCTCATTTATGAATTTCTTTCCAAGTATTTTGTTATATTTTTAACGTGAACAATTTTAAATGTCAAAAACCTCCGGGCAAACATATTTGCCTATAGTCGTTAAAGGGTTAATACAATAAATCTGATCATGTAAATCCCTAACAACTATTATTTTATAATTACCTGACCCGTGCAGGTCTGAAATTTTGAATAAAAAGCCACTGTTTCTGATGACTTGTATGTACTCGACATTTTGAGGATTTTCTTATTCTTGGGAGTAGCTTAGTAGCTTGATCTTTGAAATGAAAAAAAAATACATGTAGGAGAGATATTTGCGAATTTTTTTTTTTATTTGAAAGGTCCATCGACCCCATTACATATGGAATATGACATCATTCAAATGACCGCCACGGCTTCGGTTGGTGGCGCGCACACGAAAGGTCCAATTTTCGATGACTCTGGCGCACAAATCGCCGTCAATGGTGAGCGATACCGGTCTATGATAACCAACTTCTTTTGGCCTGAAATCGAGAATATGGATCTGCACAACATGTGGTTTCAACAGGACGGCGCTACGTGCCACACAGCACACGCTACGATGGATGTTCTGCACGAGCAATTTACGGGCATGGTCATCTCGCGCGGAGGCGACGTGAACTGGCCACCGAGATCGTGCGATTTGACCCCGCTGGACTTTTTCTTGTGGGGTTTTCTTAAGTCGCAGGTCTATGCCAACAAACCGCAAACCACCGATGCCCTCAAAGTTAACATACGCCACGCCATCGATCAAATACAGCCCGATTTGTGCGCCAGAGTCATCGAAAATTGGACCTTTCGTGTGCGCGCCACCAACCGAAGCCGTGGCGGTCATTTGAATGATGTCATATTCCATATGTAATGGGGTCGATGGACCTTTCAAATAAAAAAAAAAATTCGCAAATATCTCTCCTACATGTATTTTTTTTTTCATTTCAAAGATCAAGCGTCCCTATTGGAAAACCCTTTACTTCTACTCTCAACTTCTTTAGTAAATATGTATATGTATAGTTGAAAGTGATGTAAATTCTTATACTGTCTCTTCCCAGGCTCTCTACTCCGAGAATAAATACTGATCCTGTATTAAAAAGCAATTCATCCAAGCGCTAAAATAAATATGTACATATTATGTATATGTATATTAAAGTCTGTAGATAGTAGTACGAAATTCACCAGAATGACAAATTATCCGATCTGGCAGCATCCGATTTGCGATTTTTATCACCTTTTATCTTGTCAAGCTAATTAAATATTTTTGCACGCCATAACAATATGGTAGCCTGAATCTTGTGTTTTAACAACCTAAATACCACTTATTCAGATTTCACTGAATAAAAATAAAATAATTAAAATCACGATTTATACTCGTACTCTCTTTTGCTTTTCAAAAAACAATGAAAATTTGCGCAATATGTGTCGAAATAACGTCAACTATTATGCCTCGTTAAAGCGAGAAAAAAATATTCTTTATAGTTTAACACAAAGTCGCATATACTCACCAGGTATGTTACGCGTTAAAATCGCGATGACAAGTAGCCAGAGTCCCGGTTGTTTTCTTATTCTTTTCTTTTTATTTTTATGCTTTTTCTAGTGTATGATGTGACACTTTGGCTTTTGTCGTGTTTCGCTGCGTATCCAAAAATAATTTATATTATCTGGTTCAAAAAGCCTCCCTATGAATAGATACGAATATCCATAAATTGTATGAACATAAAATTTCACTCGGTGTCGCACTCGCACATACTACGATATTATTGCACAGTCGCACCGTTTAGTGTGGGGAATTCGAATATTGTAGTGAACAAGACACAGAATGGATTCTTAAATCACATCAAAAACAATATACAACATGCAGATACACTTAAAACTTGGATCACCAAAAATTTTCAAAATTTATTTATAAAACCCACTCACTCACTCTAGCACTTAGAAAACACTTTTTTGTAATTTTCGTATTTTCACTTTACACAAAAATATTTATCTCAGAGAATTTGGACAATCGTTTTGGGGATTCGCGTATTTTGACCACTTGCACAATATTTTTAATTGAAGTTATATTCCAATCAGAATTTTCCCGCCACACTTAAGATAGCTCGTATATCTTGTGTATCTTGTGATGTAACAACTTTCCATTCAAAGATGCCGATGACTTTGAAATTAAGCCGCGAATGTTGAAACACTGAACTGAATGCAGTTTTATTCTGTATATCTGAACAAACACCCACCACTCACTGTACGTATTTCAGGTGAGAATAGTTTAGCAACTGAAAATAAGATACGCGTAAGGAAAAATCCAATTTGGTTGCGTCCGCAAGAGCCCGGGTTTTTGATCTTCGTGTCAACACTGTAAAAGTAGAACAGTGAACTAGTCGTACTATCAGCAGGGAACACAATGTTTGGCTTCCGAGCGAAAAACGACAAACGACAACGAACGTCTTAATCTTGTCTGTTTAATCTATGAACACCTTAACACACCGCACAGTGTTGTTTCTTTAAACTTGAATACAGAGCCCAGGTGTATTGGGAGTGGGTGGTATCGTGACATATAGTCCAGCTCGCACTAGAACAGAATGCTGCGAGATACTAAGAGCACTGTGGCTGATGGTAGCAAACGTTTGTTCGCTGGTTGCCGCTGCTTGTGAATGTTGTTCGATGAAGTTCACGTTCAAGTTTGCCACTTGCAAACTGTTCTACGACACTCGGGAACTGTATGAAATGTGGTTGAGCTTTTTTGGCGAAAGCCTTGCGTTACAATTTATTCATGCACATGTTTTCCTTGGGAAAAGCAGTGAAAATTTCCCGGATCTCCCAGCTGTGTGCCTACAAGTATGGTGGAGAATATGATTGTACGGAGTGCAAGTCAGTAGAATTGTACCAAAAAGTTATGTAAAAGATACGAGTATCTTTCGTTGGTTTTTGTTGGAATAACGTTCTTGTGGGGTTTGTACATTACGAAATACGTTTGGACGTAGTTTACCTGATGGTTGACTTATGCGCTTAATCTTACATAATATCTGTTGTAGTATACCGTGTGAAATAACCCTATCTCTTATTCAACATAATTTGATAATAGTAAATTTTAGAGAGCGGGGAATTATTTTATTTTAAAGCGATATTCATTACAAATAAAATTTTAAAAATCATTCAAATCCACAAAATAGTTTTAATTTAGCAATTTCAAAAATAGTCATATTTTTATGAATCAAAAGTAATGGCACACTTGCAAATTTCCTTAATAATAATATCTTTCTGAACCGTTTTTGTTATTCACATATCATGGTGGTGCATTGTTATGAAACCCGGTTATGCTATTTTGATTTTTAATAATCCATATTGTCAATTTTTCAGTTATGTTAAGTATAAAAGGCTTTTTAGAAAAATAAGGACCGAAACGCAAGTAGAAACCCCAAAAAATTGTAATAAATTTATGGAAAGAGAAAATCGTTTGAAATCGGAAAAATGGTTAAAAGGCATTATTCCACAGTGGGAAACATCATTTCGAAACATAAAAGTTGCCAAAAACTAAAAAATTTGCCGCGTTCTAGACGACCTAAAAAACTTAATCCGGTTCAAGTTCAAAGCATTATTAAGGAAGTGAAAGTTAATCCGAGGGCAAGTGCTGTAAAAATTGCTGAAAATATTACCCGAGATTCTGGCCAGCCAATAAGTGTGTGTACGATCCGTCGGGCACTAAATGCTAATGGCTTGCATGGACGAACCCCAATGAAAAAGCCTTTTATTCGGATAAACATAAAAAGAAGAGGAGACAGTATGCAAAAAAGTATGGAAATTGTGGAAATGACTTCTGGCGGACTGTCCTATTTAGCGATGAAAGCAAACTTCAGATTTTTGGCGCTACAAAAGGCTCAAAAA
Organism: Microchrysa polita; assembly: GCA_949715475.1. Taxonomy (NCBI): domain Eukaryota; kingdom Metazoa; phylum Arthropoda; class Insecta; order Diptera; family Stratiomyidae; genus Microchrysa; species Microchrysa polita. Next base: position 32,129,628 of record OX454417.1, on the reverse strand, counting down.
TATGGCTAAAGAAGAATTCCGAGTTTGAAGAAAAAAACGTTACATCGACAGTAAAGCATGGGGGAGGTTCAGTTATGGTGTGGGGGTGTATGTCGGCGGCAGGGGTAGGAAATCTCGTGTTCATAAATAGCACTATAAAGGAGCAATATTCATCAATATTGCAGGAAAAGCTACTAATGCCCAAAAACTCGAGTTACCTAGGACGTGGTTCTTCCAACAGGACAATGATCCGAAACATACCTTCTGTCTGGTAAGAGAATGACTATTGTAAATAGCACCATTTTCATATTTTTATTTGCGATTTGTTAATTACTGTTCGAATTCTTATGAATATTTTATAATTTATTTACGATGAATAAAGCTTTGATTTGAGACATTAAGCTCTTTTCAATTATTAAAACTTACAGATATATTTTGAGTCGAAAGTAATATTTTAAAGTGTGCCTTCACTTTTGATTCTCACTAGTATCTAAATACACTCCCAATCAAGAGGATAGTTCCACTTGAGAAATGGCTTTATGTCGGGAAGTGAAAACGTTATTTTCTTAAAACTTGTTGACAATTTTCAGTAGCCTGCTTGTTCTTTTAATAACAAAAGGTCTCAAATGCTGAGTCCCGTTAGGATTTTCTTATGAGAATTCATAAAAGCAGTCCAAACTTGAGTTATAAAGGTATAAAAACATAATTTTATTCTAGAAAAATCGTTCAAACAATTTTCGATGAGCTGCAAATTTATCATCTAAAGCCATTATAAATGTGCCCAAAAATGGAATGAACAGACCTATGCGATAGTAATCTTCCAGATCCTCTACTTTAGCGGTTGCACTATGGTATGGAGCTGTTTCTTCGCTAATCGTGGGAAGGTTATATCCACTGTGTTTTTCGCAAATATTGTGTGCTTTTTGGAATACTTTTTTGAAAACAGCATTCGCAACACAGTACATATTCCTTAGTAATATCATTAAAATATTGGAATGTTTTAACGCAGATGCAAGATCGATATCAGCCTTTTGTTGGTAATTACTGAGCGGCAGTGCATACGAAAATAAATGTTCGACTGCTAAAATTGCGCAATCACGAACTCTGGATTAAGGATGCAATTAATTAAGGCACTAGCATCTTGAGAAGTCGCTTTGTCGATCCAATTCATAATTATACTCAGTGAATCAATCACCAGGATCAAAAAATTCCAAAAATTCATCAACCGCGTGAAAACGTTCAAACCAACGTGTTTGGCACAAATAATTGAGCGACTTCGCTTGTGTGTCTCCTTTGGCTATATTTTCATGAAGTACAGCCTTTCTTTTTGGCGAAATAAGTTCCACGTTTCCCAGGGCATTTCTAATATGTAGCAGGAATCGTGCAGACTTGTGTAGGACGTGTAGGGCGGTAAACAAATTTTCAGCTGAAAGGGGGAGGGGGCACGTGCCCGATGTGACCCGCCCCTGTAAATACGCCACTGCCTCAATCCTTCTTAATCGAAGAGGCTGACTTTTTTTTCTTCAGTGAAAATAACGCGCTACCATTCATTTGTCCAATCCATACAATTTCTTTCTTTCTTCTTTGGCGTTGAATATCTTGTAAAAGGAACTATTGAGCTAATGGAAATAAGTGATGTTCAGAGCGTCCAGGCTTATGAAAATATTCTTCTTGATGTAATGACTAAGATTACCGACATTTTTCCATGTAACTCCTATAAGATTTCAACAAGATATTGCCACCATACTCAAAGCAAGGCTGAAGAAAAATTGGTTTCAAGATCAAATCATCAAGGTTATGAAATCACCATCTTACTCCCTAGAATTCATTATCATCACGGTTAACCGGGTTATTTTCGGTTTTTTCCTCCTCCCGGTTTTAACCCGGACGGTTTTTGTCCATCCGGTTAAAACCGGGAAAAAATCTTTCAAAATTCATGCAATATTTTATATTTTCTTGATTTTTCAGTCTGCAATTCTATTACTTGTCCCCTATGAAAAATTTCGTTTCCAAATTTCAGCCCTAACAAATATTTCCGAATGCTCTCCTTATTGCTATTACTCGTAGAACCATCGCTTCATGAAATTTCCTCTCTTTGTATTTAATCTTTTCCAAGGCAGATATTGCGTTTCACATGTATTTTGGCGTCGTGAATGTGAAATACAGTAAAACTTCGTTATAACGCTCTTCTGGGGTCTAAGCCAAAAAAGCGCTATAACCGGGAAAACGCTATAGCCGGGAAGTTCAAGAAATATACTTCATAGACGCATACACCTTTTAGGTGACAAAATTTATTAGTCGATTGATACATGGCAATCAATTGTTTACTCGTTTACAAAAAAGCAGATATTTGCTTTTGTTTTAGACTGGCAACAGACTTCAGTAATACTGAGGTTTTCAATTTATCGAAAGATCTTTCCTCTATGCCCATGCTATAGGCAAAAATTGCTCGAATCTTGCAAATGTTTTTGGATTGTTCGACGCCTCTTTCTTGTTCTCTTCGATGTTGATGGATGCTGATGCAATTACGAGATCTTCAATTATACTTTCAATTGTTGTTATGTCTTTCCCTTTTCCAGGAAATTTGACCTTGATGTGAATTAGCGTTATAACGAAGTTTTACTGTACTTGGTTAACCGGAAAACCAGTACTTTGAGCCCGATTAAAACCGGACGGTCTAACCGGCTTTGCAAGAAAACGAAAAAAAAACGAAAACCGGGTTATGGGCCGGTTTTTGACATCCCTACACTGAAGTGCTTCTGCATGCGATTAGAGACGATTGGGGCGAAATTAACTTTTAAATTATCTTTAAAACCTAAAATTAAATTATCTTTAAAACCTATCCCAGATAATTTGCAACATTTTTGAACTTACCGTTAGGTACACACTTCAAATGGCAATTCGGACAATTTAGCAATATCAAGATACAATGCATTTCTTAGAAAAAAATTTTTTTCTGTAAAAAAAAATACTAGATTGGTCAGATTGGAATCTTAATCCCACTAAAATTAATAGAATATGACACCCTCGAGGAAGTCTGGTGGCAGAACCAAAGCTTCTAGGCGTAGAGGGCCACTATCAATCTTTGTAGACCGTTGGCTTTTCTATTGGAAAAATTGCCTACTAGTGGCGTAATTCCGGTGTCTGCCGTGTTCATTGGAACACGGACCCCCAAGGCAAAAGGGCTCCCAAACGAATTTTGAGATCGAAAATCAGATGATTTCAAATTATTTGAACAAATTTGCAGACCCAATTGAAGGATTTTCATTTTTTTTTGCCACACAGATACTTACAATTATGTTAGTCCTGATAACTGCGTTTCCCAAACAATTACTCAAGATATTTTTATTTAATGTGGGTACACACAGAATGCCGCAATATTATTTCCCTCACAAAGTGGCAAAATTCAAGATCATGATCTCGAATTTCTCTTACAAATTCACGAATTTCTATATGAAAATGTTGAATTTCCATAAAAAACTGATTAATTTGCACATCGTGCTGACCAATTTCATAAAGAATTGGGGTATCAAAAAAGCTGGTTTTGAAATTTTCGATATTGGCAAATTTCAAAACTGGTTGCGTCAAGTTGGCGAAATTCAATATCAAATTAACTGACAATCTCAATCAGTCTCAATTGAATGACAACCTGTTAACTCGTAAAAAATAAAAAGTGTGGATCGACCTTTACGATGTGCTCGTTTTTTATGACGATTCACGAAATGTATTTGTATAAATAGAATTTAGAAATAACAATTATATATCTCATTCACAGTGGCGTACCGCATTAACCCTTCTGTCGGCACCTACTACAATATGCATATTCTATACCCAATAGGTCTGGCTGGACCTACTGAGAAAACAATTTTTATTTTTTAGAAAAAGAAAAATTTTTATCGGTAAAATCATTCTATCCATTCTTTATTGCAATTTTTCAACAATAAAAGCATCAAAATAATTTTTGTAGATATACTGGAAACGTTTTTAAGTAGATATATTTTGAGGTGGTATTAGTACAAACGTGTTTCTCCCTTATTTTCTTCTTTTTTGCTTCGCTATTTGCATTGTGTTTGTCTAGTAGATATTTCGATCGAATTTTCTAATTCCAATATCTTTGGGGAAATATTAAGCACTTTGTTGGCAGATTTTACCTCGATATTAGTATGCAGATTTAGGGAAATAAGTGGGCAGAAATAGGGAATTTTCAAGGCAAAAATCATTTAATTCTAAATTTTTCGTAAATTTTTTGATCAAATCTATTTAGAAACACGTTTGCAAGTCACTCATACTTAGTCCTTACTATTACAAACGAAATAAAACTGGGTTGAATTTCCTAGGATCAAATCTCAGTTGATTAGTTGGTGTTATAAAATGTGACGAAATTAGGCATACCCATTTTCCGAACTTCACGGCTTTTTATAGAAAAATCTCAGAAATTTTTATCGTTTATAGTTCAAATTGAGTTTAAATGACATTATTACATCATAAATAGCAGAATTTAATATTTGGTCCCCTTACTTCAAGAGAAAAATGGGGGGAATAACTATAGGTCTGGCCAGACCTATTGGGTATCAAAAAGCACTATAAATTGAAAATCATCAAAAACATACTCAAAACTTCAACCGATTTTTTCAAATTTTTGCAAAATGCTTCCAAACATATTATTCAAGGATATCATGAAATATGAAGTCGCTGCGATTTCATCTTCTATGCTTTTAACACCAAAATATAGTGCCAAAGGTCTGGCCAGACCTTCGTGCCGACAGAAGGGTTAAACGATATGAAAAGGAAAGCAAAATTACCTGTTTAAAAATGATTCAAAATCGTTTCACAAAAATTTTGTTTTTTATTTAAGTGTGTAACTTTTTCAAGATTTTTTATTTAGTATGCCTTCTGGTATGCCTTACATGAGTAGGTATCTTTATTATGAGCCTTTTTTAGCTATAGATGTTTGGTTGTAACCTTTTATGAACTTAAGTAAACCTGAAAAGGAACAATTCGATTGAAAGCTATATTAGGTAAGAGGAAACACTTATAAAATGAAGTATTTTCTCATATTTTATCAATCTTCGGAAAAAGTTGAATTTTTAAATTTTCAGAGGTAATCCCAAAAAAAAAAGAACTTCTAACTTTTTTGTCGAATAAATATAATTTGAAGTAGATACGATAAAAGTATTTCATACAATTAAAACAGAGAGAAAACGAGACCGAGGCTAATTTGGAGCGCGGCCGAAATTTGAATACCCGTCAAATTTGAATGAAACTTAAGGTTCTTTTGTATTAATAATTTCTACCGCAGCCCTATGACGTGTTCCGAATCCATCTGTTCCTGGATGCGTTAAGGCTAATCCAGGAACACACTTGGATGAATTTTGGTTAAGATTCAAAAAGAAAAAAGTTTTTCTTAAATTAACCTAAAATCCTTTGTGATTGGTTTGTGTGACAGCCCTATGACGATATGTTTTGATGCGTTACTAGAAACACATTTGGGTGAAGATCGGATAAGATTGGTAGGCACATAAAGAAAAAAGTGTTTTTTAGAAGAACCTAATTTCCAGGGGTTGGTTTGTATGACAGCCCTACGACCTAGTGTTCCGATTTCATGCGTTCTTAGATATGTTTTGGGAGTTTTAGGAACACATTTAGGTGAAGTTTGGTTAAGATTGGTACATAAACAAACAATCTTTTCTTAGAAGAACCTAATTTTCAGAGGTTGGTTTCTAAGGCAGCCCCATGACACCATGGTCCGATTCCATTTATTCCGACATATATACAGCGTACACTAAAAAGAAATTTCAGCTCGATAGCTTCAAAACTGAGGGACTAGTTTGTATTGAACAGACGGACAGACAGACAGACAGACACACGGACATCAGACGGATTTCTCTCGTCACACTGATCAATAATATATATACTTTATATAGTCGGAGGTACCTCTTTCTGTGCGTTGCAAACTTCACGACAAAGTTAAAATACCCTTTCACATAGTGACGGGTATAAAACTCCTTGAGAAATGTTTCTTAAACCGAAATTAATTATATGGCCCCTTTATTAATTTGGTTAATCGAAGTTCCATCGACACCCGGGCTCAACATTTGCCACGGGCCCTGCGGTCGCTTAATCCGGCACTGAATACCATCGTTTTCAAGGATTTTCCCAGATTTTTTTTTTCAAAGATATTCGTTGCTCCAAAATTGGGCCTCAGAATGACCTTCGCTTGGGAGAGGTCCGTGGACAAAATAAGTTTTAAAACCACTGCTCTAGAGTGTCCAACCTAGAAAGGCCGGGTCAATCTTGACTTAAATTAACACCGCTGTTCGAAAGATTTCAACAAAATACTCGACGGACCATCAAAAAATGTTCGATAAACTATATTCAAATTAATGTTCAAAATTCTAAGACTCGACGGACCTTCCAATTTTAAATTAAACACTTGCAAATTAACTGATAACAATATATTCGAATTCAATAAAAACGATGTACACACTTCGAGCTCGATAAATCAAGTAAGTTGTCCTGTGATTCGATTCCACATTTAATTTTTGGATACGGTTCCCATAACGTATCGAACGGCTCACGAGTTCAAGGAACTAGCGAGCTACCACGGGTTCAAAGAACTTTTAGTCCCTCTAATGAATCAGGATACAGGATAAAAAGAGAAAAAATTAATTTTGCTTACATGAGGAATCGAATCACGGACTACGGGCTGAGAGCCCACGCTTCTACCACTAAGCTACAGCGATGTTGATGTTGGCAATGTCAATGTGTATACATGATAAAAGTAGTATTCTAGTACATACATATTCAGCAAATTCAAATAGAAGTTCTAAAAGGTTTGAATCTTCAATTATATCAAATTTATGTAAAGTAATATGTATTCAGCAAATTGCAAATATAGGTCAAACGACCATTTACTCTATGTATTCATCAGCTGTTTTAGTGAATGTAATGTGAATAGTTGTCATAAGCAAGGTAAGTAAACAATATCAATAAATTTCAATTTCAATCAAATCTATACAATAATATAAATTCAAATATTCTTTTTTTTTAGGATGACGATGTTCGAGGATGCTTGGACGATGAGCAAGACGCAGAAGGAAGCAGAGCTTGAATGTGATGCAAGTGGCGATATTGGCGGTGCGGATCAGATAAGTATCCTTGTTCATACATTAGGTGGTGATGCTTTGTGAATTCCTTTTTTTATGTCGTTTCAGCTCGCCAATCTCAAACACCGCGAAAAACGTTTCTTCGGAAAGAAGAAGAACGACGTCGTAGCATGTAGCAAGTGTGTTCAACTAAACTGAAGTTTTTTTTTTACATTACGATTTAGGCTGATATTAGAAAGTTTTAGCATGTCGTACAAAATATAACGAATAGGCTTTGACGTTCTAAAGATCAAATTCGCTTGCCTACCGTACACAAAATAGTGTATCACCATTTTGCATGTCCAATGCATGTAGGCATGGGTGTATAATAACGACAAAAAATCACGTCCCGAAAACTTCCACTGTTAAGAGCTTCAAATATGTATACGGAAATACACCCATGCCTACTTGGGACATGCAAAATTGCTATATACTATTTTTCCTACAGAATATCTTCTATGTCATACTATTTTGTACGACATGCTAAAACTCTCTATTAATGGTCAGCTCTGCTGGAATCAATCGAACAATGGCAGTTTATAATTAAGTGTATCAATTTCAAACAGCTTTTGTGATTTTGCAGTAAAGACTGAGTACCAACATTTATTATTCGGTTAATCTTTGACATTACTTTATTAGAAAGTAATTACATATTTCTAGGATAAACAAGTGGCCGAGGTCGACAATTTTTTCCAGGAGCACCATAGAGGGCAAAGCCGCCCTAAATATTTTTTAGCCATGCTTGTACTTTGCCTGAGCAGCGCATTCATAGAAATGACGACTGTTATTCTCTGGATTTTATAATATGTACTTGTATTCCTCGCTAAATCATCACCGAAGATATGCCAATGCCTAAATTTTTTTTGTGACTGAGGATTCCTAGCATTCACCTAGTTTGGAAAATGAATACGTCGCCTTGGACTATACTTTTTCTCATGATATGGTAGGTATGCGATAATTTTTCTAGTTCTTCTTCTACGTAAGCTCAGTTCTTGGATGTACCTCTTATGTTAGTAGAATTTGAAAATCTCCCTATCCCGCATTTTTTACAAGCCAGTATTTTAGACTCCTGGTAGAGAACTATCTAAACTCTAAATACAGAGGGTCTATATACAATAGGTAATTGTAGCTTAGTTAAACGCATTTCGCGTTGATACGTCAAGGTTGTTGCATAATTCGGAGTTAAATAGGAATGAGAAGCTTCATAATTAAATCTATTATCCCAAAAACACTCTCTCGAATGTTTCCATTCGATGGGATCTACCACAAAACTTAGAGGTTGAATTGTTTTTTTTTTTGTTTTTGTCAACTGGTTGTTGAGCCACAAACGAATGCTACGACCTTAATTTCTTTCCGAGAATTAAAAAAACAAAACGTTCCAGGATTTATATTATCATCGTACCAAAATTGTTCGTCTAGTACATTATAGTCACCGCAAAACTCTATCCCGAAATTTTGTATAAACGTCCTAACCGAATATCCCACGATCCCATTACGTGTCCTGTCCTGTCCTATTTTGTTATCTCACACTAGCGCAGATTCCGCAGTACGTACGACGGTGCTGTAAAAACACCATCATCAGAACAGATACGATACGGTGGTGTTTCGTAAAGCGATGATGTAATATAACAGAATCCAGCATCGAATTCGTGTGTATAATGCCATGAAATGCCGTGTGCTCAGTATCCTGACACTAAACATCCCAATGCAGGCTAGAGCACTGTTGATGGTCTTCCTGTGACACCATCCCCCGCAACTACTGCTGCGCACCCACGCATGCTAACGGTGAGTTACTCTGCAGTCCCTGACCTGACCAATGCAAGGACGCGTTTTCTTGTGCTCTCTCTATATGATGCCATGCTCGCCGGGTGGGTGAATGGGCGAATAGTTGCACCAGCGTTCAGTGGCCCGGTACGGTTCATACCCACATATTTCTTGATCAAGGCACCAGGCAAGTGCCACATGAAAGAAGGGCATCGATTTACCTTCAGTGCAGCCAGCCGGTGTGGTCGGATGCTCGCGAGCTGAAATCGTGTAACGATGCTGCGGATGGAACGAAATGAGGATTCAACGGACGACTGAAGGCTGATGAGTGATGAGTATTAAAACCATTTTTCGTGAAACAAAAAATTGACTTTTAATTGTAGAAAATTCCCCGAAAAGTCGACGTGACATTTGGATGTCACCATCACCTTCATACATACACGTGCTCTAATTAGCAATTTTCATACGAGTTGTATACGAGAGTAAATGAGAAGAATCCACTCTGGAAAAACTGATGTGAGTTGTGAATTATGTAGCCAAATTGAATGAAAAGTTGTTTGACTTTGCTATTAACAATTTGACAAAGTGCGTCGGGACATTTAGAAATGAACGAGGATTTGGCAAACGATGAAAAGCCGACTTAAGTACTTGAGTGAATGTAGCGTTTGGAAAACTTTGTTTTCGCACATGGCATAGACATGACTTTCTCGAATAAAATATCATTCGGAAAACCTTGGACATATGGTAAGTACGGCATAGAGTACGTACCTTTTGAGGTAAGATAAATAGAAAGCTGTCAACTTACCTGGAAAGAGAAAAAGAGAAAATTTATTAAATTCTATGATAATGTTTCAAATGTGTAATGAATTGTATAAACCGAAAAGTATAGGGGGAATGAAGTAAATGCTAAAATGTGATTAGAACCGAAAAGAAGAAGACTCGGATTGATGTTACGTTACTTAAATTCATTTTTAAATTAGATTCCCACATACACTCCCAATAAATAGGATAGGTCCACTTGAAAAATGGTTGTATGGCGGAAAGTGATAACGGTATTTTCTTCAAACTTGGTGATAATATTTCCAGTAGCATGCTTGTTCTTTCAATAGCGATGGCAAGGGGACTTGGGAAGAAATTAGCTTAAATTACATTTAAAACTTAAACAATTACAATTCTATCCCGGATAATTTTTTTTAGCTAATAGAGAGTTTTAGCAAGTCGTATGGAATAAAACGACATAATTTGACATTCCATATAAAAAATCGCTTGCTTACCGTATACGAAACGAAATATCTTAATTTTGCATGTCCCAAGTAGGCATGGGTGTATTTCCGTATATTTGATTCTCTGGAAACAGTCAAAATTGGCGAAATAATTTGTCGTTTTTCACACCTATGCCTACTTAGGATATGCAAAATTAAAATATTTTGTTTCGTATACGTAGTGTAGTTCCGAGGTGATTTCAGATTGCAAAGTGTGGTGGAGACAATTTTTTTTTTGTTTCTGATGTTTCTTGGGGTGCTGAGCTCGAATCCGGAGCTTCCCACCAAAATTTCGTTGCGGAACAGGATCAAAACCGCGAAAAAACCCAAAATTTTCGGAGTTTTCCCGTTTTTTTTGTTTATAACTCCGAAAGTGTACATTTCTCCGAAAACCTGTCCATGAAAATATTAGAGAAAACATAACTGCGGGTCCAACGCGCCATTAATCATTAAAATATGTTAAGCGGTATTGCTACAATTAATAGTCATTTTTTTTACGTTTTTTGCAATTTTGACCCTGTTTTGCAACGAAATTTTGGTGGGGACTTACAGATTCAGGGTCTGCACTCCAAAATACATAATATACAAGATAAATGCAACTTTTACGACCAAAAATGAAAAACCGTTCAACCTCAAAATTTTTTTCATAAAATGGAACTACATATGTTAAAAATGGCAAATTTAAATTATTGACTGTAGTAATACCGCTCAACAGATTTTTAATATTTATGTCTCTTTGGACGCGCAATTATGTGCTCTCTAAAATATTCATGGAGAGTTTTTCGCAGAAATAAATAGTTGCAGAATTAGGGGCCGAATAACGGAAAAACAGCAAAAATTTTAGGGTTTTTCACGATTTTGACCCTGTTCCGCAACGAAATTTTGGTGGGAAGCTCCGGATTCGTGCTCAGCACCCCAAAAAACATAAGAAACAAAAAAAAATTTGTCTCCACCACATTTTGCAATCTGATGTACTAGGTTTATCACGTAGTAACTACACTATACGGTAAGCAAGCGAATTTTTATATGGAATGTCAAATTACAGTCAAACCTGTTAATCGGACCACCTTCTAATTGGACCACCATTGGTCAATTTTATTTGGTTTTTCATACAAAATAACCTTTATAAACGGACCACCTCTTAATCGGACCATGGACCACGATCGATGACTCCAATTGGATAGATCAGTACTAGACGTACCTCCACAATCGGACCAACCACTGTATAAATCTCGAAAATCGGACCAAAACTTCAAATTGATTACTTACTTGAGCAGTACGAGGAAATTTCACCAAACGGACCAACAGATAGGCAAAGTGGCAAGACATTTTGTTGACAAAAAAAATCTTACAAATTTCGTTACTAGATTCACTTCAGTTCCGATTACCATGAGTTATATTATTTCCCATGACCACGGGAAATTTCGTAGACAGCATCAATCATTGCATCAGTGCTGGGTGGATGAAGTGGTGAAACAATTCTGGAGTTTCTGCGACAAGAAGATGCAAGTGAAGGTGTAATGTTCCGCACATAATTATTTTTTTTTGCTTGTCTTATCAGACATCAACAAAGGTGATGCAAGTTTGAGACGAGTGGTTTGATTTTGTGCTGTGTGCGCGGTAACGAGTTGTTGGAAAAAAAAAATTTTAAATTTAGAAATTTTGAAAATGAACGAAAGTCGGAATGGATTGTAAGGAGAGATGATGCAAAGGGTGGCCCAACAAAGGCACTTTTTGGGTGGATCATCGAAGTGGATAGTCGGATGCTTACATGGAGGATTTTAGGCGCTTCGGTGGAGATTTCATTCCTGGAGAACGATTTGGATTTGGTATGGAAGACCAGGGTGAAGATAAGTATCGATCGAAATTTTGTCTGAATTTATGTAATTAGAAAACATATACATATTTTTGGGAAGAAAAAGACGGAATTACGTTTATGTCGAATGGCAGTGAATATTTTTTAGTGATGTTGTGAAAAAAAAGAAGACGAAAAAAAGTAGAATTTGGTGCGCGATAACGGGACTAACAAAAATTTTCTTGCGCGTGGATTTTTGTTGTACATTATTAAGTTGTGCAAGAAAAATGAAAATAAACTGTTCGCGTATAAACCCAAAAAAAATATAATTTTGAATTGCGGTATATTTTTCTTTATTGAAAATTATCATTAACTTAAAACAAAACAACAAAAAAGGGAGATATTAGATTTTTCCGGTTTCTTATTGTTTTTAAGTTATATGAGCCGGCGTTTATTCAGGAAATACATTTTTTTCATTTTTTTGAATTACATTTTTGAAATTGGATGGATTAATGGATGGATTGTTGAAAGAAAGGAACAAAATATGTTATGCATAGTTTTTGAATGCTATATGGAATGAAGAAACATACCAACAAAAATCTTTAAATAAAATGGGAAGTGGCATAAAGAGCGGTGGATTTTTCGCGCAAGTTTCAGTAGTTTTTCCCAAAAAGGGATTGCAACAATAATGTTTGTGAATTGCGTAAAGGAAGAAAAAGGGGATAATCATTTTTGTTTTCTTCTTTTTTAGATGTTCTTACCCTATTGTTGGGAATATATCGATCTGACTTATTACTTTTTATTGGTTATTGGCCAAAAGCCAACCTGCTTTGAATTTTTGTTTAAATATTTTCCCTTATTGACCATTGGATCAATGGTAGGTTAGAGTTTGAGTTAAAAGAGCTCTGAAAAAATATTATGAATGTTTTTTTTTTGTTTTTTTGCCAGCGCTTAATTTTGTAATGTTGGGCTAGGTTTCTTTGATCTGTCCCCCTCTCTCTTTCTCGCTTTAACAAAATGTGAATTTTTATCTTGGGGGATCCAATTATATTCGCGGTAGGATCCCATGGGTGGGAGGGTGTAGAACCGCGGGCCCACACCATCTGGTGCCCTTTTGCGAGCCGTTCGCCATCTTTAAGGCTCTACTGACTTGAGGGAGGAAGGATATGTCCCGATTGGACGGTTTCCCCTTTTTATATATTATACGGTCTTTGTGCCGATTTTTGCGTATTTTGTCTGGCTGATGCAGCCCAAGTCCCTTCACGGGACTTTTGCCTTTGGTTGATTTTTCGGGAGTTTGACGCGAAGGCGTCACCATTTCGTATATTTTTTTTTTTTAGATACTTGAAGTTTTAAGTAGTTTGGAATTTTCGGGCAGGATGCGTGAATGTTTTTCTATTGTTCATGATGACGGAAGCAGGAAACTCATTCAAAACCCACCCCGTTACTCCCAGCAGCTGAGCTGGTCTGCGAGCACGCATCACCGTGGGTTTCTTGAGAGGGTTTTTTTTTTCACTTTATGTGACTTGGCCTACACGGCTACATCAATCCCTCGTCTTCCAGAGGCTAATCATTACAAAGGGAAGATTGAAGGGAGGATTGATTGAGCCATTAACCATGACTTTGATTATAGAAATGCTTTGTAAAATATTGAAGAATATTCAAAATTTTGGTGGAACTGAGTATGGGGAGAATTTTTAATAAGAAAGCTGATTAAAAAAATCACAAAGTAGTTACGGTGTTAGCGGTTTAAAAAACATTTATTGCATAGGGCATAGGTGACCTTTGTACAAGTCCAATCTTCATGAATAACGTTTAAAAATTATTTCCTTAATTTTTTGTACTTTTCTGGCATCCCTTAGTAATCGGACCACCAGCTAATCGGACCAAGTTTGATCGGTCCCGTCAGTGGTCCGATTAGACAGGTTTGACTGTATGTCGTTTTATTCCATACGACTTGCTAAAACTCTCTAATATCACTCAATAGAAGTTCAACTTATTATTAGCAACATTTTCCAAAGGAAAATTATCTTTTTTACCGGTATTTTGAGTTTTATTTTCTCTGGAACTATATCCTAATGACTTTCACATTTGTACTGTTTGTAGGAATTCTTGTAATAAAATCCTAACGAGACTCCGGATTTGAAACCTTGTGTTATTCAAAGAACAAGCAGGCTACTGGAAGTATTATCACCAAGTTTAAAGAAACTACCGTTATCACTTACCGAGATACAGCCATTTTTCAAGTGGAACTATCCTATTCATTGGGAGTGTATATACATCAATTTGTTAATAACCAAACTCTGGAGCGCACCGATTGCATGAGATTCGGAGCGTGCGGGACTTCTGTTGGTTGCAGGTTCGTTATTAGAAAGTTTTAGCATATCGTTGAAAATATACCGACATAGTTTGACATTCCATACAAAAATCCGCTTGCCTTACGTAAACGAAACAATATTACAATTTTGCATGTCCCAAGTAGGCATGGGCGGATTTACGTGTATTTGACGTCTTTAAACAGTCAAATTTGCCGGGCCGCGATTTTTATTTATCGTAAATATTAGATTAAACTCTTGTTAAAGTTTTACGTACGGTTCGCTCGCGATTTTTTTCCTTGGAAATTTCGGTATACGGTGTTTTAAACATTAATGTGGAACTCTCTATTATACTTTCTGATATGACGAATAATGAGTTTATTTGATTATAATTATATTAATTTAAAATACGTACATACATATACATATGTAGGATGTAGGATTTTTATGTTATAAACACTATTTTATATTTCAATAATAGTTTTTTTATTAATAAATTAACGTTTTTACAAAATTCGCGTCTTATTCGTCTTTCGTCTTTTTTTACAATCCTCTCATTTTCTTCTGTCAAATCATAATTTTCATATAGTAGGTAATCTCAACGTAGTACTCGGTGCAATGCCTACTCTGTTGCCGTAACCATTCCCACATCTCGGCCATCCTATTAAGCATTCGACCCGAATGCTTCGTCGTCCTCAAAGTTTATTAGAATCCATGGCTTCATATATTCGGCGCATGTAGGCGTCTGCCTGGGACCTTCATTAAACATTCCATCTTTAACCACGTCATAGGTATTGTTAGGCTTCTTTCTGATGACTCGATAGGGTCCAAGATATTTTGGCTTCAACTTTAGTCCACCACCGAACTGGGTTCTTTTGATTGCGACTATATCATCTGTATTATAGACTGCCTTTGTTGTATCTGCGTTTTTAGCTGGGTTGCGGAGATCGTTTCGGTTGTCGTTGTACATCTGGATTACTTCTTTTTCAATCGCCTCTTTTAGCTCAGTATCAGAATTCAGCGGCTCGTCTTCTTTTAGTAGCGGATGAAATTCACCTTGTTTTTTTACCATATTTTTCATCTGGTACTTTACACGGAATGTAGCAGCTGTAGTAGTCTTTAGCATTAAACTCTTTAGTTTTGTTTACCGAATTATAGTATTTTACTAATTTTGACATTTTATCCTTAACACTTTTGCTGGCAGCTTCTCTATTGTTTATTTCACTGTTTTTATCTACGTTAATTTTCATTACGGCTCGTTTTTCACTTATGTCTTTTTGGGGTTTTGTTATTTTAATACCATCACTATTAATTTTCACTTCGGCATTCTTGCAGAATTCTTCGCCTAAAACCATTTCGACGTCCAAAAAATCCGATGACACTACTAGGAATTCTACCATAAATTCTTCATTGTCTATAGTAAATTTTTCTTCGAAGCAACCCAAGAGGTTTTACTTTGTTTCGATAATTTGTTATTCCGAATCCCATTAAATACTCGTTGCACTCCTTCAAACTTCGCTTATTTAAGCTCGCGTATGTCTCATTTGTTACGAGATTATATTTGCTTCCTGTATCAATCAGAGCCATGTAACTTTTGTTGTCCATTTTCACTTCTTTACACATGAACATACTTGTATTCTTCGTTGTTAGTTTACGAACGTTATTTGTTTCATGTTTGTCATTTTTCACATAACACTCTTTAGCAATATGTCCGAAATTGTTACAATTAAAGCACTTTCGCCCTTTGTTTTTATTAACACAATCCACAGATACATGACCATAAGCACCGCAATTGAAACATTTAATTTCTTTTCTGTTTAAATCACTTGAATTTTTGTTAATTTTATGTTGAACACTCACATTATTACCGCGTATTTTATCGTAACATTTCAATTTTTTTTTTAAATCTTTTAAGTCTTTAGCATTGTACAAAATAGATTTGTTTACACCCGAATCATTTATCCCGTCAATCACGTATTGCATTAGGGCACTGTTTTCAATGTTTCCTCTTGAAGCTAACTCTTTCATTTGAAGAAGGTATTCCAAAACACTTTCACTAGGTTTCCTTTTCCTTTCACTCATCGACTTGTGTAGTTCAGCGCTATTAATCGTGGTTTTAAATTCATCGAGAAGCGCTTTTTTCAACGCTTTCCAGCTTGATATGCCTCTTTCACTCATTATGAATATTTTTGCGACACCTTTTATAGATCGCTTCGCAAATATCAATTTTTGTAGTTCGTCCCATTCCATGACTGTCGCCATATCTTCAAAATCGTTTATCCAAATTTCAATCGATAATGTATCGTCACCATAGAATGAACGTGTCTTCAATATCATGATAACTCAGAGCAAACCTCGGATGATGACTATCTTGATTTGCTTTTCGTTCTTCCATCTTAATTTCCTTTGTAATTTCATTAGTATCACTATCAGAATCCATACTTTCGATTTCACAATTTGGTATATCGTCCTTTTCCTCTTCATTATTTTCAACAAAATCAGCGTCGTGCATGAAATGCTCTCTTTGTAGATTTCGAAATATAAACGGAATCAGCTCGTCAGTATTACTCGTGTGTTGTATAGGTAATTGTAAATACAGTAAGTTGCAAATTACATTCAAATCGTTGATCGTCAGATTTTCTTCAACGTACTCTGCCTTCAGCTCGAATCGTTCGTCGTCCTCATTGAAGTCAAAGCCTTCAAATTCTCGCAACCGTTTTCGATTGTTTCGGTCTCCGTCCCGTTCAAATACGAATCGATGAAGCAACATGATGGTATGCTTCTTTTCACTAAGGAGCATATCCCGAATTTTATCGAATTCCACCAATCGCGACATAATACCGATTTTTATTTTTTATATTTATACCCTATACCCATAAGATGGTATAGGGTATATTGTTTTTGTTACGACGATTTATGTAACACCTCAAAGAAGCCACCGGAGGTATGGCAAAGTATATACAGGGTGTCCCGCATTGGGTGGTCAATACGGTAAGGGTTGATAGCGCAACTGGTTTCAGCAAGAAAATTCCCAATACAATCGGAATTTTTTTTACCGTTACCTTGTTATCGCTCTTTTTGTGAAAGTCATCGAAAATTGTGACTTGTCACGCAAAATCGTAATTTGCAGCACTCCTGATGACTAAATCTAAGATTTGATTTCAGTTTCAGAAACTACATAAAATTTCACAAAAACTGAAGTTTTTTCTGTTGCCAACATTATCGGCACTTTCAAGATACAGTTACTCAAACTTAACAGAAATTTTAAAATAGATTTTTCATCGAAAATTCAAACAGTAGTTGCATAACGGTGCTTTATACGTACAACTCTGCAAAGTTGATAAAAGTTGCTTCAACATGTTTGCTTTCCAACGGTATATCACTTTTCTTATTTACATTGCAGAAATTTAGGTAAACACACATTCAATGGTAAAAATCATGCCTTCAGTGGAATCGTTAACAATTTTTCCTTGACTCGAAAAAAGACATACAAAGGCAATTATAATTCGGGATAGAATATCCCAACATTATTTTGACCAGAACTGTAAGATATTTGAAATTTGGTACATTGTTTGGCAAATGCAACGGTACTTATAACGGTTAACATTTAATATTTGCTATTTACCTTACCTTACTCCCCTAGATTTTTATTTATGGAGTAACTTAAAAAGAAATGTCTATTCCGAGCCGATTACCTGCCGGGAAGAGCTGCTGCAGCGAATGAATGATGCTTGTGACAACATTAAGAAAACCCCTCCTGAAATCCTTCGGGACGTTTCTTCCATGCGCCGAAGGTGTCGAGTCTGCATACAAAATAGAGGAGGCCAATTCCAGCAGCATTATTCCAATTCATCAAACAGACCCATTTAATCATTAGTTAATATTTTTAGTTTACTGGTTCTTTCTCATATTCAAAACTTTATTTTAATTTTTATTTAACAAATTTTCAAAATTGCGATAGTAAAATATAAAAAATAAATGAATAAAATTTCAGTTTAAATAATCCGATAAGAAAATAATTACCTTGTTTTTTATATCCAATATGTGTAATTCTAAAATCCCGCAATGTAAATATGAAAGGTGATATACCGTTGGAAAGCCAACATGTTGTTTGCATAGTTGTACGTATAAAGCTCCGTTATGAAATTACTGTTTGAATTTTCGATGAAAAATCTATTTTAAAATTTCTATTAAGTTTGAGTAACTGTATCTTGAAAGTGCCGATAATGTTGGCAACAGGAAAAACTTCAGTTTTTCTGAAATTTTATGTAGTTTCTGAAACTGAAATCAAATCTTGGATTAAGTCATCAGTAGTGCTGCAAATTACGATTTTGCGTGACAAGTCACGATTTTTGATGACTTTCACAAAAAGAGCGATAACAAGGTAACGGTAAAAAAATTCCGATTGTATTGGTAATTTTCTTGCTGAAACAAGTTGCGCTATCAACTCTTACAGTATTGACCACCCAATGCGGGACACCCTGTATATAAATGATCAGGGTCGGTCCCTGATTCGAATAAGCCATGTCCGTCTGTCTGTCCGTCCGTGTGTCTGTCAGTTCGCACGATAACTCCCGAAATAATGAAGCTAGCATTTTGAAATTTTGGTGAGATGATTGTTTTGATAAAAGCTTGGATGGTATTGAAAATGGGCCAAATCAGACCATGCGTTCCTCTACCTCCCATACAAATAACCCCTCCGGAATAGTGTAATTCGACCATATTTTTCGACAGAGTATCGCTAGGGACCTGAAATTTTCATCAATGCCCAATTGTGACATATTCTTGAAGTTAGTGGAAAGTGGAGAAGGTCCGACTACCCCTACCCCTACATCCCCAATCCCCTACAAAGCAATATTCCGTCTAATCGTTTGATAGAATGTTCCCAAAAACTTGAAATTTATATCACATGATAGCTGCTGGATGCCTTAATAAGATATTAAAGATGTGCGAGATTCGACCCATCTACCGCTTCCCCCTTAAAAAAAATAAATTGAATATTTTCGGTTTTACGCGCATTCCAGGTCTGTACATGGGTATAGGGTATACACTAATCATGCTATTCGCACGATTTTTTTTAAGGTTGAGCCCCCAAATTTGTAGGATTTATATGTTATAAACACTATTTTATATTTCACTAATAGTTTTTTATTAATAAATTAACGTTTTTACAAAATTCGCGTCTTATTCGTCTTTCGTCTTTTTTTTACAATCCTCTCTTTTTCTTCTGTCAAATCATAATTTTCATCTAGTAGGTAATCCAAACGTAGTAGTCGGTGCAATGCGTACTCTGTTGCCGTAACCATTCCCACATACATACCTATATTTAAACTTCTTACCATATGTGTTAGAATAATATAAAACTTTTTTTTCTCAATGAACGTAAGGGTCCGTCATAAATAAGATTAAAACTTCTCGAAAGTTGATGTGGGTGGAAGTGTTTTTTTTTTCAAGTAAAATGTCTTTTCTGATATGATAGATAAAATCTTCATTTATATTCATTCTGATCGAACAGCAAACACGCCAATATTTGTACAGAAATCGTAATCCTTAAAGATAACATTCATTCATTTGCTGGACTAGTGACGCTTTACAAATGTATATTTTTCCTAGCATACACGCCTTCTTTTTCATACACTTTTAACATTCCTTCATTTTTCTAGAATGTTGGAAATGCGGTCTAGACCAAAGTCAACGTAAAGCGTGTAAAGGCTTTTATAGCTTTATTTATCGTTGTTGCCAATAAAAATAGTCAATGTGTCCACCGTAACTAATTTCATGGCATTTAAATTTTATGTTTTCCCGCTAAACTTTAAAGTCCCATTATATCGGTGGCAGTTACCCTATAGCCTATACTATCTATTTTTATTGTGGACTAGAAAAAAAGTCGTGTGTGTGCGTGAATATAGTAGGTAGCCACACTTAGTACTATAGTTAGTTAAAAAGAAAATTGAAACGTAATTGCAAGTCATAGAAAATGCTATTAATAACCGGTGTTCCGATAAAAAACAGGCTAATTTCGGCCGCCGCCGACCCTATGACTCGTGGTCCGATTCCGTCCATTCCTAGCTTGTGTACATATTGGGTGCACTCTCTCATTCTATTCGTTCCGATTTTACATAAGTTCCGGTACGTCGATAGAACAATATTTGTGTGAGGTTTAGGTGGGATTGGTGTACAAATAAGATTCTTTGTTAAAACAAAACTTATTTTTTGGAAGATGGGTTTGTATGACAGCCTCATGACTCCATTGTTGGATTCCATTTTATATCGTTTTTGCTGTTTCGATAGAAATACATTTGTGTAAGGTTTGGTTGAATTTGGTGCAAACATTTAAAAGTTTTTCTTATAAGAACCTAATTTGGGGGAACTCGGTTTTTGGGTTGAGCTGTATTGGGTTTACATCTCTAAGATCATCCAGATCGTAAAAGTTCCTAGAGCCAAGAAATATCTCTAACGTTTCTTAATTAAAGCCGAGCAATGACAGTGACGTAGTCTGGCTGGTCTAGCGGTTAGTGCACTTACCTTCGGTGCACAGGCTCATGAGTTCGAATCTCACCGTGTTCCATGGTGTTTTTCGAACTCACGAGCTTGTGACAGACTATGATCTCACTCAGATGTTAAACGAGTACCCATTTATGGGGATAAATAACACTGCTGAGCGTGATGCTGATCTCATTACCTCATCAAAAAGCAGATAAGATCTTGGAAATAGGATGTCACTAACACATCCTGCGGCCTTAGTCCAATGTTGGATTGTCGCGCCAGTTATTTATTTAATGACAGTGAAGGTGATACACGTTACACGGTCTCTTCTTCATCTTCATACTCACGCAGCTTCTGCAGTAGTCGTTGTGAGGAATTTCGAATCTCCTGGCAAGCTCCACCATACTGCGAATATGTATCCGGTCCAATGACAATAGCATGGTGGAGCGGATAAAATTACCCGCAAAGCTACAGTATTAGAGAGAGTAGCCCTAATCGACTGACTGGATCATTGATCCTGTCCAAGTCGAATGAAATCGGATCAAAATTTCCCAAATCGATAACAGCTGACTATCATGTCATCTGACCCCAACGCGATATTCTAAATTATTAATTGCATTTGTAATTATGCACCGTGCGAGATACAATTAAAAGGATAAGTAGCAAGAAATATTAAAATGATAAACTCTGAATAAAGTTTACAAACCGAAAATACTGGATTACAAAATGACATACGGGAAATTTTAGGGAAATTGTTCGCGGAGACATCTAGAGGATTAGTTTGGCAGATGATCCAAGTCATACCCTGGATCAACTTTCAGGATTATCATTTTGTATGGGATGTCCAATAAATCTGGAAATGATCCAGTGAGTCGAATAGGGCTAGTATGCATTAATAGAAGGAGAGGGCGAAAGTCACGAATTCCATATCCCCGAGAATCTAAAACATGGGAGAGCAAGCATCTAACAGTAAAGTGGTACTTGTGTCAAAAATTAGTGTGCGTTTGGTTCAATTCTTCTTCTTCTTCATTCTCTTTGCTTTAACAGTGGGTTGCCAAAGCATGGAACTTTGTTTGAATTGAGATGTAAATTTACTCTACTTGTGACAAATCGCTTTGTTTCACCAGTGTTGTTCTTGTATTTTTCTCTCCGATGAATTTGCGCTTTCGGCACACTTTTTAAGTGACATTTCCTCTCCTTCTATTAATGCCTACTCTAAGGAGACAGTGACCCGGTATCCATCATAGTATTATGTTAAAAAACGACTCATCTCTCTAGAACAAGGCGGCACTTCTCGACAGTTCTTGATGTAGGCAGTACCAATACGAGTGATCGAATTGAAGGCTTAGGGTTCATTCAAACGACGTGAAAACGGCTCGCAAGCTCGAGACATACAAATGCATTGGCTTATATGGAAAGCTCACGACGAGCGAGAGCAAGCGTGAGCCCTGCCACTGTCAAAACACGTCGTGAATGTGCGGGTTGTGGTGCACGATATGTGAAAACACGTATCGCTAGTTGTGTTTTGACAGCGGCACAGCTCTCGCTCTTAGTGAGCTTCCCATATAAGCCAATGTATTTGTATGGCTGAAGCTTGCGAGCCGTTTTCATGCCGTTTGAATGAAGTATTTCTGTCAAATAAGGGAATGAACTGAAACATTACATACATTTAAAAAAAAAATATTTTTTTTTATGGCCTATCGAAAGCCTATGAGAGGTGAACCAAATTCTAAGTATTTTTAAGTCATGATTGATGTTGCACATTAAATCAAGCAACGAGGCATTGCTGAAAGCGGAGGCCACATCGTCAGCAAACGTGTCTTCACAAATATTAAATTTTAGACAAAATCACAATTTTTAATTAATTAAAACACAATTTTCTTATAAAACAAAACGGCGATTTAGGCCCGTATTTATGAACATACCCTGACTTAAGTCAAGTATGCCAAAATTCAAGGAATGTCATTTTCAGTAGGTCATTATAATAATGCATTTCTACAAGTGAATGCATCCTTGATTTAACCCTAGTTTACCGCAACCATGTCCTTACTAGTTTCATGTTATGGGGTGCAAATGCACCCCACAGTATGTATGCCCATATTTCTGCATTAACTGACATCCAAATTTTTTTAATTTGATTCATTTCGATCGAAAAACAAAAGTGAGATATTGAGTGCGAATTCAGAAATGCGGGAGGCATACATGTTGAGTTTGGTTAGACGACAGGCACTAATATTCATACTATAAATGACATGATAAAATCAAACAAGGGTGATGTTCATGAAAGTTCCGTATGGTATGCATTCCATTCTCTGATTTTACGAGTGTTATGCATCTCTTCGGGTTCCTCATCATTTGACGATTTCAGGAGAACTTATTAGTTCTGTTATAAAAGTGAAATCGCTTCGCATAGATAAGAATAGCAGGCCGAGACTAATGGGATCGAAGTGGAGTTTTGGTCACAAATTCCGAAATGCAGCTCTTTTTCGAGCTGCTCCAATTAGTATCTCTGATCATTTGACTAAGTTTCTGCTGTTTATTTATGAAATTTAAAGAAATATGAAACATTGAAATCGTGTCTGAAACACAGCCACATTTGATGTCCCAAAAGTCATTTCGAAGAAACAATATTTCGTACTATTATTAACATTTTAAAACTTTCTTTATAATAATTCTTTATAAACGCCACGACAAAATCAACGCCTTATTTCCACAACAAATTCGCAAAAAATAAATTTATTTAGCTACAATTGTACAAACATTAAAAATTAAAGCAAAACTAAATTTTGTTAAGCTATTGAAAAATTTATAATAAAACTTGAAAAATTTCGAAGTTATATTAGGTGCAACATGCGCGGGGGTGTATTTGCACCCCAAACAGTAAACTAGGGTTAAGCCGATGTCAAGGAGGCCTTGAAATTTTCTACAGTCAACCTCACTTGAAGCCAATGCAGCTAGTTACCTACCTTGAGTTATAATATTTCAATTCAATTCAAAACTAATATTCTAATCAGAGTGGACGAAAACGGGTTGATTTCGCCGTACGTTTTCAGAAATCACCGAAAAGTGTTCACAGTGCACTGTTTGTAATTTCATATGACAACCGTTAATAATATTTTGACTATAAATCGTTCTAAGTTTAAAAATGTGCTGGTGCAGTCATCGATAGTAATTTGCAACATATTTCGCCACTTCAAACTGACCGTCCATTCTCTTATCATGGAGAAATTAAGAACATTGGCAAACACACGAAACTGAACAATTTGGTCGGGTGTCAGTTAAAATATTGGAGTGAGCCGAAATGTGCTGAATAGGGGAATTTAGGTTTGAGACTTGGGTGCTTATACGTTTTCATTTAAAAAAAAATCAAAGTTTCATAGAAAACACGCAAATTAGCGTATTTTCAATGTGTCAATTTGTATGGGAATTGAAATGTTTTCGGGCTGTTTTCATACGAAAACATGAAAATAGCCCCAAATTACATGATTTCCCTCACTGTGAACATATTATTAAAGGTCTCCTTGAGTAAAAATAAATTATTTCAATGAAAAACTACTGGAAATGACGTTTCATTTCTTGAATTTTGGCATACTTGACTTGAGTCAAGGTATGATCATGAATACAGGCCTTAATCAATTAAAAATGTTATTATAAAAAAAAAAAGGTAAATGAAATGAAATCGAACGCAAGTAACGTTTAAAATTGGATTCGTACTGACAACAGGACATACTATGCGCTCGAATTAATGCTAATTATATGTACATTATGTAAATGCACTAACCGCATAAACAGGGACAACGGAAACATCACCTCTAAATCATTTTAAATACATAAAATAAATTGAGTCGGTTTAATTACATATTTCCAATATACGAGTATAATGTTACTTGCGTTCGATTTCATTTCATTTACTTTTTTTTTACATTTTATATTTATATACATACATACATACATGTTGCATTAATATCATGTTAATTTTAATTCATTTACAGTTACATTAATCCTTGAAAAATTGTATATTGAATGGATGGAATATGGCAGTGGATTGACGAAAGGGCACAGATAAAAGTACATTTAGTACTTGTCACGAGATGACAACCATGAGTTTCAATATTGTTTGAAAGCTTGGGAAGTTGAAAACACGAAATAATGATTTAAATACCTTTAACGAGTAGGACCAAAGCCACCTTAATACAAGCCCGGAAGCAGAGCACCGTCATATACTGAAACGACAATTCATAGGCCTATTCACGCCTATTTTTCACGTGTTTTCGCGATTTTTATCAGAGCAGACACGGTTTTTTTACATGCGCTGTGCTTGTGTTAGTGCATCGTGCAACGTATATACGACATATTCATAGGCTCGCTTTGTGTGCATGTATTGCTGCTTCCCGGCTTTCTGATATAGGTGGCTTTGAGTAGGACCCATAGAAGTATTGAGTATTGACTGCATAGTAGATAGGGAAAATGTTTGACCAGTTGGAGACACGTCCCCCGATTTAATTTGCAAGTTGTGTCACTGTTCGTGCATCGGAATGAACGGCTACGAATTCCTTTTGTCATATTCATTTTTATAGCACCACGATTGATTATCTTGAAAAATGAAGGGTCCTCTTTGAGCATATTTTGAAGCTCAAAACATGCCTAAGTCATCCGAGCTCCATGATAATTCAGGTATCTAACAGAATATGTCATCAATGGTTCTGCTACGCTCTTCATGAGCGATAGGATTGTCGTTGTTGCCAGCGTTAGCGTTAAGGGGCGTCCTGAACGGGGTCGGTCTTAACCCTTAACTACATTCGTGGGGTAGTTTTCTACCCCAGTCGTCATTTTTTTTATCATAACTAAGTTCGTATTTACCTCGAGTATTTATTTTGAAGACATATCGCGATATTTTTCTAAGGAGAGTTTGCACAAATTATGGAAGAGGATTTTTGAAATGTAGCTTTTAATGTGTTTTATCTCTTTAAATGAAATGCTAAATCAGGATAAGGAACTTCCTTACGGTACTTTTTTCAAAGATATAAAATCATTAAAAGACCTCATGTCAATATTTTGATGTAATGAAAAATTAGAAAATTGTTTTTTTTTAACTTTAATTCAGTTTTCCCTTAAATTTAAAACACTTAAAAAAAAATTCCAAATTTTTTTTTTATTTTTTTTTTTAAATACTCTTTTTTTCTACGGAAAAATAGTGACTGGATTGAAGAAACTCAATTTCCTTTAAAATAATAAAATGTTTTGAAACAATATAAACATAATTTGAATTTAAATGAATGAGTTGTTGTATTTCACCCTAAAACTTCTTAATGTATAGAGTATTTTGCAAAATATACCAAAATATTTATTGGGGTAGAAATATACCCCACAAATGCACATACGTTGGTAACAATAACGAATGTAGTTAAGGGTTAATTTGACATGTGTACATTAATAAAACGTAAAGGCTACTCATATACTCTGCTTTTACTTAAGACAGTATCCCCATAAGCTGTCATTACAATAGCTTCTCCGGCTCCCTAACAAAAAAACAAAATTTTACAATCGCACATTACTGCTGAAAATCGATCACCACGAAATAGGAAAAGTTGTTTCACTGAAAAAAAAAAAATACTAGCGAACCGATGCAGTTATAGCAATACAACTTCGCATACTAACTCAAAAGAGCTGTCTCTAACGGATACTTCGATCCCCAACGCAGTCCAATTGCAGTTACTTTTGGGTCCATTCTTGTACAGCGCCATCAAGGAATGAAAAGGTGATGATAGCTCATGTTAACACCCGGTGAAAGATAGTGATTGAAGGCTACTCATACAAGGGAAAGACCAGTTGGGTTTTGGAAAGAACACTTCGCTGTTTTGTTGAGTATAACAGCCGGCTAAGCGGAAAATTCTTCTCGTACAGCTTAGATGTCCCATAAAACGCACGTATACCAGCGATTCCTCTAAATAAAGTCTGAGGGGATCGATGCAATGTCGGTGCTATGTTCCAGTTCTGGTAGAGGTAGGGTGACCCCTCGCCTGCTTTCCATTTCAGGGTCAGCTTAAAAAAAAAAAGTTTTCCATTTTGGGGGGGGGGGGCAAAAAGCAAAAATTAAAGATTTGTTGGCCGTGTATTCTATTTCTTGCATTATGGGTTTTTGATTTTCGGTGCCCGAAAAACGGAGTAACTTGTAAGATACAGGTCATCTTAGCTACAGGATAGCTTCTCCAGTCGAAACATACCAACAAGCATCAGGTCTTACAGACGAATTGCAGCATCAACTCATAAAAAGAGCTTTGGACAGAAGTTTGAATTCGAGAAGATTTTTGACAATGTGAACCAATCTTGTATCAGAGCGGATTTACGCAAGTAAAGCGCAGTATAGACCTCGGGCGGAATGAAAATGAAATTTTTGTCCGCTGCGATTTTTTCAATGAAAATGCATGCTTACTGTCCTGGAACATGTCGGAAATGATGGGGAATTCCATAAGCTACAATCCGAATATGGTTCCAAAATTTTTCTCGGCCATTTTATGTATTATTTTTCGATTCCCCGGTCATTTCACCGTGGAAAATATCTAATGACGGGGGAATCGAGAAATAATACATAAAATGGCCGAGAAAAATTTTGGAACCATATTCGGATTGTAGCTTATGGAATTCCCCATCATTACCGATATGTTTCACGACAGTAAGCATGCATTTTCATTGAGAAAATTGCAGCGGACAAAAATTTCATTTTCATTCCGCCCGAGGTCTATTCAGGCCTTAAGGTGTGACAAATTACTTTCGGTGCCAATTATTGCTTATTCCATAGTGTCGTACAGTGGCGCAACCACAGGAGGGGTTAAAGCCCCTCCCAGGACCAGGAATTAAGAAATGAAAAATTGCAAAATGAAATATGAAAAAATGCATTTAACTGCAGAAATTATTATAATTCGTTGGTCTATACAAGTAGCAACATCCTTACCAGTCGAAGAAAATATATAAAATTTGATCGACAAAAATCGTGAATCTCTGAATTTGTACAGGTTTATTTGGGACGGGCTCTTAGTGAAAATTAAAAAAGTCTAGACCGATAGGCAGTCCGCAAGTAAGTGAAATACCGAATTTTCTAGTTCTGAGACTGCAGTCGTACATAATTTTGAAATTCGTCAATTCGACATGAAATTTCGTCAATTTAGCATAAAATTTCGTCTATTTGAATTGGAAATTTTACAACATGTTTTTGAAATTTGCCAATTTATAACGGAAATTCGTAGACCAGATTTTAAGTTCGCCAATTTTTTAAGAAATGAGTTAATATAATTTAGAAATTCATCAGTTTGTAATCGAAATTCGTCAATTTGAAAAATCGTCAATATAGTTTAAAATTCCTTATTTTGATTTGGAAATTCGCGAATTTGGCATGGAAATTAACCAATACATATTAATTAATAAAAAAATCGTCAACGTGATTTGGGATTCCCATTGACACGGAGTTTCGTAAATTTGAAATTCGCTAACGTGTTTTGGAAGTTGGTGAACATGATTTTGAAATAGAAATTCGTCAATTAGAAATGGAAATTCGCCAATATGATCTTGAAAATCGACAATTTGGAACGTGTTTGTATCAAAAAAGGCATAATTTTTAATTTTATCTTAAGGCATGAATCGGCGGCATTAGTTTGGTACTTCTGATCCTGCGGGCTGACTACGTTTAGTGCCCTTGGTTAATGAGCATTCATATTTGAAACAAATATTGTTCTCGGCAGTTGGGGGCGCTTTTGTCACGGGGGACCGTGTTCCAATGAACACATGGAACACCGTACGTTACGTTACTGCCTTTCCCTTAGTAAGAGCCTAACATTTCATTTTTGCTATGATACTCTATTTTCTGTGTTTGATCATTTCATGGCTTAAACATTAGAATAAAGGATCCGTCACATAAAGGTCTCTCTGAGAAGTAAATGGAATTTAACATGATAAATTAAATTTAGTTTTCCGATTTACCTGAATGAAAGTGATATTTTCAGTTTTCCGAATATTTTAAACCCACAGCAAGTGTATTAATTAGTCAAATTAAATTTAATGAAAACTTTTTCATGATGACTTTGAACAACGTTTATCATTTTGCTGAGCTACATTTTTCCTAAACCATGACCGTCTCTAGCACTAAGTACAAAGCCAGCGTTAAAAACAATCGTAGTTTTGCGAGTTGGATGTACCTAATCACGAGTAAAAATCTAACACGTGCAGATGCTACTTCGTTAAAAGGCGAACAAGGTCATTCTCAATGGTATTTTCTTAAAATTTTTATCTGCAATTTTCCAAACAATATTTTTTGAGCCAACAATTTAAAACGACGGAGAATCTTAATTGCTAACCCCCCTGGCTACGCCCATGGATAACCCTCTCAATGTTCGACTCCGGGACGGGTGATAACGACAACACTCCTTCGACCCACGGCCTACGCTATTGTAACTTTTTCTCTAATGGCGACATAGGAAGAAGATAAATTGCAATGACCAAAAGTCTAAATTATAGAAACCCTAACGATTATGCAATTGCTTGGTGCGCATTGTAAGTAGCGCACTTCCATTCTGTCCTCATTCTTTTCTCATTGCATTTTCTAGGCCCTGAAAGTCCGTTAGAATTAAGCACATGACAAACTGTAGTTAATTAATCTAATTCAACGATTCTGTTTTAAAAAAAATTCCCAATTACCATTCCCAAGAGTGATTCAGAAATGGCTCTTCATGTAAATAACTATAAACGAACGTGCCGATTACGAAACATTTGACTCGCGTTTTCAAGACGATATAAGTTACGAAAAAAGGTGCATCGAAAGTAAGCTTGAAACACCACTATAGCATCATTACTGATTTAGGAGCACGATCACCCAGCTTGCGGAGGCAAGTTCTAATGTCCAGTAATGTGGATAGACTTAGCCCCCTCCAAGACAAGATCCTGGTTGCGCCACTGGTGTCGTAAGATTGTAAAATTCATTGCGAAGTTGGGCAGTATTGTATTGCGTCTTCGATCCTAGTATTTTCAGTGACTGGTGATCCGACTTTATCCCAGGGACGCCGTAAAATTCGAATGCTGATGTATAGGCATTTAACTACTCTCGCCCAAAATCAATGATCTTAGCGATGGATCTTAGCTGTGGATCTGAAGATAAAATTAAACAAGACCAAAGTCCTTAAGGTACGTGTTCGTAGAGACGATTCATGTGATGATCGCTCAGCCATCGTAGTTTTGCATTCAATTCCGAGCCTTATTTGCATATTTTTTTAATAGTGCTTCTTTCCTTGTGTCGACTATGACCTAAAACAACATCTCTGTATAGAAAATAAGCGCGTATAGTGCTCAGAACCAGTGGTTTAACTGCGATCGCTGAGCGATCATCACATGAGTCGTCTCTACGAACACAAACCTTTAGTCTGACTGGAAATCCAACTCAGTGATCAAAACCGGCCTAAATGGCATTTGAAGTATAGAATACAGTAATTTCTTTATGCACGATCTACGCTATCTAGGGTGCCTCAACGTGCCTATGAGTCACATGTGCCCACAGCGTTCCACACCGTTTACGTCTAGGATTTTCGGATGCCAGACATGGTGGCAATGTCGTGGTGGTAAAAACCGGTCTTACAGTGTTAAAGCCGCTACAGACAGCATGTCCTTTAGGTTGTCTAATTGGACAGTACCTACACATAACATAATGAAACAAAAACGAGACCGAGTTCTAATCGTGCGAATAGCACGATGAGTGTATACCCTATACCCATATGTGCGTAAAACCGGAAATATTCAATTTCATTTTTTTAAGGGGAAGGGGGTAGATGGGTCGAATCTCGCACATCTTTAATATCTTATAACGGCATCTAACAGCTATCATTTGATACCAATTAGAAGTTTTTCGCGACATTCTAGCAAAAGATATGGCTGAATATAACTTTGTAGGGAAGGTAGGGGTAGGGGTAGTCGGACGTTCTCCACTTTGCACCAACTTCAAGCATATGTCACAATTAGGTATTGATGAAAATTTCAGGTCGCTAGCGATATTCTGTTGAAAAATATTGACGAATTAAACTATCACGGAGGGGTCATTTGTACGGGAGGTAGGGGAACCCTTAGTCCGATTTGGCCCATTTTCAATACCATCCAAGCTTTTATCAAAACAATCATCTGACCTAAATTTAAAAACGCTAGCTTCATTATTTCGGGACTTATCGTGCGAACTGACAGACACACGGACGGACAGACAGACAGACAGACAGACGGACATGGCTTATTCGAATCAGGGACCGACCCTGATCATTTATATATATACTTTGCCATACCTCCGGTGGTTCCTTTGAGGTGTTACATAAATCGTCGTAACAAAAACAATATACCCTATACCATCTTATGGGTATAGGGTATAACAAAAACAATATACCCTATACCATCTTATGGGTATAGGGTATAAATATGCGCATTGTCAAATTTTTGGATTAATACGAAATATTCGGGTAATTCTAAAAATGCCTTTTTTGATATACAATGCAGATGGTTCATTTTTATACAAATTAATATATCTCCACCGAACAATATCTACACTGGATAATACTTATTCCGTTCAGTAAATAAATTTAGTTGTTGAAAATTTTATTTATTTATTTTCCTCGGATTTCTTTTAACATTATAAGAAATGCTGAAAAGCACCTTATTAAAGGCACCGTATAGACTGGAGGACTGGAGTTAATTTTATGCCGCCAGAACTTAGTCTGAAAGTCCTCTACACATAACGTGGAAACCACAAACGGTTGAACGGGAGAGCGAAATTCTCTCTATGCTGTATAAAAGCATTGCTGCCGTTATGGCGGTATCGCGAACATCCCTCGTTGCATCAAACTAGCCAAGTGCTTTCTGTTGGATGCCCAAGGCATTTGGAAAGTTACAGTTACCGAAAAGTGGCAAACTTTCGCCAATTCCTATATCAAATCTGAAGCCGATATAATTTCAAATGAAGATCTCAAATACCATTTGGCGAATCGGCAAGCGAAAGTGACGTTGGTCATACCCTACGTACCTACATTGCAGTTTTCGGAGCAGCGCGACTATCTGATATGCAGCGGCATATTAGGTTCTATTGTGGGAAATCTAGAATGCTGTAGATTTTACTGTACGTGTTTCTTATGTTAGACTACAGGTAAAAAATGCTGTAACCTGTAATGTGTAGCAAAACCACTTGTAGCAAGTGACTTTCTTCTACCTTCTGTGCTTTATATTTGACGGATAAATGTGGAGCGTGTTTCTCAAAGCAAGATTATTCGAACGATTTTGTAATAATGGCAAAAGGACAATTTTGAAAAAGTCGTTTTTGATATGGGTGCTAAGCAACTGTGCATATACAGGGTGTCCCGCAACTGGTTAGCCATAGACCAAGGGTAGACTCTACAGGATGTTCTAGGAAAAATCCGCCAAAATTATTTCTCTAGCTTTTACCGTTGAGGAGTAATTGCCTTTTTTGTGATTCTTGTCAAAAAGCACGACTTTTTTGTAAAAACTCCTATTTTCTAGCTTCCACTTTAGCCAAATCAATATTTTTCATATTCTTCTGAAAATGTGAACCTTGCAGATTTGCCACTTCAATGTATCGTTACGAAATTCGGGTTTAATTTTGACATTAAAAGTTGAAATTGACATTTCTGCAAAATTCAAAACATCGTATCTCGAAAGATACGAAACCGTTCGAAACGTTCGATATGTCCTTTTATTGGAAATTTTGTGTACTTTCAGAAGAATATGAAAAATATTGATTTGGCTAAAGTAGAAGCTAAAAAAAAAAATAAATAACAGGCGCGACAATCCAACATTGGATTAAGGCCGCAGGATGTGTTAGTGAAATCCTATTTCCAAGATCTTATCTGCTTTTTGATGAGGTAATGAGATCAGCATCACGCTCAGCAGTGTTATTTATCCCCATAAATGGGTACTCGTTTAACATCTGAGTGAGATCATAGTCCGTCACAAGCTCGTGAGTTCGAAAAACACCATGGAACACGGTGAGATTCGAACTTATGACCCTGTGCACCGAAGGTGCGCGCACTAACCGCTAGACCAGCCAGACTACAGACTAAAGTAGAAGCTAGAAAATATGAATTTTTAGAAAAAAGTCGTGCTTTTTGACAAGAATCACAAAAAAGGCAATTACTCCTTAACGGTAAAAGCTAGAGAAATAATTTTGGCGACATTTTTCCTAAAACATCCTGTAGAGTCTACCATTTGTCTATGGCTAACCAGTTGCGGGACACCCTGTATAGCATGCAGGAATGCTACAAAAAATAACGGTCTAGAGTGATCCAAAACAAATTAATTCAGCAAAAAGAGGATATTTATTTTAAAATACTGTTGAAGGCATATCCTTATTACAGGGGTTATGGTGTAATTTACATGTTGTGGTATTATTGTGTTTTATAATATTTCAAAAGTAATTCATCAAAATAATTCGGGAGGATATATAGTGTAGTTCCGAGGTGATTTCAGATTGCAAAGTGTGGTGGAGAAAATTTTTGTTTTGTTTCTTATGTTTTTTGGGGTGCTGAGCTCGAACCCGGAGCTTCCCACCAAAATTTCGTTGCGGAACAGGATCAAAACCGCGAAAAAACCCAAAATTTTCGGAGTTTTCCCGTTTTTTTGTTTATAACTCCGAAAGTGTACATTTTTCCGAAAACCTGTCCATGAAAATATTAGAGAAAACATAACTGCGGGTCCAACGCGCCATTAATCATTAAAATGTGTTAAGCGGTGTTGCTACAATTGATAGTCATTTTTTTGGCGTTTTTTGCAATTTTGACCCTGTTTTGCAACGAAATTTTGGTGGGAACTTACAGATATAGGTTCTGCACTCCAAAATACACAATGTACAAGATAAATGCAACTTTTACGACCAAAAATAAAAAACCGTTCAATCTCAAAATTTTTTTCATAAAATGGAACTATGTTAAAAATGGCAAATTTAAATTATCCACTGTAGTAATACCGCTTAACAGATTTTTAATATTTATGTCTCTTTGGACGCGCAATTATGTGCTTTCTAAAATATTCATGGAGAGTTTTTCGCAGAAATAAATAATTGCAGAATTAGGGGGCGAATAACGGAAAAACAGCAAAACTTTTAGGGTTTTTCACGATTTTGACCCTGTTCCGCAACGAAATTTTGGTGGGAAGCTCCGGATTCGCGCTCAGCACCCCAAAAAACATAAGAAACAAAAAAAAATTTGTCTCCACCACATTTTGCAATCTGATGTACTAGGTTTATCACGTAGTAACTACACTAATATGAAAATGTAAGTTAATGATAAGAAAAAATAATAAAAATTCATAAAAAAAAGAAATGTTGCATTCATTCAAAGAAAAGCTTCTTAATTTGACTGATTCTAATGTGAATAAGTACAATTTCCGTATTTCCTCATTGTTTCTAGAATTAATGACTTCGATAAGTGCAGCTAGTGTACTCAAGTTAGGTTGGTAGTATTTCCTTATTAATCGGCTATTTATTGGGAGAAGAGGATATACCACATACCGGGTGGGCCACGAAAGACCTACCAATTTGAACGACGTATAGCTTTTTTATTTTTTCTTTTTTTCTTTTTTTTTCTTTTTACAGATTATAATTTAACTCTTGGAAATTTATAATGAGTTCATACAGTACACAACAAAGAGTTAAAATTATCGATTTTTTCTTTTCTTGTCAACGATCTATTGACACAGCGAAAATGTCGCCAATATTTTAATTCAAGATCAGCTCCCACAGCGTTCATGATTAGAAGTTTGGTCGACCGTTTTGAGGAACAGGGCTCAGTGGCCGACCGTCCGGGAAGAGGTCCTGTCCTAGTCTAAATATTCGCACTGAGGACCTGGTGGAAGCTGTGCGGCACATTGTTGCAAATGACCAATTTGTCTCAATTCGTCGTCGTTCGACCCAATTGGGCATGTTCAGAACAACATTGCGGAGAGTTTTAAAGTTGGATCTTAAGATGCACACATACAAAATTCAAATTGTGCAAACTCTGCTACCCGAGGAGCACCAACAACGCGAAATTTTTGGCGAACATTTGATTTCAAAAAATTCAGATTTCCGTTGGCAACCTCGTTCACCAGATTTAACTGCGCCCGACTTTTGTTTATGGGGATATTTAAAAGACAAAGTGTATATTAATAAACCAGAGACTATTAGACAACTAAAGCAGAATATTCGAGACGAAATACGGATCCTGCAACCAGAAACATTACGTGGTGTAATGGAAAATGCCCTGAAAAGAGCCCACGTCTGTATCGAGCGAAATGGTGTACATTTGTCTGATGTCATCTTTCATACTTAATTTCCATAAAATGTATTTCACATATAAAAAAAATTAAATAAAACAATTGGTAATTACAAGAGTTATACGCGTTTAAAATTGGTAGGTCTTTCGTGGCCCACCCTGTAGAATACTCATGTGACAAGTATTTGAGGGTCATTTGATATGACACTAGTCTGGAGAGGTCATCTCAGTTCTAGCTATACAGAAGCTATACGGGAAACGAGTATAGATTGATCGATAGCGAAGGAGATTGAGAAAATCCCAGAGCAATTTACAAGGATACGAATCAGAGCAAAACGATATTATGAAAGCAGCTGTTAGTATATGCAAAATGTCCTTAACGGGACCAGCCCGTCACGTCGATTGTTTTTATTTTCTAACATTTTTAAGTTTAATTCACAAAAAAAAAAACAGTTTTAATACTCTCATACTGAACAAACACCACCTTCTAAAATAGACTTTGTTTTTTATTGAATGAATCCCAAATCCAATATGGCCGGTAGAATCTCGTATATTTAGTATGCTTTTTGCATCCCCTGTTGGGACACATAATCGGCTATACGCAATGACAGAAAAAAATCATTCCAAATCAACCTTGTGATTTCTCCATATAAAAAAGGAGACATCCGACAAAGTCAGTCCCTTGGGTTCAGGAAGTGGGTATAGAGGCATACACATTTTTACGAGTATAAATAGTATTCTAGTCGACAATTTTTTGTATCCTCCAATAGCATTGAAATCGTATCCGGTGCTGAATGAAGACAGCTTGTAACCCATTATTTGGACCATTAGCGATGACGAGGAGATGACCCTTTTATTTCTGCAGGAAATAGTTTGAGATGTTTCTAAAATTGGGTTTCAATTGGATTTTGATTTTTCAGTAGTTTATTTTTAGGATTGACGAATTTATATTTAAAAACTTTTTTCCAGGCTCTAATATATAGACTTGCATTTCATTTCAAATACCAATCAAAGCAAAGCTCTAATATTTTTCATGATGTGGTCAAATGATTGATGGTTCACAACTTTATGTGAATATCGAATATATGTCGGTGAATTATAATATCCTGCCACTGGTGTTAATATCAAAAGCCGCGACCTTCTACATCACTAACAAGTTTCGATTTCTGGGATTGGTTTCCAGTAGGTTTAAGCATGACGCAAGCATCGATTGCCATAATATTTGACTGTGTAGTGTACTAGGATTCGTGACATGTTTATTATTATAGCAAATTCGCGCAAATCACGCAACCCATTCTGATAGCTAAAATTTTGATGGATTCTCATTCGAATAACAAACCATAACACCGCTTACATAATTCGTTAATATACATGGCTTCAAAATGAATTGAAATACATATACATACATATTCCGAATTTGCAGAAACCGCCAAATGAAATTTCCACTAATGCTAAAATATTACGTGTTCAATACACAGGAGCAGCGTCAATTTTGTGGAGTATCGTGGAATAGGGTTTGTTCATAAATCAAAGTTTGAAGTGTGCACAAAATAGAGCAATATCCATTCAATGAAATTTAATAGACTTGGAAGAGCCAAATTTTCCTCCATTTTATGGAAATAAGTTCAAAATTTGTGCTTAATTTATAAAGATCCAAAATTACGATGATTTTCTAAACTAACCGCTACTTAATTAACATACATTGCGAATTAACTGATGGTTAGATTACCATGGACATGAATGTAGTGCTGAAAGCTAAAAGCAGCGCAGACCTTATGGATTAATTTTAATTCATTCAATTACATAATATGAAAATAGGAAACAGCGAATGGTATTAAAATTTTTGCATGATGATGAATTTTAATGCAATCTCTAATACGTATTAACACGCCCTTGACATCACCCTCTTCAATAAACTATCCCCACAACCAAATCAATAATTTCACAAATTTTAATTTCACGAAATCACCTTCCACCACATTGTGCTGAATCAAATGTAGCTGGGATTATGTACGATTTACCGATTAATTAGCTGTCGACAAAAAGTGCCACCGCCATGAAATTGTGAGGATTATCGACCGCTCTGTAGTGGCAAAGTTACATTTAAATCCCCGCAGGAATTTTTGTGTCAGCTAAGTGGCATGTTTGTAAAGTACTATTCGATATAGTACCCAGGCTGATAGTATTTTCGAGGGCATTGTATATGGATAATGGATGTGATATCAATTTAACCCAGAGGGTTGCAGCGGAATAGTGGATGTATAGTTTGTACAGTGCTTCATAAAAGGACACCAACTGTGTGCATCAAACAGGATTGTGATGTTTGGGAAATTGGTCTCTGTCCGATAGTGCTCAGGAAAATCGGAACTAGTGGTTTAGTATAGGTACTTTCATTTCTCTGATGTCAATGAGGGATACTATTTCATTTTCGATAAAAGAAAAGTTTTTGGGGTTTGCATAAACTAAATTGAGTTATATGCAATTTAAATCCAGTGAGTAAATGCCATGCATTAATAAAGGGCAGTAAATTGTTGAAAATCATCGTTGCCTTTCAAAATATTCTTACGGACAAAAGTATCGACTCAACCTATAATCGCGTATATTTGTACGTGTTTTTTTTTTAAAGTACGGTAGTTATCTATAAAAATCGTATGTGGTTCAAACATGGGCGTAGCCAGGAATTCGCTCAGGATGGGGCAAGTATGCAATTTTTCAACATTATGATTTTCTTAGAAGTTGAAATTGTCGGTGACGAAAATATTGTTAGGCAAATTTTAAAACAGTCTGCTGTAGTGGTTACTGCGCGCACCTTCGGTGCACAGAGTCATGGTTTCGAGACTCACCGTGAACGAATTTAGTTTATGGTGTTTTTCGAACTCACAACCCATGTGACGAAATATGATCTCTATGATAGGAATAAATAACATTGCTGAGCGTGCTGTTGATCTCAACACCTCAACAAAAAAGTAGCTAAGATCTGGGAAATTGGATGTAACTTAGATATCTGTTACCTTGGTCCAAAGATGGACTGTCAGGCCTTTTAATTTTAGAGCCAAATTGTAACAAAGGACAGTTAGTGTAGTCATTAGGTGATTTCAGATTGGCAAGTGTGGTGCAAACAAATTTTTTTTATGTTTTTTGGGGTGCACCAAAATTTTGGAACAGGGTCAAAACCCCAAAAAAAAAAAACAAAATTATCTGAATTTTCGCATTTTTTGACTCATAACTCCGAAAGTGTACATTTCTCCGAAAGCCTGTCCATGAAAATGTTAGAGAATATACATAATTGCGGGTCTAACGCGCCATTAATCTTTAAAATGCGTTTAGGGGTATCACGGTTTTACATTTTTACAGCTTTCAGAGTTGGCAATTGGTTGCCCACTCTCAGAGTTGTAAAAATACAACTTAAATTTACATTAAATATCGCATTTAAAATTACAACAAAGTATGTATTTTATGTCGTGCTCTGTGGCCGTGATCGTTCGGTCGCCACTCTGTGAAATAGACACTCATATAGAAACGAATTTCCAAACTCGGCACGACTCGTCGCAAGTTTATTATTCAGAAGAAGATGATAAGAAATATTCTTATCGTAGAATAATAAACTAACAATGCGACTAGGAAGTGGTATGGCTGACAACCGTATCACACTTCGAATTCAGTTGTCTTTGTAACGTTGATGACTACATACGGTAGTCATCAATGCACCATGCTCCACTAGGAGTTACGGTAATGAAGAGAGATGTATTTAAAAAATCTCGAGAACCGCATTGGGTGGTTTCAAATTGTAAGACGAAACCGGACGCGTAAACTTGCAAGACAAGAACCATCGTTCTTACAATGCGAAATGCACAATGCTTGTCTGCTGGCCACTACAAAAGCTCTCGCCGTCCGTTTATTAGCAACAAACAAACGAACGGCGAGAGCTTTTGTAGTGGCCAGCAGACAAGCATTGTGCATTTCACATTGTAAGAACGATGGTTCTTGTTGTGCAAGTTTTCCCGTCCGGTTTCGTCTTACAATCTGAATCCACCCATTGACTGAATGGATAAAACACCTAAAATAATCTTACAACTTTGAAATTTGGAACAAATTAGCTCTGAAATAATTGCAGTTTAAATGAGTTAACGAAAATCGCAGAAGCGACTAATCATGAGCGATTGCGAATCCATAAATCCTTAAAAAGTAAATATATAGTTTTCTTAGCACATAATGAAAAAACTTAATGGCGCAATTAACTGACATTGAACCTTGTCACACGTCGGGCCTCCAATTGTCACGGATAGCGGCGTCGTCGTCTTTTTTTTTACCGTAATCATCCCCCCCACTGGCTACGCTCATCTTATAAAATTAAATAATAAAAATAATTCATATTCCGGTTAAAACCCAAACAAATAAACATCTGTTCGGGTTAAAAACCGAAAAACAAAATGAAAATAACACGATTGTCCGTTTTGAAAGTACCGGGTTTCAGTCTAACGAAATCTGAAATCTACTTATAGTCCAGTCAAAATATCCCAATTCAGGCGCCTAAATAGAAAAAAAATAGAGTAAGGCTAATTAGGGTTGGTAATGGGGGGGGGGTCCTTGATCGGAGCGACTCAATGTTTCACCCAAAATGAACTTATTTTGGATACTTACAGAAAATTTCATGGCTGAACTTGCGTTTTTCCCAGAGTTATGGAGCTTTTAAAAAAGGTCAACATTGAAAATATTTTAATTAATTTTTTAGTCTATCGCCGAATTTTCCGATTAAATTCTAATGTACATATT
The DNA here is from genome assembly GCA_949715475.1 of Microchrysa polita. Classification (NCBI taxonomy): domain Eukaryota; kingdom Metazoa; phylum Arthropoda; class Insecta; order Diptera; family Stratiomyidae; genus Microchrysa; species Microchrysa polita. Next base: position 32,089,830 of record OX454417.1, on the reverse strand, counting down.
ATATATCATTGCAAAGGAAATTTTATGTAGTTTTATCGTCCTCACACAATTTTTCTGCCGGTTTTAAAATAGCCGAAAAAACGGGAAAAATACTCCCCATTCCCCCTTTTTTAAGGTTGCGCACCTCCAATCGGTGGGGACTTTTTTCCCATCCCCAACCATCCTGCAAAAATCCAGCGATGTAGAATTTTGGCCGTTCGATAGCCATATTTTGGCTTACTTTTCTTCAGCTATTGTTGAAACAATTGAATATGTTTTTTTTTTTATTTGAAACCGAATCCTCAAGAGATAGTTGTAGTTCGTCTAGTTCCATTCTAAAATTTAGTTTTTATCACTTAGAAAACTTAAACCAATGCTAAGTATGAACGGCCATATTAATGACTTCTGTGTCTTTTTACAAAGTGCACATCAGCAATACCCTTTATTTTTTAAGAATGATAGAACTTCAAATTGAAAAAAAAAACACACAAAATATTACATTTGAATCAATTTTTTTTTGTAATTCATTTCAGTATACCTGACAAATCATAATGTTTAGACTCACGACTGAAAACCCGCATTCAAATTGTCAAAATTTACTTCGATTATCAATCGTCGATTCGCGCAACTTATAGACGACTTTTTATGGTATATCGTCGTCAATCCGTCGAATTGTGAATAGATTTCGTACGACGGACTCTCTAAATGATGCAATAACACCAACACGTCAAAGAAACCATCAAATCAAATCAAAATTTGGTGATAAATTGATTTCAAGCAATGGGCCTGTCAATTGACCTTCATGGTCGTGCGATTTGGCACTTCTCGATTATTTCCTGTGTGGTTACGTTAAATCATAGGTTTATTCTGATATACCAGCAACAATTGACGCCTTGGAGGCCAACATTGTTCGTGTTATTGGTGACATACGGCCAGAAGTACTCGAGAAAGTGATCCAGAACTGGACGTCAAGAATGCGCTTCGTGGAGAACAGCCGCGGTGGCCATATGCCTGAAATCGTTCTCAAATGTCAATGTCATACATTTATCATTCCAATAAAAAAAAACCGACTAAAAGTTAATATTTTGTGTCTTTTTTTTTCAATTTGAAGTTCTATCATTCATAAAAAACCACCCTCTACATAACCAAAAAAAAACTAAAAGCTTAATATGCACAACTAGAAAGTTGAGGCTTTAGTAGGAGAACGCTCTAGATTAGGTCACAAGATGAGTTCACATATCTTTTTGCTGCGTTCGTATGAATAAGTAAGCAGATATCCTGATTTGCATTTTGCCATACAGACTTGGCACAACAAACGGTATACACTTTACGTACCCGTTAGACATAATATCTGCGAATATGGTTTTTGCATATCATCCTGTCAGCTACACGTCTTAATGTTAAAGACTCGTGCGTACATAAACACAGCCTCAACCGTTTTGTGTTTGCTTAACATTGTAAAATCGTCCATTTTAAAAGGAATCGGCCTCGGCATACTACGAGTATATAAGAATATAATCGTATGTATGCTTGTCTCTGTGGTGGTACCACCTAGTATAGTACAATTAGTCCAAAAAAAGGTCAAAAAGGCTTAGATGACAATTGTACGCAGTAAAAAATTACACTAATTTGCTCGTCAGGTTTTTTGGAAATATCTGGAAAATGATGAGTCTGACCCGATTTGTACATACCCATTGGTACAAACTTTTGGTCATACATTCCTTAGACTACAATTAACTGCCATAATGACGTTTTAAGAGATAATTATTTTTTTTCGCATTTTTTTACCCTATACCCATAAGGTGGTATAGGGTATACTGTTTTTGTTACGACGATTTATGTAACACCTCAAAGGAGCCACAGGAGGTATGGCAAAGTATATACACTACAGCCTCGCTATGCGTCGTCCCGCTTTGCGTTTTTTTCGGTTTGCGTCGTCCATTAACTGCCATAATGACGTTTTAAGAGATAATTATTTTTTTCGCATTTTTATACCCTATACCCATAAGGTGGTATAGGGTATACTGTTTTTGTTACGACGATTTATGTAACACCTCAAAGGAGCCGTAGTCTGGCTGGTCGAGCGATTAGTGCGCGCACCTTCGGTGCACAGGCTCATGAGTTCGAATCTCACCGTGTTCCATTGTGTTTTTCGAACTCACGAGCTTGTGACAGACTATGATCTTTCATTCAGATGTTAAAGGAGTACCCATTTATGGGGATAAATAACACTGCTGAGCGTGATGCTGATCTCATTACCTCATCAAAAAGCAGATAAGATCTTGGAAATAGGATGTCACTAACACATCCTGCGGCCTTAGTCCAATGTTGGATTGTCGCGCCTGTTATTTATTTTTTTTTTCAAAGGAGCCACAGGAGGTATGGCAAAGTATATATGTATGTATATATCAATCATCAGGATCGGTCCCTGATTCGAATAAGCCATTTCCGTCTGTGTGTCTGTCAGTTCGCACGATAACTCCCGTTATGAAATTTTTGTCAGATGACTGTTTTGATAAAAGCCTGGATGGTACTGAAAATGGGCCAAATCGGACCAAGGGTTCCCCTACCTCCCATACAAATGACCCCTCCGTGATAGTTTAATGCGGCCATATTTTTTTGACAGAACATCGCTAGCGACCTGAAATTTTCATCAATGCCTAATTGTGACATATGCTTGAAGTTAGTGGAAAGTGGAGAAGGTCTGACTATTCCTACCCCTACATCCCCCACAAAGCAATATTTCGCCATATCTTTTGATATATGATATGAAATTGAATTTCGGTTTTACGCGCACTCTAGGTTTGTACATGAGTATATAGGGTATACACTCATCGTGCTATTCGCACAATTGGAACTCGGTCTCGTTTTTTTTAGAATTGTGAAATGAAAAAAATTGAAATTGGCTGCATTCAGCGAACGAAAAATGTAGCAGAAAAGTTTTATTCCAATTGGATTCTCATTTCATATATAGATTATTCAGTAGGTAAAGGGTTTGGTGGCGGTTAAATTCTTGTAGCATTTCCATATAATTTCTTTCACTGAATGCTGCCATTTGGTCGATTTCTGATTCACTTTATGGGAGATACACTTATATTTTTGTTCGAATGGTGCCGTTTTGGAAAATGTCAAGAGGGGTGAGCAGGGCCGGATTTCCCATATTGGCACCCTACGCAAATGCATACGAAGCTTTGGTAGACATATTATTTCAAAAAGTTTAAAGGCGGCGATGGATTATTATCAACTATCTTTCTGATAGACAATTAATCCTTCTTAAAACTTAAAGGTACATTTTCAAAGCTGGGGTAAATCAAACAATATGGTTGACTGGAGGAAACGTTTTTATCTTTCGATTTTTAGGGTTTTTTAGAATTTTTTTTTTTCAAAAAACCCTTATGAAATCGATTTTTTTTCTGTCCGTCCGTCTGTCCGTCTGTCCGTCTGTCTGTCTGTCCGTCTGTCCGTCTGTCCGTCCGTCTGTTCACCAAATAACTAGCGAGCGGCTCAACCGATTGTCATGAAATTTGGTAGGAATATGTAGAATGGTTACAGTATTTGGCACATATACCTTAGAGGTTGGTAGGAAGAAGTTAACAGGGTGTCCCGAACGTTTGAAAAAAGTCGACTTTTTTAGTTTTTATCGGAGATTGACATATGGGTATTTAAATCAAAGAACTAAACGAGTACATCTCACATCAGGTAAAATTTTCCAGTATCGAGTTACGGTAAAAAAATTATTGGCGTTCAAAGCTAAACTTCCTTATCGACCTCCGTTTTTCTAAACCGTTATAGGAATCGATATGAAACTTTGCACAAAGATTGGTCAGTATGGCTTTATATACGTTAAATATTAAGACTGTTGACTTTTGCTAAGGAAAAGTAAATAACAGTAAATTTGTAAAATTTGAATTTGATCGTGTGTAGCCCCTTTTAGGTTTCCAAATATAAAAATTCTGCTAGGGATTTTTAGAAAATTACATAGGGAATATGTCTACGAATTTTCATTCGAATATCTGTATCCAAACCTGAAATATAGCAAAGTTAGTATTTAGTAAGGACCTTTCACAATGCAAGGGAAGCCTCTTAAGCATTTCTTCAATGCATATCTTTTAACTTGATGAAACAATGAACATGAAATTTGGTGGATATGCATAGAATGGTAATAGTGTTTGCCACAAATATTTTTGAAGTTTGTAGGACCAAGTTAACAGGGTGTCCCTGAATAGCTGCAAAAGTAGACTTGTTCAATACTCATAGGAAAGCTTGCATGGGCTCTTATGTCAGGGGACACAATGGAATCATTTCATATAAGTTGCTTTTCCTTGATTAAAAAAAGAGTAACAGTAGTTTTACAGCCAATAATTCAGTTCATATATAAAGCCAAGCCGGCCTTATGTTTGCCTGAGTTTCCTTTTGCTCAAAGGCCATCAGAAATCTTAAATCGAAAAATGCCTGTAGATTTGCCTTGGAGTACCTACTTTTATACAAACTGGGTAAATAGCGCTAGCGCCTTTCATACTGTCCCACCTTTAATTAGACCAATCCAAAAATAGATTTACAGAAAGCATTCCACTAATGCTTCGTATACTAAACGAGAGATTGTGGACCCAATCGATCGGCCGAGAAATCGTCAGGTTTGTGGCGCCCTTAAGTTTAATAAAGACCAAAGCATAAACATAATCCAGAAATTGCATTTCCACATAGAAAATATTGATGATGATGATTCGAAAACGAATGTGCTAATTAGAATTGTGTACTACTTTTTCTTAATTAAAGGTTACATGTATCTTTGGAACGCAGTCAATTCCTGAAGTGGGAATCTGATATTATGAGATGAGCTCCCAACTAAATTCTTAGCTGATTTCTATAAAGATACAGGTGACATTTTGTGTCGTGAGTGAACGTTGTGGTATTTTTTCAATTCAATTCAATTCAGTTTTATTGCAAACATAGAATTCTTGTCGCAGGTCTGCGTTTGTATAAAAATATCCCGTTAACTTGTGATTAGAACACGCGTGAAATTGATGGCATTATATACATTCATACTTGTATGGTCGGGTACTATGGCCTGCATTAGTATTCTTACATCATACTAATTCAGCAGTTAAAAAAATATAATCTCTTAAGCAACAAACAAATTTGTAAAAATAAATTAAATTAAAAATACGGGGTTCGGCGCCCCTAAACCTGGCGCCCGGGGCGACCGCCCCGCTCGCCCCACCCTAAAGCCATTCTAGTCAGTCGCCATCATGATTTGGTGTAAAGAGCAGCGGGCCTTCGCCGTCGAGAGCTTCTTTTCTAACGGTCGCTCACTAGGGATATGATCGCGGATTTTTTTAAATGAACGTTAGGACGTGTGGTTTCAGTCACAGATGGAGCCATAGCAAACACTGCACGAGGCTGAATAAATTTTTGCGACAACTCTTCCTCGACCACCTCCTCCCTCAGATGCGATTTCCCATGACCGGCACGCTCTCGAGATTTGCTCCATGCGATTTTTTTATGTGGTTATTTGAAATCCCTGGCTTATGTCGATCGACCACGGACCATAGCTCACCTAAAAACCTTTAATTCGCTAACATACCGATTGATATGCTGCAAAGAGTGGAGACGAACTTCAAAAATCGACTTAATCAGTGTATGCACAAAGGGGGTCGCCATTTAACCGATGTCATTTTCATGCCTGTATGGAATATTGTATTCTCTAATAGAAAGAATTAAAACAATAACTATGAAGTACCTACTTTTGTTTTTATTGACCCTTCAAATAAGTTAGTTTCTCTGGCGCCCCCTACAGTTATAAGGAAAGTGTTCGAAAATATGTTTAAAGGCTGAAATTTTAAAACGCAATTTCTTATAGTGGACAAGTAATAGAATTGCTGACTGAAAAATCAAGAAAATATGAAAAATTGTATGCATTTGAAAGCATTTTTTTCCGGTTTTTACCGGATGAACAAACAACCGTCCGGGTTAAAACCGGAGGAGAAAAAAACCGAAAATAAACCGGTTGACCGTTTTGAAAGTATCGGTTTTCGGACTAACCGTCCGGTTTTCGACATCCCTACTTCCAACCTTAACTAGTGTCGGAGGGCGGCAATTTGGCTATTACCAAGGGCGGCAGAGAGGCTAAATACGGCCTGGGAGTGAGGGAGGTATCCTTGGTCCTTGGTCGGAGCACCAAGGATTTATGTATTTGATATAAATCAAATAAATTTTATTAGCAATATATGGCTAAGATATTATGACTCTTGGTGTATTGTTCAAGAGTTACAGTGCAAAATGTAAATCTCAAAAAATTAAGCATGAAAACTTCACTTTTTTTTAATGTTTAAGTCTAACCGTATCTGTACTGTATTATACTTTAGCTTGGACATTATCCATGCAAAAGTTATAAGATAATTTACATATGCTTTGCGGGCAACAAGAGAAAAAATGCACATACACAACATTTTATCTTGTAATGGTGATGTTTTTGACGAGAAAAGAACATTTATGTATTCCCTTCAAACATTTGCATAAGCTTTAAAAACCATTAGTAAGAAATGGTTTTTAATGAGGACGTGAGGACTTTTGAGGCAATATTTTCACAGGTCATCGCTAGATGTTTGATGGTTGAATCATCAAAATATTCTCTACTCAATGGGGGAAAATCTGAAATAATCGATTTCCGACGTATACACTAGCACCTTATGATTCATATTATATAGGCGCCACAAGTGTAAATTTATTAGTCATCGACAGACGAGGATGACAATGAAAATCAACTAAACTTAAGAGTCTTTGGTGATATACAGCAATTTGAATTCTATTATCAAAGGATACCTACTTTTTCTTCGTGTTTACCAAGTTCTTCCTGCACCGAAAATTTAATCTGACATTTACTACCGCAATTATGCTATTTACGCATCGAATTTTGCATCCTTATCTAAAGTATTTCCATTAATAACTGACGCTCACCAACATTCATCACTAATCTACGCCGACAAAATATTCTCCTGCTTCTCCTTCTCCTGCTGCTTTAGAATTTCAAAAATTTCAATTTCATTGTTACAGCCATAGAGAGAACCCATATAAATTTTATTTTAAAATCTATCATTTAACCGGATTGACCTTTCGCTCGGTCCTGTGATTTATGATCCCGTACTTATTTACAGTCTTCAAACTTTAATCGACTTTCACCATAAATCATGATTTTCTTTATTGCACAAAACACGATTTATGCAATAGTTTTTCATGCGACAACCTATTTACGAACAATCTAATCCTTTGAGCGAATGTTCCAATCTGCTATCGTATCGACCAATGTGGGTGGGTTGTGGATATGGTATGCGGATCTGGCTAGGCTATACGGCCAGAGTAAAGGCCTGAATAGACCTCGGGCGGAATGAAAATGAAATTTGTGTCCGCTGCGATTTTCTCAATGAAAATACATGCTTACTGTCGTGGAACATGTCGGTAATGATGGGGAATTCCATAAGCTACAATCCGAATATGGTTCCAAAATTTTTCTCGGCCATTTTATGTATTATTTTTCGATTCCCCCGTCATTAGATATTTTCCACGCTGAAATGACCGGGGAATCGAAAAATAATACATAAAATGGCCGAGAAAAATTTTGGAACCATATTCGGATTGTAGCTTATAGAATTCCCCATCATTTCCGACATGTTCCACGACAGTAAGCATGCATTTTCATTGAAAAAATCGCAGCGGACAAAAATTTCATTTTCATTCCGCCCGAGGTCTATACTGCGCTTAAGAGCGGAATGGAACAATGCGACGTCCAAGCAAAATGTCATCCACTCTTGAAAGATTTATGTACAACCACACATTTCGCCCTAAATTCGAAATCCCAGCGATGAAACTGAGCTGGGTGCTGCGAAATGTCGGAAATCCTATCAAACATTGTGCTAGTTAAAGACCAGGCTATATGAGAACTTTAGCATGACTAATAGTGACGGCCGCCTCTTGATGACATACTGGCTGGCTATAGAAAGGAAGCGATCTGTGACATGATGTTGACAAGTCGGTCAGAGTTGAGAAAAGATTTAGATTTTATGGTATTGTATGGTTTATTTACCAAGAGAAGCATGAAGACATTCACAGGTAAGTGGCGTGTTTATGGTGCGTGAAAAGGATTCAGGTATAAGTGAGTTTAGGTTGTAAGCTGGCGAGGAGGAGAGGGAAAATTAAATAGTAGGTAAATAACGTTCAGCATTTAAATAGAGGAAATGAAAAAAGAACGGTAAATGTTCAGCAGAATGAGGATAAGAATTTAAGGTACTGGATGAACCTCAAAGGTCAAGTTTTGTTTAAAATAAGTAACAATTTATTAAACGAGTTTAAAAAGTTAGTCCAACTATTTTTCTTCAGACGATCTATCTAACCAAGCTAAGCTAAGGTTGGACGATATAGCGAAGCAAAATAAAGAGCTTTCCGCCGGAATTAAGCGGTTGCAATCGTCACCACCTTAGGAAAGGAAAAAGTATTTGACCCTTTTCGGTAAAGGCGAAGACGGACAGACGGACTCCCCGCTCTCTTCCCCGAACAGCACAGTAGAGGACGAGGACATGACAGACACTCACTGCAACGAGCTGCAAGCGTGCCGTGCTCCGAAACCGACTGCAGCCCCTAAACCTGTAATGGATCCTAAGCCATCTGTAGCCCGCACTATCTATGCAAAAGCCAATAACAATTCCCCTACCAGTCCCACACAGCAGCACTCGGAAAACAAGTATGTACCAGTCATTTTAAGAGCCAGACAAGTGGACAACAGTCAGCCGCGTTTTACAATAACAGGGCATCGAATTTGAAACCGCATTTTGGATTTTTTGGAACGACGTTGACACCCTGATTTAGACCATTCGAGATAACGAATTGGTGTTCTTGGGAGGAGATGTAAATGGCCATTTGGGTGAATCAAATTACGATTACCAGAATTGTCATGGTGGCTTGTGAAAAATGAGAGACACCTCATCACCTACAGTAGTGGACACGGAGATAGGAAACACGAAAAGCAGATCGATTACCACCTCTGCTTCTTCTTCTTCTTCTTTTAGCGGTACAGAAAGGTGTCAACCGCTGTGAATCTATATGGACTCGATTTATAGTTCGTCGTCGTTTTCGTCCGTAATCTCCAGGGACAAAAACGTGGCAGCTGCAATGGGGTTTTCCATAGTGAGAGGGGGGGTGAGACTAGTGGGTGCAGCTGGGCATTGAAACAAATGGGCTACATCGTGTGGCGTGCCAGCGCAATTTGGGCATACGTTTTGTATATTTGGGTCTATGCGAGATAGATACGAATTGAGGCGTGAGCAGAAGCCTGACCGAAGTTGGGCTAAAGTCACTCTGGTGGCTCTCGGGAGCCTAATCTCCTCAGGCGAAATAGGTGGTGGGAGCGCTGAGAGGACTCTGTTTGTACCTAAACTCGCAATAGACCTACTCACTTCCTCAGTGTGAATCATTGCAATGAATCTTCATCGAAAGTATCCCTTTTGTAACCCTGGACCTCTCTCTCAAGGTCACGAAGGCCACGTTTGATGTTGCGTGGAGGGGGATTTTTGTCCATAAGATCACGATAAGGATGATCCTCTCGATAACAACCTACTAAATATTGTTTTGTAAGTAGTAGATTGTGGGCAGACATCAGAAGGCATCCAGTGGCTATGCGTAGAGCAGCATTTTGGCAGACTTGGATTTTGTTCCAGTTTGTGTTACAGAGACCTTGCGACCAAACTGGCGCCGCAAAATGAGCCGCTGCTCGACCCACCACTTTGTAAGTGGCTAGCATAGTCTCTTTATCTTTGCCCCAGGTGCTACCATCCAGTGCTTTAAGAATTTTGCTCCTACTGCGCATCTTTTCACATACCGCTTCCGCGTGATGAGCTGAAGTCATCATTTTCTCAAAGTGAAGCCCGAGAATTTTTGGATTTGCAACAGTAGGAACTGTTTTTTTGCCAATACGTACCCCAACCGGCCACCGACAATCACCTGACAAGGTGGTAAGGAAGGTCGCAGACGATTTGGACGCTGAGATGGTTAAGTTTCTGCTTTGAAAAAAGGCTTCTAGTCGCGCTAAATATCTATTGATATCTTCGCGCATGACATCCCTATCCTATCCTATCCACCGCTGCTTCGATTTTATTAGAAGGCTGGTAAAAGACTGCAAGGTGATCTTGGGTGTATCTGTTGTTAGCCAACATCGTTTGCTCCTGTCAGAATTTATTTTGAAAGAAGGTGAAGCAAGAAATAGAAGAACTCCCAAGCCAGTCAAAAAAATCAAGGGGCATATTCTCACAAACGACAACTTTGAACCTGTAGTAGCTCAATTCATTGATAAAATGATGGAGTGGTTTCAAAACACCAACTCCACCGAGCACAGTCCAGTTTCGCTGAAATGTCAGTAGGTGAGGCGGAAAAGGCACTTGGAGTTTCGAAAGGTCCACTCCACACGAGGAAAGAAACATGGTGGTGGAACAGCGAAACTAAGGAAGCAGAGCAAGCCAAATCGAACGCATTTAAGGCATGTACGAAATGTGAATCAAGCAGTGAAGCCGAACAGGTTCAACTTCGTGAAAATTATATGCAATGCCGGAAGAACGTAAAAATAATAATAAGCATATTGGACTTAACCATACAGGTGGGCACTGCTACCTTAAAGATATATTGTGCCATAGTCCTTCATCTTAGAAGGTCATCAACCCGGTTGATATACGCTAGAAAATAATTCAGAGAGGAGCACCTAATCATACTAGTGCTGAGTAAATCACGTCCAAGGAGTGATTCCCAGGACCTGGCCATCGCCGGACATTCCAGTAATAAATGAGTGGAGGTTTCGTCTTCCTCTAGGCAAAGACGACATTAGGTCTCCCTTGATAGACCAATTTTATGAAGATGGTAGCGGAGCCCATAGTGCCCCGTAAGAAAGCCTATTAATAGTCTGAGCTTAGTCCTGCGCATACATTTAATATCGGAGTAGCTGAATTGGCGCACTAACTCTTTAGTAACTCTTAAGCCAGGGTGCGATGACCAGTAGTTATGGCTCAGTTATGCTTTTAGATCAACCTTTTTTTTTCATACTCAATTCCAAAATTCCAAGTTCAACAATTTATAAAAAGTTATATTCCCTTTTAGGTCTTCTTCAAGTTTGTTGAGGTCCTGAACGACTAATACTCCTATAGCGTCATCTCCTTCGAGTTGTTGCGGAGCTATACGTTCGAGAATAATTTCAAAAAGACAATACTCTGGTCGGCTCGTCGTCAACAATTCGTCTCTTCTCTATTAAACTCATTGGTATTACACTCAGAAAATTGGACCCCGTAAACTTAAAAGTTTTTGTACCATTATTTTAATTAGACGGCAATTTACCAGATTTCTTCACAAAAGTAAACAGATGCAATAATTAATATAACTGGAAGAATCCTATTGAGATATTTTCTATGGAATGAAATGTGTCCCGTAAATCCAATGGGACATCAGATTACATTTTAATCAGTTTGTCCCATTAAATTAACAAGTTCTGGTATGATTAACTAATAATAGGATCGATCCAATTTTTTTCATATAACGTCCTATTTCATTAATGGGATATGCCTTTTAATTGAATTTCAAGCATATTGACGTTTTTTTTTCAAAGAGAACCAACATCATGCTCCGTAGCCGAGATGGTTCGGTTGCCTCCCCGTGACTTGGTAAGTTTTAAAGAGTACTAGCCGATCGGACGTTCAATACTCGGCCTGGTCAAATATTGTAATTCTTAACAAAATCCACAATGACGTAGCGTGGATGTTATAATAATATGGGACTTATAAAAAATATACTTTGATCAGATTACGAGTGAAACGATTTTTTTTATTACATAGGATTGATCCTATTATTTCAATAAGATATATCCTATTGGAAAATAACTAGACCATGTGTTTGTTTTTAAAGAAGTCAACTATTAAAACAAACGGATATTTATCGAGTGAAAGTAATGGTTCCTATATTTTTAAAATAATCAGATTTTTCCTATTGACTAAAAATAATGGGGCAAAATGATTGGTTTAATGGGATTTCCCATTGAAATTTTTCTAAGTGTACTGACTTCCGACATATAGGTACTTAAAGCGTAAGTTGGATGATCAAATTAACAATTAGAGATTCATTACTCCTCACAGAAATTGTCCTTTCGTTGTATGTCTTTTGGAATGGTAGTAGTATTTTGCATGCTGCAGTCAGCTTCTAATTAGGTTGAAGAAAATCAGGATTTTTCGCTGCTTTTCCGCTTCGCTATTACTTTAATGAGCGAGTTTTAATTTCATTTTTTCTACTTCTTCATAACGCAATTGCGAGCACTACAAATCAATAGACCTCAGAGTCTATGGAGCGACCTTTGCAAAATTTATTAGGGCAAAACCAAAAACCGTACTCTGTGGCCTTGATCGTTCGGTCAGCACTCTGTGATTTAGAGTTTTCGATACTCGGTAAGGCCTGTCGCATGTTTACACACGGTAGTCATCAGCGCACCATGCTCCTCAGGAGTTACTGCAAAACAAGAAAGCAATCCGTCCACATTATACTCGCAATTTTTTTTAAATTGTTTGATTGAATTTCCGATTATGTATGCTGACAAAATTGTCATTGTGCACAGGGGAAACCCTGTGCCTCAATCTTACTAGTTATTCTGGTGTGATAAAACTATAATAAGCAAATGTAAAACTATAAATTTGGAGATCGGACATGGGCAAAAATGTTAAACGATTTATTATGGCATAAAATTAGATCATCGTTATTACGCTTTGTATTAGCTGCAATTAAGTCCTATATTTCAAAAGAGTATTGCATGGAGGCCCCTTGAGAAAAATGCCCTTTCCGAGTGGTGGCCCCCGGAGTGTAAACGTTCCTGGAGAGTGGTGGCCCCTTCAAAGTGGTGGCCCTGGGCGACCGCCCAGTTCGCCCACCCCTAGGGCCGGCCCTGCCAGCTAATTCCACAGAAGGGCTCAGGACCGATGAGTGTGGAAGATGAGCCCTCTCTTGCTAATTTCTTTTCATTTCCTTCAACGCCTCTGTGACCCGGAACCCAAAAGATTGAAACAGAGTTGCGGCTGGAGAGGCTCTGAAGAAGGTCAAAGCACTCGCTGATCATCTTCAAGGTAAACTTGTGTGAAACTAGCGCCTTAATTTCTGTCTGGCTAACAGTGCAAATGGCGATATGTGCGCCACAGATGCGCTGGCACAGATTTCGGTGGCATGAATTTCGGCTTGAAAGACGCTAGGCCATTTGCCCATTGCAACCGAGATCCTGGTATTGGGTCCAAAGACTCCAGCACCTACACCGTGATCGGTTTCAGAGCCATCGGTAAACCAAGTTATTCTTCTAGGATCCATATACGTGTTGCCTTTAGCCCATTTCGCCCGATCTGGGATGTGAAGGGCGAATTTCCTGCCGAAGCGCAGTTCCGTGATCATGTAATCTGATACCTGGCAGATTGATAGACCAGGAACTTGTTGGAGGATACACATGTGACCCCGATCACTGATACGAGTATCAGATGATAGGTTGATTTTGAAAGCACTCAATGCTGCAGTTTCCTGTATGAAAATATGCAGTAGCGTCATTGCCCATATAGCTTCTATGGCTAGGGTAGATGTAGTGCAAAAAGCACTAGTGATGCCAAGACAGGCAAGTCGTTGGAGCTTATTACAGTTCTTAATTGTGTTGCGTTGTAGTGTTTTAGGCCACCACACTAAAGAAGCATAAGTGATTACAGATCGGACTAGAGTACTGTATAACCACTCCGTCATTTCGGGCGAAAGACCCTAAGTCTAAGTGGCTATTCCAGTTTAATCTACTATCGAGTGTAATTCCAAGGCATTTAACCTCTTTGGAATAGGTAAGAACACCTTTTAGGTAGATTGGGTCAAGAGGAGGAGCAAGTTTCCTTGTGAATGGTACTAGGACTGTTTTTTTTGTGGGTTGATATTCAGCCCAGTTGCTGTGTACCATCTGCTAACTACCGTTAGGGCTTTAGTCTTCAAATCCGTGATAACGGACTCGAATTTACCCCTGATCACGATAGTGTTATCGTCCGCGTACCCTCCACTTCAAGTAGCGAGAGTAATTCATCAACTAACAAGGACCACAATAGGGGTGAGAGTACACCCCCTTGAGAGCAGCCCTTGATAGCGTTAATGTTGAGAGTGTGACCACCGAGGGAGGAATAAATCTCCCTTCCTTTTAGCATGGTGTCAATCCATCTGATGGTGGGCAGTGGCACCCCTCTCCTAACGAGGGCTCTGGTAATCGCATCGTAACCAGTATTGTCAAAGACACCCTCGATATCTAGGAAAGCACACAAAGCGATTTATTTTTCATTTATAGATTTTTCAATAGTACTGACGAGCTTGTGAAGTGCCGTCACCGTCGTCTTGCCCTTAACATAAGCAAATTGAGTATGATGTAAAGGGTTATTTCTCATCATCAGACTTCTGATGTGTTGGTCAACTAAACGCTCCATAGTTTTTAGGAGAAATGAGGATAGACTGATGGACCTGTAGGACTTTGGTAAGTCCTCAGGTTTGTTACCTTGCTTAGGGATGAAAGTTACATTAACCTTCCTCCAAGCAAGTGGGATGTGACAGTAATAATAGCTGGCTCTGAACAGACTTGATTGTTGGCCCCCACTCCATTCCCACTACCGGGAGCGATCGGTGCGACGCTCAGTGCTGGCCTAACAGCTATCCGCGATGGAGCCCACTATCGCCGTCACCGCCAGGTGTAAAATACGAGATCGGAGAATAACGCTTCGGGAGCTGGCTGACCAGGTTCCTGAGGTTTGTCAAAAAACTATCGACAACCGAAAAACTTGATTATCGCCAGATGTGTGCTCGGTGGGTCCCGCACATGCTTTCAGAAACCCACAAAGACAATCGCGTAAAGTGTACCGAGGGTTTTCTTCGAGAATGCGCCGAGAACAAAAGAATTCTTGGACTCCATATTACGGGAGATGAAACGTGGTGTCACTACGTCACTCCGGAAAGAAAAGAACATTCGGAACAATGGCGCCATCCCGGATCGGCGTCCTAGCGGCGGAGTTCTTCAAAGCGGGTTTTCAGACGTGGAAAAATGCGTAGAAAAATAGTTTAAAGTACAAGCTTTCAGATGGTATACTTATTTATTTGCAATAAAAATGCACTACACCTGAAAAAAAAAAGTGGGAACCTTATTTTTTACTTGCCCCTGGTACGGATTGAGATAGGTGATGATAAAGTTATGAGTTGTCATTGCTTCGAGTTCTTCTGGCTTAAATTAAGCAAAACGCATCTTTCACGGTAGCCTAGGATACGCCGACAAAGAAATATTTCAATTTATATTTGAGGTTTTTAACATTTTTACGGCTTGCTAAAACTTCCTAATATTTTGTAAACGATAAGCTATACGCTTGCCAAAAGTAGAGGTAACTGAAATTACGGGCGCCTCAGGACGGGAATTTAGTGATTATAGTTTGGACAGGAGCTCGAAATAAGATGTTATTTGTGCGCGCCGGTGACCTATTTTTATTTTATATTATTTTTTAATTTTAATCCTCCCGTTTGTAGTCGTGATTCTATGGGCAAGTGTACGGGACTACCATCAGGAGAGTACTTAAGTTGTATGCTCTTATCTCCCTGTCCTTCGGACTGTTTGGACCTTTGGTCGTTTATTGACAGAATCGAATTGTCAAATGCGGAGATTTCTTCATCAAGTAATTGGACTCACCTAAAGAAACCCAACCCGTTTACTTGCTTAACAACTTACAGCCACTTCAAGGCCAACACTTTTATGGACAGGGACCATGGTCCGCTGGACTAACCCATCCCAGAGATACACTATTCGCTAAAGACTTCTCTACAGCAGGTATGATCTCCCTTCGGCCCGCTATTGGTTAACCTCACGTAAAACATTCAGACGTGCATGTCCCAGGCCAGGTTCGTTGGACTTGTGACTATTCATCTGCTTCACATCCAGGCGGCCCCTTCAGTTTACTAGTCAGCAATGCGATTCGGGCCGTGTGGTTATCAAGCGCCTAGGAATTTTCCACCAAGGCCATTCTCCCTAACTAGCCCCTTCGAGTCATGCCGCCAGCACCGAAGCTCACACTATTACATTATGGTGACACCTCCCGCCCAAGGAACCACTGCATCGTGCTGAATGACCTTCCGCAAACAGTGAAACCAAGAGCTACCCGTACATGACTCGGGAGCACAGGACCGTCATGGCGCAGCGTATCAACAAGCGCTGCTCGGGTACCTATGTGGTGGCGCAATTCACCAAAAATCCGTGTCCCACTACCCACTAGCTCTGTGTCACAAGGGCCAAGACTCTCCTGCGGGAGATCCGATGGGCATGCGATATCACTTGTAAAAGAACAGGGAAACGAGTGGAACAAACCCCACCCGACAGACCAGTGCGCAGGGGGGGCAAATGTTGCCAGAATTTCTTATTAAATACTATTGTTCTCATAAGGCAAAAATTTAACTTAATAAAAATCTAAACTGGCGTTGTTAATTTATACCTTTCCAAAAGAATTTTCTCTCGCCGCTAGACACCATCCAGTTCCGGACAGTTCAAGAACATTCGTGGTAGAAACTCATAAGTGTTGGTATGCAATCCGAAAAGCGGTATTTTCCCTATACCGAACGTATTGTAATTCAAAGATAAATGTAACCGCGCGGCATGTGTAGATTGTAGTGGGTGAGCTATTGCAGGGCATTGCAGGGGATTTGTTGTTGATTGCGACATTTCAAGGCTCTAGCTGCCAAGGTTTAGAGGTCACATCCGTCAAAAGATGAGATTTTAAGATGAAAAAATCAGCCATTGTACTCTATTCCGATTCCTTTATCAACCTCTATAGGAAAATCCATACTTATGAAATGACTCAGCATGGGTTTAAGGTAGTTTTTTTTTCCAAATTTCATTAAAATCCATTCAAAACGGCGTTACAA
This sequence comes from Microchrysa polita, assembly GCA_949715475.1. Taxonomy (NCBI): domain Eukaryota; kingdom Metazoa; phylum Arthropoda; class Insecta; order Diptera; family Stratiomyidae; genus Microchrysa; species Microchrysa polita. Next base: position 32,072,886 of record OX454417.1, on the reverse strand, counting down.
GCCGTGCTCTGTGCCCATGATTGTTCGGTCACTACTCTGTGATATAGAGATTCATAAAGAGAGAGAGAGAGAGAGTTTCTAAACTCGTCATGACCCGCCGCAAATTTATTATTCAGAAGAAGATGATAAGAAACATTCTTATTGTAGAATAATAAACTAACAATGCGACTAATAAGTGGTATGGCTGACAACCGTATCACACTCGGAATTTTGTTGTCTTTGTAACGTTGACGATTACACATGCCACACGGTAGTCGTCAACGCACCATCCTCCACTAGGAGTTAGGGTAAATCAAGGTAGGTAAAAGCCTAGGGGAACGACATGGCATCCCTATCGTAACTATGAAGAAATCCTTATTCTCCTCGTGAAATATTGCCACCAGGTTTAGATAAGATTTATACCTCAGGCTCGTCCTTTGGTATTTGGTTTACTATAATTCGGTGACTCACCCCTCGCTCCGCTCAGATCTCACACTGTCAGTCTCGCATTAAGGTACGTGTTCGTAGAGACGACTCTTGGGATGCATCCAATTCCGAGCCATATTTGCATATTTTTGTAATGGTGTTACTTTCCATGTGTCGACCATAACATGTCTGTATAGAAAAAATGCGCGTATAGTGGTCAGAACCGATGGTTTAACTGCGATCGCTGAGCGATCATCACATGAGTCGTCTCTACGAACACGTACCTTTAGAGAATCCGCCAATATTTTTGCGAAGCAGCGAGCAGTGAGCTAATGGAAAGCAATTTGTTGGATTTAGATCTCTGGCTCGTCCATACATTTACTCAAATCCTATAGCTCGTCTGTTAACTAAGATCTCGCTGTTTGTCGCCCTTTTCACAATTCGCCAAAAAGTTGATACGTAGCGCTGCTTGGAAATAGGATGAAGCGAGCGCAACAAGCGGTGAGTTAATGTCAGGCAATTCGTAAGCTTTATATTTCTGATTCGTCCATACATATACTCAGACCCTGCACCTCGCCCTTTACTCCGCTCAGACCTCGCTTTATCTGTCTCGCTATTTAGTATTCGCGATGTAGTGCTGTTGCGGAACAAGGTAAGTCCAGCGAGCGGTAAGCCAATGGATGAAAATTCGTAAAATTTAGACCTCTGGCTCGTCCTGAAGTTTACCTAAATCCTGTGCCTTGCCCTTCGCTTCATCCAGACCTCGCCATGCATTTTGCGCTTTTCAGAATTGGCCTAAATTTGCGACGCAGTGATGGTGCTAAGAATGATAAGGCGAGGTGCAAGCGCGGCGATCGGTAAGCCAATGGACGCCATTTCGTGAAATTTAAACCTATGACTCGTCCGTATAACCTGTAGTTCAGAATACTCTGCGCGCACACACTCTGTCTGTCGTGCATTAGAAAAACAGCCAACATGTTTGCGACATAGACCTCGGACCTGGAACCTGGATATATGACTCCGGATTTGTTTGACAACCGAATTCCGCTAGTTTGTGTACAGCATTGGGCTTTTGGCAGTCTGGTCACCTTATTATAGCCTGTATATTTTAAACTTTAAATATACCTTTCAATGAAAAATTTGAATATATAAGTTAAACCCCCCCCCCCCCTTGGATGATTCCTGCGCACGGGCCTGCCACCCGATACTCAGCGACAGCAAGCACATGACGCTGCTCACTCGTTGAGGAGCACTATCTTCTTTGCCTACAATTTTGGATTATAGAGGCATTGGCTGAACATCTTCGGATGGCCAAATCCTCCTTTTGTTACTATACTTGTGTGTAAAATTGCAATAAAATTTTGGAAAAGTTAAACATTACAAAAGTTACCTAGTGTTATTGCACGCCAAAAAATGTATTAAATGATCTCTTCTCGCAAAAAATATTTAGTAACAACAATTTAATTATATTTTTTAAAAGTTCGTATGTTACGCATGAGGAATCTTCTGGGGAGCCCGTAATATCCTGAATCCATTTATTACAAAAATTATTTATACTTTGTAACATAGGTTCACTTAATCCTGTTCAGTGTACACGTGGATAGTGCTTCAAATCGAACTAAAATGTGCTCATGTGCTGTGTAAATAACTTTTCCCTGTACATTTTTTTTTATTTTCCGTTAGAAGCTAGTGGAGGCGAGAAAAACATGAGTTGAAAATACACAACATTGCTCATGTATGGAATTTTAGATTCCTGGTTGGAGTGTACTTTCTAAAAACGATTTTGTGCGGACTCATATGAAATAATGCGCTCAACTGAGCATACATGGGGGTACATGAAATAGTAGTAATGAAAATGCTGTTATACATCATACCTTGATTCTGAGTATGAGTGCATACATACACATAAGGACAAAACAATTAAGACACTTCTCTTGTATAATTTGATGCTTAATTTTGATTGCGTTTACTATTTTTAAATTTTCGAATGCCCGTTGTAGCGTACGACTCGGCAGTGTACGTCTTGAAATTGGTAGTGATAAAAGTTATGAATTGATATTGCGTCGAATCCTTCTGCCCTAAATTAAGTAGATCACATTCATTCCCGTTATTCTGGGATACGCTGACAAAGAAATCTGTATTTGCATTTATATTATAACAACTCTGATATGAAATTATAATGGACCCAGTGGCGGCACAACTCCAGCCAACTTATACCCTTCGCTCATAGAGTGAAAGGGTATATTAACTTTGTCATGAAGTTTGTAATGCATTGAAGTGAAGCAGGCGCGCACAGAGGATTTACGGGGCCCGGGGCATATAAATAAAAGTGGCCCCTTTGAAAACAAGAACATTTGTCCTTGTAAACTCTATAAATGTTGTTCCTACTACAGGATGCCAGGAACCTGGTACCTGAGAGAGCGGCATTAGGGTAGATAGATAGGGCGCTCGTCTTCGAATCATAGGTTCGCGCGATCGAATCTCATTGTAGGCGCAGGTAATTTTCTATGCTTAAACATCACTAACACCTATAGAGGTTAATGCTGCGCTGCGTGAGCATTTTTATTAAAAAAAAAACAATTGATGAAATCATTAATTAATTAAATGTTACAACAAGAACGCTATTCTCAATGTAAGAATGCAAAGAGCCAAAGTAGCTCTTAGCAAAGTTATTTTAAGTACAATGTTCTTAATTTTAGTAGAAAAACTGTAACGTCGAAATCATGTTTCGAAATACTTGGTTTAAGATCGATCCACACTTTTTAGTCATCAGTCGCAGTCACAGTAATTTCTCATACAAATTGACAGGCGAGAAAAACATGAGTTGAAAATACACAACATTGCTCATGTATGGAATTTTAGATTCCTGGTTGGAGTGTACTTTCTAAAAACGATTTTGTGCGGACTCATATGAAATAATGCGCTCAATGTTTTCGATTGATTTCACTCTATTTTTTTTCTCAGTGTAGGGGGCCCACTCAAGAAGTTGGCGGGAGGGCCCAGAGTGAAGTTGTTCCGTCACTGCTGATGGCATTGCGAAAATCGAAATTCTTGTCTCTTCATAAACGTTACTAAGACCGACACCGAGTGTGCACTGATCCATAGGAGAACAAAAGTCTGAAACCAAACCAGTAGAAAACGTTGAGAAATTTTTCTAGTTCGAGAGCATAGTTACAGATAATCCTACAATGAGTTAACAACAATCAGAGAGAGACTTGAATAAATATAAATTTATGGAAACTAAATACACTGAGAAAAAAAATCCTGTAAATTCAAAAAATACGGATATGATTCAAAGAGATTCAAATATGATTTTGCTTCATATTTGTTTCCCTTTGAATCATTGTATAATCCCTTTATTTCATAGACTTTTTAATTCAAACAGATTTCCCTTCGAACTAATAAGGTATTCCTTTTGAAAGTCTATCTATAATCACTTTAAATTAAAGTGATACAGTGTCAATTTAATCAGGCCACAACCATAAATCGAAAAGATTTCCTTTTAATTTAAAAGGAGTCCACTCTTGTTTTAAATGCATGAACCCAAAAGGATACTTTAAATTACACCAAAAGGAGTAATTTTCACAGGGTGTTATTTCCCTGTGAAAATTACTCATAAATGAGTTTTGTATAACTGACCTCGCTATAGGTGTTGGCGACATTTCATTTACCTCTTTACGCTCTAAAATGCATAATAAATTACCTGCCTACAGTGGGATTCGATCCCGCGACTCTATGATTTGAAGACTAACGCCCCTACCTACTACACCACACAGACTATACGGGACGACGTTTATAATTTACACCATACATTGTGACATCGCTCTACCACACTGCCGACCAACTGCGAGTGTAAACAAAAAAAATCCTATTGCGAATTTGGATTTAAAGGATTTCCCATTAATTTAAAAAGGTTTCCTATTGAAAATTTGGATTTAAAGGATTTCCCATTAATTTAAAATGATTTCCTATTGAAAATTTGGATTTAAAGGATTTCCCATTAATTTAAAAAGAATGAATTTGAATTGAAGCGATATATATTTAAAAGGAAAGGATTATATTTAATAGGAATGTAACTCGATTTCAAAAGGATATCGAATTAATTTTAAGGGACGTTATTTTTCTCGGTGTAAGAAATAGTCGTTTAAAGGGGCTTCCATCGTTTTCAGTTTCTTTGTTAACACTTTCTCTATAAAACACATATTGTTCGAGGACACTCAGATTTTAAGAGAATACCGATTAATTAGATAAATTTCGGCAGAGTGTGCTGTTGATCTCAACACCTAAAATATATCAAGATCAGTGCCAATTTTAGATTTAGCAATTTTAATTGAAAAAAGTAGGTCAAGGAAAATCCTATAGAGTCCTAGAAATGCTTTGAATAACGCAAAACAAGATAAATACAGATTTAAATAAAATTTATCTGACATCAATTCGTGTAATAATTTTGCAGACGTATGCGCACTACGAGACCACTGTCCCTGCGGGGCCCTCTCCAACGCGGGGCCCGGGGCATATTGCCCCTTTTGCCCCACCCTCTGTGCGCGCCTGCATTGAAGGAAGCATCTCCGACCACATAAAAAGTATACATATATGATCAACATGATTAGCTGAGTCAATTGGACGATGTCCGTCTGTCTGTCTGTTTGTCCGTCTGTTGCAGCGCGTTTTTCTCGGCCACTATAAAAGCTACGGAGCTGAAATTTTGCACAAGTGCTTATTCTTATTGCAGGCTGTTTGTATGTTTGAATCACAGAAATTGGATCACTGGATCATGGGGCTGCCATACAAACCTAGCCCCCCAATTTAAGTTCTTCTAGGAAAAACTTTTTTATTTGTGGACCAATTTCAACCAAATTTCACACAAATGTGTTTGTCTTGATGACACGAAACATATCTAAGAATGGATCAAATCGGAGAATGGGGTCATGGGGCTGCCATACAAACCTACCCACCAATTTAAGTTCTTCTAGGAAAAACTTTTTTATTTGTGCACCAATTTCAACCAAATTTCACACAAATGTGTTTCTCTTGATGAGACAAAACATATCTAAGAATGGATCAAATCGGATAATTGGGTCATGGGGCTAACATACAAACCTAACCCCCCCATTTTAGTTCTTCTAAGAAATTTTTTTTGCACCAATTTCATAAAACCTTGAATTAATGTGTCTTTACCAAAGCAACAAAAAAGTTCAAAACGAATGGAATCGTACTGTGGGGTCATGCTCCCACAACCCCAATAAAATTTTCTGAGTAAATATTTTTAGTTGCCCACTTATTTCAACCAAGCCCAAAACTTTTGTCAAGACGGAAGGAAAAGAATGTGGAGGGGGATTAACTACAAGTCATAGGTACGCCCGAAAAAAACTTTTAGCGCAAGTTGACAGATTGTCAGTTAATTGATTGACTGACAATCTGTAAATTTGTATAGGAAATGACTGTGACTGTGACTGATGACTAAAAAGTGTGGATCGACCTTAAACCAACTCTTTTAAAACATGATTTTGACGTTACAGTGTTTCCAATAAAATTTAAGAACGTGTCGTGCTTAAAATAACTTTGCTAAGAGCTTCTTTGACTCTGCATTATTATATTGAGAATAGCGTTCTTGTTGCAACGTTTATTAAATTAATGATTTCATCAATCTTTTTTATACCGTTCGCTTTCTAAGCGAAAAGGGTATATTAACTTTTCATGAAGTTTGTAGCATTGAAGAAAGATGGCATCGGACTATGGGGTCATGGGGCTGCCATACAAACCCAGCTCTCCATTTAATTCTTCTATATGAACAACTTTTTTATATTCGATTCCAACCAAATCTCACACAAATGTGTCTCTATTGAAGCCACAGTGGCGCAACCACGGGAGGGACCAAGGGGGCTAAAGCCCCTCCCAGACCCATAAATTGGGAAAGAAAAATGCAAAATGAAATATGAACCATTTTCTTTGCAAATTTTATACAAAAATATGAAAAACGTGATTTTCGAGCATAGGTTCCTCGCCAGTGTCGATGGTCTGTGCAAATATTCTTACCAGAATTTTAGACAAATCGTTGTCCAAAAAAAACACTGAAGTAACATTTGTAAAAGTAAAAAATTCTTCAAAATGAATGCTAACAAAAAACTGAACTGCGGATTCAATTATTGTATCTTCGATCTTATATCGCCAGTCGCCATCGTAATTCAAATCCGAAATCAATTGGTTCTTTGTAAAATAGAGTCCTCTAAGAGCTTCCATTGCTATTTTGCCTGAGAAGGTACTCTGCAGTCATTAGCCCAACTTCGGTCCGGTTTTATTTTGTCACTAAATTTTTATTTTTTTTGTTGCACATTTTACTAATTTTGCTCTTATTGTTATTATTTTATATCGAAAACAACCTGAATGCAACGGCACTACTGCATAATGCTATATGAAAAAACACCGTCCCCTAACTTGCGGCAGCAACATCAATATACAGTAACGCGGATGACCTTAGCCCCCTCCAGGACAAAATCCTGGTTGCGCCACTGAATCAGGCCATGGGGTCATGGAGCTTTCATACAGTCCAAACCTTCCAATTTAATTCTGAAGGATATACGTTTTCTTTCTGCACAAATTCCAATCCATACGCATGTATAAATGTCTCTATCGAAACCAAAAAATTTATGTAAAAACAAATAGAATCCCACTATGAGGTCATGCTACGCCCTCTCCCACTTTCTGAGATTTTTTTTCAAATTGTGCACCAACCAAGCTAACCAACCCTTACACAAGTGTTGTTCTATCGACGTCACGTAACTTATATAAAAAAACAGAAGGAATCAGATGGGAGGTTTACGGACCTGCCGCGGAAATCCTACAACAAAAAATCAAGTTACAAGAATCATTTAGGAACGGACGAAATCAGAACACAAGTCATAGGGTCGCTGAAGAAACTATTAGCACGAAAGAAAGTGAAGGGTATCCAAATTTCGGCCGCTCCCGAAATTAGCCTCCGTCTCGTTTTATTTTAAAATAAAAACGCTCACGCAGCGCATCATTGACCTCAATGTGTTGGTGATATTTAAGCACAGTAAATTACCTGTACCTACAATGAAATTCAATCCTGCGAACCTATGATTTGAAGACGAGCGCCCTATCTGCCCTAATGCCGTTCAATCTGAATCAATTTTGCTGAATTTTCATTTCGTCAAAATCGAAGAAAATGTTTGGATTTGCCAGAACGAAGAATCCAAAAACTGGATTCAGACGCTTTGTGTGTTTGTAACCTGTTTAGTACCACCACTTTTGTTTGTGTTTTAGGATGGATTGGAATTTGGTCCGAAAATTTAGAAACGGTACTATGTATCACCAGAAATGTTTTAACACCTTGGCTGCCATTGTGTAACCGGTGAACATACACAAATGATTCACCACAGGCCATGTGACACCGGTGAACACAGAGAAAGACATTCTTTACAGGCCAATGTGTTACCGGTGCGGTGACACATTTGTAGTCTTCTTTTTAATTTACATTTTACTCAAATATAATATTATTTTAAGTTTCTGAATAACTGAATAAGATTTGTAATAAATAATTGTAATGTAATAAGGGTTCACAAACTTCATTATTAGGAGTAAAGTTGGAAAACGTAATTTCGTCGTTCTTACTTCCATTTACACTGTAGAAAGCACTCTAAAGTTCTTTTATCTTAATAGAACTGTAGATTGACGTTATGCAATTTATGATTACTGCAATTGATTGAAGTCAATAATATCTAAAATCGTTTGGAAGAAAAGTAAATTAAATTTGTGTCACTGGTGACATACGATATTATGGTGAATAATTTAATACATTTTTTTTTGCTTTTGTATGGTGTTTTTAATGGGTTTTACTACATATGTATGTATTTTAACTAGAAAGACAAATTATTTCAGTTTTAAGGATCAACAATACTACAACGCAAACTAAATTTGCCCTTCTGTATTGTATGTCACCGGTGACACAAAGTTCATTTGTTGTAAATCAGGCAATTCCCCACAGGCCAATGTGCGGTGAACACACGTTGAATTTGAGTTGAAACTACGCCGTTGTATCATCAGTAAACTCCCTAAAAATATTCCATTAAAATCCGCCGGAAACCTGAAAAAAATTGCTTGGCTTGAGAGGAATAATTATGTGGTGTTCAGCGGTCACACATTTGCCTGTGAGGAATCGACTTTAGTGGTGACACAAGGCACGGAAGGTGTTAAGATAGTTTATTTTCAGAGAGACCTAAAGAATATTTTTGTCCATATCGTACTTGGCAAGGAAGAGGGTGGGTTGGATTACAAACCGCGGCTACAATTACAGCAAATAGCGCAGCCATGCCATTTGAAGATCCGGATTGTCTCATGAACTTTTAAAAATTGGTATAGACACCTGGAAAGGGGCACAATAAATTTATCATTTGTTTTGACTTCGAAAAGTCTATATCTTTTTTGTCTATAAAAAATATCTACGTCGGAGTGTTGTATTTCGCAGTTGTGCTGTTTTTATGGTTGGAAAATTCTTTCATGTGGCGTTTGGGCCCCTAAAACTCGTGGCACAAGAAAAACAAAAATTTGATCACATCAAATCAAAGGACTATGTATTTCCCTTGAAGGAGAGAATATCATGGCATAGGATATCTTTTCTAGTATGTTGTCGCTCAAAAGTAAATTAGGGGACTTGAATTCGATTGAATATTTTTGGGAAGAGATAAATCAAAGAATTTGAATGAATGACACAATGAGGGAAAATTCTAGAGTTTTCTCGCACTTGGATTTTATTTACCCAACCACTTGGTTAGAGGTTTTGGGAAAAAAATTAAGGATGTACTTATTTGATTGGCCATAAGTGTGTATGAAATGTATTACGACGCACTTGCTGGGCATTTCAAGCTACGATTATGAAGGTGTTCTGAAGTGTGAGGTATTCACGACGGAACTCAATTCACTTGGAAATTTAGTTGTGAAAGTTGAATCTTGATAGCTACTAATCTGCACATTTTCGAATTTGAAAATAGTGGATGCGTTTTGTTCGTATAGTTAACTGGACTATTATAGATACGTATACATTTGGATTTCAATCATTTTCATGGGTTTAAGGAGTTTTACATTTACTCGATTAATGATATTTACACGAATAAATTTATTATTCTTGTTTTTCCACATACCAATTGAAAGCTTGACGTTTCATCTCACAATTAATTCAATATTGACAAGGAAATGGTCCTTGTTCGAATTATGCAATATGAAACGTCTATCCCTAGAAAATACCAAGAATACTACTTCATCCCTGTCGTAATACAATCGACTGCTCATCGACAATTCAAGACAAACACAGGTAATATTGAATCAATGATCCACCGCATCTGCGAAAGTTACACAAATTGTCAACATTTCTTTGGAAGTTTGGCCGTTGTCATTGTATAGTGAAATACATTTTCAGGTATCTCTACGCCGTTTTGTTCAACCATATCCACCTAATCCCCCGATGATTTCAATTGAAAATGTCAATTCGTTTGATGTTTATTAATAAAACGTCCATCGAAAGCCTCTAAATGACAGGGAGAGTATCCAAGACTCTTTTTTTTTCGGTTCCATTTTGTCAAGCTGGCTGTTTTTATTTGTGTCATACGTGTACGAGTATCTGGTCCTGTGCGTGCGACCTTCACTCGTTCGAAGCAACAATTCACCCCCATAGTGCGTGGGGTGATGCACTTGATCTATTGGAAGAGAATGCTCGTTGAACTGTTAAGCGATGCCTTAATCGGATGCGTTGTCGCTTATGTTGGATGATAATCAAGATATGCCTGAATGACTTTAGCTTACGTTCTTTTCGTTTACAAGCATTTAGATGTAATCGTTTCTAATTATACTTGACAAGGATAGGCACAATGTCGCACCAGCTTGCGTCTAGTGTGGGTTCACAGTAAGCTAAGTCCAAATTTGAATTCAATTTTCAATAATTTATTGATTATATAAATTTTTTTGGCAGTGGCATTTTGTGTATGATTTTTATCATTATTTTGTGAATTTGAATTTGAAAAAAACGTCAATTTTCGAGCTTGTCGTTTAATATTTGGCACAACTCACATCAAGAGATGGGTACTTATGTCTCTTAGTGCCAGGAAATGGGATTGTATGGTCATAGACAACGCTCGTGGTAATCGAGATGGATATACATCTCGGTGACCACGAACGTTCAATCTCATTTTAAGAGTCCTGGGGAAAAAGTTTGATATGCAGTCCAGTTCCAATGGAACCGTTATTCTTCCCTTTTGTCTCCATGTTCATTAATTTGGCAGGTACCTATGATTCACTACACAGGAGACCAAAAATGTTCTTGTTTACTATTGATAACATCAACTCTTTAGACACATTTTCATGGAAATGATTTTTAAAACGAATTCGACTTGTTGGGACTGAAAACATGTTGTTGTTCGATTCGTCTCAGACATTCGAAGAAGAATAATTCAATTAAATATAATTTAATTATAACTGCTTCAAAGGATACAATAAACATCTGTTTAGTTTGAACTTGGGACATGATAACGTTCCTTTTCACATCGACGACCTAATAACAGTGAGTTTATTGTTGTTGATTCCCGAAAATTGTTTGTCTCCGGAAGTTTGAAATTTGAAGAGATACGATATTCTCTTGAGAATAAGTTTTCATGTATGCGAGTATAATTCAATTTAACGAAACTTTACAAGATTTAACTAATCATTAAAATTCAGGTAGAGTAAGTTTGGAAGTCGATGGAAATTCTGCTTGGCAAGGTGTTAAAACAGTGGTTTCGCGAGCCACTTGCAGCTCTTCTATAACTAAAAAAATACCGGCGTACAGAGGGCTGCGCCCGCAATACGAGGGTTTTTTAGATTTTGAATACATACATAATGAATAATTTTGAACATATATTTTATAGGTAATAAATAAAAATTATGCACAATGTTAATGAAATGCTTCTCGTAAATCTATTTTTGGATTGGTCTAAATAAACGCGTTCCAGAATGAAAGGCGTTTTTAGTTAGACCAATCCAAAAATAGATTTACTATGTATCATGGCTCCACATATTAACTGGATTTATTAGCTGTAACGCCGTTACCATGACTCCAAACTGGAAAAAAGCGACTGATATGAAATGTACCCATCGAGTTCTTTGAGTTGATAAAAACTAAAAAAGTCGAATTTTTCAAATCTCCGGGACACTGTTTGCTTTGTCCTACCAACGTCTAAGTATTTCGTGCTAAAGACTGTTACGATTCTACACATTCCTACCAAATTTCATAACGATCGGTAAGTGAACCAATTTGTAAATGTCCGGGACACCCTTTTATCTTGGCCATACCAGTTTTTAAGTATTTCATGCCAAAGACTGTTACCATTCTACACATTCCTACCAAATTTCATGGGGAGGAAGGGGTAGATGGGTCGGACCTGGCACATCTTTATTATCTTATCAAGGCATCCAACGGCTACCATTTGATACTAATTTGAAGTTTTTCGCGACATTCTATCAAAAGATATGGCTGAATTTAACTTTGTAGGGGAGGTATGGGTAGGGGTAGTCGGACCTACTACACTTTCAGTCAACTCAAAGTATATGTCAGAATGAGACATTGTTCAAAATTTCAAGTCGATAGCGATATTCTACCGAAAGTTATGGCTGATGGCTGAATTAAAATATCAAGGAGGGGTAGTTTGTATGGGAGGTAGGGGAACCCGAGGTCCGATTTGGCCCATTTTCAATACCGTCCAAGATTTTAGCAAAACAAATATTTGACCAAAATTTCAAACCGCTAGCTTCATTATTTCGGGATTTATTCTGCTAACAGACAGACACACGGACAGACAGACAGACAGACATGGATTATTCGATTCATGGACCGACCCTGATCATTTATATATATACTTTGCCATACCTCCGGAGGCTTCTTTGAGATGTTACATAATATTAGCGTAATAAAAACAATATACCCTATACCATCCTATGGGTAGGGTATAAAAATATTTAAACTTAAGCAATTTCTAAGGGTCAGAGCTTGAAAAAAAATGTTCACCTAATCTGGTTATCGATCGATTGGCACATTGCTCTCGCTAGCCATATAGTCATCGCGATTGCCTGGCTTTCAAAATGAAAACTATTGGTACAGTCATGGTGGAACAAAAGATGGAATCAAACCAAAGCCGGGAAGCAGCGAGAGAAACTGGGGAAATCGGCCCATGATTTCACTGTTTTCACGACCTTTTGGTGCCAAATATATTAGCTTTTGGTGACGCAAATCGACCGGGAACCAATATTTATCGTGTAAAGTTTGTCGCGTCACCGCCCGATTTCCCTTTAACGCAATGTAAATTTGGAATCTTTTCCAGCCCATGATTGCCTGTCAAAGTGAATGAGCTTTTTCTAGTTTCTGGCTTTCAATGGAGGGGGCTCTGGACCAAACCGTACACACATCGAGCAATGTTTGGATAACCACTCCGCTCATACATGGACACGAACGCATGGTGTATAATACTATAAATGCTTGCACCAAACTTCTAATCGGAACAGGATTAGTCAGTGATCAGAATTGATCAGTGATACGTTCGGCTTGTGCGATTCAGTGATGGGTATTTTTTTATACCCTTCGCTCGCAGAGTGAATGGGTTTATTAACTTTGTCATGAAGTTAGTGTAACGCATTTAAGGAAGCATATCCGACCTTATAAAATGTATACATATCTGATCAGCATGACTTGGGGTGTCGATTGGGCGATGCCCGTCTGTCTGTCTGTCTGTCTGTTGCGACGCGTTTTACTCTGCGGGTATTGAAGCTAGCGAGCTGAAATTTCGCACACAAGCTTCTTATTGTTGCAAGCTGTTTGTAAGCTTGATTCAGCCAAAATTGGATCACTGGGTCATGGGGCTGCCATATAAGCCTCACACCCAAACTATGTTCTTCTAAGAAAAACTTTTTCATTTGGGCACTGATCTCAACCAAACCCCATAAAAATGTATTTCTAATGATCCTCCAAAACATATGTGAAAATGAATTGAATCCAATCATGGGGTCATTGGGCTGCCATACAAAGCCAACCACTCAAATTAGGTTTTTCTAAGAATATTTTTGTCCACCAATTTCAACCAAACCTCACACAAATGTATTTCTATTGATGCAAAAAACATACGTAAAAATAGATGGAAATGATCCATGGGGTCATTGGGCTGCCGTAAAAAACCTCGGCCCATTTTGGTTCTTCTATGAAACAGTTTTTGCATCACCAATTTTACGAAACCTTTCATTAATGTGTCTTTATCGAAACAAGAAAAAATGTAACGAGACCGAGGCTAATTTCGGGCGCGGCCGAAGTTTGGATACCCTTCGCTCCCCACGGGCTAAAAGTTTTTGCGGGCGTACCTACGACTTGTATTTAATACCCCCCCCCCCTCCATTCTTTTCCTTTTGTCTTCCAAAAGTTCGGTTGCGTCGACAAAACAATATATTTGTCTGGGGTTTGGTTGGAATAACTGGGAAAATTAAAATATATGTATATTCAGAAAATTTTATTGGGGTATGGGGGAGTATGACCCCATAGTACGATTCCATTTGTTTTGACCTTTTAGTTGCTTTGATAAAGACACATTAATTCAAGGTTTTGTGAAATTGGTGTAAAAAATGTTTCTTAGAGGAACCAAAATGGGGGGTTGGGTTTGTATGGCAGCCACATTACCCCATAGTCCGATTTGATCCACTCTTATATATGTTTTGTGTTATCAATAGAAATACATTTTTGTGGAAATCGGTTGAAATTGGTGCACAAATAAAACAGTTTTTCTTAGAAGAACCAAATTGGTGAGGTTAGGTTTGTATGGCAGCCCCATGACCCCATGGTGCGATTTAATCCATTCTGAGATATGTTTTGTGTCATCAGTAGAAACACATTTGTGTGGAATTTGGTTGAAATTGGTACACAAATTAAAAAGTTTTGCGTAGAAGAACCTAATTTGGAGAGTTGGGTTTGTATGGCAGCCCCATGACCCCATGGTCCGATTTAAGCCGTTCTTACATATGTTTTGTATTGTCAAGAGAAATACATTCTTAGAAGAACTTCAATTGGGGGCTAGGTTTGTATGGCAGCCCCATGACCCAGTGATCATATTTCGGTGATTAAAACATACAAGCCTGCAACAATAATAAGCACGTGTGCTAAATTTCACCTTGCTAGCTTCAATACCCACCGAGTAAAACGCGTCGCAACAGACAGACAGACGGACATCGCCCAATCGACTCGCCAAGTCATGCTGATCATATATGTATACTTTTTATATGGTCGGAGATACTTCCTTTAATGCGTTACAAACTTCATGAAAAAGTTAATATACCCTTTCACTCTATGAGCGAAGGGTATAGAAACAAATGGAATTTCACTAAGGACCATTTTCCCCGCCTCCCCCAATAAAGTTTTCTAAGAAAATGTCGTTTATCTGCCCATTTATTCAAAGAAAACCTTACTCAACTATTGTTTTCTAGCGCCACGGAAGAATGGAAGAGGGAGGACTAAACACAAGTCATAGGTACGCCAAGGCCTGTTCCAAAAACCGGGATCCCGGTACAAAACCGGTGTTCAATCAGTACCGATACCGATATTCAAAAGTACCGATATCCCGGTTTTTTGGTACCGAGTTAAAAAAACCCGATTGACCAGTCGGTTTTTTATACCGAGTTAAAAACCGACCGACGAGTCGGTTTTTGGTACCGAGCTTAAAACCCACCGACCGACGAGTCGGTGTTTGGTACCGAGTTAAAAACCGACCGACGAGTCGGTGTTTGGTGCCGAGTTAAAAACCTACCGACGAGTCGGTTTTTTGGTACCGAGTTAAAACCGACCGACGAGTGCGAGCACTTATGCCATGGCGTGACATGAATAAGTAACTGCAATAACTGCAATTTGAATAGTGCAAGTACATGCAACGATGCAGGCGGGTTTCGACTGGATTAATTTAGTGGTTTTAGTAAATCCTGTCCATAGTGTGAATACCCTCTAAGAAATGCATCGTAGAATGTACTTGCATTATTCAAATTGCAGTACATGGTACAACTGTCAACTAAATTTAGGATTTAGTAAATCCTGTCGATAGTCTGAATCGCCCCTTAGTGTGATAATTGACAGATTTTTGAGGTTTGACGATCATGCCAAATTCGCTCTTAGCAAAGTGACAAAAGCATATGGTCTACTGGCTATCTCTTTTAGGAAAAGAGCTCCTTTTACCAAAAGGGTTTACAAGCAACTAGCCCGATCGATAATAACATATGTCCCTATTTGGAGAAATACGGCGAGAACTAATCACAAATCGATGACTAGACTTGAACGAAACATCTTAGGTGCAGCAAAATATCTTTTCAGAAACTTTATTTACCGGCGAAACGAAAAGGTTTATGAAGACACTGATGTTGCTTCTCTTAGCTGAGCATATTCATGCTCTTAATACGAATGCGTGGAGCCGCATATGCCGCACAGATAGGTAGCGTGAAGAAACCCAATGGATGTGAGCGATTATGCGTTGACTACAGAGCTTCCAATGCCATTATCGAGAAGGAAAGATACCCGATGCCAATGCGCCATTCAAGACTATACGAAAACGACCCTACCATCAAACTTTAGAACAACAAACAGCATGGATAATCGTGCGTAGATCGTTCGACGCGTTCTCACAATCTGAAATGCACAATGTTTGTCTGCCCGCCACTATAAAAGCTCTGATCGTACGATTTTTTTGCCGTACAGTTTCGTTTTATTATGTGAAAAGGCCTAATGGTCGCAGGAGGTCGAAATTAAGACGAAAATATTTAATAACGTTAGCGAGAATCTAAGAAAATACACAGCCTTTGCCGCGAATTTATAATCACAAATAGAGGGTGTCCCGCATTAGGTGGTCAATACTGTAAGGGTTGATAGCACAACTTGTTTCAGCAAGAAAATTACCAATACAATCGGAATTTTTTTTATCGTTACCTTGTTATCGCTCTTTTTGTGAAAGTAATCGAAAATCGTGACTTATCATGCAAAATCATAATTTACAGCCCTCGTGATGACTTAATCCAAGATTTGATTTCAGTTTCAGAAACTACATAAAATTCCACAAAAACTGAAGTTTTTTCTGTTGTCAACATTATCGCCACTTTCAATATACAGTTACTCAAACTTAATAGAAATTTTAAAATAGACTTTTCATCGAAAATTCAACCAGTAATTTCATAACGGTGCTTTATACGTACAACTCTGCAAAGTTGATAAAAGTTGCTTCAACATGTTGGCTTTCCAACGGTATATCACTTTTTATACTTACATTGCAAAATTTTAGGGAAACACGCATTGAATGGTAAAATTCAAGGCTTCAGTGGAATCGCTAACAATTTTTCCTTTACCCAAAAAAAGACAAACGAAGGCTATTATAATTCGGGATAGAATCTTCTTAGTAGAAATGGCTATTTAAAATAATACTATAGCCGCAATATTCATAAATTTCGTTCTTTTGGCGATTAGACTATTAAATTTCAGTATGAGTAAAATTTGTCTGCTACTACATAATAGAAATATATACTGCAAACGATCTTCTTTATTGAACAGAGCGAAAACATGTTTCTCACAGAGGTAGTGGATGACCACTTTCCATATAAGGCTATCGAGTTGTACAAAACTCACGTGAATGCCTACACAATTTTGGAAGTAAATTCTGTGACGCATGTCTGTCAATGGATTATGGATAATATTCTTCTACATAAATACATATTTACATATATGATCGAATACATAAATAGTATGAATCTTTGTACGCAATTCCATGGCTGCCAAGTGATAATCTAAAATTATTATTGAAAATTAATAAAAGTGCTGAAAGAAAGCTTTGGGAATTATGCGCCATTTCTCCAATCTTGAAGCACACCTGATACATGTAAATCGGATTTTAAAAATAGTAACAAGATAAATGTAGAGACCAATGATAAATTTATAAGCACTTTTAATAAGTATAACATAAAATGTATCGCGGAAATCCAAAAGCTGATATATGGTGCTGAAGTTTTACATAAACGAGACCGATGCTAATTTCGGGCGCGGCCGAAATTTGGATACCCTACGCTCCCCTTGGGCTAAAAGTTTTTTTCGGGCCTACCTACGACTTGTATTTAATCCTCCCCAATCTTTTCCTTCCGTCTTCACAAAAGTTCCGTTGCGTCGACAAAACATTATTTATGTGGGGTTTGGTTAGAATAAGTGGGCAAATAAAAATATTTACTCAGAAATTTTTTTTGGGGGATGCGGGAGCATGTCCCCATAATACGATTCCATTTGTTTGGCCTTTTTAGTTGCTTTGATGATGAAGGCACATTAATTCAAGGTTTTGTGAAATTGGTGTAAAAAATGTTGTTTCTTAGAAAAACCTAATTTGGGAGGTTGGGTTTGTATGGCAGCCCCATGACTAATAATGGCCCGATTTGATCCAATCTTACATATGTTTTCTGCCAGCAATAGAAACACATTTGTGTGATATTTGGTTGAAATTGGTCCACAAATAAAAAAGTTTTTCTTAAAAGAACCTAAATGGGGGGGGGGGGGTTGTATGGCAGCCCCATGATTTCATGGTCCGATTGAAATCCATTCTACCATATGTTTTGTGTTCTCAATAGAGACACATTTGTGTGAAATTCGGTTGAAATTGGTACATAAATAAAAAAGTTTTTCTTAGAAGAACCTAATTTGGGGAGTTGGGTTTGTATGGCAGCCCCATGACCCCATTGGCCGATTATACCGATTCAAACATACAAACTGCCTGAAGCAAAAAGAAGCATTTGTGCAAAATTTCAGCTTCATATAGCTTTTATATTGGCCGAGTAAAACGCGTCGCAACAGACAGACAGACAGACAGACGGACATCGCCCAATCCACTCCCCAAGTCATGCTGATCATATATATATACTTTTTATATGGTCGGAGATGCTTTCTTCAATGCGTTACAAACTTAATGACAAAGTTAATATACCCTTTCACGCTATGAGTGAAGGGCGATGCTCTGACAATCGTTTAAGGGCCGATATTTTGTACATCGTATCTAGTGTGTATAGACAAGACGCACACCATGATTTTTTCTATTTGGTGTATAATACAGTAGAATTATTACACAATTTCATACGATGGCGTAAACAACCAAAATATGGCGTAACTATGCAAAGTAAATTCAATACAATGTACGAAATTTCGGGAAATTATGTGCGTCTTGTTCATACGATAAGACTAACCAGCCGATGGACATTAGATGGGGGGTATAGAATCAAAACCGGCAATCTCCACTTTTTTGACAAAATGACCTAATGATGCAGTTTAATTAATTAATATTATTGCTATACAGAAATCTTATCAGTTTATTGGAAATCATCGTAAATCCATGTTAATTTTACTATTGAAAAATATGTTCAGCGGCTATCTCCACTTGCATGTTAGAATCAAAAACGGCAAATCAAAGGTAAATTATACAGGAACACGTAAATTGGGTACGATTTTTTTTTGTTGGAAATAGAATTGGTCAAAAAACTTATAGATCAGGTATTTCCAATCGGTTCTATACTGTGGTTACCGTTCCGAGTTGTATTCTTTTTGTACCTCCTAACTTGTAGAATGTGTTGAATTTGATAACATGTACGAGTTATCGGCCCTAAGGCTTACACATACGTATGTGTAAGTTAGTAACAGTATCTCGATAAACCTACAATTTTTGCAAGGGGGAAGGCTATGTACTCGTGCATTATACCAATCTACAACCACACTTCATGCATTCTATAAACACGAAATGGCACCTAGAAGCATGCTTCAATCGTTGTTTATACGTGCGAGTAATCGACCCGTAGTATACAGAATATAAAGTAATATTAATTCGTCTACAAGTGTCCCTTATCAATTTATGTACGTTTTCGATTTCTAAACAATTGCGCTTTTATTTCCAGGCATACTGTGTTCTATACTAAGCTTTGGGTTTGAATCTGCGAATAATGAACAAACTTTATGGTATGCTTTTCAGATAATTTTCGAAATATGTACATATTTTATGGTTTATGGCATATTTAGTTCGAATATGTGTTTTGTAAGCTTCTTGTATTCGAAACTAGTTCAGCTTTTAGCCGAGACAACAGCCATGTCGAGAACAATTATTGAGCTTAATTAACCGTTAAAGCTTCAAAGTTCAAATTTAGGGCAATAGTGGCCAGGGACATTTTTAATCTAAACCATACAATAATATTATTTAAACCTAAAATATGTACTACGTACGTAAGCGACCAAATTTATCTTCTCCGACAAAATTTACTTTATAATAATAACTGTGCTCTTATGGATGCGAAGGATACGGGCCCTGGAGTTAAATGGTCCAGTTGAGTTTTCGGTCCACTTTAGATAGTATAAAGAATCCCCACCCTTAGGGTGTCCCACTTTGTGTCGTCAATGCGGTAAGGTTCGATAGGACAAATAGTTGTTTGAGTTAAAACTCCATTAAGAATCGATCATCGCAGAAACCATCTAAGTCCAAAAAGTGAGTTTTTCAGGACCGTACAAGAACTGTTGCATTAGAGAAGGAATATTTTGGGTACATATTTATAATGGACGTGGACGCTTTTATATCCATTTGGTTGACTGCTGGAAATAATACACCATTAGGTAGTAAGCTTCTGGCTAGGTTTAACATTTTACAAGATAAGTCGCCAAGATTAAATGAGCTGGAACGTATATGGGTAGAGTGAACTTTATTAGTGATATTGATGATGATGAATTGGTAAATTGGTAAAAATTTTATAATTATTGTGTTTTTTGTGGACATCTTCCCAAATCATGACAAATCCTGTTAAATTAAATGCACCCGCATTACACCAATAAAGTTTTCTGAGATAATTTTTCTATTTTCCCCACTTATTCCAACCAAACCTATTCAAATATTGTTTCATCGACGCCACGGAACTTATGAGAAAACGGAAGGAAAAGAATGGAGGGGGGGGGGGGGTTTAAATACAAGTCTTAGGTACGCCCGAAAAAACTTTAAGCTCGAGGAGAGTGAAGGGTATTCAAATTTCGGCCGTGCCCGAAATTAGCCTCGGTCTCGCTTCCAATTTGTTTGGTTCTAGTTTCTTCCGCGATTGTTTTTCAGAAAACGGTTGCACGAAAAACTTGTGCAATATTGAATTTTCTTTCACTTGATTTATGTACTTTCCGATGTCTGGTCTTCAATCAGTCAAAAATTCAAGAGCTTAAACCAAGCTACCGAATTTAATTTTTTACATTTATAAGTACCTATGTATAAAGACCAACATTTTTAAAAATGGGGAGGGGAGGTTTTTTATTTCACGGATTTATAAGGCGTAGTTACGAGGAATACATACTAAAAGCACGCGGTCGTGGGGGGTGAGCTAACGTTGGGAGAGCGGGTTAAAATATCCCATTCTTGTGCTTATCAGCTCTATCCGAAACTGGAGGACAAGGTCACGTAACTGCGACAATTGGAGGTCAACTATTCAGGCGGTCATGGCCCGACGTCGGGCTATCGTGCCACATTGATGATGAAAGATACAACCGAGCCGCTAGATCGGAGCACCGGAATTCAATTCTAGCCAAAACAATTTATTTATTTTGTAGTAACATAATCAGTAGTAGGTACATCAAATATTAAAACGATTGTACAGTACAGAGCCCAATACAACACTTGTATTGGGCGACAGGTTTTACGCTACGCTAAGCTAAACTGACCAGACGTACAGCATTTTGCTGTACAGTACAGCATTTTGACCTGTCGTACAGCATTGGGAAATGTACAGCAAAATGTATAGCATTCTCCATGTCACACAATGAAGCCTAACTCACTACGTAATAAGCTCCTCGATGAGGCTTGTGATCAGTCTTGTCTGCTTTTAAGGTGTAAAGTTGGACTATACTGTACCCTGTACGATCGACATTTAGCGAGATAATTGCAATTTTACCTTTGGAAATCCTTCATTTTCGTTAACTTGGGAACCCTTCTCGATCTTTCTGAAATTTGGTAATTTCTTGAAATTACACGGTCCTACCTATTCTCGTTCAGAAGTTACAGCTGCCCAAATATTTGCAATACATTTTGAGTGATCTAGTTGAAAATTACTGTCAAGCGATTTAATCGCACATTTATGTTTTTCAATCATGAATTTTCCATAACTCCGAACGGACCGCATTTTCTGTAATTATGCACACTTTTAGAGATACTTGACGAATATTTCATCCAAGTTTCAAAGTCCTTACCTACTATCTGCGTTGGGAAATTACAGCTGCCAAAATCGCACATTTGTGTTTTCTAAGCCTTTAAATCAGTAGTCACTTTGTGGTCACCACGAAAAGCCAGATGTCATATCATACGACTGTCCAACTTGCAGAAATCTTACATTTCTGATATCTATCTTTTGTTTTATGCGCTTAATCTTATTTCGAATATTCTTCCTTGTTATGGCTTTTCGTGTTAAAATGATGATTTTTTGTCAATGAGAACCAGTGGCGTAGATAGCTTTTCGGAGGGGGAGGATATCGGTGGTCAAGATTATTTTTTCATCACAGAGGAAATACATAAATAGGCTGCCGTTTGAAGGCTGATGAGATTCCGGAGGAATAGGTTTAGCACAGCGAAACATATATTGCACGTCGAACAACGTGGCACTAGACCCCAGATGTTTTCGCAACGCTTTACATTTTAATGTTTCACGCTTTTCTGGTAAAAAATATAAATTTAATCCCCGAGGAAGAAAGCTTCATTTTAGAATTATCTAATCGACCTGTTTTTGTACAAAGATGTATTTTGACTTTTTCTATGATTTTTAAGAGTTTGAAAATTGTGAAAATTCCATGTTTTTAGGTATGGATGCTAATTAATGTATGCAAATACTTAGATCAAATATTTTCCTGAAATCTACGGAAGTAGCATAAGAAAGACTATACAACAGATGCGAAAATATACATAGTTCATCAAAAAGTTGTATTATGAGCGCTGAACATACGCGCAATATTGAAGGTTGCGAAAACGCAACGCTGGACTATAACGATATCCTCTTTTTCCTATCCTATGGACAAATAATTTCAATTATTTTTACTACTAATTCAGTTTTGATGCTATTTAATTTTTGCTTTTATTGTTTGACTCTGTTTAACTCTTGAGATAAAGCGAGGCGAAAATTGTTTGTACTTAAGTTTTCGATAAATTTAAGAAATATTTGTAAAAAGTGGCTTTGCAATTGAAAAAGTTTATTTATAACATTTAATTTTTTTGCTTTTATGACGCAGCCACTACCTTTAATCAGCGAAATGATTATTTCCAAGTTTCACTCGATTCAACGGCCCAATATTCAATAGCGCGTGAAGTTTAAACTTTGTATAAAATATAATCCAGATATGTCCTTGGGAAGTTAGGTTTATCATAGAACCAACTTCTACAAATGGAAAGGGAAGGGGCACTTCTTCTGGAGGGAGGATCGCCAGCCTTATATCCCGACAACATTCTAAGCAGGAGTTCCACCTATCTGATATGAGCGATCCGGTTTGGGCATTGCATCTTGCACCGGTTGATGATTTCAACAAACCTGGTCAAAATCGAAGCTGCACAGAGAATGAGGGGGGTTACCCATCCCCATGCGGACTCCACTAGAATATTTGGCGATTATTTTCGACGACTAAATTGGTGGGGCGATCCATAATAATGCTAATAATAGCTTTTGTTTCTAAATTTTAGACTATTATTTATAAAACTAAGACGTTTTCAGTGTTTGGAAGACACTTTTCTTTGACCAAAAAAGTACACGTTAAGTCCTAGCGTTGCGTTTTCGCAACGTGCTCCACAGCTCAAAATACGAAAAAAATAAAAATACATTTCTTCGAAATTTGCATATTCTTTCTATGCCAAACTACTGTGTGAATTTTCGTAACACTAGCACAGCTCCTTCTTACCCCCGGACAATATGGGTTAATTAGAAGCCTATTGTATCACTAGATATTCTACGATACTGATTTTCGCTTAAATGACAAATTTTCTTAGGAAATTCCACCTTATCTGTTCCTGTGGCAGTCACATTATCTGAAAACCAACGCTTGAAGGAATCCAAAACTCATGTACGCCAGTATACGCTAGGAATTGTCAAAATTCTAGCCAAGGCAGATTCAATTTTGCAGTTGAAAATACTATAAAAAGGTTAATTCCGAAATCCCCCTGTGGATGTCATTTTGGTAAACATTGTTACGAAGTGTACCCATTTAATAGCAAAGAACTAAATTTAAAATTAATATAAAAATGTATCACCCTCCCCCCTCCTTATCTACGTCATTGTTTAGTATCAACAGAATCTTGCCGTCCCAATGTTATCCACATTTTCCCAGAATATCGGCTAATATTCTTTCTCAGTTCTCTACTCGAAGATATCACTTATGAAAAGAAGAATCGGCGTGAAGGGGAGAGGTATAACGCTGATAATTTGCCTTAAAACCGAATTCCACAAGTATGTACAGCATTGGGTCTTCGGAAGTCTGGTCACCTTACGCTAAGCTCTAATACGCCTTTAGTCTGCGCGCGGCCTTAGCGCAATTATGTACATTGTGTCGAATCTCTTTGAACTTCGGCGCAGGCCTTAACGACTCGAGCTAACGCACCTATTTTCAACTCGTACATAGGTTTTCCATGGTTTATTCCTCGGAAATTTGCTTGCATAATTTCGAAGTAGCACTTTAAGATGTTCGCGGCTTCATAGCAACTGATATTTGGAATTTGGAGCAGAATCAGAATTGCTGTATAGGCAAGGTTCGTGGTGACGCCATTATGCAATAACATAATGTGCCCCCCATTGGTGTATGTATAGCCCCGGATTCAGGTAAGATTTCACAGCCACTAAAAAAGCAGTTCAACAACAAGGTTGATAATTTCCACGTCCGGTTTGGGGGACAAATTCGATCAGTTAATTAATTTTTAAGCAATTTATCAACCACCGAAATTTGAGGTGGACGGTGAATGCATAAATGATCGTAACTATGCCGCTAGCGGATTTACTTCAAAGTTTCAAACTAAATTTATTATTTCGTTAAGGGCCGGATGTACAATCATGGTTTAACTCACCGTTTAGTTAACTGTGGTTTAATGTTAAACTCCGTTTAAATAACTGGGGAAAAATACACTACGCGATAACTGAAATTCCTGGCTAAGCAGCAATTGAATTTTTAAAAAAATCGTTAGTTTCCATTAGCAACTGGATATTTCCGGATAGTAACTATTAATATCTTTAATTTGAAAATAAAATGGCCCGAATGAAAATTCATGGTTTAACTGACTGTTGTCGGTTTAGCTAAACTCCGTTTAAGGAAATTGACAAACTGTTAAACGGTCGTTTAAACTGCAGTTTAACGTGAAAAATTAAACGGTCGTCGTTGGCCGTTTAACTCATGGGTTTTAGCCAAAGAAAAATAAACAGAAATAAAGTCATCGGGTTGCAAAGATAATGAATTTCTGAATTTTTGCTGGGGGTGGCCCTCTAATTATGGAAAAAAAGTTCTGACCGGTAGGGGGTCCGCAATATGGGAAAAAGAGAGAAAGGTTGTAAGTTTTGGAATTATTTCAAAATCATTTAATTTTCTTTACATTGATGTATTTTAAATAGTTCCCACTTTCTCTTTGAAAGTTATGTGCTCAGGGGTGTCCAAATTATTTTTAACCAGGGTTACACTATTGGCTTGCGATGGCAGGCCAAACATTTTTTTATTTGAAGCGCACATGAGAAACATTTTTGACGATGCAAACATTCACTGCTACGTCAACAACATATAATGGCCCGATCTAGGCACATTTGAGTCAATTTTCCAAATTCGTCTCCTTCGCAAATATCTTTGATTTGATTAATCTTAAATTTTATTGATATTTGTAAAAGTCGACAAATTCAAAACTTGACATTGACAGGATGCCGTAGGACCATTTTATAAGACTTTGCAATACATGAGACTTTGCGGCGATATAGTGAGTGATCATATTAATATGATATGATTTATTTTTTACCTAACCGCATTACGGGAGCTAAGGACTCCATAATTGGCTGATGAGGTGGCTACCCGAAGTTGGGTTAGTTTTGAATAGAGAAATAGAAAGTAAGGACCCGACAACCGACATAATCCATCCCACTTTCATAAGGTTTATCTGCTCAGTTGAAAGTAGCATATCAAAAATAGCAGCCATTTTTTATACTGTTATATGCGATAATAGGTAATATTTATTTATTTAGAACAGAAGCTCTGTTCCATATAATTAACTTTACCAGAAATTTGATGTAGACATATTCAGATCAGGGTTAGATTTTGCGGAACTACGGAGGTGAGGGCTTGTTCGGCAGAAAAACTGGAATCCAGATTCGATCTATGAGCTTTATCGGACGTATAACTTCAGCCATACAAAACCTAACATAAAAGTTTGGGAAAATTTTTGCTACAGGCGCGTATGACCGAATATTTAACAAGCCTGTGCTTGGGAGGTCGCCAATGTACTTGCCACCAAAATCAGCTCAATCAGATAAAAACTAAGGTCTCTTCCTTCCATACATCATTATGCCTCACGACATGATATTCCACAGTACGCGAGAATCAATAAAACGCACTGAAAGAACTCCTGATGGGTTGTTATGTACGGGAGGTATTCTTAGTTAATCATTTTGCTCGAGCCGTGAAATCAAACTCTTTATTTCGTCTTAGTCCAAAGAAAAGAAAATGCAGCAAGAAATCTGAACAAAAGTTGGCAATTTTCAATATTAGTAGATACCAACATGAAATTGGAGCAAAGAAAAATAAACAGGTCATAATTATAAAAATAATATTAACCTAAAAAAGTATTTCGTACTACTATTTGTTTAGTTTCGCCTTCTAATTAAAATCCGAAGCAGAAAATATTTATATTTTGCTTTGCCTATTAATTTATATTGTTTCGTCTACAAGTTTCCATGGAAATATTGCTTGTTTACGATTGAGCGAGCTGATTGTTCAACCAATCAGCCACTACCTCGCTCACTGAAACCGTTAAACTGCGTTTAACTTGTGTGTGCTGACTGCTGATTGGTTGAACAATTTTAAACTGTAGTCAACTTCCATGGTAACCTTAATATTGTTTACGATTGAGCGAGTTCTATTTTGCAAATTTCAACGCTTACTGCTATTTAACTCATGAAATAATAAAAAAGAAGGAAGCGCACATAAACTTCTGAAATTGTACCGAAGACGGCTGGAAGTATTTTCTGTGAAAAGATACGAATTTCACAAAAGTCAATTACTTTTAATACTTTTAATTTGGGTGAGACAGATTCAAAATTTGCATAAGTGATTTTGATGCTGTCCCAAATGTCTTCACCCGAACACCGCGTAATCATTATTTCGTGATTTGTGGTGTAGCTGACAGCCAGTTTACGCTACAGTCGAACTTGACATAAACGAACACCGCATTGGGGAATGGAATATTAAGTCACCGACCGTGCTCTTAAATATACATATATATTTACAGTTCCGAAAGGTTCGCTAATTGATTTTTTTTTTTCAAAAAATGTTTTGTTCTTGTAAAAGGCAGATTATTATCTCACTAAAATATAAAAAATATAGATATTATCAGTGGACGAGAGGAGTCGATTGGGTTGACGATGTTCGTATGCGACGTTTTTTACTGGTCCAGTTTTAAACCTATGAAGCTACCAAGTTATGTAAGAACAGAAGGAAAAGAAACTAAGGTGGAGCTGAAATCGCACCCAAAAAGCTAAGTTACAAAAATGATGTTCCGAATCGGAACACAAGTAATAGGGAAGACCGAATGAAATCTAAATTTTGCCCCGCCAGAAATTGGATTTGGTTCCTTTTTTTTGAGTTAGGATATGACTATTACTTTTTCTTCAAATAACCTTAAAATGCTTTCTTTGAAATACAATTCTCCTTAAAATTTAAAAGTAAATTTTTTGCCAGCTTGTTTAGTGTATACGTTTGCAGCTATGAGAGTGTCAGGCTTCAAAACTTAATTTTCCTGGGATGCTATGTAAAAAAAAACGTTAGTGAAAATAAAAGTTTCCTTTTATGAGAAATGTTTGGGTTATAGAAGTGTCCGTTAAGGCAAGTTCGACTGTATTCGTACACATATTTCCATGGAAACTTGGTTGTTTACAATTGAGAGAAATTTAGTTAAACGACTGTTTCACACTGATTCACACTGTTGACGAAATTGATTGAAATCTTAATTTAATTAACAGTTGTCCCATATTGTAATAAAACTTTAATAGTTGAAGTGTACTCTATAATACATTTTGAATTTAGTGACATACGATTCAAACCCATCTACTGCCGTTTTGACTGATTTAATTTAGACCAAATATGATTTCATTTTAGTGTGAACCAGCTATAAAGATAATTCGTAGTTTAAACGGCTGTTTAACTTTTTGCACACATTTTTTAACCGTCGACGGTTTAACTGACAACCATTAGTTAAACCATGATTGTACATCCGGCCCTAAGTAAAGCAAATCATAAAATCTGATTTAAAGTCACATTTTGAATATGCATGACACTTATTTCCCTTACGGAACTCACTAACTTCCTGAAAACTTTATGTTTGCCCGAACTCATTAAATATGATTTACATAATCAGATTGACTTTGAAACTTAATCAAATGCGTGAACTTGTCGCAAACGTAAAACTTTCGTATACTGTGCGCCGAGAACAAATGGGAATTTACTGAATTTAAACATTACCAACGTGTTACTCATTCTCATTATGTATAAATATCCTTTTTGTATGGCAAACATTTTTGCTACACGTACCTACTCGCGCATCCAACTATTGTTCATTTACATAGTTTTATCTGAACGTACACATATGGCCAAAAAAATAAGTACACCCAAATAATTTTTTCTTAACATAAATAAAAATTGTTTGATTATAGTTGGTTTTTTAATTAGAGAGGAATTAAATACTATATACATTAACCAGTTAAAACAAACAACAGGCTTCATTTTCATTAAAAAAGTATGAGACAACTAGAAAACGCTGGACAAAATAATAAGTACGTTTTAACTAATTTAATCTAGCTTTAAATCAAACTTCATGCTCTAATCTGGCGAGAATTTAGTTTCTTTTATTATTTCTCATCATATTGCCCATTATTCTCCAGAAAAAATTTCCGTTCTTGTTGACTTACTGGAGATAAATTGGCGGCATGGTCCTAATGGTACCGTATACCAAGTTACTTCAAGAAAAACCTTATGATTGTGACCATATTGTGGCATACCTTTTTCTAATTCTTTGACTTAATTCTTCCCAAAATTTCGAGTGAATCAAAGTTCGGTACACGACTTCACGAAGCAAAAAATGACACTCCATTTTAATGAAGCTACTCCTTCACAAGCTTATGAGGTGAATAAACATTTCTTATACATATTAGAATTGTCTCACTGTAATGGATTTGCATTTGAATAACACCAAATTATGAAAAAACCCATTGACCATGATATTTTGCCCACATGGGAAAAAGTCATTTAATGTAGCGTAGATCAAACTTATTTTTCTCTCAGACAAATAATATTTCGATAGGAGTCCTTTACCATTCAAATTTAATACGATATCATCACTAAAACAAAATATTTTGTATTGTTCTTTGTTTAGTCTCCACCAAGGAGGAATAAAGTAAAAATACTTTACTTCTTGTAGTCTTCCGTTGACTTTTCGGAGAGATGAAATATTTCCAATTCTTCCCGCGATAAGTATCGATAATCGATAATGCCACGGGAACATATTTCGCCATATTGATAATGTGATTGTCAGTTATCCTTGAGGGCCTTATTAAGGACTTTATCGTACTTGCGTCTGATTTTCTTTAGTTCTTAATAAATTTTGAACTAAATGTACGGGCAGGGAATTTCTCTCGTTCGCGTTGGTGTGGGCATATCCATACAACGCAGTGTGTTACAATTTTGACGCCGCGGAAAAATACGCCGCCAATATTCGCTGACGCGCCGGTTGAGCGAATAGTTTGACCGCCATTTCAAAGTTCTGGACCCCCATACGCCTTTCTGTGGGCGTAATGAGCGTTTTTCGCCCCTAAAGTATTTTTTTTTATTATACCCTATACCCATAAGATGGTATAGGGTATATTGTTTTTGTTACGACAATTTATGTAACACCTGAGCCACCTGAGGTATGGCAAAGTATATATATAAATGATCAGGGTGGGTCCCTGATTCGAATAAGCCATGTCCGTCTGTCTGTCTGTCTGCCTGTCTGTCTGTCTGTCCGTCCGTGTGTCTGTCAGTTCGCACGATAACTCCCAAAATAATGGAGCTAGCGTTTTCGGTCAGATGATTGCTTTGATAAAAGCTTGGATGGTATTGAAAATGGGCCAAATCGGACCAAGGGTTCCCCTACCTCCCATACAAATGACCCCTCCGTGATAGTGTAATTCGGCCATATTTTTCGACAGAATGTCGCTAGGGACCTGAAATTTTCATCAATGCCTAATTGTGACTTATGCTTGAAGTTAGTGGAAAGTGGAGAAGGTCTCCCTTCCCCTACCCCTACATCCTCTACAAAGTAATATTCCGCCATATCTTTTGATAGAATATCCCGAAAAACTTGAAATTTATCGCAAATGATAGCTGCTGGATGCCGTTATAAGATATTAAAGATGTGCGAGATTCAGCCCATCTACCCCTACCCCTTAAAAAAAATTAAATTGAATATTTTCGGTTTTTCGAGCATTCTAGGTCTGTACATGGGTATAGGGTATACACTCGTCGTGCTATTCGCACGATTAGAACTCGGTCTCGTTTTAATTTGACGTTATTTGCCAACGAAAAAATGAACAAAACACAAACCCTGATAAAAAGTCGGAAACTGTTGTGAAAAAAATTAAAAAACGATGGCGTACTTATTATTTTGACCAAGCTCATTATCCACTTTAAAGTTTATTCCAGTCCGGACAGAGAACATAGGAGAGAGCCATCTTCTTTTTTCGGCTT
Source organism: Microchrysa polita (assembly GCA_949715475.1). Taxonomy (NCBI): domain Eukaryota; kingdom Metazoa; phylum Arthropoda; class Insecta; order Diptera; family Stratiomyidae; genus Microchrysa; species Microchrysa polita. The sequence goes on along the minus strand of OX454417.1, from coordinate 32,042,450 downwards.
CCTTGGCATTGTTGAATCCGAGTTTAATGTCTATCTACTTTAAGTATTACAATATAATAAATGCAATGAAAATCAGGAATAAAATGGTGCACGACGGGTGTACTTATTTTGTGTGTCCATATGTGTATATACTACACGGCCAGTGCAGGATAAGTGGTGTATACTACATATGAGTATATAAAAGTTAAACTTGCATCGTCAGTGTTGAAAGTTAGTTTTTCAAAAAAGCTACTGTACTATTGTTCCGGAAATCCTGGAAACTCTTCGGGAGAGGCAAATAATAATGGATTATGCTTGCAGCTATTTCATATAAAATTGCGGAAATGCACGAACTTGACAGAAAGGGGTTTTGCTTTGAGTTATGGTATTCGTCAAACAAGATGTTGAATCCTCGCGTGGTAGTAGTAGTTGCATTTTTCATTAAATGCTTTGTTTGGGTGTTGGAGAGCTTAAGAGTAAAATGGCTGGCAGTAGGTATAAGTGGCGGCAATGTTTTCAAGTGCATTGCTTACATTAAATTTTAAATGTAAATAATAAAGATAAGGTAATATTAATAAATCGGTTCACTTGATACAAATGTTCGTCTGGAACCCATTTCTCGTTGGATTCTCGCTTGGTGCCGCCAAACTTGTTGTAATTTCAATATAATAAAAATAAAGGTATAATTTCTAGAAAAAAAGTTTCATATTTAAAAATAAAAATAACCTCTAAACTAAAAGCATGTTCCCTTGCCCTTATTGTCTGTGAACTCAAGTGAAAACATACTCCACACTATGTTCAACAGTTGCATCCTCCGATCTTTCTAAAACGCAAATTTTCATCAAGACCCATTCCACCCTTAAAGAAACACCTGTTAACCAAACTTTCGTGATTAAAATCATCCTCCTTCATATTTGAGAAGCATCCCGCCACAATATTAATCAGAAAGTGTCCTTCACTTAACTGCGGAGATTACACGCTGTCTGACTAATATTTTTGATTGACATTTGAAAGATGTTGTAACATTCTTTCCCTTTTACCGAAACGCGTTACATTAGAAAAGTTTCCAAAAACATCCATCTCTGATCAGACGAATCGTATTATGGCCACGAGGGTGTAAGCTAATACATTTCGTTGTCAGTTGCTGTCAAATCTTGTTATCAATATTTCCTATAAGGAAAAAATGAAGTAGCTGTACAAATTTATCATAAGAAGGCTGTCTTATGCAAACAAACGAAAATTTTCAATAATCTTGAACGAGCTTCTTTTGAAAAATGAGTTTTTGAATTTCAATTTTAATGGAAATTTATTTGTGAGAGTTGGTTTAGCCGCCCCTTCAAATTGTCATGGACTTGAGTAAAATCTCACGAATTGATTCCCTTCGGTTGGAACAAGACACGCTACAAAAGGTAATTTATTCATTTCGTCAAGAATTTGACCATAACACAGGTTGTATGCTATGGCTATGATTGTCTTTCGTGGGCTTTGTGTAAAAGTTGGCTTGCTCATGTCACAAACACCTGTTCCCACCGAGGATTCGGATTCTTTTGAAAGAAACAAGAGCCTCGGGCTTTCGTCTTCCGGCTATAATATCCAACCCAGTCTTCCGGTGCGAATAATAAAAAACAGAAATTGAGTACCGGAAGAACTGCCGAACCGCTAAGGCAACGCCACTTCCTCCTCCTCAAATTATCGGAGGGATGATTTTGAATTAAATCACGGCAAAGTTATTTTGTCCCGTAAATTTCCATTCTTCGCCTTATCGCCTTCATTTAATCGAAATTTATTGCCTTTTCGTTCAGCCATATAACTTTACAGACGTCAAAGTATAGGTGCGCTTGGTTTTCTTGAAATAGTCCGGGGTTTAATTACATCATTTAGTCAATTAGAAATTTCACAACGTTGCTGCGGGTGGTCTAAGCGCGTGTAGGGGAAGGCGAGGCGGTGAAATGTAAAGTTTCAATACTTTGTGTGGAGCTAGAGGAGACTAAGATACAGGTACAGCAAAAATAAAGCATACTTCGTACTTTGTGTGTCGTTGTGGCATTACAGTTTTTAATTACAAAATAAACGATATCGTAAGGACGAAAGTATCGTAAAAGTTAGGGCTGTAGATGTTTGTTTATTTTTCAAGTGTAAATTGATCGAAGGAGTGGTGTTTTGTTGATGTTCGGTGAATGATGCTTAAACAATCGATAGGAAATTTGTTTTCATATAATCGAAAATGTTTCGAATTGGAATTGGAAGCAATTATAATTTTCACCAGAAAAATGAGAACATAATATGACGGTGCTGGCGTAACGATGCTAATGTATTTGTCGTTGTTCATTTGACATTTGTCATAAACCACGGTTTAACACAGCGCGCATCTGGGAGGACTTGAAGCAGTGCCCGCTCTAGCACCTTCGCCGCCCCGGGCAAGAGGACAAATTGCCGCCCTTTAGGTGATATACCAGGCAGATTTACAGTAGGTAATATGTACGTCTTTGAAGTAGATGAGTAGTTTCCCATAACATCCTTGCAGACTGCGCAGCCGATAAACTCTAATTTGCTGGATTTCTTCAGTGTGGGACGTGCGTGGTTTATTTTCATAAATGCGACATCTTGAGAATCATAGACGTAGCCCAGGAGGTTGGGGAGGCAGGGCAGGGAGTGGCGCTTAACCCTTCCTCCCTCTGGCTGGCGGTTGATCAAGGATACTTTTTTTTCTTACTGCTGTACTATCTCATAAAAAATGCATGCTCTACGTATAAAAATTTCAGTACTACAAATGTGCGTGTTGGTGGTGTTCAGTTGGCGCCTGGTCTCAATCGCAATTTTAAGAAAGATTTCAGTCTGGTGGTCTCGGCTATCTCGGGTCCTAACCACCAATGTTTCCGATCATGTTGCCCAACCAACCTAATTCAAGAAAATATTTAGCCGCCAAAAAGCCCATATTGTCCGTGTTTCATCACTGCATGACTTCTGGGTTTAAATGTATACTTTATAGAGTTTTTGCTGTCCGCCATGTTTTACCGTTAGAATAAAGAATTCCTAACGTGAAGTTTTCAATTACTGTATTAATTCTGATTCCCAAATTTCGTGGGTTCGAATTTTAACTAATTGTGACTTATCGTTCCATTCTATACACCAACTGCGGTGCATGTCTGTAGTAATTATGGCATGGCAACTTACCAGCTCTATGGGAACTAGGCGGAACTTTGTCTGTTTGGAGGAGAAGAGCCCCAACGGGAGAAATATCGAGTTATTCAATTTCGGAAATGTCACATTGGAATCTTTGCACTTGAGACCTCTAAGCGTCTATAGCTCAGTAGGTAGAGTTGCTGACCTTGTGACTGAAGGTCGGAGGTTCGAATCCCGATTGGGACGAAACTTTTTTTCCCTCAATTTTTGGTATTTTTTCCCAAAGTTTTTGTGGTTTCGTACAGATAGACACACTCATCAGGTCTTGTGTCTGTTGTCTATCTGTGCACAAGACGACCACTTGAATTATAGCGGGAGAATTCTATGGAGATTTGATTTGCCGTGAAGGCTACCACCATGACGCTCGACCGTGCAGGTCTGTACCGGTGTTGAATGCTCACATTGCTTTGGGAGTTGTGATGGTAGTTAGATATTTTTCCCTCTCGAATTTACAATTACTGTATTAATTCTGATTCCATAGAATTCTCCCGCTATAATTCAAGTGGTCGTCTTGTGCACAGATAGACAACAGACACAAGACCTGATGAGTGTGTCTATCTGTACGAGACTGATCTGGGAGTTGTGATGGTAGTTAGATATTTTTCCCTCTCGAATTTACAATTACTGTATTAATTCTGATTCCATAGAATTCTCCCGCTATAATTCAAGTGGTCGTCTTGTGCACAGATAGACAACAGACACAAGACCTGATGAGTGTGTCTATCTGTACGAAACCACAAAAACTTTGGGAAAAAATACCAAAAATTGAGGAAATTGAGGCAAAAAAAGTTTCGTCCCAATCGGGATTCGAACCTCCGACCTTCAGTCACAAGGTCAGCAACTCTACCTACTGAGCTATAGACGCTTAGAGGTCTCAAGTGCAAAGATTCCAATGTGACATTTCCGAAATTGAATAACTCGATATTTCTCCCGTTGGGGCTCTTCTCCTCCAAACAGACAAAGTTCCGCGTAGTTCCCATAGAGCTGGTAAGTTGCCATGCCATAATTACTACAGACATGCACCGCAGTTGGTGTATAGAATGGAACGATAAGTCACAATTAGTGAAGTTTTCTTTGGGAAGTTAATGGATTTAAAAACATTTCTTCTGCAAGGGATAAATTTTGTGACAAAAGTCATGTGATGTATTCAAGACTAATACTCATGTAGACGCCATTTATCGTTAAAAGGACAGAGGTACCTCTGGATTTAAATTTCTCAAATTTTTAATCCTTTTTCTAAAAATATGTTTGTTGTCATATAGTTTAATGATAATGACATACCCTCCGACCTACTAAAAAATTCCGGGCTGATGTTGACAAAATGGTTATATCTTGAGGAAATCCATATTGAGAATTTTTATAAAGAAGAAGTTCAGAGCTAGCTAAATCGGGGGAATCAAGCCAAGTCCTTATTTAGCATGTCCGAAAAAAAGGGAATACTGCTACTGCGGCTCTGGTAATATGTACTGTGATTCCATCCCTCATCTCATCTTGATGAAACCCAAACAACTTTGTTGGAAATTTGTCCTTTAAATGCTAGTTGAATCAATGCAATTGGAGCCAACTCCATCCACGAGGAGATTTGGGCAAATTGAAGTCAAATTGCCGCCAAAGGTTTATAGAAGTTTTCAAAACTCCTGCATGGGTATGACATTTCTCACAGGAGAGTTTGTTTTAATAGCTTTTATGTGTTTAGTGTTCAAACGACTTTAAAATCCTTTCAAACCGATTACATACAGTACCCCAAATATCGACTTTCGAACCACACCCATAATCTCCATTCTCAGTTTCCTTAGAGAAGTGTCCTTTTTGGTGGTACATATGTACATAATATCATTTTAAAACCCAAAATGAGCTTGTGGTGATTTGAAAGGGCTCAACTCACCGAATACTGTATTTTAATATACATATCGACTATAATGCATTCCTAAAAAGGGACCTTTTTTGTCCAAGGACATCTTTCTCAAAACAAGTGCCGGCACCAAAATAATAAGGATCGCACCACTTAACTTCCGTCCGAGTTTCATCCAAATCGCTCCACAGAAGGAGCCAAGAGAACCAATTGAAAGATAACTTTTCATTAGCTTCAACGGCGAATTTACTGCTATTCCCCCAACTCATCAGTAATTGTCGATTCTTTGTAAGGCCGATCAAAGGAAAATGTATACCAAATTTAGCAATGATCAAACCACTGAATGGTTGAGTTAAAGCTTCGTTAGGTTTTCGCTTTGTTTTACAATGTCACATTTTGTCACGGAACAACCCAGCGTACACACCCTAATTTCCTTAAAATAATCACACGTGTTTTACTATGTTCCAAATAATTATCACCAAGCTAAAAAATTGTCATGCACAGACTGCGCGAGATAATCTGTGATGATCGCTGGATTTACAGCCATCCGTTGCACATCTCCACGTAACTATACTGCACTGTGTGATGACTATAGACCAGATGATGATGATCACTAAAGTTATTCGTACTGACAAGTCGCAGTGTGGTCAAGGCGGTTTGGTGGTCGTTGTTGACTTTTTGGAAGGTATTGACGACGGTTTGGACCATGGTTCGAACCCCCTCTGGAACATCAGATTTTTTTTATTTTTTTTCTCAAAAAAAAAAAATATTTTGAAACCGATCACATACAGTGCCTTACATATCACCTTTCGAACGACATCCATAATGCCCATACTATGTTTCCTATACTATAAAAATGTTCTTTTTGGTGGTAATATCCTTTAGCAAAATTCAAAATCAACTTGTTGCGATTTTACAAGACTTGTCGCAACGGATTCTGTATTTTGATATCCATATCCTTATATATAGCGTCTATAATGCATTCCCACAGAAAAAGGACATTTTGTGTCCAAGGACATCTTCCTTATAAGAAGTGCTGGCACCAAAATATTAAGGATCGCATTACTTAACTTCCATCCGAGTTTCTACGACATCGGTCCACGGGGAGAGCCAGGAGAACCAATTGAAGGATGAATTTCGTTCGCTTCAATGGCGAATTTACCGCTATTCCCACAACTTATCGAAATCGTGATTGTCGATTCTGAGTCAGAGCTATCAAAGGATAATGTATACCAAATTTGGTGAAGATCGAACTACGATAAGGTCGACTTTAAGCGTTAAACGTTTTCGTTACAGTTTTTCGTGACGCTTTTTCACGGAACGACACCCAGTATTTCTCAGGTAGCCTCCGCAAAGACATATACATGTCAAAACAAATCCTTACGGAAAATAGCAACTTGTTGTCAAAAGATTACAAAAACCGATGATGTACTTATTATTTTGACCCAGCTGAAAACCCACTTCAAAGCTAATATCGGAAGGGATAAGATAATAGGGGGATGCCATTTACTTTTTCGGTTCCGTTGGCATTGTTGTATCCTAATTGTTGTAATGACTATCTATTTGGAGTAGGGATGAGCATCGAACACCGATGTTTCGAAAACATCGATGTTTTTGGTCCGATTGTCGATGTTTTTACCATCGATGGTTTTGCGTCGATGTTTTTCACCATCGATGGTTTACGTTTCGATGGTCGATGGTTTTCACCATCGATGGTTTTCAACTATCGATGTTTTTTTCCTCTACATATTTTTTTTTTACAACTCAACTTTGTCTTTATAAGTATATGCAAATACCTTCAAACAGCCCAATCAGAAAAAAATGTGAATCCATCGTAACATACAACATGCAATCCATCTATCGTGAACACTGTACACACAAAAAGGAGTGTTTTTCTTTATACGCCCGGTAGGGCACAATTTCCAAATGTGGTTTCGCCCTGGAATAGTTTCAACCTTTGGTCTGGGCCAAATATCAGTGTCTTAAGGTTTAAGCTTTAAGCGGACCGCAGAATACAAAAATTGAATACACGTATTGAAACCTATGTATTTTTGTAATTTAATCTCAGAATGTTTCATTTAAGATGTGACTATTAATCTAAGTCAGTAGCTTCCTAGGGATTACGTCCTATAGAAATTACATCTTTTGAAAATGCTCTTCAAATAAATTGAGAACCTTAGATAAGAAGTTAAAACGCCAACATTATTTGTGAATTAATTTCCGTCAAATTTTGGACATTTGGGAGCGAAAATTCTTAGTCTGAGTTACATCAAGTCCGGTCAGAAAGAAAGGCTCAAAATAGACAAAAATTGGTTCTGTGATGAGGTGTGAAACAAACGCATGTACCAGTAAAGCTTAATAAGCTAAAAGGGAAAAATTCTGTTTGGGCTGAAATGGCCATATTTACAACATTTCACGTTCATGTGATTTCCTCATCAAATGTCTTTTGGCTCTAGAACTTCGTCAATCAAATAAATATCAGCCGAAGATGTTTTTGTCCAATAACCTGAAGGATGCGAACGCGAGTTATAGTGCAACGTGCCATCAGATAGCTAGCAAGTTCGTCTAATACTAAAAAAAAAAATGGACCGAATTTCGGAACAAAACAATTTCACGAAAAGGCTTAACGTTTTCTTCCACAAAAAAAAAGGATGCCTTAAGCAAATCTAACTCAAATAATCGTCGGTGGTTTTTTTAAGCGTGCATAAGCGAAGCCACCGACTTCTTGTGGAGTTTTAGTAAATTGTTGAAATGAGTTCAATAGCTCGAATTTGTGCTGCCACTCATTTTTTCAATTAAGTTCTTCGACCTGGCTGCGGGCCGTCAGTTTGATATGTCTGCTCTATGCGGTGGGTTCTGGGTACGATACGAATACAAAAAAAACTCAAGGAGAAGAGTTATATTCTGGTGAGTGGGGGAGGCATTGAATGAAAACCATAATCAGCTTAATTTTTGATATTAAAGTGATTATTTTTTTTGAGTACTCAAAAAACCCAAAACATCGATGTTTTTGGTTCGATGTTTTCTTACCATCGATGGTTTCGTCTCGATGTTTTTTCGATGGTAACCATCGATGTTTTTCTTTCGATGCTCATCTCTAATTTGGAGTAATTCAATTTTAACGAGACCGAGGCTAATTTCGGGCGCGGCCGAAATTTGGATACCCTTCGCTCCCCTCGGGCTAAAAGTTTTTTCGGGCGTACCTATGACTTGTGTTCAGTCCTCCCCGCTTCCATGCTTTTGAATTTTCACATAAGTGCTGTGTCGAAGATTTATTGGGAGAAGCGGGGGACGTGGGTTTCTTATAAGAACCAGAAAGAGGAAGGGGGGGGGGGTTAATGGCAGCCCTATGAACGCATGGCCTTTCCATCAATTTTTACGAATGTTTGTGGCATCAATTAAAACACATTTCTATGATTTGGTTGAAATTGGTGGAAAAATAAAAAAGTTTTTCTTCGAAGAACCTAATTTGGGGGTTGGGTTTATATGCCAGCCCCATGATCCCATGTTCCGATTTAATTCATTTTTGCATATGTTTTGTAACATCAATCAAAATACATTTCCATGAGGTTTGGTTGAAATTTGTGTATATGTGTATACACATATGTGTATACAAATAAAAAAGTATTTTTTGAAGAACCCAATTTTGGGGGTTAAGTTTGTATGGTAGCCCCACGACCCCATAGTCCAATTTCATTTATTTTCACGTTTGTTATGTGGCATCAATAGAAATATAATTTTCTGAGGTTTGATTGAAATTAGTGTGCAAATAAAAAAGTTTTTCTTCGAAAAATTTGATTTGGGGGGCTAGGTTTGTATGGTAGCCCCATGACCACATGGTCCGACTCCATCTGTTTATACATATGTTTTGTGTCATCAATAGAAACACATTTGTGTGAAGTTTGGTTGAAATTGGTGTGTAAAAAAAAATTCTTAGAAGAACTTAATTTGGGGAGCTAGGTTTGTATGACAGCCCCATGACCCCATGGTCCGATTTAGTCCATTTTTATATATGTTTTGTGGTATCATTAGAAACATATTTGTGCGAAATTTTATTGAAATCGATGGGAAAATAAAAAAGTTTTTCTTAGAAGAACCTAATTTGGGGGACTAGGTTTGTATGGCAGCCCCACGACCCCATTGTTCGATTTAGTCGATTTTTACATATGTTGTGTGTCATCAATTAAAACACATTTGTGTGAAATTAGATTGAAATTGATGGATAAATAAAAAAGTTTTTCTAAGAAGAACCTAATTTTGGGGAGTAGGTTTGTATGGCAGCCCCAAGACCCCCTTGTCAGATTTTAGCGATTCAAACATACAAACTGCCTGCAGCAAAAAGAAGCATGTGTGCAAAATTTCAGCTCCATAGCTTTTAAACTGGCCGAGTAAAACGCGTCGCAACAGACAGACAGACGGACAGACGGACAGACGGACAGACGGACAGACGGACATCGTCCAATCGACTCAGCTCGTCACGCTGATCATATATATACATATTTTATATGGTCGGAGATGCTTCCTTCAATGCGTTACAAACTTCATGACAAAGTTAATATACCCTTTTCGCCTAATAAGCGAAGGGTATAAAAAGGGTATGAAAATTTGGAATGAAAAGGTACATGAGGGGTGTACTTATTTGTTTGTCCATATGTATATATATATATATGCTAACTTCGGAAATGGAAAAATCTATTATTGTTCTGATTGGCTACGATGAATCCCGAATGTCGATAGCATGCAAGAACGAAAAGCAGTCAGTCAGTGCTGCGAGCGCGCAGCGCGAGCACGTCTGCTCATAGCGGGGAGCAGGCGTTGGCTGGTGGCATTGGAGGGGCAGGGTCGGGCGCGGGTTGGGGGGGGGGACCGAAGCGGGGGGAGTTGCCGAGCGTAGCAAGTAGGGGGCTGTAGGTAAATTTGCTGGCTGTAATAGTCATCTCATTTCGCTATTCTAGCTTTCTAGATATTAAAGTTAAAGTCGTAAAAGAAAATGATTTTTTTTTATTTTCAAATTTCGGTGAAAGCTCAAGGGTTAAGAATTGGGGGTATATTCGATGCACCTTTTTTTGCTGAAAATCACACGACAAATCATATTTCGTTAATACATATGCGTTTATACGGTATTCCGGACACCCTGTATTGTATACACCCGTGCGCAGTGTTCATTTCAGCTATTTGGTGATCGCAGCTTCAGAGCCACTTGGTTATCGGGCCTTATATTGCATCACAGGAGATATTTACTCCTAAGCCGCAGTTTGCATGCATCCATCATATGATCTCTGTTATATCCTCATTACAATTTTTTACTATGCAATATTTATATTTATATATATATTTATCTTCTCGTTCGTTCCGCTGCTTTACTATTACAGGTTGCATATTTAACATTAGCGACGAGTGATAAAATCGCACCGCTTGTTTCGTGAGTTTAAATAAAATGCCTGATAATGATTTGGAGACAAAGTTTCAAGTGCTCCTGCATCAGCAGCAGGAATTTACACGGTTTCTGCTACAGCAGCAGCAAAATTGGATGCAATCGGTGCTGGATAGTTCTAAGGATGGAGCAGTGAACTCGCCTTTAGTGCCAGCGTTCCATAATTTCAATAAGGAGCTTCAATCTTGGGACTCGTACCCAGAACAAATCAACCAACATTTTATCGCATATTCCGTTACATCGAAAAAAAGGAAAACATCGCTCTTCTTATCGTGGATTGGCATCGACATTTTTGATTTGTTGTAAAATTCGGGTCAACGAATGTAAAGGAAGAATCCTACAAAATACTTACGGTAAAGCTATCGCAACATTTTCAAAGGACACGTCATGTTGTTGCCGCTCGCTTTGATTTTTTTCAAAATCGAGCCAATCCTACTGGGAATGGGTAGCGGAGTTGCGCGGTCAAGCAAGGGAATTCCATTTTCATTGCAGCGGAGCGCTTTGCTCTGAAACTTATGTGGATGAAATTATCCGTGATGAAATCATTCTGCATACTCCACACGACAGTGTTCGTTCGGCATCCCTGCAAAAAGTACAGCCGACGTACAGTACGACGTTATGATCATAGCGGAGGCGTGCGAGGCGACGCTAAAATCGGTGTCAACCATACGAAACCAAAACGGCAGCAACACATCAGAAGCAGCGAACGAAGTGCGGAAGAGTAAAGCAAAAAAAGACGAAAGTCGTGCTCAAAATGTTTTGTTAATCACACCAGAGAAAAGTGCAAATTCCGAAATGTTTTCTGCAACAAGTGTGGAAAGATAGGTCATATGGCGCCAGTATGTCTTTCAAAAAAGAAAACCAAACGTAAACAAAGTAAAAAGCCATCAGCTTCTGTCGAGACTGTGTATTCGTTGTCAAATATTGAGCAAAGAGAGAAGAAAATATTTGTCACAGTGAAAATTCTTAACCAAAGTGTTGAATTCCCAATTTTCAAAAATCGACTTACGTGACGCGTATCTGCAGATGGAATTGGACGAAGACTCAAAAAAATTGATGGTTGTCAACACTCCGCTAGGTCTATATGAATATCAGCGCTTACTCTATGGCATATCTAGTGTGTCTGCTATTTTTCAATGCCATATTGAGCAACTTGTGTCTAAAGTCGACGGTTGTGGAAATTATATCGACGATATAATAATCACAGCACCTTCTTTAGAAGAACACATTCAACGTTTGCATGAAGTCCTCCAAATTCTCAGTCTCAACGGAATTATAGTAAAGCTGCAAAAATGTTTTTTTCCTTAAAGAAGAAAAGGAGTATCTTGGTCGTCGAATCAGCGCAAAAGGAATTTCTCCAGACGAAGCCGGGGTTGAAGCTATAAAAAATTTACAACCACCGTAAATCTTAAGCAAGTTGAAGCTTTAATGGGTAAAATTAACTATTATCATAATTTTATATCTAACGTTTCGTCTATTGCAGAACCTGTCAATCGGTTACGCCGAAAAAATATTCGTTTCCATTGGGGGCCGGAGCTTTTACCCAAATCAAGCAGCACATCATAAATGCAACTAGAGCACAGGATTTGGCATTCATTTTAGCAACCGATGCATCTGCATACGGAATTGGCGCCGTAATCTCTCATATGTATCCTGACAAAACTGAAAGACCAATTGCCTTCGCTTCGAAAATATTGGAACAACATCAGATGAAGTACAGTCAAACTGAAAAGCATGTTCAATCGCATACAATCCTACAGAGAGTATGCAGTGGCGTATTTACAGGGGGGGCACAGGGGGCACGTGCCCCCCCTGTGAGCACATCAAACTTTTTTCACACCATACTAAAAATTGGAGTACCAAATGTTCCCTTTTTATTTTGAGCGTTTCTATTACTAAACTTTGTAAATCTTTTTCGAAACATTATCATCACACCATCTTCTCAATTCGCCAGATCTCCTCGTTGATGAACCCTTTCCGTTTTTCAAACGGGTTGAGTTTATTTTCATAGACGCATGGTTTCAAGAACAAGAACTCTCAGAGAATAAGTATGTACAAGCTATGATTATGTCGAGGCAACGAGGTGGTCATTAAAAGTTGCCCAATCTCGACATGAATCTGTTCGGAAACAAGGACTGCTATTGAAAGTCTCGTCATGTGTGAAGTGACCCCATCTTATGTTGATATAAGTTGAGGAGATGTTGCGGTATCGATGTCTTGGAAGCCGCTGAATTGATAAATACTTGAAACAATCGGTCTGATTTTTCGATTGGGCTTGTGTATTTTAATTTGGCCGTAAATTCGTGTTGGGCTGCTGTAAAGGTCTTTAAACCAGATGCTTCTCTTTCTGTTAAAATGCTAAAAATTGAAGTGTTTTGGTGGGAAAGCATTTTTAGCATTCATTTTCGATGTGGTGGTGCCCTGCCTGGGGTACTTTCTTCAATGCTTCAATTTTCACGAAGTAAACACGATCGTAGCCATTCCTTCTCATTTCTATTTCGCAATTGATTTGTTAAAGCATGTTGCTTCTCTTACCATCTAGGACTCGTTTCAAAAGGTATTGCAGATACTATAGATTTGCAGCTAGTGTAGTACATATGGAAATAACAAAGAATCATACCTTCCTGCTTACTTTTGTTGCTTCATTTTAATTAATCGATTGATCACTTCCTGGCTCTATGCCACGGATAGTTCCTACACGGCTGAACATTTTGGTGTAATTTTCATAAAAAAATATATTCATACATTTCTATATAAAAACTTTACCAAAAGTATAATTGAACTATATTAAAAGTATAAGTATTCTTGATAAAAATTTTACTCTTCAATAGTATAAAATTGATAAGAAAATTTATACAAACCGCTCGAAAAAATAAAAATTGTAATACGAGTGCAGTCGGCTTCGAATCCACAATTCTGTGATTTGTAGGCAAGCGCGCTGTTCACTGAACCAGACAGACTACAAATCAATAGATTTTTAGGTTGAATGGGTTTCTTGCGTTGATAGTGTAGATTTGATAGCATAGTAGGATTGATTCTACCTTTTATGTTATAACAACATTCAATGCAATTTATTCTATCCCGAACGGTGTAAAATGTATAATATTAAAAGGGTATTTGGATAGTTTTATTCTGTAGCGGTTATAATTAATATCATTTTTGAATAAACTTAAATTATAAGTTGAAAAGAGTCAAATTTAATTCAAGTTTTGGAATAGATAGGAGTTATACTATTTTATTTATAAAATTTACTCCCGCTTTACACCAAAATTTACAACCGTGTAGTATTCTGGATTGTACTTGTAAACTATTATTCGGCACTTGTTACGATTTCACGGAATCTGTTACTAGATTTTTGACAAAACATACAAAAGCCTCTTTTTCAGTAAATCCTAATTTTTCATTCAAATCCGCTTAAACTTGCCATGGAATTCAAGACCACAATGTCAGCCAAAATTTGATGTATCAGCTTTTCATCTGTGTTTCTTTCAAAAGTAAGCAGAACCACTTTTTGGCGGAATTTGGCCGAAATTTGGCAGAATTTCGGACGATGTATAAAAATTATCTTCCAAAGAAAAGTTTTCCGTCTGGAATCCGTTTTGTCATATGGAAACAGTCTCTTTGGTCATTGCATTAATTCCTTATCCAATTAAGTACATATTCGTAAAATTCCTTTTCGGCTTCAGGCTCCTTCAAACTACACTACGCAAACTTTTTTTTATGCCCTCCGTATTTTGGTTCAGGAAAAGACAAAAGCAGTTAATGAGTGTTATTCTAAGATCTGTCAGGAAAACTCAAGGAGACCTTGAGTCAAGGATGCCAAAATTAAAATAAATGTCATTTTCCATATACTTTTTCATAGAAATCACTTAGTCTTCCCAATGTTTTTCCTATGTATCTGCTGTCGGGTATCCCCACACCAAAACTTTATGTAACAAATTAGCCCCGTACTCTGTGCCCCCCCTTTGAGAATTTTCTAAATACGCCACTGAGAGTATGGTACTTTGTAAAAAGGGGGTGGTCACGCAAGGCGGATTGTCGTGATCTTCTTCCGTATTATCAACATCGGTTGTCCATCACTTTAGAAAATTTGATATTTTGTGTCTTCAAACTGGAGTTAATAGAGTAGCAGGTGATTAGGTTATTACACGATTGACACTGGGGTTTGGTCGAAATTAAGCAATTGGCTCGCCAATATTGTTGGTCGGTTAATATCGATAAGGATATTGAGGATATCGCAGCGAAGTGCAACATTTACAAAGCAATCAATGCTGCTCCACCACGTAACTTCGTCATGGCCTAATCCCCTACATTCCTGGGAAAGGATGCACATCGACTTTATAAAAAAAAAATCATCACATCGACTTTGCAGGACCTAAATTTGGTTTGAAGTGGCTTATCATCGTTGACGCATATTCGCAGTACCCTTTTGTTGTCTAGCTCAAAGTTACAACCACATACAGTACTGTCGTTTTCGCGATTGAAGGATTGCCACAAATCATAGTCAGCGAAAAGACCCTCAACTTACATCTGATTCATTTAAAATGTTCTGTAAGCAAAATGGAATAGACCATATCACCTCAGCACCATTTCATCCTGCATCAAATGGTTTGGCGGAACATTTTGTTTGTTTTGTTTGTTAAATTGGCATATAACATGAAGCTAAACGAAAGCGTTTTAAAGTGTTTATCTTCATATTGATTTACACCAAACGCTGAAGGTAAATCTCCCGCAGAAATACTACATGGTCGTCTAGGCAGAACAATTTTGTGACAATTATTGAAAAATAAACCAAAACATAACAAACAAACCTTCATCAAACTACAGCAAGTACAAAAGCGGGGATACCATTCATACAGGTAATTACGGTCGGGGTGAAAAATGGACTCCTGGTGTTATTACAAACGTATTGGGCCATATGACTTATATCGTACACACAGAGATGGGTTACTTCAAACGTCATCAAAATAAGTTAAAATCCCGAGCTACTGCCAATCTGGAGAAAACAACGACCAACTCAGCACTGCTTAACATTACGTTGCAACCGGACGAGATTGCACCTGGACAATCCTTTTCACAACGTCCATCTGATATTCAGTCTCCATCCTCATTATTCATACATTCTGAAGTGTACCGCTTCTGCACTCCGCTGGTTTGAAGGAAGCTAATAACTAATTCAATCACTTTTGAATATGCATATCCTTGAGACAAGATGCGAGTATTTTGCCGGGATTGTATTTGTATCAATCTTTTTTGCCGCTGACGATTTTTGACATTTTTATGTCTTGACTCTGGCACATAAATCGAAAATCGTCACGAAAATTGCAACGAAAAAGCGTTACGTTTTTGGCATTACAGGTACCCTGTGAGTTTTGGGTGCCATTCAAGGTTCAACGGAAGTTGGGCTAGGTGGTACCCTGTGAGTGTTGGGTGCCATTCAAGGTTCAACAGAGGTTGGGCTTGGGTTTAATTTACGTTCAACTTGAGTTCAACTTGGGTTCAACTTGGGTTCAACTTGGGTTCAACTTGAATTCAACTCGAATTCAACTCGAACTCAACTCGAATTCAACTCGAATTCAACTCGAATTCAACTCGAATTCAACTCGAATTCAATTGCAATTCAACTTTCAACTTAGGTTCAACTCACGTTCAACTTTCGTTCAACTTTTGTTGAACGACCCAAAAAGTGTAACTTTCAACTTAGGTTGTATAAATCATTTCGAGGTTGCATCAGTACTGTACATTAGCATTTGTTAAAAACATGAAAATGTCCCACTGAGTTGCGGACTTGTACGCAAGCTGTTTTTTTTCTTTGGCGGAAACGTTTTACAACACACTTGTTTATGTGAATAAATGGTTATAAACTGGTCAAGACTCTCTAGGGTCGACTTGACATTTTCGCTTTGTGAGCAGCTATCGTTCGCGCAACTGGCTGTAATAAGTACCGTTCGATTTGCTAATTCTTTGTTGGCGACTTCGAAAAAGACAGATGTTATATTAACTTGAAGAGCGAGCTTAAACGTGCTTTTTGTAACACAAAGCACAAGATGAGTAGTTGTCATTTCTCATTTCTCTCAGTCTAGTTTTGATGCAAGTTCCTAAATCGTTTCGCTTATTTTTGTAACTTAAACGTGTGACTGTATCACCGTATCACTCCACCGTATAGCAAAAATCCGGACCTGCTGTCAGACTTAATAACCTGATAAACTGAACGTTTCGAAACTTTACAGTTACGATCTTAGCAAAGGAATATCTCTTGGAATCCTTACCAGGAGTGCTGGAGTGCATTCTAGCGTTACGGCTCCGTTATGGCCGACTTATCGCACGATGCAATTAGGGTTTGACTGCGACAAAGTCAATCATGCTAGCTACAAATCCCACAATATTGTCTGTGATCGAACACTTAGGAACTTATTGCTTAAAGATAGACAATGTTTCCTTAAGCCCTTAATCTGTAAAATGTAAATTCAATCATTGAGCCTCAATGGCCTTTACAGTTCACGGACAAGTTTCACTTCGCAATAAATAAATATGAAGCGGGGAAGTGTAATAGAATATTTACTAAATGCAGTAATTAAGCATTCTTATCGAGTATGGTATGTTACACTCGGACTCGTTGCGAGGCGGACGGCGGCAACCCTAGACGAAGGGCGATTCACGGAGGAGTACGTGTGGCGGCACAGGCGAGAGTGTGTTAGTGTGTATGGCGAAACACACGAGAGAGTAGAGTTGATAGACATCGTACGCGACGGACGTGTCTTGTAGTTTTTTTATATTCTGGCGTGTAATTTTTAGGGTTTTTTAGATTTTTCAAAAAAAACCCTTATGAAATCGATTTTGTCCGTCCGTCTGTCCGTCCGTCTGTTCACTAAATAACTCGCGAACGGCTTAACCGATCGTCATGAAATTTGGTAGGAATGTGTAGAATGGTAACAGTCTTTGGCACGAAATACTTAAAAGTTGGTAGAACAAAAATTACAGGGTGTCCCAGACATTTGAAAATTTGTTCACTAAATAACTCGCGAACGGCTTAACGGATCGTCATGAAATTTGGTAGGAATGTGTAGAATGGTATCAGTCTTTGGCATGAAATACTTAAAAATTGGTAGGACCAAGATAACAGGGTGTCCCGGATATTTACAAATTTGTTCACTAACCGATCGTAATGAAATTTGGTTGGAATGTGTAGAATCGTAACACTCTTTAGCACGAAATACTTAGACGTTGGTAGGAAAAAGCAAAAAGGGCGTCCCGGAGATTTGAAAATTTGAATTTTTTAGTTTTTATCAAATCAAAGAACTCGATGGGTACATTTCATATCAGTCGCTTTTTTCCAGTTTGGAGTAATAGTAACGGCGTTACAGCTAATAAATCCAGTTAATATGTGGAGCCATAATATATGGTAAATCTATTTTTGGATTGGGCTAATTAAAAAGTGTTACAGAATGAAAGGCGTTAGCCTTTCATTCTGGAATGCGTTTATTTAGACCAATCCAAAAATAGATTTACGAGAAGCATTTCATTAACATTGTGCATAATTCTTATTTATTACCTATAAAATATATGTGCAAAATGATTCACTATGTATGTATTCAAAATCTAAAAAACCCTCGTATTGCGGGCGCAGCCCTCTGTACGCCGGTATTTTTCTAATTGGCGTTAATAAACAGGCGAATTGTTGGAAAAGACGCGAGTTTTATTCGATAGAATATTTTTACCATAACAATTCAGAAGTGGGATTCGAGAATCCGCGTGGCGAGTTAGTGAGAAATTGGCGAGTTAAAAAGATTTTTGCACGGCGGTGGTGCGTGTTTTTTCTTGTCCGATTTGGCGACTGTAACTTTTGCACGGCGGCGGTGCGTGTTTTTTCTTGTTCGGTTTGGCGACTGAAATTTTTTTGCGAATTTTTGTGCGGCGCCGCGGTGTGTGTTTTGAGTGACTTGGCGTTTTACAAATTCTTGCAAGGCGGTGGTGCGTGTTTTTTCTGGTTCGATTTGGCGATTGAAATTTTTGCACGGCGGCGTGAACATGGCGAATCATCAAGGCGACATGGAGGTCGACGAGTGCGAGATAGAAGGAGTCAACACGCAGTCGACTCCGTCGCGCGATAATGGGAAAAGTGATGGTGTAACGGGACAAGGCGCGGTGCCCAAGCGTAAGGAAAACGGTTCGGGCGAAATGATTAAAAAGGTCGTGCAAGACATTTTAGAAGCGGGCCTGGCGACTCAGATCAGACGGGCGGTACAGCAACAGGCGGCATTAGTGTTCGGCGAGGTGGTGGAGCGCCATGAGGAGCGCCCGGCGTCGCGTTCCGATGGTGGCGATTATAAGGCGAGCGGCGGACAGGCGTTGCGCATCGGACAGGAAATTGTGGAGGTGTTCGATCCTGTCGATGCGGAACAGAACGTGAATCGGTGGTTGGAGAAGATCGACCAGCACGGCGATGTGCATGGTTGGTCTGATTACGAGAGGGCGACGATAATGCAGGCGAAGCTGGCGGGCACGGCGAGACGATGGTATCATCGTCTCGATAATTACAGTTTATCGTGGAGTGAATGGAAGGCGAAATTACGGGCGGCGTTCCCAAGGCGGTACGAGTACGCAATTATGCTCGAGGAGATGGTTGCGAGGCGCAAGCAACCTGGCGAGGGCATGACGGCGTATTATCATGCCAAGCTGGGCATGTGTGGACGCCTAAAAATACAAGGCGAGGATGCGGTGTCGTGCATCATTCGCGGTTTGCCGGAGGAGTTGCGGGCAAATGCGCAGGCGGCGGGGTGTAAAACACCTGAACAGCTTTACGAGCGATTCCTGGCGGGCGTGGAGCTATATCGAGGCGGCGGTAGAACCGTGAGTTCGGATCGACAAGGCGAGAGTCGGCCGAGTGGCAAGGCGCTGCTCTAACGATCCGGTGCTATAACTGTCAAGAACAGGGCACGCATATTAGCCGAAATTGTCCTAAGGCGAGGGCGGACCGGTGTTGGCGATGCGGCGAGAGTGGACACATCTCACGGGAGTGTCCGCGGCGACGGGTGAGTAATTTGAATTTGATTAATAACCAGAATTACAAGATGATAGGTGAAATAAGTGGTATGTTCGTCAAGGTATATCTAGATACAGGTAGCGAGGAAAGCATCATGACTGAAGATACTGTCAAGCGTATAGGGTTACGGATTCTAAGCTCGGGAGAGGGAACAATTTTATGTGGATTTGGCGGTGGTGTGGTTAGGGCACTAGGCGAAGTAAAGTGTCGGTTAGTCTTGAGACAAATGGAATTGGATATTAGGGCGCTGGTGACAAATTGTAATATGGGCGAAATTGAGCTGTTATTGGGATATTCGGCGATTAGTAGTCCAGGCGTGGTGACCGTAATAAAAGGTGACCGTGTAATTTTAGGGCGTGGGGAGGACGTGGCAGATGTTTTCCGAGAATTGACGTTAGAAGCAGAATATGCACGGCGGCAAGTGGTGTTATCGGAAGATTTTGAGTGTCCAGGCGAATCTGCAGGGCGTGCACAGGTGGAAGTATTAGGTGCTGTAGTTGGCGAACAAGTACATATGGCGGCAAAAATGTACCGAGAGCGACAGGTGTGGACGGCGATACCAGGAGGCGTATTGGTGGGCGGACAGATTAATGAAATTTTAGTAAGCAATTTGGGCGAAGAAACGTTGTATTGGAAGAAGGGACGACTGATAGCCAGAGCGGATGTCTATACAGACAGGATCACAAACAAGGCGTTAATTGAGAATCGAGTTAGGATTCAGACAATAAGTAGTAATGCTGAAGTAGGTAGGATAAATGTAGGAAACATCTCTGATAATGATAGGAGAAAACTTTATAATTTGTTGCGACGAAAGGTTAACTGCTTTGCTCAAAACGAGTGTGATTTAGGGCTGACCGGATTGGGCGAAATGGAAATTCGGTTAACAACAGATGTGCCTGTATTTCGGCGTCCTTATCGACTAGCAGTGGCGGAGAGAGAAGTAGTCCGAGATAAGGTGGAAACAATGTTGGAGGCGGGAATTATTCGAGAATCCAGTTCGGCGTACGCGAGTCCAATTGTGTTAATAAAAAAGAAAACAGGCGACTGGCGAATGTGTGTGGACTATAGGGCGTTAAACACAATCACGGTGAAAGATAGGTATCCTTTACCTCTAATTTCTGATCAATTGGACAAATTGGCGAATAAGGCGTATATACAACCCTTGATTTGGCGCAGGGCTACCACCAGGTCCCTATGCAAGAGGCATCAGTGAGTAAAACGGCGTTTATCACTCCTGATGGCCACTATGAGTATATGAGAGTACCTTTTGGGTTGGCGAATGCCCCGGCGGTTTTTCAGCGAATAATTAACAAAATGTTGGGCGTGTTGAAATATGGGCAGGTGTTAGCCTATATGGACGATTTATTAATTCCATCGGCGAGTGTGGATGAGGGCGTGGAACTATTAGAGATGGTGTTAAATCTAATAGAGAAAGCAGGGTTGAAACTAAATATGGAAAAATGATCATTTTTAATGGAGACAGTTGAGTATTTAGGTCATGAAATTTCGGCGAATGGCGTGAGACCAAGTGGTCGTAAAATAAAGGCGGTGGCAGACTATGTAGCTCCACGGGATGTACATGGCGTGCGGCAGTTCATAGGGTTAGTTTCGTATTTTAGGAAATTTATTAAGAATTTCTCCTCGATTGCTAGGCCAATAACAGAACTTACAAAGAAAGGGCGTACTTGGAACTGGGGCGAAGAACAACAGAAGGCGTTTGAGTTGTTAAAAAGTAATTTGGTGACAAGACCACTACTGGCGATATATGATAGTAAAGCCGAAACGGAGCTACATACGGATGCAAGTAAATGGGGATTAGGCGGTATACTGTTGCAGCGGCGCAATGCATCGGAGGGGTGGCGACCCGTAGAGTATTTCAGTCGTGTTACATCTATTCAAGAGCAAGTCTATCATAGTTACGAACTCGAGACACACACAGGTGGTAGAGTCGATAAGGCGTTTCAGGGTATATTTGGTAGGGATTCATTTTAAAGTAGTGACTGATTGTGTGGCGGTTAGGGGAACAATGCTCAAGAAAGATTTGGTTCCTCGTATTGCTCGTTGGTGGTTGGCGTTACAGGAGTACGATTTTGAGGTAGAATATTGTCCAGGCGACAGGATGCAGCATGTTGATGCTCTGAGCCGTAATGCAGATCAAGGCGAGACTGAAAATAGAGTCGTTCAAATCAGAGTTGTGGAGATAGGGCAACATGATTGGTTCTTGACTGTACAGTTGCAGGATCCCAAGGTGCAGGGGATAATTCAGGCGTTGAATGAGGCATTACCAATCCAAGAATTGAAGGCGAACTATATTATTAAAGGCGGGCGATTGTATAGATAGACTGTATGTTCCTTCAATGGCGCGTTTTAACCTCATACACAAGCATCACGATGAGGTAGGTCATCCGGGGTACGAGAGATGCCTGAAGTTAGTTCAAGAGACGTACTGGTTTCCCAAAATGAGGCGGTTCATTTTGAAGTATGTAAGGGCGTGTTTAAAGTGTTCATTTGCCAAAGGTGATTATGGGCGAGGCGAAGGATATTTACATCCTGTGGAAAGGCGGGTGATACCATTTGACACAGTACATGTTGATCATTTGGGACCATTTGTGAAAAGCGCAAAAGGTAACTCATATTTGTTGGTGTTGGTTGATGGGTTTACCAAGTTCGTGCTGGCGAGAGCAACGAAAACTCTAAGGTCTACTGAGGCGGTGGCGAGACTTAGAGAAATATTTTCTGAGTATGGATACCCTAGGCGTATCATAAGTGATCAGGGTTTGGCGTTTACGAGTCGAGTGTTTAAGGATTTTCTGGCGAAGAAGGGTGTTCGGCATGTGGCGAATGCAATAGCAACACCAAGGGCGAATGGACAGGTGGAAAGGTCCAATAGAACGATTATAGAGGCGTTGGCGACTAGTGCAGAGACGGAGGCCCGGTGGGACGAGGCGTTACCCGAGATTATATGGGGCCTGAATAATACTATAAACGCAAGTACTAGGTTCTCTCCGGCACAATTGTTGTTCTCCCATGGAAGTCGTGGTGTAATAGCAAATCTGGCGAATGGCGAGCTAGCTAGCGAGGCGACAGGTGAGGCGCGAGTTTCAGGCGGTGAAGGAAATTCGGGGGAGACGAATCTTCACAATGAAAACTCACAAGGCGAGGTTGTTAATGACCTAACAGGCGTGGCGGAAGCTCTTCGAGCTGATCTTAGTCAAGGCGAGGCGTGTACTAAGGGTGTCGCGACAAGGAAACGGAAGGGTGACGACTCGACTGTTCCAAGTCATGCGAAAAGGCTATTACTGAACCGCGCAAAGGCGAGTGAGAATATCACTAGGGCGGCTGGGCGAATGAAATTGAGATACGACCAAAGGCGAAAGAAGGCGATTAGATATAAACCAGGCGAACTTGTATTATGGCGTAGTGCTGCGACAAACAAGGCGGGTGTGGGCGTAGGGCGAAAATTAGCTAACAAGTATGATGGACCGTATCGAGTGGTGAGGGCGTTGAAAAATGATCGGTATGTGATCGAGGCGATTAAGGGCGTAAGAGGTTACAAGCGATATGAGGCACTTGTGGCGGTTGACTCACTTAGGAAATATCATGGCGTTAGTGACATCGATATGAGTGGCGATGATGAATATGGCGAAGAAGTTGATCGGTCGGACTTAATAGACTTGTTAGAAAGTTAGGTAGTAGGGCATTGGCGATTTGGGCGTGTCTCAAGGCGATTGGAAGGCGTTTCCATTGGCGATACTATGATTAGGCAATTTTATTAATAATGATGTAATTAATGAGGACATTAATCGTTGCAGGATGGCCGAATGTTACACTCGGACTCGTTGCGAGGCGGACGGCGGCAAGCCTAGACGAAGGGCGATTCACGGAGGAGTACGTGTGGCGGCACTGGCGAGAGTGTGTTAGTGTGTATGGCGAAACACACGAGAGAGTAGAGTTGATGGATAGACATCGTACGCGACGGACGTGTCTTGTAGTTTTTTTATATTCTGGCGTGTAATTTTTCTAATTGGCGTTAATAAACAGGCGAATTGTTGGAAAAGACGCGAGTTTTATTCGATAGAATATTTTTACCATAACAGGTATTTTCAAAAACAAATACATACGAGTATATATCAACAAAGGTTGCCTTTGCACTTATAGTATCTATATTATAGATCTATCTTTCACACTTCATCCAAGAAACAATTCCTTTGTGCTAACATCCATCTTCATTAACTTTTCCATCAGAAGTGTCTACACTTTGATGTTTTTTTTTTCAGCGTGTTCCATATTATTTTTACCTTTGTTAATGGGTATATGAACAAAAATGAAAAAAAGTATATCTCTTTACCATCAGAAAACTCTCTTCTGCAAGCCGCCATCATATGAACCATATGCTATAGCATCATCACAATCCCACACATTCGACTGGACCCTCAGGTATTCACGCACACTCTCATCCTAGGTAGTCTACATTCCGATATCACTTAGATTGATCCTTGGGGCGGACTCTCAAAAGGAAAGTAGCACCATTTAGTGGGTAATAGTGGTTGGATTATTAGTATGTAAACATAAAGCTTTCACGAAGCCTATTCAGGGAATAATAAGACTACGTCGTCGTCGGTTGTCGTAATGGATTCCACCTAACAAGCCACAACAATGAAATCCCTTTTCGAGTTTGTTTTCGATAGAACGAAACCTGATTGGCGTACAAATGGCTCAGCTTAAACGTTGTCAGACACAATTGGAGAGGGACACAGGATTAAGAAGCTATTTGAATTCTTGACATACGTTTCGTCGATGAGGTATTTTCGTCTGGAGAGCAGGCCAATTGAATGTGTAGCATACGGTGCGAAGCATTTAGAAGAGCTTGTTGTGAATATTTGAACTACGTATAGTTGCGTTTGTTGAAATTTTGTTCAAGGGAATACTAAAAGTACCCATAATCATAATGATATAGCAACATAATGGCTGAGTCAACGCACCATGTTCCAAAGAGGTTACGGAATCCAGAGAGAAATCCTGTGGTGAGTTTTTGAGTTTTGTGTTACTCACTTCATGTTTGAACATGTAAATTAAATTGTATTTATTAAAATGATATGGTTAACCATTTTTTTTTAATATTCAGTGTAAACTTACTCGGCGGAAAATCTGGTTTTGTGCACACTTACCTGAAAAGGAAACAGTACATTATTATTTGATTATTATTATTATACGAGTATTATTGATATTATTTTATTTCATAAATAGAGTTCCGAATGAGCTGTACCTATCAGACGTGGATGACCCGAATTGACCAGGGCCCAGTAATCAACGTCGAAGGGGGCAACGAACGCGATCGCTCAGACGGAAAACAGGCAGGACAAGTAAAGCGGAAATGAAAAGATGTAAATATCGCCAGAATGTACTAGTATTCAAGTCTCAATGAAATCTCACGAATTTAGATTCGACGCGTATATGGGGCAGCCGAGCGTCGGACCCAGTGTCGCCGCAGTGTCCCCCTCCTTTTCTTATATGCAGTTATGTCGGATTTCTATAGCGAGTAAGAACAAAAAAACGAGGCCGAGGCTAATTTCGGGCGCGGTCGAAATTTGAATAACCTTAACTCTCCTCGGGCTAATAGTTTCCCGGGCGTACCTATGACAATATTATTAAAGAACAGAACATTTTATTTGTTGATGGCTATAGTACGATTTCATTTGTTTTAACATATTTTTCTGGTTTGAATAGTACCAATTGCACCAATTGTTTTTCTTAGAAGAGCTAAAATGGGGGCTAGGTTTGTACGACAGCCCCATGACCCCACGTTGCTATTCTATCCAGTTTTACATATGTTTTGTGTTTTTTTCATGAATAGAAATACATTTGAGTAAAGTTTATGTTTTTTATATCGATGTCAAGGCTTTAGGGGATAACCCCAATGCAAGCATATCCTTGGCGGAAGGGAAGTTAGGGAAAGGGATCGACAGTGGGACAACACAAACATGCATGGTCACAGTGGGATTCGAACCCATGCTCCGGCAACTCGGATAGAGTGACATCTTTACCACTGAAGTTGTGTGAAGTTTGGTTGAAATTGTAGCCCAAATAAAAAAGTTTTTCTTAAAAAACTAATTTGGGGGTTGGGCTTGTATGGCAGCCCCATGACCCCATGGTCCAATTCTATCCATTTTTACATGTTGTGTGGCGTCGCTTAAAATGCTTAAATTGGTGTGAAGTTTGGTTGAAATTGGTGAACAAATTAAAAAGTTTTTCTTAGAAGAACTAATTTTGGGGGGATGGGTTTGTCAATGGCAGCCTCACGACTCGTTGGCGCGATTTTAGCGATTTAAACATACAAACAGCTTGCAACAGAAATAAGCTTTAGTGAAAAATTTTAGCCGTAGCCATGGGCGTAGCGAAGATTTCGGTAAGGGGGGGGGGGGGGTTCAAGCCCAAAATTGTTTCAACATCATGATTTTCTTAGGAGTTGAAATTTTCGGTCGCGTTTTTTGCATTTCGGACTGCATATTCCACTTGTGAAATCAGTTTTTTTCGTCTGTCACTTTCATCTTAGCAAAGTAGCATCGTCAGAATATTTATAAATCCTTTATTGATTGAAATATGGTTAACGGTTTTAATCAGATTTCCTCTAAATGTATCAAAGTATTAACATTGGCTAAATTTTATTGCTGGTATGATTCAGCTAGAAAATAAATTTTGATGTAATAACTTCAAAGACCCGGTCTGTGGCTCACTTGGTGGAGTCGCACTCTACGATGCTAGTAATCTAGAGGTCCGGAGATCGAATCTCGGCGTGGTCCAAAATTTCCGTACATGTGAATGGAAATATATAGTACTACAACATTATATACACTCCAAAATGATATGCAATGTAACGTTGACTCGAAATTGCCTATAAACGGCTAATTTAACGCACCATGGCCCCACAAGGGTCTATACGGTACTGAGAAGAAAAAGAAGAACTTGAAAGACACTGAAATATGAGATCCGTTCTTTACAAGGTCTTTAACCATGGAAGGTCATGCTTATTTTTAGTACGGAAAGGTCATGGTTCGTCGATTCGACGACGGTCAACTTTGATGCCTCATACAAATCACCCTTTCTCAAAATATACAGATTTTCAATCGTTAATTTATTTAGAATGGAAAAACATCAATTTTTATGAGTTCGAAATGCAATCTTCCTAAAATGAGGAAGAATTTTGAATCATTTTCCTGATTTCCTATTTTTGTCCCAGTAAATATTTTTTCCATAATTTTTGAAAAAATAGGTCTCACATTTCAAAATTAAACATATTTGTTACTAGCTGTCGAAAACCAGCCATAAGAAATATTAGAGTTCTAAAAGTTACACAAAGTTCAGCTTTCGTCGTTACGACGACGCCAATTTCCAAAAATTAAACTTACCGTGCTTACTTCGTCTAGCCGCTATGTACCCGGCAAGTACATCGGCACGAAACTTAGCTCCAAATAATGAGAATTGTCACGAAAAATGGGATAAATTTGATGATGCTTAGTCGATTCGACGAAGCATGACCTTCCAGGGCTAACGAAGCAAAGCTGTATAACATTTGTCACCCTTTCAGATGAAAATAAGCTGAATTCCACTAATTTCCCGAAGGGACCTAACGGTCGAAATTGTGTACTCCAGCTGCTGCAATATGCAATAAACGGTAAAATTTTCACCCTGACAGACTTAAGCGAGCAACCCAATTTCAGACTGGAGTCTACAGTTGCAGAAAGACTTGCTTCGACTGTCTCTCTCCGTGATGGGATTTTTATGAAATTTGGAATGAATGAATGATCCTCTGGTGGTACCTCTAAAGAATCAATGTATTCCATTTCCATTCCCAGGATTCCAACGATTGCGTCATTCGGCTCATTGACAATTTTTTAAAACACATTGCGACATTGGGACATTAGGATATTGGGACACTGGGAGACTAGGATCTTGGGGCAGTGGGATATTAGGAAATTGGGACAGTAGGGTCTTGGGACATTAGGACATTGGGGCATTAGGCACACAGGGTAAACTGGGACGCGGGGACATCGGGATATTGGGACAATGGGTTGGACATTGGGGCACTGCGATATTAGGACATTGGAACATTGGGACACTGGGAGATTGGGACCCTGGGACATTGGGACCTATTGACACTTTTCCCAAAACGAAAATATTAGTTGGCGGCTTATTCTGCTATCCGTTCTCATAGGGAGAACTTTTGTGTTTCCGATATTTTATGCTATATGTCCGCTGTATGGCGGCCGGTAAGATAAGTGTCGCTAGTGTCGATAAGAAGAACAAGAAAATTCTTCTTGCAAGAGTGATAGCATAATGTTCCTAGTTGGCTATTTAAGTATGCAAAAATATATGATATCTGACCAAAAACAACAAAGTTGTAAAAGTTGCCCCGCCAAAGAAAAATGCATCTGCCGCAAAAAGATTACATATCACTCCAATCCGCCGCTCATATGTAATTTTGTTTTAGATGTAAATGCTGGAAAAGTTTAAATGTACAGGACCACTTCTTTAAGTAATTTGGTAGGAGCTTTAACATTTTAGTCAGTGCCAATTTGACGGCCCCCACCAAATTACTTTAAGAAGTAGTCCTGTACATTTAAACTTCTCCAGCAGTTACACCTAAAACAAAATTACTTATGAGCGGCGGATTGGAGTGATATGTAATCTTTTTGCGGCAGATGCATTTTTCTTTGGCGGGGTAACTTTTACAACTTTGTTGTTTTTGGTCAGATAATATACAACTAAAGAAAGAGTAGTCACTTCACTTGCCCTCATATCCTAACAGTATTCATTTTATTTTGATACATTTATAATATAGCAATCCCATTTCAAATATATGCACAGGAACAGGACAATTTTTCGTGCCTTCTAATAGGGCCGCGTACTTAAGTGAATAAACAGACGACAACGGAATTCTCGTATGTGTCCTCATTCTCTCTGAATCCTCGGCACATTTATATTATAATCGTATAATCTGCATATACACATACGAATAAGGATGCAAACATGCGTCGACTGGATTCTGCGAATATCAAACCGGCATGTAATACGAGGTCGTGAAAGAAGAATATTTGTGTATAACTTACACATCATGTTGTACGCGCGTTACTTCATCCGAAAGAGACAGCCGCGTGTCCTGATCCTGAAACCAAATCACGATTTTCTGTACATGCTTGTCTAGAATTTTGATTGACAATCACTTTTCGGGTTAGTTTGAGATTTTCATGAAATTGGGGAATACATGTTGTCGTCTTGGGTATCTGTAATCAGTGGGAAATGAGTGGTCTTGGGATTTTGTTCAGCGGTTGAGTGGGTAGTAAATTCAGTTAGAATTAGCTTCAAGTGACAGATTTTAAATTACATTCGTGACTGGGATTGAAGGTGATTTTGGTTATTGGTTATTAGGATTCCTAAATCTAAAATGCTTTTTTTTTTAATAAGTGTGATTATGCTAATCTTACAAAGTTAGATCGTTTCAATTTTAGTAGAAATTAAAATAGATTAAAATAATTAGCCTTAGTTGGTGTTCTATTTGCTATTGCTATCTAAAGAAGATAACCAATAAATAAGGGAATTCTCAATTCAAATTGTCACAGGGTAATAACCAACATGCGAAAAAACAGAGAAAAATTCCAAATTTAACTCAAAAGCCTTGTATTGTTCCCCTTCAAGTATTAATAGCAAGCGAAAGACAATGTATACGAGTATTTATGTATATGTCTTCCTTCGGAAATTCTCCACAAATGTTCAATCAAAAACGATTAGTCCCGTCAATATTCAAAGTGTTTGTTCACCCACCTGTAGCCTGTAGGCCTACACTTTATGTGGCAACCTCAAACTATTATAAAACCAAAGCGAAAACAAATTCATCCCATCGCACTACAAACAAAATTAAGGCGACAAATATCAAAGGACTCCCAATACATTGTGGATGCGTTGAGATGCCGGCACGGTACGGGCGCGGCGCGGACGCCCAACGGACAGATTTACATTTATTTATAGTCACTATACGGATATACCGTCTTAATCAGGTCACTGATTTTATGATATGAAGAAGATGTAGATAGAAGATGCTTTCGTGTGCTTTACGTTAATGTCCTTCGTCCTATATAGGTAGTCATACAGAATATTGATTTAGTTTGTGGGCACCCGCAACAAGAGTTGTTGAAACCTTCTGTGTATGACTCTAAATTTAAAACCGCCATCGTTTGTTTGAATAATTTTCCGCCCACTAACGCACGGTGACGATAATAATGGGCGAATAAATATAAATGATAATGTGGTCTTATCCATATGCGTTCCAATGGTATGCTTGCGGATTGTTATTTATTTTGAAGAAGGATAATCCGGTAAGGCCAACGTGGACCCAATTTTCGTTTTGGATTTTGAAATAGGTTTTATTCGAATTTATGTTCGCATATAATTAGTTTTGAGGTACCTACTGTTAGCGGTGTGTACAGTTTCTGTTGTTTTAAAATACACTAGGTCAACAGTTTTTGGGCAAAGAATACATACAGTTCCGTAGATTAAATATGTAGTTATAGGGTGTACTGCAATGGATGACAATACTTTAAGGGTCGATAGAAGAATTCGTTCAAGTAATAATACCGCATCAATAGACGACGAGCCCAGTCCAGGCCCATCGAATATTCGAAAGAAAAATCCCAAACTCTTTGAGCCAGGAGGCGGAGATTCTCACAGAGAGTGCGAGGCAGATCAAGCCGAAATTCGCCGGTATCCGATTCAGACCAGACCATATCTTGTTTGAGTGTGAGAATGGAGCCACAGTGGAGTGGCTCATTAAGCTAGCTAGCGGAATGGAACCATGGCCGGGAGCATCGCTCAAGGCAGTTTTGGGCAGCGAAATTCCGCGAAATCAAATCGTGAACGTTTTCTTCCCGAGCACCACGGAGTGCAATGCGCAGAAAGCGCTCAAATATCTGGAGAACCAGAATGATGGGCTCCACATCGATGACTGGAGGGTGCTCCGCAAAACACGCGAGGGCGAGGGCATCTCAGCCACGCTCTCGATTGACCCGATCTCCTTTGGGGCAATTATAAAAGCTGAATTTAGCCTTAACTTTAAATTCAGCAGAGTCACCCTCCACCCGAAGACATGGAAGCGCGAAACAACTGAGTATCCCATAACTGCTGCTGAGAGCTCAACCGCACTGCGGAGCCAACCTTCCACCACCACCGTGCAGGAGATTGTAGCCCCACCAGCAAACGAGGACGATCTCGAATGTACAGAGGACGATGAGGTCCAATCCCCTCTTTCGGAAACCGTTATCCATATGGGGACCGTGTTAGGGGATCCGAGCCAGCAACAGGGGCGCATCGAGCCCGTGGACAACAACGATGACCCCGACGAATAACGTATCCCTGGGCGTGCTGCAAGCTAACCTGCATCACGCCATCACAACCTCGGATATGTTAGTGGCCAGGTTCGTCAGGGAGGGCCTGGGATTAGCTTTAATCCAGGAACCTTGGCAAATACGAGGCGAAATAAAAAGACTCAAGGTAAGCGGGTCCTCAATTGTATATGATACCAGTTCGAGCAGACCTCGAGCTTGTATATTAATTAGAAACAGCATAAACTTTATTTATCTTTCAGAGTTCAGCAACAGTGATATGACTATTATAAACATGTTTCGGACGCAGCCACCGCACACCACGACACTCCCGTGGGGCCCTCTACGCTGCCGTTCGGTTTCCCCTTTTCAGTGTGTAGTCGCACACAAAAAATAGAACATGTGATATGACTGTAGTCAGCATCACACTCAATAATGACACCAAAACGAAGCTCGTTGTGGTGTCAGCCTACTTCCCTGGTGATGGGGAGGTACCAGCCTCACAACTCAAAAGGCTGGCGGACTTTTGCGGGAAAAGCAAGGCGATTCTAATCGACGGATGTGACGCTAATGCACATCATACGGTCTGGCGAAGTACAGACATCAACACAAGGGGTGAGTACTTATTCTCTACCTTAAACTTTAACATCTTCAATATGGGCAGCAAACCTACCTTTGTCACTAGATCGAGGCAAGAAGTACTCGATCTTACCTTTGGTAACCAACGGGTTGATAACTGGGTAAGAAACTGGCATGTATCTGACGAAACATCGATGTCAGACCACATGCACATCAGGTTTTAGCTTTCAGTGCCCACACCAGGTTTGCGAGAAAGGCGAATACCACAGCTCACCGAGTGGGCCAACTACGAAATATCTCTACGAGAAAGGCTTTCCATCATCGACAGGACTGCCTCCAGCTGGCTAAGTCTGGATAGCTTGGTCTCCAACGTCACCGGGGCCATAGTAACCTCTTTCGAGGAAAACTGCCCCCTCAGAAGGACAAAGGATAACAAAGGAGTATCCTGGTGGACTCCAGAGCTATCGAGATTAAGGAGGCTAACAAGACGACTTTTCAACAGAGCTAAAAGGACAGGGGAGTGGAACACGTATCGCTCCCAACTTAATGAATACAACAGGAAAATCAGGTCTGCCAAATCGAACTCGTGGAGCAAATTCTGTGAAGGTGTCGAATGCACTAACACAGCTGCTAGAATTCATCGAGTTATGGCTAAAAAGGACACTGAACACATCAGTACCTTAAGGCACCCTGATGGGCGCCACACAACTGATGCCTTGACAACGCCCACTTTCTGGGATGCCAAATACTGAGGAGTGATTGGCCTTCTAATGAGGACAGTCTGCACAAAGCTAATTCTTCAGACTGGAGAACGGCTAGACTAATCTTTACACAAGATAAAATAAAATGGGCTATAGGCTCGTTCGAGCCTTTTAAATCCGCCAGCACCGACGTCATTTTTCCGGCTCTTCTTCAAAAGGGTCTGGAGCTCCTATAACTCCATATCTCTTGAGTATTTTCAGAAGCAGCTTTGCGCTGGGCTACATCCCGCGCTCATGGAGACTTGCGAAAGTAGTCTTCATACCTAAAATGGGAAACCGGCCCAAGGACGATCCCAAATCCTACAAACCAATCAGTCTAACTTCATTCATGCTCAAATCAATGGAAAAAACCATTGATGAGCACATCAGAAAAACCACGCTGATTAGTAACCCGCTACAAAAGGCAGTCCGCTTACCAACCAGATAAATCCACAGAATCCGCGCTCCACAGCCTCGCAGAAGAGATCGAAAGGACCTTTGAGGCAAAAATACCGCGCTAGCTACCTTCTTGGATATTGAAGGGGTATTCGACAATACTGCCTTCGATGCAATTGAAAGAGCACTGAGAAGTAAGATGGTAGGAAATACGACTATAGGATGGATTAGTAGAATGCTCTCCTCCAGAAAAGTCGTCTGCCACATCAACCAGCTAACTCTCCGGGCTAAGGTTACTAGAGGCTGCCCACAAGGGGGTGTATTTTCGCCCCTCCTGTGGTGCCTGGTTGCTGCCGAACTTTTGTGGAAGCTCACATCTCTGTGCAGGGATATGCCGACGATGTGGTTATAGTGGTAAAGGGTTTGTTCGAGGTAACATTACCTGACTTACTCGAACCAGCATTAAAAATAGTTAAAGAATGGTGTGATGGGAACGGGCTCTGAGTAAACCCATCCAAGGCACTCATCATACCCTTCTCCACGAACAGAAATCTGCCTGAAATAAGGCGTCCGATTATGTACAACACCCAACTACCGATTGGGAATCAAGTGAAATATCTCGGGATAATCTTCGACAGTAAACTCTACTGGCAAAAGCATATCGAAGCGGCTGCTGATAAAGCCGCCAGGGCCCTTTGGAAATGCAAAAAAATTGTAGGAAAAACCTGGGGTATGAAACCATCCATTATGCTCTGGATCTACAGAGCAATAGTTAGACCAACTCTAGACTACGGGGCTGTAGTCTGGTGGAAGAGAGCCCTGACTACGGAGGGAAAATCTGTGCTAGGCAAGGTACAGAGACTAGCATGTCTCATTACCACCGGTGTACTCCGATCCGGCCCTAGCAGTGCTCTAGAGGTGTTACTTCACCTACATCCTGTCGACATACACCTCGAAACTGAGGCAAAACTAGCATTGGCACGACTTATCACGAGCGATGCCAATCTGGAGCTTACCAAGGGGCAGCTAAAATCTTTAAACAACATCACTGTCGCGAATATGCCCTCCGATCACCTTCCAAAGGAGATCTCATGCGGCCGCCTTTTTCAGGCCGAAACATGGAGCAGAGAGGAGTGGCACTCTAATTTCGCAAGGCTGCACCCACAGACCATAAAATGGTTTACTGACGGCTCTAAAACAACCGAAGGTTCAGGAGCAGGGGTGGCTGGCCCAGCGCATAGGATATCTATACCTATGGGGCACCACACCACAGTATTCCAGGCAGAGGTTCACGCAATAGCAACCTGCGCTGATCTCTGTTTACGTGCTAACTACATTAACAAAAGAATAGCAATCTTCTCAGACAGCCAAGCGGCTATTAAGACACTCACTAAGCACACCATCACGTCAAGACTCGTTCAGTGCTGCCTGAATGATCTGAACAAACAAGGAGCAAATAACAAATTAACACTCTTCTGGGTCCCAGGTCATACAGGCATCACAGGAAACGAACAGGCGGATGAGCTGGCACGCTTGGCCGCAGCTACCCACTTCTACGGACCAGAACCCTTTTGTAGCATATCTACATGTATAGTAAAAAGATTAATCAAAGACCAGGAACGACTTAAGGCTTCTGAGCACTGGGACAAACTACCCGGTCTCAGGCAATCCAAAATATTCATAGCAGAATACTCCCATAAAAGAGCGGCTGAGTTGCTCCAGCTAAGCAGAAATAAAGTACGCACCATATGTGGGATTCTCACAGGCCACTCCTGCCTAAGATCACATCTGCGCGCAATGAGGCTCCTGCAGGATGCGAGCTGTCGATTCTGCGAAGAAGATGACGAGACCTCATTCCACGTCCTCTGCGAATGTGATGCTCTGGCCCGACGCCGATGGATACAATTCGGAGTGGCCTATCCAGACACGGACGACATAGCTTCTATGTCAATTAACAACCTCGATTCTATTCTTAGCACGATCAACCTTGATCGTCAGGCATAGTCCTGCCCACAGGCGACTGGGGCGATAGTACAGTGGGCTTCAGTGCTGCGAACCCTCCTTCGGGTTCACGCCCCCCCACAATCTAATCTAACCATCAATAGAGTTGATGAAAGTTTTACCGTTATCGTGCTATCGTGTTTTTTTTAAGTCAATGAAAATGACTGACTTTTCTAGTTAGATTAAAATTTATCACTCGCCTAATACCCCAGGAAAATTGGCATTTCACTTCGGAAAAATTAAGGGAAAGCTGGATTTTTGCATGAGCCTTCCTTTCGAGGTCCTAAACAAGTCCCTAAAAGTCCCCGTCTCTACGAGTGCCGCTAGCGGTGCTACAGAGGGTCAAAGACCCTCGAAAACAGGTTTTTCTGAATAACTCGATAACGGTAGCATATACAGAAAAGTCGTGTATGGCAAATTTGAAGCTCTTGTGCTTTTCCAATAAACAATGGAAATACCGAATACGTTCGGGTACTCCTAACGGTGCCAGGAGGTCTAACGGTATTTTTAACAATGTTTCACAAAAATCTCTATAACGGTAGCTCGTACTAAAAGCTTTTGTATGGAAAATTTGTAGTCTATGTAGTTTTGAATAAAGCGGCCACATTTCATATCAATACGTGCAGCCTTAAGAGCGCTATGGGGGTTCAAACCTTAAAAAAAGGTGTTTTCTGGGGTTTTTCGTGAATGGCGCTAAGACGGGGGAGTGTACTTTATGGCCTTCTCGAAGAAATTTGTAGCTTGTGTGGCTGTTAGTAAGACGCCAAAAGTCCCCAAAGATGGGGACGACGAACGAACGAAGTTATGAGGGTCCAAAGATTCAATTAAGCAGTTTTTGGGGAATATCTCTATAACGGTAACGTCCACGGAAAACTGTTATATGGCAAATTTGTAGCTTATACAACGCTCAGCTAAATATCCAAATTTCAGATCGATGCGAGCAATGCTAAGGGCGCTATGAAGGTCTGAACCGTACAATAACGGTACTTCTCGTTTTTTCGTGAATATCTTCATAACGGGACCGCATTCGGGAGGGAGGCCTGTACCAATTTGTTGCTTCTGTAACCTCAATTTAAAATGCCAAAACAACTCATCTATGCGGGCACCGTCAACGAAGCTATGAGGGGTCAAGGAGATAACAAAAAACCGCTTCTCGGAAATTTTTTAATAACGGTAACCTCTTGAGAGAACCAATCTGAAATAAATTTGTAGCTCATGCGGCTGTTAGTAACGGGCCAAAAGTCCCCAACGATGGAAGCCCCCATAGGGAAGTTATGAGGGTCCAAACATCCAAAAATGCATTTTTTTGGGTATATCTCTATAACGGTCATGTGCACCGAAAACTGTTATATGTCAAGTTTGTAGCTTATACAACGCTTATTTAAATATCCGAATTTCAGATTGATGCCTGCAATACTAAGGGCGCTATGACGGTCCGAAACGCACAATAACGGTATTTTTCGTTATTTTCGTGAATTGCTTTATAACGGGAACGCATTCGGGATGGAAGCCTGTAATAGTTTATTGCTTCTGTAACATCAAACTAATGTGCCAAAACAACTCATTTACCCGTAAACCGCCAAGGAAGTTATGAGGGGTCAAAGTTAAACAAAAAGCCGCTTCTCAGAAAATTTTTAATAACCGTAACCTCTAGAGAGAAACCGTCTGAGGCAAATTTGTAGCTCGTGTGGCTGTTAGTATGACGTCAAAAGTCCCCAACGATGGGAGCCCCCCTAGCAAAGTTATGAGGGGCCAAACATCAAAATAAGCAGTTTTTTGGAAATATATTTATAACGGTAATGTGCATCGAAAACTGTTATATGGCGAATTAGAAGCTTTTACAACTCTTAAGTAAATGTTCAAATTTCAGATCAATACGTGCAGTACTAAGGGCGGTATGAGGCTCCAAACCTTACAATTTCAGTATTTTTGGTTATTTTCGTGATAATCTCCTTAACGGTAACGTATACCGGGGGCAGTCTGTAAAAATTTGTTATTTGTATGGTTCCAAATAAAATGCTCCAGCGATATGAATGCACCTGAGCCAACCATACGTGCACACATACACTACATACTACATACTACACATACCTTCCTCAAAAATTATTTGTTAGTTTAAACTATGTTATGCACGTATGGTTGCCTCAGGCGCATTCAAATCGGTGGAGCATTTTATTTGGAAACATACAAACAACAAATTTTTACAGACTGCCTCTGTTATACGTTACCGTTACAGAGAATTTCAGGAAAATAACCAAAAATACCGAAATTGTATGGCTCGGACCCTCATAACGCCCTTAGCATTGCGCGCATCAATCTGAAATTTGAATATTTAATTAAGCGTTGTATAAGCTACACATTCGCCATATAACAGTTTTCAGTGCACATTACCGTTATAGAGATATTCCCAAAAAACTGCATTTTTGGATGTTTGGACCCTCATAACTTCCCTACCGGGGTTTCCATCGTTAAGGACTTTTGGCCCCTTACTAACAACCACATGCGCTACAAATTTATCTAAGATTGGTTCTCTCAATAGGTTACCGTTATTAAAAAAATTCCGAGAAGCGGTTTTTTGTTTAACTTTGACCCCTCATAGCTTCGTTGGGGATGCCCGCATAGATGAGTTGTTTTGGCATTTAAAGTTGAGGTTACAGAAGCAACAAATTGGTACAGGCCTCCCTCCCGAATGCGGTCCCGTTATGAAGATATTCACGAAAAACCAAGAAGTACCGTTATTGTACGGTTCAGACCCTCATAGCGCCCTTAGCATTGCATGCGTCGATCTGAAATTCGGATATTTAGCTGAGCGTTGTATAAGCTACAAATTTGCCACACAACAGTTTTCCGTGGACGTTACCGTTATAGAGATATACCCCAAAAACGGCTTAACTGAATCTTTGGACCCTCATAACTTCGTTAGGGGGGCCCCCATCTTTGGGGACTTTTGGCGTCTTACTAACAGCCACACAAGCTACAAATTTCTTCGAGAAGGCCATAGAGTACACTCCCCCGTCTTAGCGCCATTCACGAAAAACCCCAGAAAATCCCTTTTTTTAAGGTTTGAACCCCCATAGCGCCCTTAAGGCTGCACGTATTGATATGAAATTTGGCCGCTTCATTCAAAACTACATAGGCTACAAATTTTCCATACAAAATCTTTTAGTACGAGTTACCGTTATAGAGATTTTTGTGAAACATTGTTAAAAATACCGTTAGACCTCCTGCCACCGTTAGGAGTACCCGAACGTATTCGGTATTTCCATTGTTTATTGGAAAAGCACAAGAGCTTCAAATTTGCCATACACGACTTTTCTGTATATGCTACCGTTATCGAGTTATTCAGAAAAACCTGTTTTCGAGGGTCTTTGACCCTCTGTAGCACCCCTAGCGGCACTCGTAGAGACGGGGACTTTTAGGGTCTTGTTTAGGACCTCGAAAGGAAGGCCCATGCAAAAATCCAGCTTTCCCTTAATTTTTCCGAAGTTTGGCCAAATTTTTGCTCAAATTTCCTGGCGTATAATAGTGTAGTTCCGAGGTGATTTCAGACTGCAAAGTGTGGTGGAGAAATGTTTTTTTGTTTTTTATGTTTTTTGGGGTGCTGAGCACGAATCCGGAGCTCCCCACCAAAATTTCGTTGCGGAACAGGGTCAAAATTGTGAAAACCCTAAAATATTTGCTGTTTTTCCGTGCGGTCTTCAAAATTTTTTTTTTTATATTCGAGGGCATTTTTCAGTGCTCAAAAAGTAGTTCTGCAATGGCTGATACGTTTTTAAAACCCTTTCCACGGCAGGCATGAGCGCAAGCCACCTGGTTTTGCTATAGCCCAGTATTTTCTGGTTTTCTGTTTCAGTTTCGGCACAGAACTCCTTTAGAGTCCCAACTCGAACCATATAAATATAAAAAAACGACTATATCTGTAATCCGTTGGAAGCCAAAAACCGGATGCGTTTGGTGATACGAGCGTTTGTAATATGAAATTGGTGAAAATAATTTTAAACTTTCCAAAACGGGAAAGAAGGGTGTCCCGAAGCAGTCTGTCGGGGCAACGGGACACATATTTTAAAAACGGGACTGTCCCGTTAAATACGGGACGTCTGGTCACGTTAACTATACACGAATAATAATTCACGACGCACAACCAACACGTGAAAAGGAATGTAAACTTAAAAAATATCTGCCTTGGAAAAGATAAGATATAAGGAGAGGTAATTTAACGAACCTATGGTTCTACGAGTAATAGCAACAAGGAGAGTGTTCGAGGATATGTTTAAGGGCTGAAATTTGAAAACGAAATTTTTCATAGGGGATGAGTAATAGAATTGCAGACTGAAAAATCAAGAAAATATGAAAAATTGTATCAATTTTAAAAGATTTTTTCCCGGTTTTAACCGGATGGACAAACAACCGTCCGGGTTAACTGTTCTGAAAGTACCTGTTGTCGGACTAACCGTCCGGTTTTTGACATCCCTAGCTCTGGCAGTGTACACTGTTGCGGCGTACCTCATCTTGCTAAAACCACCTTGATCGAAATATGTCCTCTCTATGTTGAAAGAATCAGTGCAATTCCAACCAACCGAAAGAATTCCAGAAGAGATCGGACTAATTGAAATTGAATTTATGCGCAAAGTGGATGGAAGTTAACGAGAACGACTCAAAAAAATAGTGTTGAAATTGGCATTAAATTTCTCTCACAGGAGTGCGTTTTGAAACGCATTTATATGAATCGTTTATGCGATTCCTTAGCTCATTTCATATGAATCTCTTCAGAGGCTCAATATGTATTTAGTGTACGTGCGCTCCTGTGATTCAACAGGCTAAATATAATATTTTGTTTTCAAATTCCGGAAATCGAATTGTCCCCTGGAAGTATAATTTGGGCAACTTTCACTAAGCAGTTTGGGTGTCTAATAATTGTAGCCCCTCGTCTCAATTGTGGGCTTGGTAAGTCAAGGCATCTCAATGACGCTTTCAATGTGTTATTTAATTGGTTATTGTGCTTCTTTAACTAAAAACGAGACCGAGGCTAATTTCGGGCGCGGCCGAAATTTGAATACCCGTCACATTTGAATGAAACTTAAGCTCCTTTTGTGTTAAAAATTTCTACCGCAGCCCTATATGACGTGTTGCGATTTCATCTGTTCCTGGATACGTTGGGGTTAATCCAGGAACAGGTACTTTGGTTAAGATTCAAAAAGAAAAAAGTTGTTCTTATAAGAACCTAATATTTGGGAGTTGGTTTGTATGACAGCCCTATGATGTAATGTTCCGATTCCATCCATTCCTAAATATCTTCTGAGGCTTTACTAGCCTAAGGTGACCAGATTCCCGAAGGCCCAATGCAGTACACATTCCGGAATTCGGTTTTCAGACAAAGCCTCAATCGTACTATTTTATTATTTGTTATCATTCGCTTAATGTTATCAAAACAGCAAGGTCCCACGAGGCTACCACCATGATGGATGCCATAAAACGACCACATTTCTCCATCGTTTCATAAGTGATATTTTCCTTAACGGAATACAGCAAGAATAGTAGCCTTTATTCTGGGAAATGTGTGGTGAACCTTGGGAAAGCAAGGGACGTAGCCAGCGGAGGGGTCCAGGAGTCCTTAACTTCGCACAGTATTTCTAATTTATTCATTCCTAAAACTCTGCCGAAATTAAGCTTGCAGTCAAATAAATTGTGTCATCTGGACGAAAGTTGTGACTACATAATAAACAATTTGAAACACATAAAAATCTGGTGACCCAAAATTGGGATGGTCTTTCATAATGTAAACTTCAATAAATTTCGTAAGACCTCATACAGGCTACACAATTTGAAATAAAATATTTCCCTGTAAGAATGAAGTAATTTTTTATATACCATGGCCCACGAGCCCTTCTATAATAATTTTACAGAAAAGAAGTCTTTGGCGTTGTAGACGTGGCACTGTCTGCTTCCGATGATAGCGGAGCAATTATGTAATCGTGCGTGCTATCGTGCTCGTCCAGCCTCGTCAAGCGATAAAATTGAATTCGACACAGGAACAGTGGGACAGGAGGCATATTATTCATTGGGGCAACGCCGAGTGTCTACTATTAGCAACATGATGCTAATAATGTCATAACTTCTGAAGCCCAGCTAAATCCTGGCTACGTCCTTGCAAGGTTCTGTTGGTACTAAACAGGACTCAGAAAAGATCTCTCAACTTCTAAATGTTCTCATTGACAAAACATCCATATTTCAAGAAAGGACAATTTATAATCCAATTTGTTTCAATACGGATTCGATTTCCGCTTTCTAGACAGTCGATACTCAGTGATTTTTCAACTTTTGAATTTCAGTGTTCGATACGGCAGTCACAGCAGCATTGTAGGGATGATTATGGCCCTTTCCCTATCTATGACTATCCGTGACCCTGAGACAAAAATTATGAAGCTGTTTATTTGAAGTACGAAAATTACACCTCCTTGTACCTACCTATTTAAAAGTTTCGTTTTTGTTTATTACAATAAATTAATACCTCATTGCGCAGACAATTCTTAAGCGGATGGCCACCCTCTGGGGATTTATCGCTACTTTATTGGATTTAGTCGAAATATAGGGAAATCCTTGCAGAGTCCTTTAGTTTGCATTTTCTTTTTCCTAAAGAGGTTGATAGGGGAATCGGATGGAGTACAGTAATTTTTCCATCGTTTTGTGAAAAATTCCAATCGCATCTTTACATGGCTGTTACTTCTGAACCTTGGCAGCTATGCTTGAAATTTGTACCTAATACGGGCAGTGCGGTCCTCTATACATGGCTGTTAAATTTCAAAATTT
Organism: Microchrysa polita; assembly: GCA_949715475.1. NCBI lineage: Eukaryota > Metazoa > Arthropoda > Insecta > Diptera > Stratiomyidae > Microchrysa > Microchrysa polita. The sequence continues at coordinate 32,001,064 of OX454417.1, read as the reverse complement.
TCCGCTCCAAAATTTCCGAATTGAGGACAATTTTCGATTGATACGATTGAAATCCCGAACGCAGATAGGTAGGACCTTAAAATTTGGAGACAATGTGAGCGGTGAGGAACAGTATAGCTCTACAGCTACAAGTGTGAGGTAGAGCCTTGAAATTTTCACAAGTCTGCCAATTTTCAAATTTATTGGACAAATTTTATAGAGTTTTCGATTAGAAGATACGAAAGTGGGATTTGGGCAGCTGTACTTGTCGAACGCAGATAGGGGACCCTAAAATATGGAGAAATGAAAGTAAATGTAGTCCCTAGGTTGTGGAGCTACCTGGCGCTTACATTTAGGTACATTAAATTTCAGTTCCGAAATTATCGAAAATGAACGTTTGCCACATGAAAGTGATATTACCGTGCTAATAACACCTAACAGACTGACTACAGGCCTCACCGAGGAAGTTATCATTCAGTCATTTAGGTTTCTTTGGTGTGGCGTTGGGAATGCTGTTCATTTACTAATGCTGTACGACAAGTCAAAATGCTGTACTCTACAGCAAAATGCTGTACGTCTGGTCAGCTTATACTAGCCACACATTGGGGTGAAGTTTGGTTTAGAATGATTCACAAAGAAATAAGTTGTTCATGCAAGAACATAATTTCCAGCGGTTGGTTTGTATGACAGCCCTATGACGTAGTGTTCCGATTTCATCTGCTCCTAGATATTTTTTGAGGCTTTACTAACACATTTGGATGAAATTTAGTTACGGTCGGCTTAACAAGGAAAAAGTTTTTCTTAGAAGAATTTAATTTTCAATGGTTCGTTTGTATGGCAGCCCTATGACGTAATGTTCCAATTCCATTCGTTCCTAGATATGTTTTGGGGCTTTACTAGAAACACACTTGGGTGAAGTTTGGTTAAGATTGGTACATAAAGAAAAAAGTTTTTCTTAGAAAACCTAATTTTCAGGGGCAGCCCCATTACCATATGGTCCGATTCCATTCGTTCCGACATATATACAGCGTACACTAAAAAGAAACTTGTGTACAAATTTTCAGCCCGATAGCTTCAAAACTGAGGGACTAGTTTGCGTTGCAACAGACGGACAGACAGACAGACAGACGGACAGACAGACAGACAGACGGACATGGCTCAATCGATTTCTCTCGTCACGCTGATCAATAATATATATACTTTATATGGTCGGAGGTGCTTCCTTCTGTGCGTTGCAAACTTCATGACAAAGTTAATATACCCTTTCACATAGTGACGGGTATAAAAATATTTCCACCGTCTCTAAAAAAGGAAAACAATTAACACCCACAAATTGTCAATTGGTTTCCTACATTGCGACATTTTATTTCGCCAATTGTTATTTTAACTGTAGTTTCTATCTTTTTCTTTCCACATGTTGATATTAAGTTTTTCCTTTCTCTTTTTGCAATTTTTATTTATAATTATTCTAAGCCACCCCATAAATTTGGCACTGCTCCCCCCTTAGAGCGGGCGCTGCTATCGATGGTATAAAACATTATGTAAGTACGGACGAAATCTCATAAATGCGTCTCTGTCGCAGTGACGTTACATACGTAAGAATGTGCGAAATTGGACATTTGGGCCATGGGACTGCGATAGAAGCACCACACGAAACAAATGAGAGAAATACTTTTTAATGGATGGACCAATCTTCACCAAACCACACATAAAAGTGTTTCTATAGAAGATACAATACATACATGAGAACGGATGAATTGAATTATTGGTGCTCTGGAGCTGTCATAGAAGCTCAACTCTCAAAATAAAATTTTTCTAAGAATTTCTTTGTTTGATCATAATCAATTTTTAATACTTCTTCACCAAACCTCACATAAATCCGCTCTTTTGGAATCACAATTCATAGATACATATTTCGAATGGATAAAAAGTGTTTTGCTACTACGGTAATTAGATAAATGGTACATCCGAGCTCACTTGACTGACGATTATCAAGTCTATTTCACTCGTACTTACAAATACGGAGACCTGTTTTTAGTTGTAAGTCTGTAGATTGTATTATTGCTTAAATAACATTTCCGAATGTACAACTTTGAGAAATATGGTAAATCCAATTTCAAAACGAACGTAAGTTTCTTATATGTATGTACATTATATCCTTAGGCAATGAATGCTCCCTTTGTCTTCTAAAATTCACTTGTAATATGTATTTGACATCTTCCCACGTAGCGAATGCCAACTCTCACCCGTACTCAGGGCCGCCTTTAGGTGAAATGGCGCCCGGGGCGAACTTGAAGAAAGCGCCCCCTTATAGTTTATATACACGAAAAAATTGTAATAGAATAAAAGTATCGAAAATTTAAAAAAAGCAAAATTTATTGACATTAGCAATTACATAATACAATACATGCTTCCAGTCCTAGTCATCCGTTGTTGATAATGCGGACTTCACTTCCGCCGAAAGCAAAATGCCTTATTTGTGCTTTTTAAGCAAACTAGCCACATCCTTTTGATTTCTTCTCTATGGTTTTCTCTTAGTTAATTTTAGGGAAAAGTGTCTGTTCTGACTGTCAAGTGGAACTGACATTTCTTCTATTTCCGTTGCTTTAGTTTTCGCGACAGCTTCTAAAAAGTGAAGGCCTAGAATTTTCGGCCATTGTGCTGGATCAGACAACGATTCAAGTTCGGTATGGTAAGATCGTTCAAGTTACTAGACACGAGGCAACGAAATCAGTAGGGCGACTAGAACCGTATTGTACTAATTTCATCGCTTCCAGTCTTATTGACGCAACTTGAACGTTCTTCGGAAATATTTTTCTCCATTGGCCCGCTGTTGAAACTATCCCCTTTAACTGTTTGGCTTCCATCTTCCAAACTGCAATTTTAGTCAATTTTTTTTATTAATTGAATGGAATTATTGCATTCTTCGCGACTGTTTGTTTTTTGAAATCGGACTCAACTGCAGCTTTTCTTTTCTAATTAGTAGCTCTTGAAAGCTTGGTCGTCACTTTCATGTCTATAGCTTTTATTCGTAATTACAACCTGCAAAGGCGTACTTTTTTATGAATAAGCAAGCTTAAATCAATGGCCATGTACTCATTTCTTCAACTGTCATTAATTGCGTTGATTGTTCATGATTCGACCTTAGGTAGGCCACGGCTTAGATCAAAGCGAGAGACTGGAAATTATTTTCATTGATGCGGACATGAAAAAGCGAAGTGTTTTGTGTAAGCAGGAGTAGGTCCTGCAATACTAGTGTTCATTTTTCAATTGTGAAATCAAACAATAAAAAACTTTGCCAGTTTTATAATCGTTAAAAAATTAAAACAGGCAATCTCACTTCGCAGAAACATAAGGAACCACACATTTTAGCTCACAAACATTCATAATGTTGAATGGGAAGACGATAGCAAACCCCACCTAAATAGGTAGCGATTTTCCATTCTTCCTTTTCGATGTTAACATTTTTCATATTGGTAATCATTTTCAAGAGTACACTGCTATCTTCAATCGTTGAATTGACGAAAAAGACGAAAATGTGGGAAACTTCATTAACCCATTTTGTATTTTTTCAATTTTTTTTTTAATTGAAAAATGTTTGAAGTTAAGTTCTCAAAACTTAATTTAGTCGATGCAAAAGAGCCGACAAAACAAGGAAACACGAAAAATGTTGTTTTTGGCTTCATTAGCTTTTCGGAAAGGTTGTTTTTCTATTAAAAATAAAAACTATCAAAAATAAAATAAAATTTGTAACTTTACGAATGTTTAAATGTTGCTGAATTGACAACGAAACGCATAATATAACCTGTGCGTAAGTTAGCCACGAACCAACCAGTTTTTGACAATGGTCGAATTGATCAGATGATGAACTAAATGTCTTGAAGACGATCACATAAATTATACATCACAAATTATTTTTTTAAGAATGTGTAATCAGAGGAGTTTAAAAAAAAATGCATACTAAGGATATGGCTCTAAAAATGTATGCAATTCTTCCAATGTTCACAGATACATACTTGGTTGGTTGTGTACTATTGCCTGCATTAATATTCTGACATCAAACCCAATTCAGCAGTTAAAAATAAAACTAAAATTTCTTAAGCAACAATCAGATTTATAAAAAAAAAATACATTAAAAGTACTGGTTTCGACGCCCCTAAACCTGGCGCCCGGGGCGACCGCCCCGGTCGCCCCACCCTAAAGCCGGCCCTGACCGTACTGCATAGCAAATCGATGGTAAACTTGTTGTGCTAACTTTCAAGCAGATGTAACACAAAAATGTCCTGCGATAACAACTTTATATCAACGAACAAAATGTGAAAAATCAGCGAAACGACAACAAAAGTTTAGTTGTCACTCAGCGATTACGAGTATATCGTCGTCAGTCGGTGAAACAACAGAATGGATTCCCATAGCGCACGCTGAATTTTACTTATGCCCCGTTTTCATTCCTATGGCTCATGACAGGCTGCTGTATAGTACGCGTTCATCCAATTTCCATTGCAAAAAGAAAGACATATCGTTACAAAAAAAGGACGATATCGAGAAAATATGAAAAATGCATGACTGAGCCATTCTACACTCGTCGTATCTTTGTGTAGTTAATATCTCCCCCGGGGGGATTGGAATAACGTAACGCGGCTATACACTCGTTCGTTCGTATACGACAGGTTGCCAACTGTTGGAAGCGTTTTCAACTTTTGTCCCATTCATACGGAACTGCGAGTATAAATGTTAGGAGTTAGGACTAGGATTCAAATTTAAATTTTTTTTTGTTCGTTTTAGTCAAGCAATTTAACTTTGCCGTCTTTTGTTTGCGTGTGGGGCTCCAATATGTTATACCCATCGCATTGTATCATTCCGAATGTGAAGTAGGCGTTTGGTGGGTGTTGTACGAGTATGTATACTACTCTACATTCATGAATGGCTGGAACAAAATGCTAATCTTGTACACATTCGTCACACCTCTACTACCCACTTTTTGTATAATGGTAAAAGTGTATCTTTACAAGAATCTTCAACGTATGCATGATTTCGTACAAGAAAATACATAAAGTACATCAATATCTCCAATTTCTGTATAGCTCTGGTATTGAAAGGACTGAAACACAACATTTTAGGCGGAGTATCGACTTTTGAATAAGATCGTACATATGTCCTTTTCCTTATTCACGTACTATGGATGAGAAAAAAAGGCCAAAAATAAGCTTAGAGATAAGAGAAAATAGGGCTGCAAGCAATGAACTTGTGAATTACAATACGCACGTGGAATATTGATGGACTTCAATTTCTCAAAGTTAGTCATGTGAAGACTTCACGATCTGCGTCCTTGTATGCCATTGACATAATTTTAAATTTATTTGTAAGCCAATTTTCCGTTAAGAATAGATATACGAGTACATTGCACACAGTGGAAAAGAAGATATTGTCAGCGAATTTACACGTTACATGTACATATTGTTAAATTCCGCAGGGTGATTTTGTGGAAAATGAAATGTGACATTTGACGTGTACCTAAAGTTATTCATTTGGAGACAATTTCGTACATATGTCAAGTATGTATGTACAAATTTAGTCTGGCTGGTCTAGCGGTCGGTGCACAGGGTCATGAGTTCGAATCTCACCGTGGATCATGGTGTTTTTCGAACTCACGAGCTTGTGACGGACTATGATCTCCAGCGCCCGCTCTAGCACTTACGCCGCCCCGGGCAAGAGGACAAATTGCCGCCCCTTATGTGCTTGACCAGGCAGATTGATAGTATGTACGTCGATTTCTTCAGTATTGAACGTCCGTGGTTTATTTCTCTAGAGAATCATGGGCGTAGCCCAGGAGTTTGGGGAGGCAGGGCAGGGATTGGCACTTCACCCTCCCTCTTCCTGGCCAATGATCAAGGATACATATTTGTCTTACTGCTGTACTACCTCATAAAAAATCGATGCTCTACGTAAGAAAAATTTCGCCTGGTCTCAATCGCAATTTTAAGAAATATTTCAGTCTGGTGGTTTCGGTTATTCCGAGACAGAAATTCTAAAAGTGTATCATCCGCATTCTATTGAGATAGTTTTAGGCATTTGATATCCGAAACTTGAACACCCACATGTAGGTGTCATTAACATCATAATATGAATATCCTATACGCGTCTGTGCGAGCTAGACTTTCGAACTTAAATTATTCCCTAAGTGACATTCTAAGTTGTCTTTGTGAGTATCCTAACCACCTATGTTTGCGATCATCTTGACCAAACAATCTCAAGAAAATATTTCGCCACCAAAAAACTCATATTATCCGTGTTTCATCCCTCCATGTCTTCTGGGCTTAAATCATACATCACACGAACTTTTCTTTGGGAAGTTAATGGATTTAAAATCATTTCGTCTGAAAGGGATAAATTAAGTGACAAAGGTCATGGTGATGTATTCAGGATCATGGGTTTTACATGCAGACGCCATTATTCGTTAAAAGGAAAAAGTCGCTCTGGATTTACCTTTATAAAAATTTTAACCCTTCTTCTAAAAATATTTTTTTCGTCATATAGTTTAATTACATACCCTCGTACCGCTAAAAAACGGGCTAGGAGCATGATTTTGAAAAAAAATGTATGTCTTGAGGAAATCCAACCTACGCCCCTGCTGAGAATTTTTATAAAGAAGAACGTCAGAGCTAGCTAAATCGGGAGAATCAAGCCAAGTCCTGATTTGGTATGTCCGAAAAAGGAAGTACTGCTATTGCAGCTCTGGTAATGTGTACTGTGATTCCATCCCTCATCTTGCTGAAACCCAAACAACTTCGTTAGAAATTTGTCTTTTAAATCCTAGATGAATCAATGTAATTGGAACCAACTGAGGCGATCCATCCACGAGGAGATCGGACAAATTGAAGTCAAATTTCTGCCTCCTGCATGGGTATGAAATTTCTCACAGGAGAGTTTGTTTTAATCGCATTTATGTGTTTAGTGTTTATACGACTCATTATTTTTCATTTAATATAAATTTCTCTGGGGGTTAAACATTTTTTTAGGGGACGTGCTCTCCTCCGATTCAATAGACTAAAGTAAAGTTTTTGCGACGTATCGCATCAATAATAAGATTACGTTCTATAATTTCGTCCTCTATTCAAAAATTAGGTGGCCCTCCCCTTTGGTAAGAACAAGGGATCATAGAAAGTTCAAATATAATCCTTAATGCTGGTTAAAAGAAGAGGTACTAAATCTTCAATTGGAGCACGAAATTAGCACATGAATCTCCAATTTCTGTTTTAAAGTAAAACCGATTACCGCATAACTTGAGCGAATTGACCCACTTCGGAAGTAGGGCAACTCTAAAGGTACGTGTTCGTAGAGACAATTCATGTGATGATCGGTCAGCGCTCGTAATTTTGCATCCAATTTCGAGCCGTATTTAAATATTTTTTGAATGGTTCTACTTTCCTAGTATCGGCTTTGGACTAAAGGAACATGTCTGTATAGAAAATATACCCACATAGTGCTCAAAACCGGTGGTTTAACTTTGATCGCTGAGCGATGATCCCATGAGTCGTCTCTACGAACACAAACCTTTACTGAGCATTTTAGGATTCTAAATACATCATTTTGTATTAATTGCCTTCAAACCCTCGCAAGGACTTTGCATCTTCAAAACACAACTTTCAACGTTTTATTTCATCTAGGTTTCGTTTCCACTAAATGGGAATTTCCTTCTGCCTTTTATCAACTTTTTTTTATTAGAGTGCTAGCCAAAAAACCGCCCCTAAAATTTGGCGGCTCGGTCGCAAAAAGCAGATAAGATCTTGGAAATAGGATATCACTAACACATCCTGCGGCCTTATGCTGGATTGTTGCGCCTGTTATTTATTTTATTTTTATGTACAAAGGTTCTTCTGTTATAAAATGAGCCACGCAAAAATAACGCAACTGCTTCCATCCTGATCACGTTGAAACAATATTGTCAAAACAGTCAAACTATGAGGGCCCTATGTATCTCAATTCTAAATTATTTCGGATAATAAAAAAATATGTTTCGATTCTTCTTCTATCGTATTGAACCTCGTTCACGCTGAGCAGTCGTTCGGCTTGAAACGATGCAAGTATTTCTAGTATCATTACCATGTAGTTAAATAACGATGTCGAAAAAACAGTATAGCCGAGACTAAAAAATGTGGTGGAGAAACAATTTTTTTTCTGTGTTGAGAACAAATCCGGAGCTTTGCATCATCATCATCAGGGCGCCAAATTTTAGAGCGGGTTTCTGCTGAGCAAAAGATTGAAAAAGACGAATAAGTTTTGTTGTAAAGATTCTTATTCCTTATGAGGCAATGAAGAGAAGAGGCATAGCCTAATCCTAATGTACTAACCCTAGTTTACTGTTTGGGGTGCAAATGCACCCCAGCGCATGTTTCACTTAATATAACTTCGAAATTTTTCAAGTTTTTATTATCAATTTTTCAATAGCTTAACAAAATTTAGTTTTGTTTTAGTTTTTAAAGATTGTATAAATGTAGCTACATAAACTTATTTTTGAGGAATTTTTTGTGGAAAGAAGTCATTGGTTCTGTCGTAGGTGCATTTGCACCACAAATAATTTTTTTAAATTCAGAACTATTTATTTTAATGTTAAATTGATATTTATTTTGAAATAAAGGTAATAATACCTAAACTTTGATCAGGGATGAGAAAAAACTTCAAAAACGTTAATAATAGTACGAAATTTTGTTTCTTCGGAATGAGTTTTAGGACATCGAATGTGGCTGTGTTTCAGACACGATTTCAATTTGAAACTGTTTCATATTTCTCTAAATTTCATAAATAAACAACAGAAACTTAGTCGAATGATCAGAAATACTAATTGGAGAAGAGTGTGCTGACTAAAATTTCGAAAAAGAGTTGCATTTCGGAATTTGTGAACAAAATTTCTTTTCGAGCCCATTAGTTTCGGCCTGTTATTTTTATCTATGCGAAGCGATTTCACTTTTATAACTGAAGTAATAAGTTCTGCTAATGATGAGGAACCTGAAGAGATGCATAACTGTCGCAAAATCAGTGAATTGGATGCACACCATACGGAAGTTTCATGAACATGACCCTTGTTTGAGCTTATCATGTCACTCTAGTATGAATATCAGTGCCTGCCGTCCCACCAAACTCAACATGTTTGCCTCCAGTATTTCTGAATTCGCACTCACTATCTGATTTTTGTTTTCCCTATTTAACTAACAAAATACACGATCAAAATGAATCAAATTAATAAAAATTTGGGAGTCAGTTAATGCAGAAATATGGGCATACGTACTGTGGGGTGCATTTGCACCCCATAACATGAAACTAGTAAGAAATTTGTTGCGGTAAACTAGGGCTAAGTAAGAGCTGCGTAAAATTTACGTCTGTGATGGTAGCACCCGAAAAGCAGGAACTATTCGCTCAGTTATGTGCTAATTTAGTTACATTTTAAAAAAATATGCTAATTGGAGAATTACTCGTATGTGCTAATTTCGTGCTACAATTGAACATTTATAGTTCCTCTTCTTTTCACCAGAATTAAGGACATTGCATAATCCCCAGAATTGAACATTTAGTTCCCCCTTTTTCACGAGAATTAAGGACCTTGTCATGCCTAATTTTCAAATAGAGAAGGAAATTATAGCACGTAATTTTAATGTTTGTTTGTTTTTGTCATTCATATATTTGATTGATATTTAATTCCCGGAAGATGAGATCTAAAGTTTTTATTTAGTCTGTTGAGTAACAGGAGAGCACGTTCACTGAATAAGTATTGAACTCCCAAAGAATTCATATGAAATGAGAAATAGGGAGAATCATAAAAGCTGATCACATATAAGACAGACTCTTCCCTGGGAAATGTTATCCCAAAGGCATTATTTTTATCATTAATTTTTTGGAGTCATTTTCCATAATTTCCTGCGACATTTCGCAGCATAATTAAACTTCAATTCACCAAACTTTCACGTGGATGAATTTCTGCGGTTGGTTCCGATTGAATTACAATACAAACATAAAGTACGAAACACAGAACACATCTTCCTAATTTGTGTTCGGATATGCTTTTATCGGAATTTACCTAGGTTCCCCCAATTTAACTAACTCTTACCTTTTCTTTTTTTCTCCCTATACAGGATGAGGCATAAACGCATCAGATTCTGATTCCTCATGTGATTTCCAGCAAAAAAGTTGTACTGAACGTACCCCCAATTCTTAACACTTTAGCTGCCGCAGGAATTTGACGATTTTAGAAAAAAAAAAAACATTTTCTTGTAATACTTAAACCTCAATATATCCAAAGCTAGACTAGCGAAAATAGCGTAATATCATCTTATTTATTTATTTACAGCCAACAAATTTACTAAAAATTAAACTAACCACACTAAAATCGGATCAGAGGATTGGTTCTTTCAGAGCTTCAAAGTCAAATTTTTATGATTTAACCCAAAATTATTAAATTTTTCCATCTCAATTTTCTCCAACTTCTACCAAGGTGAGGTGGTTGTACGATTTTTTTTTTAGACACTTCTTTCTTACATCATTATACCCTTCGCTCATAGAGTGAAAGGGTATATTAACTTTGTCATGAAGTTTGTAACGCATTAAAGGAAGCATCTCCGACCATATGAAAAGTATACATATATGATCAGCATGACTTGGGGAGTCGATCGGAGCATGTCTGTCTGTCTGTCTGTTGCGACGCGTTTTACTCGGCGGGTATTGAAGCTACACTGAAAATAATATTGTACATAAATTCAATGAACACCGTTCATATAGCTATTTTCATTCTGAGTATGAACAAATTCATCGTTACAGTGAATTTTTCATTATTGTCAATCAATGAATTTATGAACAGTTCATATATGCAATGACTTCAAGTTCATAAAAATAACGTACAATGTTCGTAATAACAATGGATGTTTTCATAAAAATAATGTACATGTTCATAGCTACAATGTACAGGTTCATCATAATAATGTACTAGTTCATAATAATAATATACGTGTTCATACATAAAGTTATTCGTAACTACAATGTACATGTTCATAATAACAATGTACATGTTCATAGCAGAAATGAACATGTTCATAACGACAGCGAATATGTACATTATCACTTGAATGTTAACGGTTTTAGATTTTTTCAGGAGACAATACCGGTACTACAATAGAAATTGACTTCAATTAGATTTCGCCTTTTATAAGAGGAGTTCTGTGAGTGAAGTGAACTTGGATCGATCGTAAAAGTGAGAACAATTTATTAAAAAAAAATATCTGTTTAAAAGGTAAGGATTTGCATTCAATCATGAAATGTTTTGTTTGTAAAAAAAAAAGTTTTGCTTCAATGGACCTTTTAATTATTCATTTAAAACGGGTCCATAATTTGTCCACAAACAGTGTATTTATTTAGATGTATGGAAAATGATTGTTTTCAATGCTTTTCTAGCCTTGACTCTTTCAAAAGGCATTTAGGTTATTTTACTTTCTTTAATGTTATGAAATTGTTACTTTTTTTTAATTATATTGACATGGATTTTAATATAAAGTATAGAAAGTGTTCTTCAATGCTGGATATGTGGTCCGGCGTGCGCCAGCATATATTGGATTTCCTATCTGCTGAAGGAATGGTGAGCTGCAAAGGCATTCGAAGCGAATTGAATTTGCTAAATCACGGAAATTTGAATGATAGTAAGTAAAATTTCATTAGAGAAATGATAATATCATTATTAAAAAATTATTGGACAGATTGTTACGATACAATATTACTATGGGCTTTGCAACCTCCGTACTTAGTTCCCTGGCAACGAGTAGTCAGTAAGGACACTGTAGGCAAAATCTTAGTAAAAAGATTCACTATTGCAGACTCTCAGGATTCATTCATCATAAACTGTAAATCTTACGAAGAGCTGGAAGATTTACTTAGATTTAAGAAAAATAGACAACAAAATATTCAGCCCTTTGTTATAACAATTGGCGAACATTTTAAAAATATAAAAGACATTGATGTATACTTTGACGATTTAAAGTTTTCATTTAAAAGTATATTAAGAGCAGTTGATGTTTGTTTTAAAACCTATTATTTATTCAATTTGGAGTATCCTAAGGCTTCCACCACATTTCGGATTTTTATTCAAAATTTCTTTTAAAATATTAAGTCGAAAGAAAAATTCAGCAAAGAAGCAGAAGCAGTCCCTTTAATTAAATGTGAATTATGTAAAAAAAGATTGTACGTTAGTTTGTCTGTGTTCACGTCACATCTAATATTTATATATCATTTCACATAAAATAAATGAATATTACCCGAATAATTTTCTGTAAAATTTAAAGTTTAAATAAATGAAACTGTATGTTTTATGTAAATCCTGTAGTTTTCCTCATTTACAATTGAAAATCTTACATATATTTTATGAATTCCTTCATAAGGCATACGTAATAAATAAATATGAAAGAAGTTCATACACACAATAAAAAAGTACATAGTGAGAATGCAAAATATAAAGAGATTTTATGAAATGTGCTCATTGATTTTATGTACTGTGATCATTAATGTTATGAAATGTGTTCATTGATTTTATGTACTATGTTAACCGATTTTATGAACTATGTTCATTAATTCTATGTACTGGATTCATTGTTCATACGAACTATATTCATTCTCCCAATGAATTTTTCATTGTTAATTTCGTGCCAATGTTTTTATGAACGGCCATTCATTGTGCCAATAAACGTGATCATTGGCTGAAAAAGTATGAATTTTTCATATATGCTATGAACTTTTTCATTGTATTTACGTACCTTTTTCGTTCAGTGTAGCAAGCTGAAATTTCGCACACGTACTTCTTATTGTTGCAGGCTGTTTGTATGTTTGATTCACCCAAATTGGATCACATGGGGCTGCCATACAAACCTAGCTCCTCAATCTGAGTTCTTCTAAGAAAAACTTTTTTATTTGTGTACCAATTTCAACCAAATTTCACACAGATGTGTTTCTATAGATAACACAAAATATATGCAAGAATGGATCAAATCGGACCATGGGGTCATGGAACTGCCATACAAACTTAACCCCCAAAATTAGGTTCTTTTAAGAAAAACTTTTTTATTTGTGCACCAATTTCAAGTAAATTTCACACAAATGTATTTCTATTGTTGACACAAGTCATATTTAAGAATGAATAAAATTGGACCATGGGGTCATGGGGCTGCCATACAAATCCAACTTCCCAAATTAGGTTCTTCGAAGAAACATTTCTTTACACCAATTTCACAAAACCTTGAATTAATGTGTCTTTATCAAAGCAACTAACAAGTTTAAAACGAATGGAATCGTACTGTGGGTCATGCTCCGGCAACCCCAATAAAATTTTCCGAGTAAATATTTTTATTTGCCCACTTATTTCAACCAAGCCCAAAACTGTTGTCAAGACGGAAGAAAAAGAATGAGGAGGGGGATTAAATACAAGTCATAGGTACGCCCGAAAAAACTTTTAGCCCAAGCGAAGGGTATCCAAATTTCGGCCGCGCGCGAAATTACCTTGGCCCCGGGGGTTGGCGAGCGAAGCTAGCAGGGGGCGAAGCCCCCTAGTTTTATTCTAGCTTTGTTATATCTAACAGTTTTAACTGCTTACGTGCAGAAAACTAGGAATAATTTTGACTCGATTTTGATATAATTTGAATAAATTTGACCAAATTGAAGATTTTTAGGGGCAGTTTGAATTGAATTGAAATCGAGTTACAATTAACGCTAGTTTTCTACACTTAATGTATCGAAACTGTTAGAGATAATGGAGCTAGAATAATGAATCAGTAAATCCACTGCCATAACCGGTGGCAGGCGATGGACCGAGGAAAAATTCCAAGATCGATGGAGATTCGCTGAAGGGCTCAGGCACAGCAAGTGTATGCTGGAATCCAACTGGCAAACCAGCTGCATCGAAGTCCTCAGTCTCAGCAAAACGAACCTCAGGGCAGTGCCAAGCATTATAACCGGTCATTGTACCCTACGGAAACATCTGCATACAATAGGGATCTACACACAAGACCCACTATGCCGCCTCTGCAACGAAGATGAGGAATCAGCCTCGTACGTTATTTTCGAATGCCCCGCTCTTATGAGCTGGAGACAAAATTTATTTGGGGCTCAAACTACCAGAATGGGCGCACCCAAAGTAAACCTGGTTAACTTTCTTCTAAGCCTTTTACGAAGGACAGAGCTAATAATCTGAAACTTTTTCGCTTAAGTGGAAAATAAAGGGTGGTCCAACGTGAATGCACGTTTTTAGACGTCCAACGGTGTCAAATCTCATGATCGTGGCGGCCAATTAACATCGCCAAGACGAGAGATAACAAGGCCATTAAATTGCTCGTGCTTCTCGTTGGCTGTGTGGCAAGTGGCCCTATCCTATTGGAACCACATATTGTCCAGGTCCATATTTTCGATTTCTGGCCACAAGAAGTCCGTTATTTGGTCGATTATGTTGACCAAAAAATCACGAAGTGCTCGAAAAGCATTTTGATTTGAACGTCCATTTTCGTAAAAGGCTTCAACGATATTGACGCTGAAGCAAAGAAATGTCTAATAAAGTTTGGCGAGAAACTTACCGTTAAGGTGTGACACTCAATTAACATCGTGCATTCTAGTTGGACCATCCGTTACAATAAGCCAACAGGCTGCAGTATTGGGCGTAACTAACCCAACCCATCAGAGCGTAGCGTGCGTCGTATCCATCCATCCATCCATATCTTCTGTAACTTTCATTAATATAGAACAGGTAGAGTAATAAGAATTGGTGCTGGTGTTACCAATTAATTGTATTGAATTTTTACCGAAAATGAGTTTGCTCCGACCAAGGACGCTTCTCACGCTCCTGGTGATATTTCTCAAAAAGGCATGCCTGTAACTTCTTTCTCAATTACGTCAGGCAAAAAAATTGGTCGAGCGCCTAGGGCGAGCGCTCTCCTACACTCCAGCGAAAATCACTTCGATCAAATCAAAACTAAGGGTACCTCCCATACAAGGTGAACCCTCAATTTGCCAAATTGCACATTATTTTCTCTTCAGAAGCTATCTAAAATAGAAAAAAAAACGAGACCTAGGCTAATTTCGGGCGCAGCCGAAATTTGAATACCCGTCAGCCGTCACATTTGAATGAAACTTAAGCTTCATTTGCGTTAACGAATTTCTACCGCAGCGCTATGACGTGTTCCGATTCTATCTGTTCCTGGATGCGTTGAGGATAATCCAACGATGATGTTGGATGAATTTTGGTTAAGTTTCAAACAGAAAAACAGTTTTTCTTACAAAAACATAATATCTGGGGGTTGGTTTGTATGACAGCTCTATGGCGTAATGTTTCGATTACATCCATTCCTAGATATGTTTTGAGGCTTTACTATAAACACATTTGGGTGAAGTTTGGTTAAGATTGGTTCATCAAGTAGCCCATCTAAAGGACAATGATTTTCACAATAAAAATTATAAATAAATAAAATAAAGGGTTTTCCAATAGGGACGCTTGATCTTTGAAATGAAAAAAAAAATACATGTAGGAGAGATATTTGCGAATTTTTTTTTTTATTTGAAAGGTCCATCGACCCCATTACATATGGAATATGACATCATTCAAATGACCGCCACGGCTTCGGTTGGTGGCGCGCACACGAAAGGTCCAATTTTCGATGACTCTGGCGCACAAATCGGGCTGTATTTGATCGATGGCGTGGCGTATGTTAACTTTGAGGGCATCGGTGGTTTGCGGTTTGTTGGCATAGACCTGCGACTTAAGAAAACCCCACAAGAAAAAGTCCAGCGGGGTCAAATCGCACGATCTCGGTGGCCAGTTCACGTCGCCTCCGCGCGAGATGACCATGCCCGTAAATTGCTCGTGCAGAACATCCATCGTAGCGTGTGCTGTGTGGCACGTAGCGCCGTCCTGTTGAAACCACATGTTGTGCAGATCCATATTCTCGATTTCAGGCCAAAAGAAGTTGGTTATCATCGACCGGTATACAGCCCGATTTGTGCGCCAGAGTCATCGAAAATTGGACCTTTCGTGTGCGCGCCACCAACCGAAGCCGTGGCGGTAATTTGAATGGAGTCATATTCCATATGTAATGGGGTCGATGGACCTTTCAAATAAAAAAAAAATTCGCAAATATCTCTCCTACATGTATTTTTTTTTTTCATTTCAAAGATCAAGCGTCCCTATTGGAAAACCCTTTATTAAAAAGTGTACCTAAAAATAATGAACGATGACTATAAGAGTGACAAAGAAAACGAAAGGTATACCTATTAAACTTAATTAAGACTAGCATTTAGAATTATAATGAGACATGGAAATATTATAATGCAATTATTGCAATTTAACAAATATGATATTTTTTAGTAACGTCTCCGTGTGTACCGAGCTTGAAGCCACCCTAACATCTGTGATATTTTGCTTGGAATTTTGACTTTTGACATCTGTGATTTTTACTGTATGTAAATATCTGATTGTAAGTCGTTTTCTTTGTCACTCTTTATATAGTCATCGTTCATTATAATTAGGTACACTTTTTAATATTTTATTTATTTATCATTTTTATTGTGAAAATCATTGTCCTTTAGATATAAGCGACCCTGAAGATGGGCTACTCAGCCCGAAATATATTGGTCACCTAAAAAAAAAAACAACGAGTTTCACTTTCGCGGATCCACAGAGGCAACACAACAAAAAACATCTATAACTAAAGATTTTCACAATTAGTTAAGTAAATTATTTTAAAAATGGATTTAAAGCCAAAAACCGTTAGAATATAATTCAAGAAATATTAAAATATTTTTCAATATTTCGGAATACTACAGACTTAAATTATTCTGAATTAAATGTCGCTGTAAGTCGCAATTCGACTTAAAAAGTATTCCGCAATTTGTAACCGTGTGGAGACTTCCTTTATCGAAAAATAATTGAATTAAATATTGGTGTTGCACAGCATAGGTACTAGAACTGTGGCTAGCACCGCGTTGAGAATTCGGTTCCAATCTTGGTTGATTTGATTTTTTTGAGACAAGCGCGTTGGTCCTTAATGCGAGGGGCCCGTGCCATTTGCTCTGGTTAATCCGGCATTGAGTATGGGTTACATAGACGCAACATAATCGTTTCCGTGTTATAAACGAAAAAATGTGGGCTCATTGTTTGGTTTGCCCAAACATATAAATACTAGAAGGTGTGTTTTTTACTATTGGGTAAATGATGGAGCAGCATAACTTCCATTAAGTTGGTTACGAGTTGCTCTATATAGAAGACATCTGTCAAATTTGTATGGAAATATATGCATAGTAAAAAAGACACCTATAAATGCACTAGGTTTAAAGCAAATCCCACAGTATTAGGGATATTCATTTTGAGTATTGTATTTTAGAAAACATTGTTATATTGTGTGACATTCTTAAAACTCATAGCCGAATTTGAATGCTGCTGCCCCCATAAGTAGCAATCATCTTTATCTGGAATCTGGTCCCAGGATTTGCCTTATCTCTCTGCCTGCAAAATCTTCTACATGAAGTAAGTCACACGATGATTTGCTTTGGTTTGTGGATTCCTTTCGAGAGCCTGTTTTGCGGTGTTTAGCCGCTTTTCGAACAGTGTCACCTAGACGGAAGTGGCAGTAGACTTCCGTATTTTGATGTCAGTGTCTATAATATTTTGACTCGTAATTTCGAGAAGGTCGATGAACAAACGTAATCGTCGAATGCGCACTGACAAAATTTTGCAGATTGGTCACTTTCCATGAACACTTATAAAGAAGCCCAGCATATATGAAATAGATAGCAAGAGCTTGACTTATACGCGCCAGTACATCAGCATCAGCCCTACCATCTGCCGCAACTACTCTTCCGAGTTATGTGAAATGCCCAGAGATAAAAATTGGTATTTGGGAAGCAAGCTCATGTATTTAGTTTCAACCCATCCTGTTGGAACCACATATTGTCCAGGTCCATAGCCTCGATTTCTGGCCACATTTGGTTATTATGTTACTTTGTCGATTATGTTGACCAAAAAAATCACGAAGAGCACGAAAAACATTTTCATTTGAACGTCCATTTTCGTAAAAGGTTTCAACGATCTTAACGTGCTGCTCGATTGTGTACTTCTTCATGGTTGGATTTGCCAAACACTGAAGCGAAGAAATGTCTAATTAAGTTGGGCGAGAAACTTACCGTTAAGGTGTGACACTCAATTAACATCGTGCATTCTAGTTGCCTATTTTTATACCCTTCGCTCATAGAGTGAAAGGGTATATTAACTTTGTCATGAAGTTTGTAGCGCATTGAAGGAAGCATCTCCGACCATATAAAATATGTATATATATGATCAGCGTGACGAGCTGAGTCGTATTCGTATTCAATAAGGTTTTATTAATTCAGAAATAGCCTTACAATAATACATAACTTGTCTTATTACATATCTTAACTGTAAATTTTACATTTAAATGGGGTGGCTTTGATTTGTTGGCCTTCCCTTCTCTAACTTGTATTTGTTGTTTATTTTTTGTTGAATGTTTTGTCTTTTTTTTACATTATTCAATATACACTATGTTTTATTTATCTTTATTTCATATATATTTTATTGAAATCTAGGTTTGCTATACCCATACTTCTGTTGTTTATGTCCTTATTCTAACTTATTCTACTTTTTTTTTTTTTTTTGTTTTCTTGTTTTTTACATAAAAGCTTATTCTAATGCTTAAAACTAAAGGTTTAAAAAGAGCTTGCATTCTTGCTCAGTTGTTTTATTTTCGTTTTTAAAGTATTCATCATTATCTGATTTTAGAATATCGCTTGGTCTATTAAGTTTTGAGCTGCTGCTTTTTGGGCAGGACCTATTAACGATCTTGCGTTAAATGCTGTAATTTTAGTGTCCACTTACAGCATTTAAAATAGTTTGGATTGTGGCAAGTTTTGTTTCTGGCGAGGCGCCAGAGTCTAGAACTGATCTCAATAACTGGTCTATATTCTTTTTCGGTGGCTGCAAGGTTTGGCTGGGTTGTTTTGCCATTTGGGCGTATGTTATCCCAGCTTGTACCTTGCTATGGGTGTTAGACGAGTTTTTGGCTTTGTCGTTTTTTATTCTCTGACGCGCCTCTTCTTGTCTTGACTGCCAATTTTTGTAGGCTGGGCATCCTTTATAATTAGCGGGGTGCCCCAAATTGCCGCAGTTGCAGCAAGCAGCTTGTTCTTCTTTTGGTTTTAGACACTCACCTGGTTGGTGTAAGTTAGTGCATTTAACACATCTATGGATGATGGTGCAGTTTTGTGCTACATGACCGAAGTTCTGGCAGTTGTAGCACTGCACTGTGTCTTTATTTCTTAGTCTCTCCCAAGAGACTGGTTGTGATAGGAGGTATTTGATTTTTTTTACCTCTCCCATTTCTTGTGATGGTAGAAACTTTACCAAAAATAATCCGGAACTTGAAGTTGGCGGAACTTCGGGATTATTTTTCGCCCAGATTTTATCTCTTTTTGTTTTTAGATTTGCGACGCCCGTCAGTAGTATAGACGGGAACTTCGTCGAAATTTCCTCGGCTACTTCCTGGGGCTCCCACCCCGGATTTAGTCCTTTAAGGACAAGCGATTTAATCGCCCTGCTTACAGGTGTTCTTGTTGAGGCAAACAGTTTATCGCTTTTCACTATGTTGAAAACCCGTTCATGGTCTTCTACCGACTTGCACTTAATATGGGTTCGGTCCTTTGTTATGGACCTAGCTATGGCTTCTATACCTAAATCTCTGAGTTTTTTAATTAATTTTGGAATATCTCCCCCATGGCAAATTATTGGAGGAATTTTTTCAACCTTATTACTAATAATCTTACTAGTGTTAGTATTAATGTTCTTACTTGGCTCACTAACCTTAACCTTAATTTCCTGAGATTGCTTTATTTTCTGCTGGTGCTTTCGGCTCCTGATTAGGTTGAATTTGTCCACCGCTGGCCCCAATTGTTTGGGGGGATCTATGCTGCTATGTGTTGACACTTCCTGATTATTAGATGACTGCTGTCGCTCAGTTGCTATTTGTTTGCTTGCTGCCAACTTCTGCTTCGCTGGCTTGTTCGTGTGAAACTGTTGCTTAACTGGATCGTCTCTGACAGTCGATAATGCAGAGTTTGATGCCTTCTCTGCCGTTTGATATTCCATGAAACTTTCCATCTTGGAGAACATTGTTTGCAATTTCTCCTCAAATGAAGACATTCTCTTGGCTAAGATATGCAGCGTTATGCCTTCGGAAGCTGCAGATGTCATCGTTCCATCACTATTCATTGTGGAGTCAGAATCCTCTGATTCTGTCTCCCTGCTTGTATTTGATGATTCTGGTTTCTTACGTTTTCTCTTCGGTGGACAGTTAGCAGCGGCCTGGACTAGGGCCTCTGCTATTTCCATGTTTGAATCCGGGACTTTCTTGATTTCCCTTAATTTTCTACAATGCTACTGCTGAGGAAGACCCTTTTTGAGATCTTCAACAATGCTGCTGTAGATGGATAAGCCGCCGCTCTTTGCGGATGCTGCTGCTGGAAAAGACCCTTTATCCGGATCTTCTAAAATGCTGCTGCAGATGGCTAAGCCGCCGCTCTTTGCGGAGGCTGCTGCTGAAAAAGACCCTTTGTTAGGATCTTCGGAAATTCTGCTGCAGATGGCTAAGCCGCCGCTCTTTGCGGAGGCTGTTGCTGAAAAATACTCTTTTTGGATCTTCCAAGATGCTGTTGATGAGAAAGACCCTTTTTTGGATCTTCTAAAATTGCTGCTGCTGGGAAGGACCCTTTTGGTATCTTCGAAAATGCTGCTACAGATGGTTAAGCCGCCGCTCTTTGCGGAGGCTGCTCCTTAAGAAATGCTGCTGATGAGAAAGACCCTTTTGGGATCTTCATAAATGCTGCTGCAGATGGCTAAGCCGCCGCTCTTTGCGGAGGCTGCTGCTGAAAAGACCCTTAATTAGGATCTTCGAAAATGCTGCTACAGATGGTTAAGCCGCCGCTCTTTGCGGAGGCTGCTCCTTCAGAAATGCTGCTGATGAGAAAGATCCTTTTGGGATCTTCATAAATGCTGTTGCAGATGGCTAAGCCGCCGCTCTTTGCGGAGGCTGCTGCTGAAAAAGACCCTTTTATAGGATCCTCAAAAATGCTGCTGTAGATGGCTAAGCCGCCGCTCTTTGCGGAGGCTGCTTCTGAGACAGAACTTCAACAATGCTGCTGATGAGAAAGACCCTTTTGGGAATGCTGCTGTTGGTAATGACCCTTTTGGGATCTTCAAAGATGCTGCCTTCGCTGCTGCTGAGAAAGACCCTTTTGCTCTTTATGATAATTTTGTGCAAGTACTTATAAGTACACTTTTGGTGACTTAATACTCTTGATCTTGCTCTTTGCATTTAGAAATGCAATTTATTATAATGCTACTACAATATTCTTCTCTGTGCTTACTTTATTCCTTATCATGGATTTGTAAGTACGCAGACGTCCGTTAAGACCGACTGCACAGTAATATGACGAGCTGAGTCGATTGGACGATGTCCGTCTGTCCGTCTGTCTGTCTGTTGCGACGCGTTTTGCTCGGCCAGTGTTAGAGCTATGGAGCTGAAACTTTGCACACATGCTTCTTTTTGTTGCAGGCAGTTTGTATGTTTGAATCGCTGAAATCCGACAAGGGGGTCGTGGGGCTGCCATACAAACCTACCTCCCAAAATTAGGTTCTTCTTAGAAAAACTTTTTTATTTATGCATCAATTTCAATAAAATTTCACACAAATGTGTTTTCATTGCTGGCACACAATATATTTAAAAATCGACCACATCGGACAACGGGGTCGTGGGGCTGCCATTAGGTTCTTATAGGAAAAACTTTTTTATTTTCTCATCGATTTCAATCAAATTTTGCACATATGTGTTTCTAGTTATATCACAAAACATATGTAAAAATTGTCCAAATCAGACCATGGGGTCATGGGGCTGTCATACAAACCTAGCTCCACAAATTAAGTTCTTCTAAGAATTTTTTTTTTATTTATACACCAATATCAACAAATCTTCACACAAATGTGTTTCTATTGATGACACAAATAATATGTATGAATAGATGGAGTCGGACCATGTGGTGATGGGGCTACCATACAAACCTAGCTCCCCAAATCAAATTTTTCAAAGAAAAAACTTTTTTATTTGCACACCAATTTCAATCAAACCTCAGAAAATTATATTTCTATTGATGCCACATAACAAACGTGGAAATAAATGAAATCGGACTATGGGGTCGTGGGGCTGGCATATAAACCCAACCCCAAAATTAGGTTCTTCGAAGAAAAACTTTCTTATGTATCCACCAATTTTAACCAAATCTCATAGAAATGTGTTTTAATTGATGCCACAAACATACGTAAAAATTGATGCAAAGGCCATGCGTTCATAGGGCTGCCGTAAACCCCCCCCCCCCACCTTTGGTTCTTCTAAGAAACCCACATCCCCCGCTTCCCCCACTTATGTGAAAATTCAAGGAAAAGCATGGAAGCGGGGAGGACTAAACACAAGTCATAGATACGCCCCAAAAAACTTTTAGCCCGAGGGGAGCGAAGGGTATCCAAATTTCGGCCGCGCCCGAAATTAGCCCCGGTCTCGTTTAAACTCACCCACTCCAAAAATTAAATCCGCATAAACCCAACTTCTCAAAACATCCACCTCGACAAAAAACCAATTACCAATTTGTGACAGGCTAACATTTCGTACAAAATGTACTACGATACAAATGTACCTTTGCCGCCTGCAAGCGGAGTCACTCTTAGAGTGTGATTATCTTAAGCCAAACGACGAACTGTACTCCCGACTTTAATATTCTGAGATACGATGGTTAAGTTAAGTTCCGAATGAGCAAAATGCACTATATGACGAAAAAAATCCGTAATATTTGCTAATTCACCTTACCCGATTTGATGACAAAATATCAAATACGGAATACTGGTAAACCATTTAAGAACCATCGTGACTCAAAGAGAAAGTAGTGTCAAGTGAGAGAAATGCGGTAATGCATGATATGTTTTATTGCTTGTTTATTACTTGATAAGACGCATAACTGAAGGAAGTGACTTCCTAAAATTTAGTGAATGGTTAAACCGAGAAACGGTTAAATGAGGGACGGATAAATGAGGTTTTACCGTACTACTTCAGCTTTTACAAGCATGTATAGGTATTCCGTTTTTACAACCACCGACAACAAGATTCCGATAAATCATCATTTGTGAAATAAATTGCAATCCGAAATGTAAACGCTCTTCACCTGAAGTGTTTCCATATTTGCAAACAATTTTCTCTGCTTCCTAATCATATCTTATAGCGCACACATTTCAATTGATATTATAAAGGGATTTTCTATATTTATCATTTGGCTTTTAGATGAATGTGCCCTTCATTCCGAACAACGATTTCTGTCAGAATATTTGGCATGCTTCACAATCCCGTCAATGTCTTGGAGAAGCATCAAGAATGCAAAATGTAGGGAGTTGGACTCGTATGTATATGTATACAAGATTATTCTAATTTTGAAAAGATACGAGCAGAATGTGTGATTTGAATGGGATAAACATTGAAAAGATTAATGGATTGCATATTCATAGTTAAATATTAAAAAATCTAAAGGAAGAAAGTGTCGAAATGCAAAGGATTCACCCACTTTGATACAGAGGGTTTGCAAATTTTAAAATGCATATTGGAATCTAAAGGGGCACTATATGGGTATTTGTAGGAGTATGTACATCTTTCTACTTATTTTGAAAAAACTTAACGAGGGGAGATCACACACATAAATATTAAAAATATCTCTACTCATTTTTGATAACATTCCATATCCCTTAAATTCTGTCGGCGACTCCTTGACTGTGTTCTATCACCAATGGATATGTTTGACATCTGTCTCTATCACATCCTTTATTTCTGGTCGCTCGTGTTTTCTTTGGTATACAAAAAAAAATGCGAGAAACATAAGAATAATCAATTATCTTGGCCATAATCAAATATCTATACAAAAATATGTTGAACTAGGTAAACACTTCACAAGCCTGTTTCCTTTGCTCGATGGTAGCTTGACTGACAAAAACAATATTCCTATTGACAAGAGGAAGTTACGTGTCCTTCACTAATATATCATCAGTTTTGTTTAGAGAACAGACTTGGGGAAAGTGCCCAATTGATCCATTACGTTTGATGGCTATGGTGTAACGTAATACAATATTACTTGTATGTACTATAGCATAAATTCATTATGTATACACAATTCCTGTTGTTGGGGTTGTCACCTTACATTATGTACTTCTGTACAAACTATTTTAGATTCATGAAACTAAGTTCAACATACAATGCAGTATAGAATAACAAAAACTATATTGAAAGTTATTTTATATAAAAATAACATAAACAAATTGTTTTATATGCTTCATTGATGATGTCAGATCATTATTATTGAAAATTGATTCAAAATTCAAAAGCATCTATAACTTTACGTTGTACGACTATTTCATCCCACACGGCTAAAAACCTTCATCCAATACACTGCTGCAACGTTCCAACAAGGGAGGGACCCATACTCCACACATACACATATAGTAGGTGGGTACTGATCCTGACTATTTCTCTTGTAAAAAAAAAACAATACCATATCGTTATCGATTCGATTCTCGTTTAATGGGTTACTGAATTCAAATCGTCGTCGTTCAGATAAACAGAATCTAACTGTATTTTTAGGGATAAATACAATACAAACATACACACAACAAGGGTAAATGTTTTCCTTACTCTGTTTGTTGCCATCGAAAATTGGCTGCATGTATTATTTTAGCAACCATAAAGGTTATCCTTTGCATAATAAATATTAAACATTTTGGTTTAGGATATTTCTGAATCCATTAATATTCAATGTGGGTAGGGATAATAATGACGGACCGAATATGATGGATGGATGGATATCATTATGTAAGTTATACTCGTAATAATTAATTGACACAGACACTGTTTGAGAGAAGATAATATTTGACGAGATTTAGTATTATATTCAAATTATGTCCTTCATGTGGGCTTGGTAAGGTAAGGTAAGGTGTAGTGGCCGCCAAGTGATAGAACACTTAGCGCACTTAGACCAAAAATAGGTCCATTGTGATACCACCGAGTGTACCTTAAAGTTAACTCCTAAGCTGAAAACCAGCCCGTGCTGGCAATGAATTTGTTGAGCAATAGTGGGCTCACATCTCGCAGATCATCTGTATCGTGAAAATACATTGAGCCAAGAAAACGTTTGCGTTTCTCGGCCAATGCCGGGCAATGGCAAAGAAAATGATGAACACTTTCTTCCTCTTCTTCGTCATCGCAACTGCGACAGAAGTCGTTATAAGGAATTCTGAGCCTCCTGGCGTGCTCCCCGATAGGACAATGTCCCGTTATGATCCCGACCACCTTGCCGATATGTTTCCTGTCTACTGACAGTAGGTTAGTTGATCTGGCTACGTCAAGTCGTGGCCAAATTAATCTTGTTGTAGCACATGTGGTGCCGTTAGACCACCTTGAACTAGCCCTGTGCATTACAGTTCTTTCTATTTCCTGTTTACAGGAAGCGATTGGTAATTTTATATCATCATTTTATATCATGTGGGCTTTATTAGAAGCTTGGAAAAAATATTGAAATTGTATCTTACAAAAATATAAACTTTGTCAAAAATATGGAGCGCAAACCAAGCTTACTTATGATATAATTCCTGCTATCAGATTGCGGTGTATCAAAAGCTAACCTGGGTATGAAAAGTTGTTTGGGTGGACAACAGACACGTAGTTGACATGGGAACCATGCCACTCGTGTTACAATTGTAATATTTTGTTACAATTTTCGATTCTTACAATTTTGTTACAATCGACAAGAGTGGGGATCAACTATATTTTAATATTTTTCTACTACAAGTGACATGAACAATTATTTTGCAAAACAATTTTTTTATTTGTTATTTTTGTATTTATTTGAGCATGATCTATTCAGGTAGGAATGTCCAACTTGTGGTCCGCGGGCCACATGCGGCCCATATCGCAGTTTTGTTTTCTTTCTACCATAGCTGGATTATAACTCATGTTCACATTTTGCAGCTACTCGACATTTTTGTTCGAGCCTTATTACTGTCTGCCGAATAATTTTGACTCCCAATTATATTTCTGGGTAAATTAATTTGCAAATTGTGGCTGCTGATTGATCTACAAAATGTCAGTGTTTTAATTTCTTGTCAAAAGTTTCTAAATTTATTTGAAGAGCATTGTACGAATATTCTATTTCTATAGGATATAATAATATAAAGTCGTTAGTGACTCAGATTTAAATTTGGAAAAAAAAGTCCGCTCAATCCTGAAGCGCCCGGATTAAGCGCCCGTTTTTGTTGGTCCCTTGTTGATTCAGAATCAGTGTTCATCATTCAATTACAGCAGCAAACTGCACCAAGCCTTCGATTTGGTTCAGTAAAAGAATTGAATTCACATGGTAAGACGAAACCGGACGGGTAAACTTGCAAGACAAAAACCATCGTTCTTACAATCTGAAATACACAATGCTTGTCTGCTGGCCACTACAAAAGCTCTCGTCCGTTTGTTTGTGCTGATAATCGTAGACCTATGGTAGACCTTCCATTTAGTTTTAGGAAAAATACCACCAAAATTATGCCCCTAGCTTTTTCCGTTACGTAGGCCGTGTTTTTTTTATCATCGGAGCAGGTTTGCTGACCCAGACGCGCAAAAAAAACTATCGAGGGTAGCATCCAGGTTAAATTTCAAAACTGTCACGTAGGCATTGCCATTAATTTCAAAACATTGCTCATAAATATTAAAGCCCCGTTTTTACTTTACAAACGCAAAAGTAGAAATGTATTTTTTTTAATGAAAACATATTTTTATGTATGAATCATAATTTTGTTAGAATAAGAATTCGACGAACAACATTTTTAGCATGAATTTACGAACAAAAACAATTTTTTTTGCACACACTTGTGTGGTGCATGTAAACTATACCTTAGAACTTTTCAATTTAAAATTTAATTTTAGCTAGTCATTGGAAAACGTACTAGAAAACAATTGGGATTGCATACATTTAGGCGAGTTTTGGAAAGCTCATTAAAACTGGATAGCAATATCATTTCTAACCTGAATAAAGACACAGGTTAGCGTTTGTATGAAAATTATCCCGTGTAGTGTAGGTTAGCTGATTAAAAAACACAGCCGTAGTAATTATTTTTTTTGTGAAACTTGTAAAAAAACAGGACTTTCTGAGGAAGCCTCATATTTACTCCCTTTCTGTAAACTGAAATGTGTTTTTATAATAATCTTCTGAAAGTACAACAAATTTTCAGTAAAAATACATCCAAAGGTTTTTAAGTTCTTCGTATCTTCCGAGATATTAATGTTTAAATTTTGCGAAAATTACCTATTCAAATTTGCATGCTTAACTTAAACCCATAGTTGCTACCGGTACACTGAAATTGGCGGAAATTTTCCTAAAATAAAATATAGGGTTTACCATGGTCCTACGGCGAACCGATTGCGGGACACTCCGTATTAGCGACCGATTTTGCATAGTTTCTTGATGCAAGAATTCATTAATCATTGTGCAAAATCGCTCGCTGTTTTTGCTGAGTTATAATTGAGAGATCTTTGATTTTCCAACAATACCTTCTGCCGGATATACCTATCTATGCTTTTCAGAAATTCGGTTGCTTTCGAACAGAAATTTGTGTTGATATTTTCACAATTTGCATAAATCCTGTATGAGCTCAGATTGCAAATCAACGAACAAACATCGCCTTAGACCATGAAACAAACATCTTTCTCAGGGACGTAGCCAGGGGAAGGGTCCATTGGGTCCGGACCCCTCCCGAAATGTTTTCAAAACTTACCAAAAATGTTCGTGATGATAATATGGAATTTTAAATAATGATAGCTCATTCTAATTCAGCTATTTTGATCAGACTGTGTTTTTAGGCCTCATTACCCATACTTAAGTGGCAATCGTTCAAACAGTTGAATAGATTTTTTTATGTAAATTATACCAAAAATCAATACTAACTAATCTTTTTTCGATTTATTAGTTTAATCAGTGCAGTCACCGAGAGACCCCAGGAACACTACTGATGCTCATGATGATAAAGGAAAGACTTCGCTTTATTATTATATTTTTTTAAATATTCTATAAACAGTGCATCTACCTAGACTTTACTCCTTTTGCTTAGTTATATAAAAATTGCATTAACCAGGCGGCCTTTCTTTGGAGGCATACCATCTTTTTCTTCTCTATTCTGCTCAAAACGCCCCTCCCCCTATTACTTTAAAAGGTAATATTTCATTTTTCTGATGTTGCGATTGTTGCGTAAGCGACAGCCTTTTCTTTTGTAATTTGTCGGGATCGAATATTTATTAAGGGTGTAGTTTTGTATTACTGCGGTTGATGGCATCCATGTGTCGTTGGTGAAGTCTCGTGTATGGGTCGGTTCTTATAGCTGAGAGCATATTAAGTTCTAAAAATGGACAAAAAATGCAACCGCAATCAGTGATTGATTAGACTAATTATCAGTGGACACTTTCTTAATCCTGGCAATTACCTCTAGCAAACTCCTCCAAAAATAGGGACTGGATCTTAGAGAAACGCTAACTGGATCTTAGAGAAAACCTTTTTTTCGGAGCTCTTAAAAAATTTCTTTTCTTCCTCTTTTTTTTTTAAATTAACAACTCCCTGGTCACCAGATACTAGATAATTTTAATAAATGATATTTTTGTATCGCCTAACGCTAAATCTGGCAGGATAATGATCGTGGAATTACTGCGGATGTTTAATACAATTATTCACAGAATTTGTTGTACATATGGCAAGCTGTTAACATTTCAAGAGATTGCAGTGACCAACGTTTTTACTTGTTTGTCCTTCTGCGTTTGATTATTTGAGTAGTGAGGATAACTTTTAAAACAAATTTTTGAATTGAGAAATTGCAGTGCTTGTAAACTTGTCTTCAACCCTTTGTAGATGCCTCTGCGACTTTAATTGATGTAGAATAAGCTATGGTTAGAATTAGTGGGGGTAAAATTTTGACGCTCTTTTTTTCCAGATTCACTATACAGTCAAGGTGTGTTTTCCGCCCTATATCAGAAGAAGCTATCACAGCAATTGAAGAACAGAGTTAGAAGCAGTTTTCGTGAATTTATTAAGCCAGGATAATTTTTGGAAAGTTTATCCATGGATAATCTCTTCCTTTACTTTCATTTTAGCTAAGAATAATATGAGGCTCGGTCTTCAGTTCAGTATGAAAAGACACAATGAAACGACAGGGAAGAATAGTAAAGATATCGAATCGAGACAGTCTAAATAAAAATGCATGGACATAGAGTATGGTTCCGAGTTTCGATTCCTGGATTCAGGACAATTGAGGCCTTGATACTCATGAGGTCTTTGAAGACCCCACGTGCCAGTTCTCGTGAATTTGTACTGTACTTGTACTAGGTTATCAAAACTTTTTGTCTGAATATTATTTGGAATTTTCTGAGCAGAATTTATGTGGCTGTGATGCTGATGTCCTACTTCACTTCCCAAGTAACAATTTCATCCCTATAATACTTCGTAAAATACTCTCTTCTAACAATAATAGGGGCACTTTACAGGGTACAACCACTGAATAATAGTCCAATAATGGCATTTGGCGCCGTTTTTTAATCCAAAAGAACCTTATTGTAGCACTAAATTATGCTTCAAAAAAGGAGTACATTTTCTGTCATTCAACGAATTTGCAAAAAAAAAATAGAAAAACAAAGTTTCCCGTTCTACACGCTACCACTAAGCTAACCTCACATATGGTCGGCATTGCTCGGAAACACTACAAATGGTTGTTGCTACTATAGGAATGCTTGATAATTCTTTATCGACTCTTCTGCAATTCATGAATTTCTGCGCAGAGATCACCTTAAGTAGTTTCGAAGATAACAATGAGTGCATACGTGTGGGTTTCATGCAAGATTTCAAGGATCTCTAATGCAGAAATTGTGTATTTCAGAAAACTTCAAAAGTGTCAATTCATTAAAAAATCAAAAAATCCATCCTTCTATAAAACTACGGTGAACAATTTATTGGATGACCATACAAATGTCACACTATAAAAATGAAACCGACTGTCCTATAGAAGAATATATGCATGTGTGTGAGTTAACTTAGAGAGACTATTGCATGTGTGTGCTGTATCATCCAGAGTGGAGTGTTCAAGGAAGTATATTTTTAGGTTAACGTATAGAGACAGTTTTATCGAAGTCTTATACCACCATCTTTAAATTTATTCCATAACCAGGCCTGTAGAGAGGGTGGGGGGAACGGGGTGATTCCCCCCGGGCCCGGGGTTTCATAAGAGCCCGGATTTTGACACAAAAGTTGTGCTTCAGCGTTTTTTTACATTTAAAATGCTATTTTGAGGTCCTGAACTAAGAATCCTTATAGATACTGTTTCTAGCGTTTTAACAACAATACATAACATACTCTGTATTAGGCTTGGGGTCACTAGTCTATTTTTGAATTTTTAGGACTAGGGGCCCGAATCCTCATATTCAATCAACATTATCGTTTCGATACTAAATTTCTAAATTCAATCTGCCCTCGCAGATTTTATACATAAACAATTAAGGAATTTCGACTTCCTCATCCAGTAGCGTATAACGTTTTTCAAAAAATTTGTGTTCGAAGTAAAAATAGGAGCCTTGTACAGCGACTAGAAGGACTTTTCCGGGCGATTATTATGTTGTGTACGTACTGCTGCTGCTAATGAAATTTTTTTCAAAGTACACCCGGATGTTGATCACTTAAATTATTGAATCTTAATTTCAATATATGTATCTATCTATCAGTACTCGCCAACTCGGTAACAAAAAAAAAAATGTCTGTACTAGAAAAAACCAACGAATTGCTTACGAAATAAGTAAAATAGGAAAAAAAGACATTTTGTAAATTCGTAGCGGTGTGCATTTCGAAAGCTAATTTTATAGAGTAACGACCAACATTATGGGCCACTGCGAGTGTGCTAAATTACAGATTTAAGCTCCCCATTTATTTAAATTGTGAACTGTATCCGACTTGTTTTCTAAAACCTTTGTAAAGGTTGAGGTACATATTAAACCACAGCTGTTTAGTTTCAAAAATCTTCATCCAGAGAAAAAAAAAAAGCGTAGCGAATTGGCTTTGACATATGTACATACCGCACACAGGTGCACAGAAATAAATTTGCCTAGTTTATTGCATTATACACTTTCTATTTTGCGCGTAGCCTTTATTATTCATTTGTAAAACTCTTGAGCGAATATCACCCGTAGAATCTTCAAATCGAATTAAAAAATAATATTTATGTATGATCCTATCCTGATCCTACCCTATCGAGAATGACTGTCGAAAAATTCAAGGCTTTCTTGATATCAAAGTTCGAATAAACTTCACCAATAGAATAGGAGTTTTCTAAATAATTTCGTTTCAACAAGGGAATCAATAATTCTTCAATTTTTTTCTTGACAGAAGTAAATGGTAGAAGACTACTAGGCTACCAGTATCGTTTTATGCGCATCATGTGTAACGGTCACTACCATTAAATTAAAAGGTTTTTTTTTTCATCACGGGCAGATTTTCGTAACGAAACTTAATACTAGAAAGTGCACCCTCTAAGCTAAACCAAGTAAAACTAAATAACAGAAAGATTATTTTAAAACATGAATACACATCAGAGTAATTAATGACATCGGGACTATATCCTTTATAAATGCTATCTTCTAAAAATGTTCTTCAACAAATTTTGAAACTTAAGAAAGAAGTTAAAACTCGAATGGATCAATAGCCACTAATTGTAAATTAATTTCCACCAAATTGTGGACAGCTAATCAGACCATATCGGCAGTCGTCTAGAAACATCCAGGTAGTTCAAAACAACCAAAATTGACAAGATGACATAAAGGTGGTTAAAAATTGACAAAAATTTGTGTCTGATGTGATCTGAAACAAAGAGTAAACTAAAGGGCAAAAAATCGGGTAACGGGCTTAAATTGTTATGTTTAGGAAATTTCATATCCAGGTGATTTCCCATGAAATACAAAATTTCTGGGTCTTTAAACGCTCGGTCTTGTTTTCAAATAAATTCTTAGACTTGAGTTTAACACCTCAAATATTTTATTTTTACACATTTATGCTGATACACATTGTGTTTTTCGACGTGGCGTGGTGGGCCTCAAGTTTGACATACCTGCTCTAAGCAGTCGCTTTTCTATGAAGTTTCGTTACCCAAAAATGCACATAAAACGAACGAACCTTATTTTAGAAAGATTTTGGCTTCTGTAGTTCGTTAAAATTTTCTAATCAACTACCGAATCATCTTCAAAATATACTTGTTAAAAAAAAATCACACACACACACAAGTGATGAACTATCCAGTCAATCCCGTTTTTGGTGAGTTTAGTTTGTAAAAATGCTTCACGATTGAATTCAGTTTTTTTTGGCAAGTGGCTCATCCGGTATCAGTTTTTTATTATTTTTCTAGATACAATTCGTATTCTTCTAAAAACCCATAATTTTAGCTCAGAAATTAAATCTCAAAATGCACCTGAATGTGCAGAAGACCGCTGTAAAACACTCTTCAAGTATCTATAGACTATAGGGCTCCCGATTAGAAAACTGCCGGATTACTGAGACAGCCGATTCAGTGAGAACGCCGGATTATGAGGTGTTCCGGATTAGAGGCCGGATTATAGGGATTCCACTGTACAATTTGTTTAAGGGCCGATATGTCAAATAGAAATTGTCTTCGATTCAACATTTTGTATCATACGGGAGAGGTGGGCCCGGATTCATTGTCCCTCCGGGCCCGGATTTTCTCTCCACGGCCCTGTCCATAACGATGATAGAAGTTTTCTGGAAAATGCTTTAAGGGTGTTTTTTCGGATCAAAATATTTCTTTAAGCGATGTCACACGATAAATTGATTTCGTTGGTCTATATGATTGCTACAGTGTGAAGTGCTTCTTTAAAGCAAACGAATTGTTGCTTGGGTTGGATGGGCGCAACCTTTCAAAGGTAATATACTAAAAAAGTACCCTCTGGGATCCCAAAATACCATACAAAGTGATGACAAAAAAATGTATTTTCTAGTTATTTAAAATCAAAATTAAAATGATAAATTTGGTACCCCGGCATATTTGGACCCCTCCCGAAACAAAATCCTGGCTACGTCCCTGATCCTTCTAATCTGACATTGCCATGTATGTCGATCTGTATGCGTTTACCTTGATAGGGAACACATAATTTTAAGATCGATGCATTTCGTTATGAACATGAACCTTTCCGCGACTATTTGCAAATGTCCAATCGTCTGATGAAAATGCCAATTTTCAATAATGTAAACTTCGAGTACGACCCAATTGATTAATTTGCCCGAAACCATATTATTCAAATGACCGCTGCCATTACAACACGTGGACACGTCATATTGTTTGGGGCCGCACCACATATAACTCTTTACTCTTTCCGAGAGTCCGAAAAACAATAAGTCTATGGTTACACACAGAGCGTGCTTGCATTTCATATTTCGCATTTTGCAGGCTATTGTTCGACAGGACCTATGTATTCCCATACATAACTTCATTCAGGTCCGTTTTCCGACGCAGTACTATAATATGCTTTTGAAGGAAAACGGGCGAATGTGGAAATATGTTGCTTTGTTCGTCGTTTTGTGTAAATGTCATACACAGAACACACAGTCAAAGGAAGTTGGAAACTTCATTATTTCCATTTAAATATTTGATTTTGCATCAAAATTCCAGAATTATTTTCATCGTTATTTGATGGCTAAACTAAAACTTTCGGTAACTCGCAATTCATAAGCGATCCTTTCCCCTATAATTAACAAGCCAATTGGCAGTATTATAATGTAAGGATGAGAATCAAGGACTGTGCATTGTTATCGGTCGTCTTCATCCTACGTCCGCTGCTGACGATAAGTCGGCTGCTAAGCTTATGCCACCTGTTGAAATTACTCTTGACGTGTCGGGTTAGTCGGCGAGAATCACAAATCGATACTCTGGACATGAATAAATTCATGCCACATCCCCAGGAAAATGTTCAAGTGTTTGGAAGTTCGGAACACAGCGAGAACAGCAGCAGACAAAACCCGGCGCAGCGCGGTGTGTTCTTTGAAAGTATGGTGGACAAAAATCGATAGCAACATGGCACCAAACCGTATAGAATCAGCCTCATCCAGAGATTACTTTGTTAGTGCGTTATAGCATAGACTGCAAATTACAGTTATCAGGACATTTGACGAAGCCTAATTTCATGTCTGGTTTGCATCAACAAAATGAAAGTCGACAGAATCTCTGATGATTTGTTTTTTTTTTCATGTGTCCAAGAACGCGAGTATAATATGAATGGAGCCATATGGACGAAGGATGTTTTTTTTCTGGGTGAATGTGTACGTATTGGTTTTTGTGGTTAGCATAAATTACGGACAGTTGAAACATTTGCCTAGTTGGGTAATCTGAAAATTAGAACGCATAGATGACGAAGACGCATAGACTAGCTCAAAATTAAACTTATTTCCATAATACTCTGTTCTCTGTAAAATATGTAATTGGGTTGAAAGCATGCTGCTAAATTAATTTCCCTTCTTCTGCTATGACTACACACACATTTATAAAATGAGATATGACTCTTAAATATTTCTGGAAATGTCTCTGCAATAATAACGTAACAATTTATTTCATTTTCAACAATTTTCGGTATCATTAATAATAATTCACTTGATGATTATGCTCCGACAGCTGCTAATAATAATTTCCAATTAGAAATATCCCCGTGCTTTCATAAAATTCATTTGAATTACTAGGCCCGTGTCATTTTCTACTTAGCATTAATAATGTAATTCAGCCGAAACAAGAATGAATGAGCGGGATTATTTGAAATTAGGAAAATGAACCTAATTAGGGTCAATCTTCTAGCTTAGCCCCAAATTGGGAAAATTCTACAGAAACTAATGAACTTTAATGAAAAATTCCGTGAAAACAATAATATGTGGCGACTGGTGAGTATGATGGAACCGTAAGACACTGGGTTGGCTGCTTGATGGGGAAAAACACAATCATGATCCTTGGAAAGATGCGAATCAAAACATTACTTGATTCGGTTTCCGGCAAAAACAGAGCTTATTTATTCGATTTAAGAGCCGTTAGTTGTTGCTTTTTGTTGGCTACGATAAACATTTCATTTATTTCAGTATTCGACCTAGTGTAGATTTAGAGATGATGAGGTCTTAAATCTTTAACCCTCAACCTGGTACGTGGGCCCAATTGACCCACCCTACTATTTTAATTACAAATATGTCGAATACGAGTATAAAGGGTCCTATGTATTTTACAATAGATATATCCAAAATTAGAAAAGTAAGTGCAATTTTTTTTTGCAATCGCTGGAATTTTTGGTTACATAAAAATGGAACGCAAACTGGCAGTGAGGGACCCATTATAGATTTATCGCACTTGAAATACATCTGACACATAACTTGTTGGACTGAAACTTAGTTGTCATTCACAAAAATCGTGTAACTATTTCCTTGGTTGAAGAACTCGTACAATACTACAACTCAACCAAAGGAAGCGCCGATTTATTAGATCAAATGGCTCATACGTACGCCAACCAAAAAATAACTGCTGGCCCACTGCATTTTTCTTCAATTGATTGGATGTAAACGGAGTTGCATATATTATTTGGAAGCAAAACCGATCATCAAATATAAGCCGTCTCAAATTTTTGGAAGCTCAAAAAAATTTTTTTTTATTATATTACATATCCTAAGTTGAAAACCACTTAAAAACTGAATTACAACCGTATTTTTTACTTGAAACTTTGTGCGGGGTCCAACGAACCCCACCTACCAAGGTATGTCAGTTTTAGGATTAAACGATTGTAACAGCTAAAGGGTTAAGAATCGGGGGTATGTCCCAATGCATATTTTTCCTGGAAATGACATGAGAAATAACTTTTCTGTACGTTACGCAGTAGTTTCCGCACGCCCTTTATGTAATCAGATAATGTGAAACAAAAAAAAAAAAAAGAAACCTAGAAGTGACGACAGACAAGGAAATCAATTGATCAAATTCAAAATTATGGTGCAGAATACCTCTTGCCCTGGCTGACAGCTGTATAATTGAGCAATGGAGGGACCCGTGTTGCGTCTTCGGACATAAATGCCAGTGCTATATCACTGGCACAACAAGCTGCTGGAATCTGGAAGCTGTCTAAAAAACGGAGCAAAAGAAAGGGTGAATTCACATTGTAAGAAGTAACCGGACGGGTAAACTTGCAAGACAAGAACCATCGTATGATCATTTCACAATATCCGATCAAAACACGGACCGGCGAACAATAATCACACAGCAAGTATGTATAAATGTTGCCATGCACGCTCCCAAGTTAGTGTACAATGAAATGACGAGTCGACAAGATTAAAATGCAAGTAAAACACGCGCTAATTGTCGTCGCAGAACGCCTGAACTATCGGTAGATGCAATCGTCTTATCGATCGTACGTTTCTTACGAAAGAAAAACAATCGTGTCACGATTTTTTTCTTTCGTAAGACTCGTTCTTACAATGTGAAATGCACAATGCTTGTCTGCTGGCCACTACAAAAGCTCTCTTGTCTTGCAAGTTTACCCGTCCGGTTTCGTCTTACAATCTGAAATCAGCCAAACGCTGAATATCAACTCAGTTCTCATGATTAGCGAAAGGAAAAAAAAAGCTTTCATAAGGCGATCCCGTTGATTAAATTTGTTTCTTCACCACTTTGAAAAGTTGTTCATACAGGGTGTCCCATTCATGGTGTAGAATATTTTAATGGTAGGTAGTTGGCTCATTTGGGGAAAATTATTAATGAACCTCTCTATTTTGAACCGTTACAATGTAATATCATTTTTTGTCAAAATGCCCGACTTGCCGAACTAAATCAAAATTTGCCACACCACCAAACATTTCATTCAAGATCTTCACTTCCTGTGAGTACATAAAATTTCCAATAAAACGACAGCTCGCCCGTTACGAAGTAGCTCGTATGTTCCGAGATACACCCGTTCAAACTTTAAAGAAATTTGCCAAATTCAAATGGGGGAATAATGGGGGTCTTTGATCGGAGCAACTAACCTTTCAGTAAAAATAATCTTCAACTTAATGCCAATACTCACTTTTTCCCCCATTATCTGGGGGCCATCCCCAACCATCCTGCCAAAATCCAGCGATGAAGGATTTTTTGGGACCAAATATCGTATTCTTCTTTGACTACTTTATGGGAGATGGCAAAGCAATCAATTTAAACTCTTTATTTTTGAGGTAAAGCTTTTATTGAAATATTCGGACGTTCCTAAGTAACTTCTATATTAGTTTTGAATTGTCACAGTTTGTACAATTAGTATCCTATAATAATTTGTTAAGGATTAAAATAAATGTTATCATTCGGATAAAAACTAAGGGTGTCTCCCATACAAAGTGACCCATCAGGAGTTTGTTCTACGTACTACTCATTTTATAAACTATAGAACGAAGTTGTCTTGGGTCACTTTGTATAGGAGGTACCCTCAGTTTTTATTCGAATGAGCGGATTTTTGGTGGGTGGGGTGTCTATCACCTCCAATCGTAACGAACCAAAATTTGGCACTCTGCTCCAATTTTGGTGGGAGTTATGGACATGCCATTTTGACAAATTAAAATGGGGGGATAATGGGGGTCCTTGACCGGAGCGACTCAATGTTTACCTTAAAATGATATTGAACGTATTGTGAATACTTGTACATATACATTATGGCTGAAGTAGCATTCTTTCAAAAGTTATGGAGCTTTTTAGAAAGGTCTAAAATGAAAATATTCTAATTTATTTTGTTAGGCTAGCGCCGAAATATTTAATTAAACTCTAATGTGTTTTATATTATTGGAAAGGTAATTTTATCTAGTTTCTTTCGTCCTCAGACCATTTTTGTGTATCTCTTGCTGTTTTTGAAATAATAGCAAGAAAACGAAAAAAAATGCACTCTTTCCCCCTTTTTTTGTTGAATATAATTTGAATTTTGAAATTCCCGCCTTCTTGCACATTCTTAACTTGTAACATGGCATTACTAAATTTTCATATTGGCTCTGCCCATTCCGTTCTAGACTACGACTGTATGTAGACGTGTTAAATTCTCGCTTATTAAATCCATATCAAACTAACTAATCGTGTTTGAAATTGCCCTTATACTCTATCAGGTTATGGGCCCAGATATCGCGGAATTTCAATACGAATAGTATTTTATTTGAAATTAAAAGTTTGTTCGTTAAATCCGGGATTCTATTTTGTTCGCCGTTCAATTGTTGCGTTCGTGATACACAACAACGATAAAAATGGATTTCCATGCGGTACCGAAGTTTAATGGGAACAATTACCGCCAGTGGAAATTTCAAATAAACTGTGCGCTGAGAGCCAAAGGTTTGGATGTGGTAAAAGTCGAGCCGGTACAAGGAGAAACTGCGGAACAGAAATCTTTACGCGAGCGAAATGATGCAAGAGCGATGTTCGTTATTACTTCATCGATGGAATTTGCTCAGATTTCTTTGATTGAAACTTGCACATCTACGAAGGATATCATGGATCGTCTCGATGCAATGTACGACAAAAAGAGCGATATGTCGAAAATGATGCAGTTTTCTTCATGTAAATTCGTCACTGATGAATCAATGTCTACGTATATCACAAAGGTAGTCAGTTGCGAGATTCCGGCGAGTCATTGAGCGATGTAGCAGTCATTACAAAAATCATCGGGAACCTGCCTGAAAAATATAGATCTTTTCGTCAAGCCTGGCTTTCTCTAGATGAGGAGAAACAGACTATTCATAATTTGATGTCACGGCTATTAGACGAAGAGGCCAGCATATCTAATCATGAGGAACCGGTTGCCCTGTCAGTAAGCAAATCAAAATTCAATATTCGCTGTTTTAATTGCAACAAAAAAGGTCACTACGCACGAGAATGCAAAAAGCCAAGAAAGCAGTCGGGATCCAAAGGTACCGCATTTTGCGTTGAGCATAAATCATTATTGTCAACTATACCATCTGGAATTAGTGATGTTTGGATTCTTGATAGTGGTGCTTCTGCGCATATGACGTTCCGGAGAGAATATTTCGTAGACTTTAAAACAAGTGAAAACATTAGTGTGGCATTAGGAAATGGCGACCACCTGAAAGTGGAAGGTACTGGAACAATTAACATTCAATGCTTATTAAAAGAACAGTGGGTCGATGCGACCATAAATAATGTTTGGTACGTGCCGAATTTAAAAAGAAATTTGTTCGCGGAAAGTGCACTAACAGCTAAAAATATGAAAATAATAAAAGAAAATAATTGGGCCGAAATTTCATTAAATGGAAAAATTGTTGCGTGTGCTGAACGCGAATTAAAATAATTTGTATAAAATGCTAATAAAAACAAAACATAATGAAGTGCATGTAACAACAACCGGGAGTGTAAAACTATGGCATGAAAGACTGGTGCATATTAATCAGAAGACAACTATTGATATGGTGAAGAACAATCTTGTTGATGGCGTAGATATCAATGCATCCCAAAAATTTCTATGTGAAGCATGTGTATTCGGGAAACAACACAGAAATCCATTCAAGCCTACAGCGTCAACAGATCAAGACTCAGATGGTGATATTGTTTACAGTGATCTGTGTGGCCCAATGGATATTCCTTCAGTGAGTGGGGCAAGATATTTCCTAACGTTTGTAGATGGTCACTCAAATTTCCGATTCGTTTACTTTTTACATAACAAATCAGAGACACTTAAATGCTTCAGAGATTATGTAGCAACAGTGGAAAACCGATTCAATATTCGCGTGAAGAAGTTGCATTCAGATAATGGTGGCGAATACTGTAACGAAAGTTTGCGAGAATATTTAGCAAGCCGCGGAATTCAATTTGAAACAACAGCACCGTATACTCCCCAACAAAATGGAAAAGCTGAAAGAAGTAATCGAACCATTATGGAATGTGTGCGTTCCATGCTTTGTGGTAAAAATTTGCCGAAATATTTATGGGCTGAAGCTGTTAATACTACAGTGTATATTCTCAATCGAACTCCGTGGAAAGGCGGCATCACTCCGTATGAAATTTGGACGAAGAAAAGGCCCTCTTTAGCGCATGTGAGAATTTTCGGATCAACATTGTACATGCATGTGCCGAAGCAGAAAAGGACCAAATTGTCCCCGAAAAGTAAAAAGCTGATCTTGGTTGGATATGAAGGGCAGTCATCGGCTATACGATGTACAGTCAAGAACTATCACCATCTCACGCGATGTCCTGTTTGACGAACAAGAAAGTGGTGCCAATCGGGAGCAGCATACTGAAAAACTTGAACTCTTTCCAGTATCTGATGTTGATAACCCAATTAATAGTGATGAGTGCGACGATGATAACAACGTTTCATCAAAAGGCAATTCTGATGAAAATCAACGGCAGCTTGAAGTGAATTTGACAGAACTCTCAGTACCAACAACTTACAAGGAAGCTATGATGTCTAATGAAGCAGAGAATTGGAAGTTATCAATTCAAGATGAGTTGCACGCCCATCATGAGAATAATACTTGGGACTTAGTCGATACTCCGAAAGACGTTAAATGGGTATTTCGAGCTAAACACGAGCCCTTATACTCTATCATTTTTTAAGGTTGCGGACCCCCAATCGGTTGGGACTTTTTATGCCATCATATCGGGACCATCACCAACCATAATCAAAAAAAAAATTCCGATGTAGGATTTTTGCCGTTCGGTGGCTATATTTTAGTCCAATTTTCTTAGACTATTACGAAATACTTCTTATAAACTTTCGCACTTTACGCCCATCAGAGGATGTGCATGTGGCCGCATCAAACCTGTTTTTCTTCCAGCACTAGCACAAATGTTTTAAGGACGGAGGCTTTTGGGACCGTTAAGGTGTCCTAACACTTACAATTAGTTGAAGATTCTCTGTCTAGTGACGCAACAACTATTTTTTCCTAACACCCGTTCTGTTGTATGCGGGAAATCGAGCTTTTCGATCTACTTCGTGTCGTTTGCCATAATTCATATGTCGAAAGAAATTATTTGCATCGTACAAATTTTTGGGTACAATTTGTACGATTTGAAGATCAGCTTATCCGTCCTTGTTATACCCTTCGCTCGTAGAGTGAAAGGGTATATTAACTTTGTCATGAAGTTTGTAACGCATTGAAGGAAGCATCTCTGACCATATAAAATAATATGATCAGCATGACGAGATAAGTCGATTGGACGATGTCCGTCTGTCCGTCTGCTGCGACGCGTTTTACTCGGCCAATTTAAAAGCTATGAAGCTGACATTTTGCACAAATGCTTCTTTTTTCCTGCAGGCAGTTTGTATGTTTCAATCGGTAAAATCTGACAAGCCTAACCTCCCAAATTAGGTTCTTCTAAGAAAAACTTTATTGATAGGTGCAACCTGAAAAACTTTTTTATTTGTGCACCAATTTCAACCAAATTTCACACAAATGTGTTTCTATTGATGTCAAAAATATATGTAAGAATGGATCAAATCGGACCATGTGTTCATGGGGCTGGCATACAAACCCAACCCCCATTTTGGTTTTTCTAAGAAACCTTTTTTACACCAATTTCACAAAAGCTTGAATTAAAGTGTCTTTATCAAAGCAGCAAAAAAGGTCAAAACAAATTGTACTATGCCATGCTCCCGCATCCACCAATACAATTTTATGAGTAAACATTTTTATTTGCCTCCCCCCTTATTCCAACAAAAGCCCACACAAATATTGTTTTGCCGACGCAACGGAATTTTTGTGAAGACGGAAGTAAAAGAATGGGGGAGGGGGGGGGGGGAATCGAAACAAGTAGTAGGTACGCCCGAAGAGAGTGAATTTCGGCCACGCCCGAAATTAGCCACGGTCTCGTTAAAACGTAAATTCAAGCTTTGCTGGAACAAACATCGCTTACCCCGAACCAATACAATTGCTACACTGGCATAGGCGGTTTTAATTTTAGTAAATCCCGTTACCTATGTTAATTGAAACATTTTATAGAAAAAAATACCCTTGCAATATAAAGAGTCGTGGCAATTTAGAATTATTGCTCGCATTAAAGTAAATGGACATTTGAATTATGTACTTAAAAAAATACTAAATTCATTCAATCAAAAAGGGGAGAGGGCACTAAGAGGTATGGAATATACTGCACGACCAATTCCCACAGCCCCATCCATCAAATGATGTACCCAAAAATGAATTTTCAGCGAACTCACATCGAAACAACGTTAGATGAGTCAACGTTAATCAGGGTATACCTTGTCATATATGGTTTCAAGTATGTTAGTGAAGTAAATAGGAATCGAGGAAGGAAGCTTGATTTACAGGGAAGAAATTTCAATGAGAAAAAGAGGATAATACCAGACATCAGCAAGCCTAGGTAAAGATGCCTCGACACGTTTACAAAACCTCCGAGATTTAGTGAGGTCTCCAAATTTATCAGCAGCATGCACTTCCTTAATATCCGTTGGCGGCTGTTGTTGTATCAGATTGAACCCATCAGGTATCTTTCCGAGTTGACATTTATTGGGCTTTTCTAAAAAAAAACATTCCGAAATATTTTTCGGCGTATGCCAATACAGGGTCTGTGGATGTGGATGCCGTGCTATTTAGAACGGGAGAAGTGGCAACTATACAGACAGAAAAATAATGTGAAGCCATTGATCCTCTATTGTTATTAGCCCGACACTGATAACCAGTTATCAAATTATTTAACCGATTCTCACAAATCGGTGTTTTATCTGATACTCATAGTCAGAAATAGCCATTAAGAGGCAAAGCCTTTTTCGTGTTCCAAGAGAAATATTTCCTTAAATAAAGAAGTTCTCTCCCATGCAATTTTGTGATTAGATGTGGTTGATGCTAAAATAAAGTTCCTATCTCCCCAAATTTAGTTTAAATAAGAAACACTGCAAAATGCACCAAAATGTATGGCTGTGACAAAACAAATTTCACCGATTATTCTATTCTAATGAATTCTGAATGCTAACCTTTCCGATTATACCAGGATTTTTTTAGGCTGAAACGCTCACAGGAAGATCTGTCGCGAACTTGACCCCGAAAATAGTCCAACTTGTATCGCTGCAGTTGCGGTAATAACGATAGGAAAGACGTTAGTCAGGGTTTTCTTGATAGCTGAGAGGATTTTGCGAAAAATAAAATAGGGAAGTTGCTTTACTTAAAGAATCTATAGGGTTTACCAACAAGGACGGGTAGATGTTGAAATGGAATAAAACAAGCTGTGTGTGAGGTATAAACGTTTTTTTTTAACCCTAGAAACATAACCATATTGCGAGTAACGTTAAAGACAACCATACGTCTCCGAGGCGCATCCACTTTATAACCGGTTTTCTCCATTCGTACTATATTTTATTTACATACATATATCATTAAATTTTGGAAGTTTGATGTCTTTTTAAGAAATAAAACACATTTGTATGCTCATTAGTTTTTGTGATTTAAGAAAATAAAAGCAAAAATAACCTTTAAAAACATTAACAAAAATAGGTTTTTTTTTCTAATATACCATTAAAGTACTGTATAGTGACTAGGAAAAAAATATTACTCATGAAAACACTACGATCTAGATACATTAGAAACAATCCTCATTTTCATGGTAACAAAAAACAGAAAAAACAACAACAAAAAGAAACCAGTCTTCATATTTTATCCATAATTTAGTTCAAAGCTTCAATTTTTATTAACTTATTGTTTAATATTGTTGATAATATGTTTGCTATCTTCTATCTATATATAAAAATGGATCGAAAAAAATGTATAGTAATTCATCAATTGAGAACGGCTGGACCGATTTGGTAAAAAAAAATTTTTTCAGTTGTTTGCAATTATGTACCAGGAGAAGGTTTTTACGAGAGAACATTTTAGGAAAACCCTCCGGAAAATTTTGAAAATTGGAAAACTTGAAAATAATTTTTTTTGCATGCAATTTTTCCATAATAGCTTTTCGGATGAAGAAATGTAAAATTCTTGGTAGAAAATTCAGGAAGAAAGTTTTGCATTTTATCGAATGATTTG
Organism: Microchrysa polita; assembly: GCA_949715475.1. Classification (NCBI taxonomy): domain Eukaryota; kingdom Metazoa; phylum Arthropoda; class Insecta; order Diptera; family Stratiomyidae; genus Microchrysa; species Microchrysa polita. The sequence goes on along the minus strand of OX454417.1, from coordinate 31,956,895 downwards.
ATGATTTTAGACAATGCAAACGTGGAAAATTCTTTATGAAGCTTTTGATAATTTAGAATAATTGTGGAATTCATTGTGATTGAAGACGTTTTGCGTCAAATTTTGGGTGAAGAAGCTAACGAGATATATAATGGCTGTGCTGTGAATAACTATCAAACACGCGCACTGAATTTTCTTACACTTTTGTCTTCATCTGCTTCTCTTCATATTGGCGTTACCCGATCGCATTGTGGAACAAATACAAGGACGAGATGGCTGACGACATTTTGCATAGAGTTCGCATAACAACTTCGAGTTTCGATCTTGAAATTAACGCAACGAAGAGTTAGTTCTGATCGGAGACATGACCGTGGTCATGTGCGGCAGTCTGCTGTCGAAATTGGGAATGCCAGCGTCAAGTCGTTTGATGGACGATGCAATTAATCGCGAGTTGCAACGGGACCAAGATTATGATCGAGAAGAGCTGGCCGAACGAGTTCTAATAAATGTGCGGCTTTTGAATGCCGAGCAGAAGAGCGTATACAATTCGCTTATGAAAGTTGTGGACGATGGAACAGGAGGCATTTACTTTCTCGATGCTCCTGGTGGGACAGGCAAGACATTCATCATGTCGTTGAGTCTGGCAACAATTCGGTCAAGATGTCAAATTGCGATGGCTTTTGCATCCTCTGGCATTGCTGCTACATTGTTGGAAAGCGGTAGAACTGCACATTCCGCTTTAAAGCCGATGAATCTACTCTTGGTTGAGAAGCCAACGTGCACAATCACCAAGAGTTCGGCAACAGCGAAATTGATGCGAAAATGCAAAATCATCATTTGGGATGAATGTACGATGGCATACATAAACGATGCTGGAGGCAGTTGACCGAACGATGAAGGACTTACGAGGTGATTCGAGACGATTTGGTGGGGTTCTAATATTACTCTCCGGAGATTTTCGTCAAACGCTTCCAGTCATCTCGAAATCTACTGCTGCGGATGAACTTAATGCATGCCCGAAATTGTCATCTTTGTGGCGGCATGTCAAGAAGTTGAAATTGACTACGAACATGAGAGTCGCATTGCTGAACGACCCATCGGCTGCGAAATTTTCAAAAATTCGTACAAATCCGTTGACACCGTGATCGACGAGGATGAAGCGAGCTAGTTTTTTTATAATAATAAAAAGCGGCTAAATGTGGAAAAGTATGTACGTATTACATACATTGCCAAAAAGTTTCAACATTATATACAATCCGCAGACGGGTTTTTGGCACTTATTACATGTTAGACATTCTTTCTTATTATTACGGTGATTTTTTTCCTTTTCTGGCAACGGGCGTTATCAGCCAATTCTTTACCTACATGAGCCTCATTGCTAGGCTTGGGAAAAATTTTCGGAATTTAGGTGTTTGTGGCTAAAGTTGTTACCTCCAATCTCCAATCTCATTGAAGGATCTGAAAACTGATTGCTGAGGTTTTTCATAAATTCCCTGCGATGTAAGAGTTTGCCTTGTTTCGACAAAATATTGCGGCAATAAATTATATAACAGTCAACATATGCTATGTTCAACATGCTGTGATCATACCCAAGTAACAATTTCATCCCTATAATACTTCGTAAAATACTCTCTTCTAACAATAATAGGGGCACTTTACAGGGTATAACCACTGAATAATAGTCCAATAATGGTATTTGGCGCCGTTTTTTAATTCAATAGAACCTTATTGTAGCACTAAATTAGGCTGCAAAAAGGCGTACATCATTTGCTTTATATCATCATTCAACGAATTTGCAAAAAAAAAAAGAAAAACAAAATTTCCGCAGCTAGCATCGAACCCGTGTCCGTTGATTGCCCGTCCTTCACGCTACCACTCAGCCAACCTCATATATAGTCAGCATTGCTTGTAAACACTACACAGAGAAAAAAAATTAGAATGGTTAAAGAAATAGTCGAATTCATCTAAAGTTCGCGTTGATTTTCAGCTTATGATTCTATGTAGTTGAAACAGTTACGAAGATATGGATAATTTTTCTATTCGTCATTAGCTGAAACATCTACTATATTTGCAAATTCAATTAATTCATTTGTAAAGACAGCTATTCATTATCTATAAATTGTTAAATGTTGGATAGCTAAATTGTGTTGAAGAAAAAAGAACGATTGTTTGTAGTTAAATTTTATATTTGAATAGTACAATCAACAGCTTTTGTGGAAGAATTGACTAAACTTTTTCTTGTAATCTTGCGTGGTTTAATGAACGAATTTAATAGTATTTTCAGCTACGAAGATTAGAGAAATCAGCTATTTCTTTGGTAAAACTATCTAAATTTAAGTCAACTACTTCACTTTAGATAAAAAGTCTAAACCATTTTTTTCGGTGTACAAATGGTTTCTATAGAAATGCTTGACAATTCTTTATCAAATATTCTGCAATGTACTACAATGTATCTATACATTTATCAATAAAATTAAGTAAATTTCTGCGCAGAGATCACCTTATTTGGTTCCCAAGACAACAATGAGTGAGTAAGTGTGAATTTCATGCAAGATTTCAAGGATTTCTAATGAAGAAATTATGTCTTTCAGAGCACTTCATAAGTGTCAATTCATTAAAAATTCACAAAGTCCATTCTTCTATAAAACTACGGTGAGCAGTTTATTGGATGACCATACGAATTTCACCACCGCCGTCTCTATATTAAGGCCGCCATGTAGAAATCTTTCGCCTACTATTTGCACTGTTTTGTTGTTCTTTTTAATGACGTCATATGCTTGTTGTTGTTGTTTGTTCGTGTAAATCCACAATTTAGTAAGCAAACGGCACAGCTGGGTTACGGCCTTGATGTATCTAGATGGCGTTGATTTCACACTATAAAAATTAAACCGACTGTGCTATAGAAGAATATATGCATGTGTGTGAGTTAACTGAGAGAAATTATTGCATGGGTGTGCTGTATCATCCAATAAACACAAGAGTGGAGTATTTAAAGGAGTATCTAATTAGGTTAACGTTTAGAGACAGTTTTATCGAAGTCTTATACCACCATCTTTAAATTTATTCCATAATGATGATAGAAGCTTTCCGGAAAATGTTTTGAGGATGTTTTATCGGATCAAAATATTTCTTTAAGCGATGTCACACGATAAATTGATTTCGTGGTACTATATGATTGCTACAGTGTGAAGTGCTTCTTTAAAGCAAACGAATTGTTGCTTGGGTAATCACTAATCATCTATTGGTTTTCGGAGAATATGATATAGACGAACATATTTTCTCAAAAGTATCAACCCCTCCTTTGGTCTGATCATAAAACATTATAGTTTCAGGCATTGCCATTTGATAGAATTACTACACGCTCTTCATCGCGGAAAAAAATAGCATCAAATACAGTCATTCAAAAACTAAAAACAAAAATAACTATCCACCACTAAAAGTGACACAAAAGATAACCATACGTCTCGGGAGCGCATGACCCCTCTATAACAGCGAAACTACGATACATACCTACTTAACGCAATTGCCTAGGTTAAGGGTTATTTGACGTCAGAGTTGGCCGTGAAGCACAACTTAATACAGTTGCCGGATGAAAAGTGACGACGATTTAAATTATTCTTAGGCGCCTCTGAGACGTAGGTTATCTTTCTAGGGTTAAATATATTTGAAAGACCCATAAATGCCATTATGTATGTAATATAAAATCATTCAAATGTCCACCGCGGCACAGTGACACTGTGGTACGGATCCGAGTGGTCCAATTTTCAATGACTCTGCCGCATTCGCATAGATCCTACTGAATTTGAGCGAGGGCTTGGTTGATATTGATAAAAAGTCTAGCGGGGTCAAATCGCACCATCTTGGTGGCCAATTCACGTCACCTCTGCGAGAAATAACCTTACTACCAAATCGTTCATGCAGAAAGTGCATCGTGGCATCTGCTGTGTGGCATACAGCGCCGTGCAACTTGGCATGGTGATTTGGCATGAGTGACTGATTGTGATTAGTAAACAACAGGTTAGACCGACGCCGCCAAAACAAACAGACTCTAATTGGAAATTTGCCAGGGTGACTTACCCTAAGTTTAATAGAGAATTCTCCAATAGAGACAGTTTTCAGGACCTACTCATCAGTGTTGCCAGGTTGGCTGCGTGATTTTCCCCTAAATTCAACTTGATTTACCCCTAAAATGATGGGTTTACCCCTAAATTGAAAAAAGGACAGGACCAAAAAGGATTCATGCTGTGATATAAAGACGAGGATACGAAATGCAATGCAGCACACACGATCAAACCGAATCAATTTTTTTTTTGATTTTGGTTCTGTCAAAATTGAGGATAGCTCATCCTCTTATTGCTCCTAAAATACATAGTTCGAGAGAAAAAGGAGTCACTCGAATTTCTAAACGAACACATTATTACAAATTTTCTATTTACATACGCGTACCAGTTTCATAAGAGAAGATGTTGAACTCCCCAATATGTAAATATGTCTACTATATCTCCCACCGATATCGAATCGAGGATATTCTGGAGGTACAGGACAAATAAATAATTTTATTTGTTGGTCCAACCGGCAAATTTTAAAAGTTGAAGCGACTGTCGCTGACACCAATTTTGATGAAATTTGCTGATTCGTGTTAGGAAAAAAAGCCCCAAATTCTTCCTAAGGTTCTTTAGGTTCCCCCTAAAATTTCCCCTAAAAATGTTATCACCCTAAAATTCCCCCTAAAAGGTTGAAAAAACCCTAAATTTAGGGGATTTTCCCCTAACCTGGTAACACTGCTACTCATATTCAATGAGTTGGTACACAAAAAACCTATATAAAATTGTGAGAAACTTTGGAATCTAAAGGTCAGTGTTTGCTGCGGCACTACACAGCAACTGACGCTAATTGCACTGCTGCATGGGTAATACTCAACCACCAAAACGTTCGTTAATGTTTCAACCGCATCGTATAACACTTCATGCGTCAAGATCCTATACGACACCACACAAGAATGGATGAGTTTACGAAACAAAACAGTTGCGTATCTTCCGCAAACATGTTTGCCGTAAGGACCCCCAACTGCCATTTTGCGGATCAACAACATACGCAACTATCTTGTTTCTTCACCTCAACCAATGTCTGCATGGATGAAAAAACAGGTTCCTTTGCGATCAGTCACTCAAGGAGCCTCACGCCTTACCTTCGACTGAGGAGTTCCTCGAATTACATTTTCAATCTCTAGAAGCCCTAGGAAGCAAACTATTGCAGATGTAAAGCAGCTCAAGTCGAAAGCATGGAGAATTCTGATCTACTGCAAGGGATCTCATTAGATAAACCTTTTCAAAACTTTCTTAAACAAGGAATTGCAAGACCCTAAACATCAGAGTGCTCATCCTCTAACTGTATGGAGTGCATGAAGTCACACCACATGCTTCTCCATTTTGAGCTGGATTTGAACAGATTTATCTGTTTTGGATGGCAAAAAAGATGACGAACCCCTTACTCCAAATCAGAGTTTTGTTGTTAAAATGTTGTTTCCCAGCGAACCCAGAGTTCCGATTACAACAACAGCTCAATGCTGAGGACCCCGTGGATAGTAGGTGTGTCCCACTGAAGGTGAGTGTATAATATGAAAACAGGTTGATCTGTCCATAGCGGGGAGACATTTATATCCTCTTAGCGAAGTTAGCCTGCAAAGCAACTGAAGGCCGCACTATTTTGTTAAATTTTCAACCCTCTTATTTAATGATTTTGAGGAGAAGCTTGAAGTAGGTGAGTTTTTGTTCGGAAAAAATTGAAATCGAGCACTGTTAGGTTTCGACTTGCAAATTTGTGATGAGGAATTGGAAAAGCCTCGTTTAGTCTAAAGACGGAAATTAAGAGTAAGATATACATACATGCAATGTGGAGACGAAGCACCCTTCTCGGATATTCCGAGATTTCGATATGGCACGGACATAAAATATGAGAGCCATATGCGATTCTACTGCAAACAAACCCCCTACGGTGCTGTAGCAGGTGTTGGGTACACCTGTCTGGAGATAAGGTCGCTGCATTTTTTTTCCCGAAAACTGCAGACAAGCTTTCTCAAGGTTCACTAATTCAAGTAGGTATCAGTAAACGAGATAGGTCAGCGGGCCACTGTCTGCAAGGTCATGTCACTGAAATCTACTCCAGAGAATTTGCAAATGATTGAGGAAGCACCACACGGACACAGAATTCACAGAAAATAATGAATAGCCTGCAATAATATTTTAAAGAAAATAAATTGGAAAATTTACTTACCGAACATTAGCTAAAGTATGGCGTCTATTCTTCAGATACCGACCATGGTATTTCTGTAGATCGCCGATGGATCCTTGTTCCGCCTGCATTTTCGGCAATAGTAGACCACTATTAAGACCTATTGAACTAAGGGTGCCGCCTGAACTGCTCGCACTGGGATTCGCTAGGGTTCCACTACCACCACCACTACTACCACCGGTACCACAAGCACTCACTACACTACCGCCACTCGAAGATGGAGTTTCACTAGAACAAGCCGCGCTGGGCGCCGATTGTGCTGCCGATGCACCACCACCACCAGCTGACGCGGACGCGGACGACGACGAATTACCGGAACGGCTCCAAATTTTAATTTTACGGTTCTTAGGTTTGTGTCGGGGAGACGGCGAATTGGAATAGTCGTCACTAAATTTCGGCGGGGCGATTTTTGCGGACGTTTCTACGGGCGATTGATTCGGATGATTGGGATCGACCTCTTCCTCTTCTTCAATATGCGGTAGGGGTGATGTTTGCGTTGGACATAGTCGATTTGTTGGAGGTGTCGAATTGGACGATGTGGCGGCCGCGTTTGCTGTCGATTGGGCAGCAATTGTGGCGGGAAAATCTTCGTGATTGGGATCAGATTGATTGGACGTGGGCGAAGATGCATCGAGACCGGTTGCTGTTGCACCGAACGTATTGGCCGTGCGGCCACCCGCACTTGTATGATGGGCGTCACTTACAAGACTATTCAGTTCATCGGATGGGACCGGTGAGTTAGGGGGGCTTGTTGCGGGGGCTGCAGAGCCCCCGCGACAAGGTAAACAACACCGAAACACTGTGCCTCCCAGATTCTGTTTCCGTTTTCGTCGCTTGATGAGCTTCTGCACAAAATGCAATCGTGAAGAAGAGGAAGATGCGGTTGATGAAGAGGAGGAGGAAATTGATGAAGAGATGGTATGATGGCAGGCAATGGCGAACTACTGTTGATGATGAAAGAACTAAGCGAAGCCAATTTTATGGAGTGATCCTCTGGGCAGATCGATCTCGACTGTCTCCACAATGAACACGATCGTTTCTACGGCAAACTAAGCTACGATGATTGCATTGATGGCCAATAATAGCGTCGAAAATGCGATGATTTCTGTCAATTGGCTGCATTTTATACGTTCAATTCGTATGTACATCTAATAGTAATGATGCGACTGGAGTTCTTACCATCGTGTCGTTTCAGCAACGAAGCGTCGAATTAAATTATTCAAATTTATGGATTTCGTACAGAAGTTATCGTGATAATCATCGTTGGGATTGACTCTAGCATCAGTCTATGTTTAGCACCAACTGTAGCTGCAAGGAGAAAAGAAATTTGGTTAAAGTGAATAATGAAATTCAAAAAGGATGAATGTGAAAGCAGCTATTTCTATTTCAATATTTTCGATTGGATAGATTGACATCATCATGTTCGCGACAACTTATATCCTTTTTCGCATTTTATCTATAACCATAAGAAAAATTGCGCCCTTTACGTTTATGCTCTATTATCAAAAGATCGTCAAGTTCATAAATCGGCCTACCCTTATAAGAGCTAACGGCCGAAATTATATTAAACGAGAGGAAAAATCTAATGGAGTCCCTTTCGAAAAAAAAGTTTTAAATTGACAACCCTTTCAACCTTCACCATTCTCCGTTGTTCACAATCCCTTCAATGCAATTTGCCAAAAGACGTTCGCCCTATACATATCTCATCGTTCAGTGCCTACTTTCGATATTATTCGCCTCGAAGCATTATTGCTTCAGCTGGCTGCGATATTATTTGTCCTATTCGCAACAAAATAAAAAGCACGGACATCCTAGCCGATTTCTTACACAAATCTCTTTTGACGGCGACGCCGTTGTCGGTCGATCGGTCGGACAGACATGGGACGGTCGTCAACAACGGCAGACGGCCAGAATCTAATTTCTTTTCAATGGAATCACCAACATCTCTAACACCGCACCTTCGTTTCCTATTTTGCCATAGCGATCTCGCCCACACAATAAACGTACGTTCCTTTTGTGAATGAATGAATGGCAATAGACTATAGACTGCACAAGGACCAAAAGTAACTTTTTCTTCATCGTTCTATATCTCGTCGTGGCAAGACTTGCCTTGCTGGACCCATTGTGTTCATACAGCTGATAAAAAATGGCGCGGGGCCAGCGCGGCACGGAGGCGGCATGTTTTCGAATTGAAAAGCGTTATGGCATAATAAGGAAAATTCGTCAAGAAAATTGGCCATGATTCAGTCTGACGTGGAATTTCGCAGCACAAGACGTTATTCGTTCGTTCATACATATAGACAGGGCGCGGTATACAGGATATTAAATTCTGTTTTATTCAACGGATTGGACAGAAATATACCGTTGATTGTTGATATTGGAATAAGGCTATTTTTGGGATATTTGATTTAAAGGAAAAGAAAAAGAAGACGGAGAAGGCGAAAGAAAGGAATGCATTCGCCCTTCAGCGCAAAATGTAATTTTTGATGTCAAGGAATGGACGATAAGATTGACATCTCGTTTGATGCCTTAAGAGGAAAATACATTGTTCTTGATGGAAACATTTTAAAAATAATTTGCACGTGGGTTGGAGATAAGAATCGTACAGGTATGTTCGCATAGGACAATGAAAAAGTTAGTAAAGACTTAACGATAGAATTAGCCTTTAAAGTTAACAGTTTAATGTTTGGGAAACTGTTTAGTTTGTAACTCTTTTTTCAAGAAAGAAGGATTTTCCACAGGATATGTTTTCAGTATAATACCGTCTATATCAACGCTTTGTACGCCCTGATGTGTTGCTAGTTTCCTGGAAAATTGTTTACCAATGACCAATCTGCATTAGTTTTGAAGGACATAGGTACCAAAACAGTGACCAGATTAGAGTTTTTGTATCTACAAATGCTCGTTCATTGATTGCTTATTAAAACCACTGCTCCAGTGATAAATCTTCAACGACAATTATGGTTTTTTACTCGACCTCCGGGGTCGGGGGTCCGGACTCTTCGGACCTCCGGTACACTACATGGTCGATTGGATATTTTATCGCACAGGATAAGTAACTCTTTGCCTCCAGGTGCCATTGCAAGGAGTGTGAAGGTTATGATCCTATGGACTCTTCCATACTTGTTAGACTATTTGGCCGCGATAATTTGAAGCTACCTTCCACATTGCATCTTAAGTTTTGACACTGGCGAGGGACACAAGGAATATGTGGTCACTGCAGGGGTACCGCAGGGATCTGTTCTTGATAAACTTTTGTGGAATATCTTGGAGCTAGCTGTGTTGAAAGGTGTGACAGTTGTATGTTTTGCTGACGATATTGTCGTAGTTGTCGAAAGGGATCCGGAGTTGGTCAAAATGTACACAACCGAGGCAATTACAACTAGCTGATTCGAGCTCACTTGTTAGAAAACTGAAGCAGTCCTAATTCGCAAGCGCAGAAAAAAGTGTTCTATTAAAAGCACAGTCGGAGAGTCGCAGTGGCGGCTCGTGGCGTACGGTACAGGGTGGGCCACCAATATGTATTAATCCCAGTTTTATGCACAAATATCCATTTTGTACGATTCTGGATAATAGGCATTAGTTATTTTTGTTTTAAATGAAATAAAAAATTGTTTTAAATTCAAATGAATCGCGGTTTTCGATGGTTTTACGTTTTTTTATGGATGTCCAATATTAGTACAACCAATTTCGTTCAATTTGCTGGTTATACGTTTCTTTTTACTTCAATCTTGATATAGATAAAAATGAATTTATTTGTGGCGAAGAAGAATATATTTTAGTTTATTTTTAGTTCGCTCATGTAGCTAATTACACTAAAATATATATTGATATTATTTAAAAAAAAACCTTTTCTTTTTTTTTACAAGATTCAATCTAAAAGATCAATTTAGATTTGGTTGAGATATTATTTATTTTGTACATGACAAATTAATGCATTTTGATCGACATCGAGACTAACAATAGTATAAAGAAACGTAATTATAGCAAGCAAGTTGAACGAAATCAATTGTACCGATATTTGACACACATAAAAAACAGTCAAAATATCCAAAACCGCGATTCACTTGAAATTAAAAAGAAGTTATTTCGTCGAAGAGGAACATAATCTTGCTATATTTTATATGGTTCCACATCTTTCTAACATTAATTAAAAGCCTTTAGCAATCCATCTGCATATTTAATTTTTATTACCTGCACCAAGATAAATTATAATGAAATCAAAATTGGAGAGCGTCGGTTATCCGAACGTCCGAACCGGGGACTCGGCTTTTTTCATATGAAATGTATAAAATCAAGTGAAAAAATCAAGTGTCTGAAGGAAACAACCTTTCATCAGCAGCACTCAGTTGCTTCGAATTTTTTATTTTTGTTCAGTCCTAGTCATTTGTCATTTATCCTGTTGTCGCTTATACATATTAACTTTTATCCAATCCTCCAATTTTTCTATGGAAACTCGATTAACCGAACTTTCGATTATCCGAACCAACCCTTGTCTACATTAGTTCCGATAATCGACGCTCTACTATATCATTTTCAGCGACATTTGAAAATTTCCTCGGACTCTTCCTCTTTCATTCTTGTATATATTACACACAATTCAAAAAATATGTCTTAAATAATAATGGACTGTATAATTGAATAAAAATCACATTTTTTAATTTATCCTCCGATGAATTTTACGATATTTTCTTGGCTATTCATCATTATGAATATTAGGAAACTCCAAATATCATTATCTTACATTTTCATTCCTAAATCGATTTGTCCCTAATGATATACACGTATGCTTGAATGTCTGTTTTGGTTGGTACATCACATTCTATTATGATTTCCACGCACTAGCTTAAAAAAATTGCATTCTTACAAGCCACAAATTGTGCCGCATAACACTTTCAACACTTGCATCCCAATACATTTTATCGCATGTTTTAAATGATTACTCTCACGGGCCGGCCCCTCAACCATACGAACGCGAAGCATCTTGTGCTGATATCGCACGAAATTTTTCCGTACAAATTATCACTTGCATCCGACAAATTCGATGCAAGCAGTCATGCACTATCAGTTAGTGCCCAAAAGTTTGAAAGCAGTATCAACATTGTAACAAGATATTTGGATTGGAAATCGGTTCGCAAATATGTGTGTAGCTGGGATGCAATCCAATGAGATTAGGTTGTAGAATAGAATTAAAGTGATTGGCCAATTGATTATGCGTGGAAAGTCTTCAAGCAATTTTGGAACTAAAAAGACTTTACAGTCGAGAACGGATAAGTGCAATCGTCTCCGGCAGCAAGAAAACTTGCACTTATCCGTTTTTTTTTCACTTATCCGTTTTCGGACAGATTCAGAAAAAAAACATACATAATTTCAGATTGAAGGAAATTTAACCTTCCAAAAAGTATTAAAGTATGTATTAGGCTGAGTAGTTCTTAATCGTTAGTAAATTACTCTCTTCAATATTTTCAACATCTAAATTGGTTTCAGCGTCCCAGCTTTACTTAATTACATTAGATTCCCCATACTATGAGTGGTAAATTTATCGACACTATGGAATATTTTCTTTTTGTCGCCTTTTAATCTCAAAGTATCAATCCTGGAGACGCCACATAATTGAAAAACGACAACTTTAACAGGGAGAACAAGAGAGAAGAAAAGATAAATAAAAAGTGGTTCCGTTGCACGAAGAACAATGTTAAAATTAGGCATCGAAGATATAAACAACAGGATTATTAAAAGATTCTTACAAAGAAGGTTTACTAACAACAACAAAAATGACATACTTCACCCAATACAAGATAGACAACAACAACTAAGCTAGATTACGGTTAACTAGAAAGAACCTTTCAAAGCTATCAATGATTTTCAGTCATGTTCTTCGCACGGATGCAACTGCTTGTCCTTGGAAAGAAATGCATTCTGCAAATTCCATTTTTTTTTCAGTGGTAGAAATAACGCGAAACATTTAACTGCGTATCCCAAGGCAAAGATAGTAAAGATACAGTATTTGATTGCATTTCATACAGATCCACATGTAAGATTCTCCTATAATGCAAATTATGTTGCACCGATCGCCGCGCGCCGCACCGAGTCAGAAGTTATCGGGATTATTTTCGACTAGGAAACAAGATAAAGCGCCCATAAATTCACCCCTTCAGATTAAAACTTTTCATGATGCAATCAAAAACTAGAACTCCAGTAAATTCAAGCATCACAGTGGGGGACCTCAATATAGAATATGTAGACAACTTCACTTACCTGGGTTGCAATTTGTCAAAAGACGCCAACGAAACAGATGAGATAAAGCAACGGATACAACTAGCTATATAGCTAATAAGTGTTACTTTGCGGTCCTCCAAATTATGAATTCGAAGCTGGTGCACAGGAACACGAAGCTCCACGTGTATAAAACCATCATCCGACCTGTGCTATGCTATGGCTGCGAGGCATGGACCCTAACCCAAAACTCTGAACACCTGTTGGACACATTCGAGCGAAAGGTTCTCCGAAGAATCTTCGGGGCCGTTCGTGAACGAGGTGAATGGCGCATCCGGTACAACCTTGAGTTGTACCAGCTGTATGATGAGCTACAGGTGTCGAATATCGTGAAATTGCAGCGATTGCAATGGGCGGGTCATGTACAAAGGATGAACGACGATCGCATGCCCAAAAAGGTGATGAACGCGCAACGACTGGACGGAGCCAGATTGCGTGGACGACCGAGAGCCCGATGGGAGCATTCTGTATGTGAGGACGCCCACCAGATGCTAGGCTTTCGGAATTGGAGGACACGGTCGCGTGACCGCGACAATTGGAGGTTTTCAATCCAGGCGGCCAAGGCCCGACGTCTGGCTATCGTGCCATAAAGAAGAAGAAGAAGAAAATCAGTAATTGACTGGCCTATTATCCAGATATTCAGTGTCAAATTTTGACTTTTCCATTAGGATGGTTCAGTAATTTGATTGGAAAAGAAAAATATTTCAGTTTTCGTGATTTCGTAAAAAAAACTTACTGCAATAAAATTCTGTTTTAATTATACCCTTCGCTCATAGAGTGAAAGGGTATATTGTTTTTGTTACGCCGATATTATGTAACACCTCAAAGGAGCCACCGGAGGTATGGCAAAGTATATATATAAATGATCAGGGTCGGTCCCTGAATCGAATAAGCCATGTCTGTCTGTCTGTCTGTCTGTCTGTCCGTGTGTCTGTCTGTTAGCACGATAACTCCCGAAATAATGAAGCTAGCGGTTTGACATTTTGGTCAAATGTTTGTTTTGCTAAAATCTTGGACGGTATTGAAAATGGGCCAAATCGGACCACGGGTTCCCCTACCTCCCATACAAACTACCCCACCTTGATATTTTAATTCGGTCATAACTTTCGGTAGAATATCGCTATCGACTTGAAATGTTGATCAATGTCTCATTCTGACATATACTTTGTGTTGATGGAAAGTGGATTAGGTCCGACTACCCCTACCCCTACTTCCCCTACAAACTTATATTCAGTCATACCTTTTGATAGAATGTCACGAAAAACTTCAAATTAATATCAAATGGTAGCCGTTGGATGTCTTGACAAGGTAATAAAGATGTGTCAGGTCCGACCCATCTACCCCTCCCTCCCCAACAAAAAATATGAAATTGAATATTTTGGGTTTTGCGTGCCTTCTAGGTCTGTACATGGGTATAGGGTATACACTCATCGTGCTATTCGCACGATTAGAACTCGGTCTCGTAACTTTGTCATTAAGTTTGTAACGCATTAAAGGAAGCATCTCCGACCATACAAAAAGTATACATATATGATCATGACTTGGGGAGTCGATTGGAGCATATCCGTCTGTCTGTCTGTCTGTTGCGACGCGTTTTACTCGGCGGGTATTGAAGCTAGCAAGCTGAAATTTTGCACACGTGCTTCTTATCGTTGCAGTCTGTTTGTATGTTTGATTCACTCAAATTGGATCACTGGGTCATGGGGCTGCCATACAAACCTAGCTCCCCAATTTAAGTTCTTCTAAGAAAAACTTTTTTATTTGTGTACCAATTTCAACCAAATTTCACACAAATATGTTTCTATAGATAACACAAAATATATGCAAGAATGGATCAAATCGGACCATGGGGTCATGGGGCTGCCATACAAACTTAACCCCGCAAATTAGGTTATTCTAAGAAAAACTTTTTTATTTGTACACCAATTTCAACCAAATTTCACACAAATGTATTTCTATTGATGACACAAAACATATGTAAGATTGAATCAAATCGGACCATGGGGTCATGGGGCTGCCATACAATCCAGACCCCCCATATTGGTTCATCTAAGAAACATTTTTTACACCAATTTCACAAAACCTTGAATCAATGTGTCTTTAGCAAAGCAACTAAAAAGTTCAAAACGAATGGAATCGTACTGTGGGGTCATGCTCCGGCAACCCCAATAAAATTTTCCGAGTAAATATTTTTATTTGGCCACTAATTTCAACCAAGCCCAAAACTTTTGTCAAGACGGAAGAAAAAGAATGAGGAGGGGGATTAAATGCAAGTCGTAGGTACGCCCGAAAGAACTTTTAGCCCAAGCGAAGGGTATCCAAATTTCGGCCGCGCCCGAAATTAGCCTCGGCCCCGGGGTTGGCGAGCGAAGCGAGCAGGGGGCGAAGCCCCCTAGTTTTATTTAGTCCCACGAGAACAGTAAATTTTACAAATTGTCCACTATGTTTGAGCAAAAATAATAAAGTTAATAGTCAAGCAAAGCTGAATAAATCATAACGTAACTTTCATTTAAATGCAATCGATTTTATGTCAAAATCGAGACGGAAAAGGCTCCAATTTCGAATTAAGTCAATGAATTGCAATCATCAATGATAATCAGAACTTGGCGCCGCATAATGAAATCTGAAGAGTTCTAAACAAAAGTATAACTGCTTAAACCTTAACAATATTTCCATTTTTCAAATAGGCATATGCAAATAATAACACTGGTCTACAATTTTCGAACTTTTTTTTGTCACACGAAAGTTTATATCATATTTTGAGCCTAGTGTGACCCCTGAACAATACTACCTAAATGAAAAAAAATGACACATCAGGATTCTTTGTGACACCTTAACCAAAATTTGAATTAAAATTTCCAGAATCCACTATACTGAGATAAATTATTTTATACTGTAGGTAAGCAGTTATAATTTTCTTGGGTGTTCGGTTTCTTGTAGGCTGCTGTCAAGCCTCCGGGAGTTACCAGTTACCTCTCTTGCATGTTGGTCTCTTTAAACCCATAAACATAACGAAGCGGTAAGGTGCAGCGGATAATATTGACATTTTTAGAGCTTTCAATAGCGAATTTAGAGCTTTGGCTATATTTCCGATCATGATGCAGGGAAAACCTTCGTATGTGAAAACGTGCATATGACAGAAAAACAAATTAGGAAAACTAAATAGGTTTTCTGAAGTACACACCATGCATAGTTTGGCTTGCAATGGATATCCACGAAAGCTTGTGCCCCAATGATTTGAATGCACATGTAGGGCACAGGTTTACTCTACATGTACTGTAAATTTGCTTACCGGTACCGCTACCCTCCTGCAATGGATAGTGGATACCGTTATCTCCTTAACTTACGTTTTTTTATTAAGGTAATATGCCGCTGGAATCTCTCACCTTGTCCGTCCCTGACAACTCCAAGTGTTCGGAAGAAGGTGTAATTCAGAGCGAACAATATGCCTTTTAACGACATGTTACACACTAAAGCTTTCTAAGGTGTTGTAAGTTAATTAATTAAATGTTAGAAATTTTCATCTGCATTATTTTCTAAAGAATTTAGAAAGATATTAACCAAATATTTTCAAAAAGGATCTTGTAAGATCATTTAGTTTCTGTTTGATGTTTTCATCCTGCACTATATCCCGTTATTATCCTTCACATTTTCCCATTTCGAGAATTTTTATTTAGGGAATAACAAACCACTACCATTAAGTTCATTAAAACTTCTGAAATTCAAAAAAAAAAATGCGGATTTTTTATACAACAAGTTTTTCTCCAAGGTACATCAGGATTAAGTTTTTAGCATTTTTATGTCCTTGTAAAACTCGTTTCATAGTAATAAAGTCACGGTAAATTGAAAAAATAACGCCAAACCACGTAAATTATGGAAAATCAATACATAACGGTTACAAAATAACGGGGCGTGACTGGAACGAAGTAGTGGTATTTTTGTAATCAGAGGACACTAATGCAAACAAAAATGGCCACAAAGTTCGTGTGACAAAAATTTTGTTTCCCAGTGTAATTTACCACGCTTTCTTCTATTTTTTGTAACTCTTTCGAATTTATTTATTTTAGGGGGTGTCTTTGTATCAATAAATTTGCCACTCATAGTATGTACACATCATGTTTTATCCAGCCGATAGGCACTAGTATTTGCGCGTTTTTATTTTAATTTTCTTGTTCAATTTACAGTGGTCCCCATTTTTTAACTCTGAAGTGGACAGAACCTTCAGAAAAACAAATCGCATCAATATCCAGGAGGAAAAAATACAATCTTATCCTCAAACGAATGCACGACATCGAAAATAGAAACTTGCACTTATCCGTTGCAGTTTACGCGTGCGTATCCTTCAGTTTTCATACATTTTCGTTGCACTTAAGCGAAATTTGCACTTATGCGTTTTGCACTTATGGAGACAATTTTATATGAAAACCATATGAAAAATCATGGGGCTTTCAAAAATTTTGCAGAAATGCGTTTTTTGCACTTAAGCGTTTTGCAGTTATGCGTTCTCGACTGTATATAGGTACATATGTAGATGTATATTTTTATATTGGATAATTGTTTGAAACAATGTGTGCATTAAACCTTCTATATACAAAATTATTGGTAACGATGGAAACTAGTTATTTAAAATATGAAATAATAAAATTTCTTATATTCCAACTAGAATGATTGGGTGGGCCGGGCCCACCTGGCCCACTGAGACGGGCCGCCACTGAGAGTGTGTCATAACTTCTAAGCAAGCCGTTAGGTAGTTAGGGGTTTTGATTGACTCGATACTAAGCTTTGGATAGAACACAAAATATGTACGTGATAAGGCGGCGACCAACACGTAAGCTCTTGGAAATCCCCAACATAGGTAGCCCGATAATAAGTAGAAGGCTGTCATTTTCGAGCGTGGCAATGTTCAATTATAATATGTAGATACATATGTACATGACTCGTCTGTTTTGCCCAGTGTACTACGGGTCGCATACAACACAAGACCCTTAAACGTTGCTTTGAGAGTGTGCTGTGTATACCGAACAACATCACATGAAACCACTTATGTGGTAGCCGAAACAATGCCTTTGCAGATCCTATTGGAAGAGATCGGTAGGCTGTACAGCAGTCGTAACACAGGACATGCACCCGAGGAGAAGAAACATAGAAAGGATTGAGTCTATGAGATGGTGGTTGTCCCGATGGGATGTCGCCTCTACAGGCCGATGAACAGATACCCTCATCTAGGACATAGTTATGTGGGTAGGCCGAAACATGGAGATGTAAATTTCACTATGACCCAGTTCTTAACGGGTCACGCAGAGTGCCGACAATATTTGCATCGTTTTAAGCTGAGCGACTCATCAGAATTCCCCGAATGCAAGCAAGTTGTTGCAAAATACGTCCTGTTTGCTGGTCCCAGATTTGGAGATATCCACAGACAATCGGAAGCGGAAATGGGAGAAGACATAAGCCCCGAAAACCTAGTGACTCTTATGTGAGTATCAGTGTAAATGGAGCAACAGAGGAAGGTGCGTCTGTTATCCGTGTTAATGGGTGATTAGCTGGCACTGGCCCTGTGATGCACATGCAACACTGAAAGTTGGGCACGCAGGATCCAGCGGTGACGAAAGAAGTGTTTAGGTTTAATCGGTAAAATCTCAACATAACTGCATGTTGTCTTTGTGACATGCATGCAGTATCTTTTGAAAATTCCCCATCTCTATATAAAAAAAAATACTTTTTATACCTGTGCGGATTCAAAGCTGCTTAATTACCTACACCAGCGGGCAAGCCGCAAATAATTGAAGAGGTGAATGGATTTTTTTTAAAGATATTTTTTTCGCAACAGACATTAACAAGACTGTAAACTTCCTCGGAACTTCCCGAAAATACTTTTTTTTACCAAAATGTTCAGAACATCAACTTTATTGCATATGCTATCAAACTTTTCGATTGATTGATTAACGGGCTCGATATTCTGCTTTATGCGATAAACGGCAATGACGGCTTTCTAAGATATTTTGGACAGTAGTTCACAAACGCTTGCAGATAATATAGTATTATATGTACGCGTGAATCTTGTCGCATATCATAATGAGGACAAAATGTCCTTTTTGTATCCGGAGCCATCAAAACAAATGATTTGTTTAGGGGACGTTACAAAACGTAACATAATGTTAACAGAACGTCGACAGAGCATAAACAGAATGTTAAATGAAGTTTAACAAAGCATTCACAGAACGTTAACCGAGCTAACAGAATGGCAACATACCATTGTACATGTTGGTCCACGGGAACCTTAAGATTTCTAACACTTCGTCAAAAAATCATGTTTTATACATTTTTTTACTATCTTAACACTTAGCAGAATTGAGGATTTCGTATGAAACCCCCGTAAAAAACATGATAAAGATTTATGTCCGTTTTCATCAAAATGAAGTCTTCTTTGGTAACTTCCTTCCAGATTAATCCCGGTTTGCATGGTCTCTTCACGGATAGAGTTGCTTTAGTTGCTGCAACGTGCGTGGTTTATTCTCACAAATGTATAAATTCAACGATCCAAAGAGAATAAGGTCAGAGCTGGTTCCATAGGAGTTCCCACTCGAGAAATCTCGATATGAACTTGCAGAGAAGCAATTTGGGAGAGATGCTATTGAGGCTCTGGTTCTGGTATCTATATACATATGTATATGTATACAGGGTGTCCGGAAACTGCCGCATAAACGCACGGGATTGTGATTTCTCATTTGATTTCCAGCAAAAAAGTTGTACGAAACATACCACCTTAGCTTAACCCTTTAGCTGCCACAGGCATTTGAAGACTTTTGGAAAAATAATTTTCTTGTACGACTAAAACTTCAATATCTCAAAAGCTAGATTAGCTAGAATAACAAAACAAGATGATTATTACAGCCAACAAATTTATCTAAAAAACAAAACTAACGGCACTAAAATCGGATAAGAGGTTTGGTTTTTACAGAACTTCAAAGTCAAATTTTTGTGATTTGACCCAAAAACAATATGTTTTTCCATCTCAATTTTCTCCAACTTCTGCCAAGGTGAGGTGCTTGTACGATTCTTTTAAAAATTGGCGCATAGTCCAACAATCATTTCTTTCGTACATAATTTTATTCTAGCTTCATTATTTCTAACAGTTTTAATGCCTTAAGGGCAGAAAACTAGGGTTAATTTTAGCTCGATTTCAATTCAATTCAAACTGCCCCTAAAGATCTGCAATTTGGTAAAATTTATTCAAAGTATGTCGAAATCGAACCAAAATTATTTTTTTTTTCATTCAATGTAATGTGCTACGACTGGAAGAAACAGATGCATTCCTACGAATATTGAAACTCGGCGCTACCTACAGTCTAAAAAAAAAATCATGTAAATTTACCCTGGTTATAAATGGCACATGAAAACCTACATCTATCTATCTACGGGGGGGTGTGATAACGTCAAGCGAATTAATGTCAATTGCCACTATTTCCAACCCAAATGCGAAATAATGTCAATTGACATAAATTTGTTTTTGAAAACGAAACACTGCCCCAAAGCGAAATAAAGTCAATTTTTGATATTGGCTGATAAATAAGTTGGGATTGAAAACACGGTTATATTTTTTCTAAAAACAGCTAATCTGGTACTTTATATTCAGTTTTTTTCGTTATTGGTAGTAATTGTGGCAAATAAAAGAAAGTTTACTCTGAACAAGAATTGCTCACCTTAATCATGTAAGTAGATGCGCTTCAGATGTTTTTCTTTCGCATTGTTTCCATTAGATTTCCGCTTTAGTTAATACGACCCTAAGAAGTCCAATACAGACAAGTATTGTCTTAGTGTTCCTGGGCTCATTATCAAATTAAAACAGGTTATTGGATGAAAATATCAACCATTGTTGTTGTTTTGCCAGAATCGCAGCTTTTCTTCCAGCATTCGTGGCGGAAATCCATAGGAACCTAAGAAGTCCAATGAAGACAAGTACATTGTATCGGTTCGGTTCCTTCAAGCAGATTTCGACTTTAGTTTACATGAACCCAGGAATCATATCAACTAAAGGGAAAATTCGATGCGGGACATTTCAGAGCTTATAAAATAAAAGCTTCAATTCGTGTTGGGCTAACAAAAAATATTTAATATATGCCTATCCACTGGGAGGGATTTTTTTTTTCAAAAGCGAATTAATATCAACTGATTTTATTTCCCTTTGGCAAAAGGAATTAATGCCAATTGCCTTTATTTCCTTTTTACGACGAAATAACGTCAATTGACATTAATTCGTTTGACATTATCACCCCCCCCCCTCTATCTACAGGGTAAAATTACAACGAAGTGTATTTCAAAAGTTTACATAGCTAATGTTCGAATATAATATTTCTGAATTGTTGTAATTTTGCGTATTTATAGAAGTATTTATCTTTCAAATATGACTCAGAATCGTTCAACTCTGTGTAATTATTACAAATAAGAAGTGTAAATCACACAAAAGGAGTAACTGTCGATACTTTTGGGATAAAAAAACATAATTTTCACATACATATAACGCAAAAATGAGTTTTGTATAACTAGCATTTGCCTCTCTATAGGTGTCGGCGACATTTCACGTAAAGAGGTAAATTACGTTCTAAAATGCATTTTAAATTACCTGTCTACAGTGGGATTCGATCCCGCGACCCTATGATTTGAAGACTAACGCCCTACTCACTACATCACACAGACTATACGGGATGACGTTTCTGACTTACACCATATATTACCTGGCACATCGTGCGGAATTACTGGATTTCCAGTGATTTTGGTGTAAAATTCGAAAATCATGATAATCTGTGTCTTTTTCAACAAAATGTTGTGTAAAAATAATATGTTCATATTTACCTTGATATTTAGGTAAAATTACATTTGTATATAGCAAGTTTTACACAAATTTTAGTACAGCGGCTGAATGTGAATATTTCGTCGTAAATTTTACACATAATTTTGATGGAAAAGTATATAATTTTATATAAACACTCATATTTGTGTAAGTTTACTTTAAAACATGTAATAATGCTCAAAAATATTGCGATACATAAAGAATGTGTAATTTTTGCACTGCTGCTTAATATTACAATGCTTTTACACACATTTTACACAGAATCTGGTAGAAATTTACAATCTTTTTTTAGAGTGTACGTACGGTTATTATTCTTAAATGCATTGCATTCTTTGTGGCATGAATTTTGGATTTCTTACTACGTTAGAAGCCATCAGTGTCTCGCCATGTCGACCGTTAACACAGCATGAACAGAGATGACAAACTATTAACAGAGTATTAACAAAATGATAACAGAGCATTCACAGAAAGTAAGCAGAGAAATAACGGAACGTCAACGGGGAATTGCCAGAGTTAATAGAATCCTCACAGGGCATTGACATAACATTATCTGAGTTTTAGCAGAATGTTTACAAAGTTGGCTCAATGTTAACAATCAATTAACTCAAAAGTAGACTAACAGAACATTACCAGAATGTTAACAAACGTTTTCTGGATTGAAGTGATGCCATCGACTACAAAAATTTGATATCCCACCCCAAAGGATAAGTTTAAAGGAATCTGCCAAAGAAAAACTCTTCTGCTGCAAAAGGAATTGATACCATATCCACCACTCATAAGTAGTTTCGCAGTTTTGTGGGGTGATATACATACTGAATCAACATAAATGTACAGGCCTATCCAATCTATCTAATCTATGCTATCACATCCTAAAATTATTATGTTGGATTTGGTTTTAGGGCACTGCAACACTTTATGAGCTTTTGAGTATAGTATGAGGCCGTACCGCGAAGGCCAATGGGACTGGATAAGTGTAGTCGAGTGTAGATGGCGCCACAACTAATCCTTTTTTCCTTAATAATTCCTGTATCCTTCCGTTTCCAGGATGATCAAACGCCCTACAAAATGAACAAACGTCTGGCTTTCGATTGATACCAAACCTATACCATTCCGACCCATATTTAAAAATGACTGGCTAAGTTCACACTCACAATTTTAAAGTTGCTATAATTAAATAATTAGAGAAGAACAAACGATATTAATTGGCGAACAATCAAGAACAAACGTAGCCGCTGTAGAACAAACGGTTCACCGAGCAAAAGGACCTAATTTCAAAAAAATGACTGGCTAACTTCACACAGCCGATTTTGAGACGTCTGTCAAGTTAGCACTACCACTTTAAAATTTCGACAAACGCTATAGTGCATTAAATGTCGCGATTTTGTCGTAATTCAATGGAAAAAGAAAAAAATTTGTCGCGCCCCTCCTTCCCCTTAAAAACTACCCTTAAGTGCATTTGAGCCTCAGTTATCCAAATTCGAGTTCCAAGAATCTCCCCGACGCTAAAGGTGTCTAGTAAGATATAACAGGGGCTGCTTAGAAGATTTCTACCCTGAAGAAATTTGTCGCGCCCCTCCTTCCCTTAAAAACTACCCCCGTCAAGTTAGCACTACCACCCCGGTAGTGGCCAATTCACGCATTTCCAATTAACTGTAGCAGGAACCGAAAGGCATATTGCACCCTTCAAAAAATTTGTCGCGCCCCTTCTACCACTTAAAAACTACCCCTAAGTGCATTTGAGCCTCAGTTCGCCAAACTCGAGTTCCAAGAATCGCCCCACTACTAAAAGTGTCCAGTAAATTCTCACAACGGCTGCTTAGAAGATTTCTACCCTGAAAAAATTTGTCGCGCCCCTCCTTCCCTTAAAAACTACCCCCATCAAGTTAGCACTACCACCCCGGTAGCGGCCAATTCACGCATTTCCGTAAAACAAAAAGTATCCAATTAATTGTAGCAGGAACCGAAAGGCATATTGCACCCTTCAAAAAATTTGTCGCGCCCCTTCTACCACTTAAAAACTACCCCTAAGTGCATTTGAGCCTCAGTTCGCCAAATTCGAGTTCCAAGAATCGCCCCACTACTAAAAGTGTCCAGTAAATTCTCACAACGGCTGCTTAGAAGATTTCTACCCTGAAAAAATTTGTCGCGCCCCTCCTTCCCTTAAAAACTACCCCCATCAAGTTAGCACTACCACCCCGGTAGCGGCCAATTCACGCATTTCCGTAAAACAAAAAGTATCCAATTAATTGTAGCAGGAACCGAAAGGCATATTGCACCCTTCAAAAAATTTGTCGCGCCCCTTCTACCACTTAAAAACTACCCCTAAGTGCATTTGAGCCTCAGTTCGCCAAATTCGAGTTCCAAAAATCGCCCCACTACTAAAAGTGTCCAGTAAATTCTCACAACGGCTGCTTAGAAGATTTCTACCCTGAAAAAATTTGTCGCGCCCCTCCTTCCCTTAAAAACTACCCCCATCAAGTTAGCACTACCACCCCGGTAGCGGCCAATCCAAGCATTTCCGTAAAACAAAAAGTATCCAATTAATTGTCGCAGGAACCGAAAGGCATATTGCACCCTTCAAAAAATTTGTCGCGCCCCTTCTACCACTTAAAAACTACCGCTAAGTGCATTTCAGCCTCAGTTCGCCAAACTCGAGTTCCAAGAATCGCCCCAATACTAAAAGTGTCCAGTAAATTCTCAAATTTTTTCAGGGTGGAAATCTCTTAAGCAGCCGTTGTGAGAATTTACTGGACACTTTTAGTAGTGGGGCGATTCTTGGAACTCGAGTTTGGCGAACTGAGGCTCAAATGCACTTAGGGGTAGTTTTTAAGTGGTAGAAGGGGCGCGACAAATTTTTTGAAGGGTGCAATATGCCTTTCGGTTCCTGCTACAATTAATTGGATACTTTTTGTTTTACGGAAATGCGTGAATTGGCCGCTACCGGGGTGGTAGTGCTAACTTGATGGGGGTAGTTTTTAAGGGAAGGAGGGGCGCGACAAATTTTTTCAGGGTAGAAATCTTCTAAGCAGCCCCTGTTATATCTTACTGGACACCTTTAGCGTCGGGGAGATTCTTGGAACTCGAATTTGGATAACTGAGGCTCAAATGCACTTAAGGGTAGTTTTTAAGGGGAAGGAGGGGCGCGACAAATTTTTTTCTTTTTCCATTGAATTACGACAAAATCGCGACATTTAATGCACTATAGCGTTTGTCGAAATTTTAAAGTGGTAGTGCTAACTTGACAGACGTGATTTTGAGTCAACGTTACATTACATATCATTTCGGAGGGTTGCAAGCACTATATAAAACTCATTCAGTACAAAAAAAAATTAAAATTGTTCCTAAATTACATCAGTGTTGAGCCTCTCGGTATATGGAGGTAGTCCGATAAGTACTTAGCATCATCGCCTGATGGCGTCAGTATCGCAAGTGTGGTCGGAACTGGGCTTTTTCCAGATCAGTATTTAAGTAGTGGTCTAAGAACTAACGGCTGCGCTATCTGAACAACCTACAAGGGCTACGCCAAGCGAAGGAGTTGATGAGTCCTTATGACTACAACAACAAATCGATCCGACATTAAAATCTACCATTGTGCAGTTTGTCTGAGAAAGAATATAATAAATTGAATTGGTAATTTCTTTATCGTTATTATGAAAAAGATAAAGGAGAAGCATCTCTTTCTGTTTCCTGACAGTCCTAAAAGTTTACGTAAAAAACGGCCTATCGTCTGGTTAATGGCAACAATCCATCCAAGCAATTGGTCCTTTCCATTCTGACAATGAAACAGTGTCCTGAATTGAATAACTAATGACTTGTTCTATTCAGTCATTGAAAAACTCGTAACAAACTTATTTCTTCACATTTTTCCACAGAATTTTATAGACTCTCACCACCGGTATCCATGAATACTCCGCTTCGTTGAACACGAGTCCAAGTCCACTCTTTATTCATATCGTCTCGACTGGACCCAACAACGTCCTTTTCGGATCGTGATGAATGGACTTCATTAGCCGAGTCCCAAATCGACTCTCCGCGTAGTGGTGCTATGGAAGAATGTATAGTCTCTATCTTGTAGTTTTCATGATAACGTTAAACATCAAAACAAATGGCCAACTATTGTTCCGGTGTCCCGGTGTATATCTCAGTCCACTTACAAAAAAGAAAAACTCTTCAACATGTCATATTCATGTTTCGCTCTCTTGGTCATGCCTCGAATCTCGGTTCTACACCGAAGCAACAGGATAAGTGTGACTGTGTCTTGCTCTCATATTCTTATTCATGACAAGCGTTCCGGTAGTAGTATTCTGTTTCGACTACATAATGCCATCGTGTTGCCGTAGTCAAAGACTGAGTCCCGTGCAATTTGAACAGATTTTTCACTTTTTTTCTTTTATTCGTCTCAGCCAACAAAAGAGCTCCATACAATATCGGCACGTAAAACGGAAACAAGCATGCGGATTGTTTGCACCAATCAATCTTGTTCTGAGAAATAGTCCATACAACCCGGATTGCTACATAAAAGTGATCGATTTCCTGACAATAGCTGTGAGGTAACATGGCACTCAAGATAGAGTATATTTGAGTTCCTATTCGCCGGAGAATACAATGGAAGGAGGCTTCATATATTTCTGATCAATCATCTCAGTCACTGTTCGCCAGAGCGCTTATTCGTTAGATTGTACGAGACGGATTTGTCTGGAAGTTTAGGTCAGAGAATCTTTAGCATACACATGTACGAACTCCAAAAGAATATACAGCGAGCATCTTCAGTCATCTCGTTTCGGTGCCTTTTACGCGGAATTATGACAATAAGCGAGTAGTCCCGACAATTTCGCACAAGACAGATTCTACCAGAAAGCATAACTCAATTTCTTTCCAAAGAAACATCGGCGGAAGCATACACTTAGTTATGCCGAAAGAACCCTTCACAGCCTCTTCAAGAGAGTTATGACGAGTTTAGATACCGACACAAGTAGCTTTATCTTCACTCACTCACCATTCTGCCAGTATACAGGCTCGCACGTATGTGACGAACTCGTGCTTCACTCATAATGTATCCAATTTAGCATGGCATTTTTTTTCGGAGTAGTCATCGTCAAACTGTGTCAAATGCGAACGTGCTGGTAACAGTGGGTAATGGAAAGAATAAAAAAAAGTTCGGAGTGGGTTCATGCTTGCTGGCGCTGCTGGATAACTGACGGCGAGGGCTAATAATTGTCATTGAAGAGTTATGTCACACAATTACGGGGATAAAATGAAAATCTTTTGTGTTGATTTACATGAATGAGTGGTTTTTGTCATGATAATAGAATTTGTATGTGTGCGCTCGTTATGTGGCGTAATCGTAGCGTGTATGGAAGAGAATTCGATATCCGGATTGTTGTGAAACTAATTTTGTGATTCTGACCTATTACCTTTATACCTTTTTTTTACTGTATGCTGTATATACAGGGTTATTGGTTAAGTCGACCTATTCCCTGCAACACGTTATAATAGGGTCGAAATGCAACAACATGAGGCCATAAATGTTAGGCCGATTTTCAATGGTCACTGAGATATATGAACTTTTAGGTTTTCTTGAAATAACCTAGAATTTTGCCATTTAAAGTAAGAATTAAAAAAAAACTACTAAGGTGATGGGCTTAGACTTATTTTTGGATTTTAGTCAACACTATAGCAGACATTTCTTAATCATTTAAAATTTCAAAAACCCATCACAATTCGAAATTTTTAAATTTAAATAAAAAAAGAAATTCTTAGATTTTTTTAAAGATATTTTTTAATGTAGTATTACTAAAAAAAAATTGTATGACATGGAGTCTGCAGACCACTGGAAAAACATACGCGTGTTGTCAGCTTTCCAAAAAGGTGTCAATGTCAATACAAATATTTGAAATAATTGAAACAGCTAGCTGCAACTTGTTCGGGGACCATAATTTCCTTCGATAAAAAATGAAATAAAGCGGTACATTATACGATGCGTTTTGAATTTAATGACACTTCATTCAGTTCATTTTTTATCAAAGGAAATTATGGTCCCCGAACAAGTTGCAGCTAGCTGTTTCAATTAGTTCAAATATTTGTATTGACATTGACACCTTTTTGGAAAGCTGACAACACGCGTATGTTTTTCCAGTGGTCTGCAGACTCCATGTCATACAATTTTTTTTTAGTAATACTACATTAAAAAATATCTTTAAAAAAAATCTAAGAATTTTTTTTTTTATTTAAATTTAAAAATTTCGAATTGTGATGAGTTTTTGAAATTTTAAATGATTACGAAATGTCTGCTATAGTGTTGACTAAAATCCAAAAATAAGTCTAAGCCCATCACCTTAGTAGTTTTTTTTAATTCTTATTTGAACCCATTTCTTCCCAGCGTTGCGTATACGCAACACGAAGTTTGACCTCAGTAAACACCACCAAATTTAAATTGAAATGGAAAAGGGATCATGTAACTTTTAATGGGCATTTCTTGGCTCTATTTCTGCATATTTGCTATGGTGAATCAGCGATTGGGTCCTTGAGGATATAAGAAAAAGGAATAACATGTTTTTTAGGACATTTTTTGTAACAATTTTAAAAATATTTAAATATCTTGAAATCAATATCCAAATGCACTTTCTATACGGCAAACAATTGCTAATCATTTAGTTTAACTTAGTTTTGGAAAAATGTTGATCCTTGCTGCAGGAGCATGTGTTAAATATAGGTGATGCGTTCACGCAACGTTGGGAGTTTCCCGGTACAGTAACACTGGGGCAAACGCATATAGAACAAAATATTTTCTTGCTATGTAACGCAGGTTTCGCATCAGCAATATCTTAAAATAAGTTCTAAATACCCCACTATCTACGAGACACATGCGACTCATGGTATATCCAGTACTCTTTTGTGAGTCACATGTGTCTCATTGAAGAAAAGAAAACAATAAAAGAAGTTGCGGGACAATGACAGCTAGATACTTGTCAGTTGGTATAAAGCCATTTTCCAAATACATATTTCATGATGGTGTCAAGATATCCAAAAATGTTTCAAGGATTTCTACAGTGGGTAAAGGGAGCCTTTGTAGTGAATGTATGAACCCTGAAAAGTTTATGAAACTATTGGTACAGTCTTCACTCGACGGTATGGTCTGAAGTCAACAAGTATGGGATCAGAAACCTTTTCCATTTAAGGGCAGTTTTGTTAGAACAGAGCTACTAAGTAAATGTTTGCTTAACTTTTCTGTAGTAAATTTTTCTCTTGCACTGAACGCAAGAATATATTTATTTCTAGTCAAGTAACTATTTTGCTTCTGTCACAAGGAATTGTGAAACAATCCAGAATCGCTAAAAGGTTGTAAGACAGACCTCCCGGCGATAATTGTGGCTAGCAGTGTACATGTTGAGCAGTTCTATGTATTTTGGCTATTGACTTAAGCACCTAAATTGTAATATACCTGTTCAAATCTGAAATAGAAAATACCAAAAACAAGCGACATCCGGGACGAAGCCGACCTCCATTATAATACAAATGGCCAGTTACTCGTACATCTTATCTAATAGTTAGTCTTTGCATATAGAGAAGATTCAAACAATTTTCAGAAAGCTTTACAATATATTGAAATTAATTTTTGTTTATTTTGCATAGGTCTGCCATATGTTCCTTGGTTATGCCATTGTATGAAATTGTGCAATAATTTTTTAAATTTCAGATGTAACCAAGCAAAATGTGGCAGAACTGTTCTCACGAGCTTGTGACAGGCTAGGATCTCACTCAGATGTTAAACGAGTACCCATTTATGGGGATAAGTAACACTGCTGAGCGTGATGCTGATTTCATTACCTCTACAAAAAAGCAGATCTGGAAATAGGATGTCACAAACACATCCTGCGGCCTTGAACTAGATAAGTTGTACGAAAAACCTGCCAAAAGTTTGCACTAAATTTATTATTCGACATATAAACCAACAATTTTTTGCAAGACAGAAGTTTAAAATTAAAATTTTCGTTTACGTTTTTTTTTACCAAGAAACTCCCAACGTTGCGTCAACGCAACATCACGTTGGGAGCCACTGATAACACTTACTGAAATTTTTAATTTTTTTTTTCTTAATTGTGTTGTAATTGATTGGAATTCACCAAAAAAACTTCATAGTTTTAGCTTATTTCTATCCTTGGGAAGAAATGGGTTAAATGGCAAAATTCTAGGTTATTTCAAGAAAACCTAAAAGTTCATATATCTCAGTGACCATTGAAAATCGGCCTAACATTTATGGCCTCATTTTGTTGCATTTTGACCCTATTATAACGTGTTGTAGGGAATAGGTCGACTTAACCAATAACCCTGTATATGTGGGAACGAATGGAATCGGAGTGTGTTACAATTATAGCTTGAATAGGAAAACACTCTGATTCGAATCTATGAAAATGTCCGCTTGGCCATCTGTTGGTCATAGTCAGGACTTGAAGCGAATGTTTTACCGTTAATTACTAATGAATTGTCGCTTTTTTCGCTCAATTCCAAAAAATGAATATAGCTATCATTCCCTTTCTATTGATACCACATTTATACGATCTGTTTTGGACATGCTTAGCCAACTTGATACTCCGAATGCTTAACTTACTATAATTAAATAAATGGGATAGCTCAAGCCTGTTTTAGTGCCGCGCAAATACGAGCTAACGATGTGCAACCGATCAATACTATTCCGTAAACCGTAATGGTTTTTCAGATAGTGCTTAGCCATCTGGATACACTCCCAGTCACTTGAATAGGGACAGCCTTTTCGAGGTTGTTTATCTCAAAATATCCTCTTCCTTGCAGCAGAGAGCATAACTCAGTATTTTTTTTTTACAAAAACTACTATGTTGCTCATAATTTCCGAGGAAAAAATAAACATTTAATAACAACACTTATGTTTCATAAACATTATAAATAACAGGCGCGACAATCCAGCATTGGACTAAGGCCGCAGGATGTGTTAGTGACATCCATGGGCGTAGCCAGGATTTCGGTCAGGGGGGGGGCAAGCCCAAATTTCTTTTCAACATCATGATTTTCTTAGGAGTTGAAATTTCCGGTCGCAGAAATATTGTTAGCAAAATTTAGAGTAGCCTAGCTAGTGGTTGGATTGGTGCACAGGGTCATGGATTCCAGACTCACCGTGAACGAATTCATTTTATGGTGTTTTTCGAACTCACGACCTACGTGACGGACTATGATGTCGCACAGATTGTAAACAAGTATCCATTTATGGGGATAAACAACATAGCTGGGCGTGCTGTTGATCTCAACACCTCAACAAAACAGCAGTTTAGATCTTGGAAGTTGGATGTCACTCACACATCTGCGGCCCTAGTTTACTGGTGGACGCATGTTATTTTTTTATACCCTCCGCTCATAGAGTGAAAGGGTATATTAACTTTGTCATGAAGTTTGTAACGCAGCAAAAGAAAGCATCTCCGACAAAATAAAATATACATATATGATCAGCATGACTTGGGGAGTCGATTGGGCCATGTCAGTCTGTCCGTCTGTCTGTCTGTTGCGGCGCGTTTTACTCGGCCAATTTAAAAGCTGTGAAACTCAAATTTTGTACAAATGCTTCTTTTTGCTGCAGTCAGTTTGTATGTTTGAATCGGTAAAATCGGACAATGGCGTCATGGGACTGCCACACAAACCCAACTCCCCAAATTAGGTTCTTCTAAGAAAAACTTTTTTATTTATGCACCAATTTCAACCAAATTTCACACAAATATGTTTCTGTTGATGACACAAAACATATGTAAGAATGGATCAAATCAGACCATAGGGTCATAGGGCGGCCATACAAACCCAACCCTCCATTTTGGGTCTTCTAAGAAACATTTTTTACACTAATTTCACAAAACCTTGAATTAATGTGTCTTTATAGAAGGATAAAAAAAAATCGAAAAAAATGGAATCGTACTATGTGGCCATACTCCCGCATCCCCCAATAATATTTTCTGAGTAAATATTTTTATTTGCCCGCTTATTCCAAATTTTGGCCGCGCCCGAAATTAGCCTCGGTCTAGTTTTTTCGCTAATTTTAGAGTCAAATTTAAAAAATGGAGATGAGAATGAATTTCTTCTGCATTCTGATTACATTGAACTGGCCTCCAATATCTGCCTTCTATTTTATCTATTTTCAGTGCAATTTTTGTATCTCGGACTGTATATTCCAACTTGCGAAATCAGTTTGTTTCGTCAGTAACATCGTCAGAATATTTATAAATCCTTTACTGATTGAAATATGGTTAACGATTTTAATAAGATTTCCCCTAAATTTACCAAAGTATTAACCCTTAAATGCATAGCGTACCATATATGGTACATGGATAGATTCCCGTAAAAGTCTAGCGATTATTAAATTTTGGATTTTTTCTTTACTTTTTCCCAAAGTAGACAAAACAAGCTTTCACATAAATTCAATTTTGGCTTCCCCAAGCCTTCCTTGAATTGTCTGTGCGTCGTTAAAGTGGACGAACGTTATTTTTTGTGGAATTTTAAAAGCTATTCTTTAGATGTAAAAAACTTGGTGAAATTTACCGTTATTTTGAAAAGGAAAAATACTGGTGAGTAAATTGGAATGTGCTCTTGAGATTCTTTTGAGATTTTGACCAAAAAAAGTCACCAAAGGTATTGTTTGCATCGATTTTGCAATGTACCATATATGGTACACCATGCATTGGGGCATATTCAGAAATATCTATCCATACATTCCGATTGTTCTTAGTTGGTTACATTATTCTCCTTTAGTCTTGGGTAGGGTAGGATATCTTCATACAATTTTAATTATCAGCTCTTTCAACATGACGGTGCGTTTTATTGGGCCCAGAGCAGGTTCAAATAACCTAAATTTTCATACAAATTATGTCACCGATCCATTTTTCCAGGGCAATTATTGTCATTTGTTAAAAAAGCTAGGTTAATCAGTCCTGTTCAGGATCCAAGGAAACGGAGCTGTCATAGTTGATTTAGAAGGATCGTTTTGTCATTTTGTTTTCTATAGCACACCGGTCAGGGCTTATTGTTTCTGTAGCTGCTTCTTATAATCCCAGTCTTTTTAGCTGGCAAATATACTGAAAAAATTGTTCATATCTTTTGTTTTGTCCTTGGGACACACCACTAGAAAACCGAGCTTCCGTACTTGACATCTTAGTAAAATAATTGGATTTTCACCAGGACTCAAGCAGCTGCGCCTTGATATCCAATTTCTTAAACCATTTGATTAAGACAAGTATTGTCTTGGAAGTCCACGGTCAGGATCCTCAGAAAATGTGCTTCTAGGGTCAACAATTTCATATGGAAGACTATGTGGAGAACCACATTCGATTAACAATTATGTACATGGATGTAATTTTTATGGACATGTCCTGGGACCTGCACAAAGTTAGGTTATAAATCAGGCAGCAGTTCATTTCAATATTCATATCCTAGCAAAGTCTATCCAATCCATATACTT
Source organism: Microchrysa polita (assembly GCA_949715475.1). NCBI lineage: Eukaryota > Metazoa > Arthropoda > Insecta > Diptera > Stratiomyidae > Microchrysa > Microchrysa polita. The sequence continues at coordinate 31,924,028 of OX454417.1, read as the reverse complement.
TTCAAGAAAGGAATCACATGAGCTATGATAAGTCAAAAGAAGTGTCGAGATATAGGTACCTTTAATAGTGGAACATGTTTATAAGGAACTATTATAAAAATTATTTATTTTGTAACGAGACCGAGTTCTAATCGCCCAAATAGCATGATCAGTGCATACCTATACCCATGTACTGAGCTAGACGGCACCCAAAGCCCAAAATAATCAATTTCATTTTTTTTTTTTAGGGGAGGAAGGGGTATACGAGTCGGATCTGGCGCACTTTTATTATTTTATAAGAACATCCAACAGCTACCACTTGACACACATTTGGAGTTTTGCGCGACATTCTATCAAAATACATTATGGCTAAATTTAGGTTTGTAGGGCATGTAAGGGTAGTAAGACCTACTCCACTTTCCATCAATTTCCAGGATATGTCACATATTTGTGACATATGCCTATTGGCATCGATGCAAATTTCAATAAGGAATAGGAAACTAATCACGCACTTACCCGAGCTTCCTTTTAAAAAACTGAATATTCGCGATTCTCCATAGAAATGACCACCTTTCCTTTAATGAAGAGGAGTTCATTATATCGAGTTTCCACTATAATTTCGATCAAAACTCTCAATAATCATTATCCTTGCTTCTTTCCACTGTTGCTATTAAAGTAATAGGCAATTTAAATAAAATTTGAAAAATGTCTTTCATTTCATCATATATGGCCTGAATGCATGGCGTACCATATTTGGTACACAATGCAAATTCTACTATTTTCGCTTTTCTGGGAAAACGGGCTATTTGCTGGGAAAATAAAGGCTGAGTCCGTGTTCAGTGACCAATTTTACATAAGGGGAGGTCAGTTACGATAATGGGTTCAGACCCCATGCATTTAAGGGTTAATAGTGGCTAAATTTTATTGATGGTATGATTCAGCTAGAAAATAAATTTTGATTAAATAACTTGAAAGGCACTGAAATATGAGACCCGTTCTTTACAAGGTCCCTAAAATAGCAAAGCTGTATACCATTTCTCACCTTTTCAGATGAAAATAAGTTGAATTTCACTAACTTCCCGAAGGGACCTAATGGTTTAAATTGTGTACTCCAGCTCAGAAGCCATGAAATGAAACAGGGAATATGGGATCCACGCAGCCACAGTAGCACACTCACAAGTGAAATGTGTGTGCTGGTTTGCAGTCTCCGTCAGTTACGAGAGGCCACTCGCTGTCATCTATTTGTATGCGCCTGCTGACTGCAAACTGTCCCTATCATGGCTTCTCCGGTAGCACTTTGAGTGGTAGAAAAAGCATCTGTTGCTGCGCAGCAGAAAATTTTTGAAAATGTTGTATAGTGCAGCGATATTTTTAATACATTGATAAGAATTTTTTTACCATCTTCATCGACCAGGGGGAGGGGCGACCGCCCCTCCCTGCCCCCCCTGGCTACGCCCATGGTGACATCCTATTTCCAAGATCTAATCTGCTTTTTTTTTTTTTTGAGGTAATGAGATCAGCATCACGCTCAGCAGTGTTATTTATCCCCATAAATGGGTACTCGTTTAACATCTGAGTGAGATCATAGTCCGTCACAAGCACGTGAGTTCGAAAAACACCATGGAACACGGTGACATTAGAACTCAAGAGCCTGTGCACCGAAGGTGCGCGCACTAACCGCTAGACCAGCCAGACTACACTACATAAACATTATGCTGATGCACTAATAAATTCTATGTTCAAAATTGGGTCACTTGAATAGGGACAGTTGCGATTCGGTCGTGATTTCGAAAGTGCTAGCGTCACATCTGAATTTTCTTTCGTTTTAAGTGTGAGGAATGCGGCTCAATAACAATAATAATAAGTATACATTCCAAAGCACCGCCGAACTTTTGTCTGCCAGCCAATTTAAACTAGCATTTTGCGGAAACGATATGGTACACTTCAAATGTCGCAAATCCTCCGAGACAAAAGATCTTTTTTCATGAAGATTGGCATCAAAACTAAAAGGGGACTCAGACTATCGACAAGATTTACTAGATCCTAGATTTAGTTAACAGTTGTACCATATCGTACTGCAATTTGAATAATGCAAGTACATTGTACGATGCATTTTGAGCTTAATTAAGCTTAAGCTTAATTTAATCTAGTAGGGGGTTTTGACTCGATTAATTTAGTGGTTTTAGTTAATCCTGTCAGTAGTGTGAGTTCCCTCTTTGACTGGAATACAGAAGTTATTTTTGCCATTATAAAATTGCCGTTTCTAACGATTGCCAAAACCAGCGCTTTGACTTTAGTGGATTTAGAAGCGTATTAATGATTTACGAAGAAGCAACACGCATTTGGTAGCTCGCAGTAGGTAGAGAAGGGGCTATACCTCTCTATATTGTTAGAAAGGCCAACTGCCAAATCACCTTCGATTCAAGAGAAAAAAATCACTAGAAACGCTACAGCAACAACAAGTATATCGTAATAGACATGAATAACATTGAAACGGCAGGTGTGTTTATACCTCACACACGAATCACGGTACGTCTTACCAATGGATAACCTATCAAATTCCTTTGATCAGTGGCGTAACGTACAGTGCTTTAGGGAGGACTTTTGACTCTTGCTGTTGTGGATTCGGGGATGGTACTTTTCCTTTAACACACACACAGCACTCACAAAGAAAAAGATGCGTTTATAAAATCACAAAAACGTATAAATTTATTGAAAGCAAGATATGCAAATTACAAAGTATGTATTACTGGACTGATTATTGAAACTTGATTTTGAACCGCGCGACTGAATATCTAACTGACGACTGTACTGAAAATAACATATAACCCGTCGGATAGAACAAAGAACAAAGGAATTACAGTTCGATTTTTAAATTGAATCTAACTCTTTGAAAATTGCGGAATTAAAATCATTTATTAATAATTTTTTAATTGAATAAAAAAAGTTGTTTTTGTCGAGTCTCGAACTCGTGACCAAGGAGAGCGGCGGATCCATAGTCCATCACTCTAGGTGATGAGCCATGGCGGTTGTTAATGAAAATGAGTCATAATACTCCCATGTTCGCTGTGAACACTTGCAGTAAACGAGACGCATGGTTGGCCCTACATGAAATATTAAATTTCAAAAGAGTTTACACTTAACAGCCAGAACCTTCAAACTCTTGTTACTATGTATATTATAATTGCCACGTTATGACTATCTCACATGTTCAATGCAAATTATCGTGTTTTAGCCTGCATCGGTGTCCGAGAATAGTGACGGAATAGTTTGGAATTGCCGAATACCTCCTTGTTCTCGTTGTCTGATTAATTTTCATCATTATTGGCCCTAAGCTATAAAGGTTGGGAAACTACTAAGCAGGGCCGGATTTCCCATATGGGCAACCTGGGCAACTGCCCGGGGCGGCAGATTTTGAGGGGCGGCAATTTTTGAAATTTCAGTTGATTTTAAATTCTGCGAAAGATGCATTTTGGAAACTCGAAGAGCAGTTGACATAATTATAGACAAAAACTTTAATTATAGACAAAAACTTTAATTTTATCTTTATCATGTAAAAGTCTTTTAGCATTCAGTCCGAGTAGCATACTGGCGGCGCGTAGTTCACTGAGTCTAGAAGTAGAAAGTATTTTTGCAAACATTGGCTTCAACTTAAACAAGGGATATATAAATGTACTTCATACTTCAGTGTACATTTTAATAGGAAGCGTTGAGGAGCTTTTGCAATTATCAGGGATCTGGGGCGGCCCAATTTTATTGCTTGAACAAATTTAAAATTTGCCATATCGCCTGTCGGCAAGAATTGTGACACAATTTAAAAACATAATTTTTTTAAAGGAGAGCAAATTCAAATTTGGCAAACATTGTAAAAAATGGGTCAATTGTGCGAATGATTGCAATTAATCGTATTGTAAGTTCTAGTGATTAATCTTAGTTGCTAATTACTCGACATAAAATAAAAGATATTCTTCGGTAATTAATAGTTTTGGGGGCATCCCTTTTTTGATGCACACGACTCTTTCACGATAGAGAACAACGAAGATGTAAGAGTGCTCACACATAGCAGCATTAATAGTCTGACATGCTGTTCCCTAAGCAAAATATATCTGCGTGATTTTTACAGGTGAAAGATCGTGGATAAGACTATATTTGTACGTTCCATAGTCTCAAAAATTAAAAATGTTGAGTTGTGTCACTATCCTTGCCAACAGGCGATATGTCTCTCCTCCGACAGTATCCTTTTGTACGATATGAATAAGATTAGGGCTAACGATTCGAAATTTAGCGCAAACGTTCGATCAACTTCGCTTCGATGTGCAAAAATTTCTCCTCGCTCCGCTGTTTTGTTCCGGGAGTTTGATTTGCTTTGACCCTCTCTGCTCCGGATCCCTGTAACAATCAAGGAATTCCTGACCCTACATTAAATCTTAGACAAGTAATCAATACATGATTTCCCTCTACACGACTCGTCAAATGGAAGGGTATTTGCCGTTGTCGACTTGACCATTGCTAAGGTATACACTTGTATAAAAAATTTAATTTTTTGGAATACTCGTAGTACATTGCCAAAAACTCGCTTTCGTACTAAACGAGTCTCTGGGATAGACTGATCTAAAAATTGGAAACTCTAGGCCGCCCACACATGGATTGTATGTGGTTCGCCCAGTGTCCTTAGTTAGTGAAAGCTGGCAAACATTTTCAAGTTTCTATTACAACTTTATTTTCTTCCTACTTAAAATTAGCCGCGAAGCAACTGGGATGTAGCCAGAGGCTTCAGGAGGTGTCCAACTCGGGATATTAAAAATGATGCATTAGCTATACAATTTTCAGTAACATGTTTCTGTCGTATGAACAGGTTTAAAAAAATCACAATTTGTACGCTTAAATTTTCGAAATGTAATGTTCCTTCAGAAACAAAAAACCGAAAACTACTGCTAGTGGAAAGGCATTTAGAAAACATTCTGAAGAAAATGTACAGTCGATGTAATGGATCAGTTTCAGTTTTAATGTTGTCATCGTTGGAATTTCAATGCTTTTTTAACAATTTCGGAAAGGGTCCGATCTCCATGGACATTCACCTGGCCCCATTCCTCGGAAGCACAATATTGTCAGGCAAACAAAATTACATCGGTCACTCGCGTAAAAATATGAAATGTATTTTCACATACCACACCAGATACCACAGCTAACGTTTTGCCTACATGTATATACGACTACTACTACTTTCAAATTTGACCAGTGGCGGAGGGCGGCTATTTGGCTACTGCCCAGGGGCGCCATAAAGGCTAAATCCGGCCCTGCTACTAAGCAACAACCACTAGGTGTTTCAGCTGCAAGCCATACATAACCACGAATACATCGATCAGTATGTACAATGCAATACCTGTATCTATGCACTCTGAAGAGATACAGTAAAAATGTATGGTCTGTGAATGCTAGGAGACATGTTTCGACTTATTTAATTAATAAACTGTTACCCTAAAATTATAACCAAGACAGAGCGAATTTCTACAACCTCGTAACAATTAGAAAACCTTGGGTCAGGTCAGATTTTCAACTACATAGCATCGTTTTGGGCTCTTTTTTCTTTTTTTTATACCCTTCGCTCATAGAGTGAAAGGGTATATTGACTTTGTCATGAAGTTTGTAACGCATTGAAGGGAGCATCTCCGACCATATAAAAAGTATACATATGTATATGATCAGCGTGACTTGGGGAGTCGATTCGGCGATGTCCGTCTGTCTGTCTCATTTTACTCGGCCAATTTAAAAGCTACATGAAGTTGAAATTTTGCACAAATGCTTCTTTTTGCTGCAGGCAGTTTGTATGTTTGAATCGGTATAATCGGACAATGGGGTCATGGGGCGGCGATACAAACCCAACTCCCCAAATTAGGTTCTTCTAAGAAAAACTTTTTTAGTTGTGCACTGATTTCAACCAAATTTCACACAAATGTGTTTCTCTTGATGACACAAAACATATCTAAGAATGGATCAAATCGGATAATGGGGTCATAGGGCTGCCATACAAACCTAACCCCCCAAATAAGGTTCTGCTAAGAAAAACTTTTTTATTTGTGCACCAATTTCAACCAAATTTCACACAAATGTGTTTTTTCTTATGACACAAAACATATCTAAGAATGGATCAAATCGGATAATGGGGTCATGGAGCTGCCATACAAACCTAACCCCCCAAATTAGGTTCTTCTAAGAAAAACTTTTTCATTTGTACACCAATTTCAACCAAATGTCACACAAATGTGTTTCTCTTGAAGACACAAAACATATCTAAGAACTGATCAAATCGAACCATGGGGTCATGGGGCTGCCATACAAACCCAACAACCCCAAATTAGGTTCTTTTAAGAAAAACTTTTTTATTTGTGAACCACAGTGCCGGATTAACCACGTGGCAGAAGATGGCACGGGCCCCGCGCTTTAAGGGGCCCCGCGTTTTTCTCAAACAAAAATTATAACAACCAAGATATCAACTAAATTCTAAAAGCCAGTTCCTTCTAAATTGTTATAACAGGTTATCTATCGTTGAGCAATTCACGCCAGGGTGTTCACAAAATTATAGCAAGGTTAATATTGCATAAAAATACAGAAATATTTCTTTCTAATTCATGATGGCATTCCTTTAAACCTACGTCTACAGTGTTTCAGATTCACTTTCTAGCGGGACATACGATTTTTGGCAATTGTATTTGCACACATCCATTGAATTTAGAAATTACAATTGTATCTCTCATTCACAGTGGCGGTACGCTTTAAACGTTTTGAAAAGTAGGGGCAAAATTACCTGTTTAAAAATGATTCAAAATCAAAAATTTTGTTTTTCATTTAAGTGTGTAAGATTTCCAAGATTTTTATTTTTATTAGTGAAACCGAATAAATGTAGAAGGTGTTAACTTAAATTTGGCCATCTGGTATGCGTTAGAATAGTACCTTTATTATGGGCATTTTTTGGCTAGATGTTTGATTGCAACCTTTTATGAACCTGAGTAACCCTGAAAAGGGACAATAGACAATCGAATGCTATATTAATAGGCAACACTTTTAAAATGAAATATTTTCCCATCTTTTCTGTCATTTCGGAAAATGTTGAATTTTTAAATTTTCAGAGGTCAACCAAAAAGGTACTTCTAAAATAAATTCTTCTTTGTCGAATAAATATAATTTATCCACAAAAATTTACGGTTTTACTAATAACCATAAAAAAAATCTTGGCAAACTTACATAAACCAATGAAAAACTTTTTTTTGAAACAATTTTGAATCTTTTTGAAAACCGACAATTTGGCCCCTATTTTTCATAATGCTTTGAGAGATACGCCACTGTGCATGAGGGATATAATTGATATTTCCATATTCTATTGATATGTGCAAATTTATTGCCCATCGAAATCATCAGTGATCGCATACTCACTCTTTTGATTTTTGCCCCGCTAGCTGCATTTTAGTTTGATTTTTTTATGTTCCCCATTAATGAGAATAAATACGTAAATTGTGAATGCAGAGTCCAGAGAGTTCCCAAAATATCAAGCACAACGACTTATCATTAAGTGTCGCTCAGTAGAGAAATGGGTCGCTTCTTCAACGTTACACTATACTGGATACCGGGCCATAGTGGATTTGCAGGTAATCGCAATGCAGATGACTTTGCCCGACATGCGTCAGAAGTTGACGTTGAAGGCGGTTACGCCAACTTGGAAACACCTATTGCGGCTTGCGCATTGATAATAGACACCGCTACAGAACGCAGGAACAACGCAAAATGGATCCATGGCTTGACTTGCGCAACGACGATAATGATCTGGCCAAAACTAGATAATGTTCGTTCTACTATGCTTCTTTCTCTAGACAGAAAGCATATTCGCAGTGTGGTGGGGGTAATAACAAGACACTGTCCTATTGGTGAGCATGCTAGAAGACTCCAAATTCCTTACAACGACTTTTGCAGAAGTTGTGATGACGAAGAAGAGGAAGAGAGTGTGTATCACTTCCTTTGTCACTGTCCCGCCCTGGCTGAGAAACGAAGGCGTTTTCTGGACTCAAGGAATTTTTACGATACCGATGATCTTCGGGATGTGAGCCCAATACTGCTCAATAAATATATTGTTAGGGCTGGTTCCTAGCATAGGCATTTACTAGAGACATGATTCTCTCGGTGGTATCACAATGGACGGAATTCTGGTATGTGCGCTGGTGGCAAATCTAGCGGCCCCTGTACCTAACCAAAGATACCATAAAAGAAATTCTTTTATTGCACATTCGTCGTGTATTGTAAGGCTGCATAATGCTGATATTTGCTAGCCGCTTTCCTAAACCCCTTGAGAAATTACTAATACAACCGAAATATTAATGTTTAACCAATTTGTTAGTTTGCTTAATCAAGGTTCCATAGGCCCCGCGCTCAACATTTGCCACGGGCCCCGCGCTTGTTTAATCCGGCAATAGCACCAATTCCAACCAAATTTCACAAATGTGTTTCTCTTGATGACACAAAACATATCTAAGAATTGAGCAAATCTGACCATGGGGTCATGGGGTGGCCATAAAAACCCAACCCCATTTCGGTTCTTCTAAGAAATTTTTTTTGCACCAATTTCACAAAACCTTGAATTAATGTGTCTTTACCAAAGCAAGAAAAAAGTTCAAAACGAATGGAATCGTACTGCGGGGTCATGCTCCCGCAACCCCAATAAAATTTTCTGAGTAAATATTTTTATTTGCCCACTTATTTCAACCAAACCCAAGACTTTTGTCAAGACGGAAGAAAAAGAATACAAGTCATAGGTACGCTCGAAAAAACTTTTAGCCCAAGGAGAGCGAAGGGTATCCAAATTTCGGCCGCGCCCGAAATTAGCCTCGCCCCGGGGGCTGGTGAGCGTAGCGGGCAGGGGGCCAAGCCCCCTAGTTTTTTTTACAGTTTAACCAGATCATGATAAATATTTTGTTTTACAGAATTTCTTCCCCCTTGGAAATACTGTCAGAATAAAAATTGTCATTGAATAGCCGTACTGAAAGGACCGAATAGCCGTACTGAAAGGACCAAACAGCCGCACTTTGCCGGATAGACGAATTGGAGAATTTCACTGCAGGACAAACGCTTAATTTGTATGTGTAACTTCCATATGTGAGACTCTTGTCTATTGTCAGAATAAGAAAGCAGAAGCTGAAGGTTTCCATGGTACCTCTTGATCGTCTAAAGTCAATGTGTCCGATCTTGATTTACTTGTCTTGTGACAAAAAGTGCCTGGATTTTTCCCGAATTTCTTTGTATACCCCACTTTCGGTATTCCAGAATTGTGTCGATGGTTACCTGCAGAACATTTTTGTAATTCCGGTTTCTTGTATCATTTGAATTATAGGAAGGGATATTCCCAGTTCATGCAATTTATAAATAAATTAGTCTTGCATGCCAGACTTTATCAAAAACCTTAGCTATGTCAAAAAAAAACAAGGCCTGTTGGTTTGCTCTGATAAAACCCTGTTCTGATTTGTTTTACGACACTGGCGAACTGGAGTAGTGGGGCCTGAATCGAAATTGCACGTACACTCTAAAAAATTTTACTCCAATAATAGGAGGAAACTTTTTTTCCTTCTATTATAGTAGTAAATTTACACCACGATATGAACTAGAGTAATTTTACGCTTTACGGTGTAAATATTTACTACAAAATTGGTGTAAATCTACAAACAATTTGCACTGGAAAAAATGTAAATTTACACCGGCAAATATGTAAATTTACATCCGGATTTATAATAATATTTACGGCAGCCAGTTCTTCGATCTAAATCGTCCTTGAGATACCCGTTATTCCAACGGCCAAGAGCTGCCACACCCCCTTTGGTTCAAGAGCAAAAAAGCGCTACAATACAACAATGATATGATGTTCACACGAACGCACTTCGGACGGAAGAGACTAACTGCACACAGAACAAGTCACTTGTGAGACACAGGAAAATGCAATAATGCACAAAAGTATTGTAACACACTCAGTTTGACAGAAATGTAGGTGTGACTTTTTACACCAAAATCGTAATATTACATGAAAATTTCCTTCCAATTGGTAAATATACACTGAAAATGTAAAGTTACACAAATGTGGTGTAAAATTACACCAAAATAGAGTAATATTAAAAAATATGTGTAATATTACACTATTTTGTTAGTATACTGGAAATTTTGTTGAAAAATAAACGTTTACTGTAATTTTGCGAGAAAAAAGGTGTACAATTCAACGAATTTTCGATGTAAAATTCAACCTTGTTTTTACAGTGAGATAGGAGATTTTCTCAAGTTGGTACCCAGCGAGCAATTTGAATTCAGACCACACCACCAGATTGCCAACTCTTCACTTCCTCCAGATTAGTACCACTGATCTCATCTTCCTCTTTTGTCATTGTGGTGAGGGTTGTTCTCTCATGTATTCAATTCGTTTCTCTCGGCTTAGGTTATTCTGGGCGGATCTATTGCTTTGGAATGGGATCGTATCAGCGAAGGACTCTGCTTTGCCGATGTCATCAAATTTGGTGGTGTGTATGTGGAATAATTCTTTCTGATTTTTTTCTGAAGAATGTAGATTTGTAGATTTGGGTAACTGGTCTCACTTGCCCGTCGTACATGGAGGTCTAGATCCGTGGATAAACCTATCTCCAATGGATAACCATGCCTCTCACCGAAATGTGTTGGCTTGGAAAGCTGGGGATGTGCTTTCAATGTTCACATTATCTGTGAGGTACTCCAGAAGCCGTGCTCGTTTGGTCATAGTTCAAGAGTACCCTCAAGTCCTCCGAAAAATTATTATTGCTTCTAGGTGGTACGTAGGCCGAAATAAAAATAATATCAATGAAATTTGGTTGCACTCTGATACCCCTTACCTCTAAGTGTGTAAGGGTAGGTAGTTGAATTTGGTAATGAAGGGTGCTCCTTTTTATTGTACCATGAAGTCTGTCGTTTCAGATTGTAGTCGGGATTTCAAAAGTTTACTCCGAGTTTCAGAAATGTTTCCGATATCAACACAACACTATATCAACTTCATATTTAAGTAGGAAACTTATTAGTTCTCCCCTCTGCCTGTTTGTGGGGCTAACATTCCATGACACAACTGAAATCCTGTCAAGAACCGCATAAATTTTTGGACAGAGTAACGTGGTTTGTGAATTGGTTATGTGCAGCAAAGAGACCCTGGAGCATGTTTGTCATCATCCGTTCCATTATCTGTCTGCACAGCGCCTGCTTTCCGCGAATTAGCACACTATTTGTTCCGGCAGCGATTTGTAGTGAGGGGGTTTAAATGATGCTCGTGCAGTCCGAGAAAAAAGGCTTGCATACAAGTTTTTTGGGCATCCCCCGCCACTGCTGGAAGCTTGCCCACACAATTGTTGCATTTATGCTCCGTTTTAGTGACTTTAGAGAAGTGATGCAGACCCTTGAACTCCACGCACCTTGGTTCAACGTAGCAGTTGTAAGCAGAATGCCGAACTGCTGACAGCTGTGGCATTGGAACTTACGATTTGTCGCCTTCTGTGATTCCATCTCTGAACCGGATGTGCCGTATATTCCGGTGATGTTAAAAATATGTATCGTCACCACATGTATTTCCTCTTTTATAAGGAGAACTTTTATTAGTTTCTGAGGGGAGAATATTATTTAACTATAGTTGGAAGCATTTCCTATGATGAAAGCCTTGGCTCACGGTGTCTTAATTAATATCATCGGGAAAGACACCCACAAGACCACGAATAATTATATTGAGAAGTATTTACTTGGGAAGAAATATGTGATATTGTAACTTACAGTCTGTGAAGAATCTTGTTAAAAATCCGCTGGTGAAGCACGGCACAATTGGGATACCCAAATAGAAACGATTAGCGGACGTGAAATTTATGACAAGGTGCTTCAGTTGTCTTACTACGGTAGTTCACGGCTCAGATTCTATGAGTATCACAAGAACCTCTGTTGGTGGCTGGTGTATGCTCTGGAGTTGAGATCGCTTGTGGTTGGGGCGACACGGAGGACGGGATGGTTTCCGAAGGTTTAGGTTAACCGTCTGCAGACCCTCTCGAGGGGTTGATATGTTGGGGCTGGATGGGTCCAATGCTTCTTCTGTGCTAGTTTTGTCGGTTATTGACGTGTGACCTGATGGCAACATGACGGTTTCTTTAGCCCGGCGGACCACACTTCGAGTGCCTTTATTTCTTCTATTAGCTATATATTATAATTCTTTTGCTCTTCAAGGGCGGCCTGGAATGCTAAAAGGGGCCTCATCGCTTTAAAAATCTGTTTGGTTAGTTCATTCTGAACCTCCAATAATTCATTATTTTCTTTGTCTTTTGCTGGAAACAGATTAGACGCGTTGAATTCTACCAAACAGCAGCAGCAAACTTGTCAGCCTCTTAAAATGCATTGTGCTGCTTTCTTCGGCAGCATTCAACGCGTCTATTTTTTTTTTTCAAACATTTGTCATAAGTTGGCCAGTCCGGGGATATAGGCAAATCCACCTCACCCGGCAGCTGCAACATGCCAATACCCTCGACTGAGGTCTGACCGATAGGAGTATTCCTACGAGTAGTATATATGAATATAGAAGACGAGATCGACTGACCGCAATAATTAATTGCAAGTCGACGCTAAAGAAGACTAAAACGCAACGTCGTTAATATGCTGTAATCATGATGATTGGATTCAGTATTCGAAGTCTGGTCAGATTAGTTTACCAGCAACTACATATTATGTCGAAAAAAAAAAACAAAAACCACCGCTTTCTCCTTTTTGGAAAGAAACTATTAGAAAGTATCAGTACCTTATTATGGTGTTTCCTAAATTACGGTTTGTAATCCATGATCCAAATATTTGCCAATTTCTTTGTATCTGAAAAAAAATAAAAGAATAAGGATTTCAAAATTGTAATTTCGATGAAATAAGTACATTTAAAATAATTTAATTGTCGAACTGATTTTTGACTTTGAATTTTGACAATATTTACGTATAAAGCGTACAGCTATTAGCGACTACTCATTCATAAATTTTCTAGTCAAGTAGATATCTTTTATATCTTTATGATAAATTGAAGAATTTCAAAGATTTTTGGTACAAACCACAAGAATATCAAAAATATTAAAATTCAACATTTAATATTTAATCAAATTTATCAAAATTCGAATATGGCCGTTTCTAAAACCATATTCACGATGGAGCTCAGTAAAATGTAAGCTATGATAGACTGAAAAGGCGATATAAACACCACCTCTTTACTACCAATGCCCATACACACTTCGATTATCCTTGGCCATATACGACTAGACCATCAAGTACATATTTGCGTTGGGGGGAAAATCAAATCAAAATGAATTATAAAAGCGAATGACAGCCTGTCTGTAATAATGTGGTTGAATTGCACGTCAATCCAAGTTGTGGTTTTGTATATCAGTGCAACACAACATGACCTATGTCCTTACCATATAGCAAAAGGACACTTCGTCTATACAAACTAGCAACTCAAGTACCCGAGACGGACAACGAACATGTCTATGAATAACAACATTAAATGGATAAAACTTCGTTTATGACTCGGTAAAATTACGTCAGTTACGTCAAGTCTATCGAGATCCAATCAAAACGTTAAAAATACCCGTCGGGCACCACCACACTACCGCGTATAATTAGTTTACTGCCACCCATAGCCAGTAAAGTTGAAGAGCCACTGCTGAGTAACGCAACTGTTATAAGACGAGTATAGACGATAAACACGGCAGGAAACATTAAATTAAACAACTTGCAATTTATTGGGGATATTTCGTCCTTACAAGCCAACACACAAAACGACTAACTTGTTGATGATAATGGCCTTACTACAATGTAGGAGCAGGCAATAACAACAGTGATCACTTGTTGTCGGCATATAGCTATGCCATATAAGATACACAGGACCTACATGAAAGGACACACCAGATTTAAAGTTAGTCAACTTCATAAGACTCTTCTGTATATATGTCATTAACGTTGACCTACATAGGGACCACACGCGCGTTGTACCTTGTACATGGTTTAATCAACCACATGGGAGGAAAACGATAAGGTTCAGAGATTTTCTGAAATAACAGAGGCAATGCGGTTAAATGTATGGTCATCGACGACTATAGATGGAAGGACTTGTGCTCAATCCGTGGTAATTTCCGTACAGTGAATCAGAGAAAATCTGTGAGAATACATTGTGCGCAAAGGTAACGGAATGTTTTCGTTTCAGTAATTTTTGGGAAGGATACGTTTTTATTACAGATACTTCGCAGAAGGAAACTTTTTAAGAAATAATTTGCTGCCGTTTTACAATATCGATTTTCAATTTGCCAGACAAATATGTTCCTGAAATCAAACATCAACTTTCTGAAAAATGTCGGACATGAAATTCAAGGAGTAAATAAATTTTACTTATTTCTACAAACAAAAATTATCACGGACTTACTTTAAATTCTCAAAACCACAAATTTCTTCAAAAATTTCATTTAGTTGTGAAAACAATTCATTATAAATGAATGGTACTTGCTTTCAGCATTTGGCAGGAAGTCAATCGTTCTTAACATAACGGGAAGCTTAACACTCCATTATTCAATACATTTCATCCGACATGCTTTTCCGTTAATTAATCAACCTGCATTCACGAGCACACATCCTTGTGTATACCCATTGATGCAGGATGCTCCCATAGCATCTTACATGATTTATGACTGATAGCATATCTTAAGCCCAGCATACACATATTACACTCACCCAGGACTCTTATCAATACGCTCGCACACGCTATTTTCGCTTAGCAATCGTAAATTTCACTAAAGTACACTCTTTGTGTATACGGATACGGGGGATATGTTGTAAATACATACATACCTGACGTAGGTACCTGCAAAATTCAGCCAGGATTTCAGGTGGAGTTGGAGGCGAAACGAACAAACCAACCTAGCGTTATGTGTTTACCACACGGCCCGAAGTTTATTCCTCGTTTCTCTATATGTACTACGGACTATGGTAAAGGACAATCATATGAAATGCTTAGCTGTTCATTTTGGCCGGGGACAAAGGATATTTTCCTGTGACAACGCAGCATTATATTTGTTCTCTCCGAATATGCCATTTTAGTTATAGGAAAAATATGAAATGGAGCGCCCAGGAATTTATTTTGTTGTGCAGCCAAGCAATGCAACCGTGTAGAATGGATCCTTGGAGTTTCTAAATTAGACAAATAGGAAATATGTGAAATTGATTTTAGTAATATATATTATGATGATGATATCTGGAGCGACTTGAACTTTGGAATTCATAAAAGTTTCATATGAACTTGTGATGCCAAAAAAAAAAAATAACTTTACTGAAACAAACAACTACTGATCTGCCCAGATTTTTTTTTTATATTTTTTATTTGATTTTTGATTAAATAGGTTCATATTAAGTAATATTCTAAGTAATATTATAACCTCATTGTCATAATATAGATTTCTGTGAAGGGTGGACCTCAAATATTATTTTTTCATATTTTGTGCCCTTGAAGGATGACATGTTGTAATGATTGCCATGCAATTGCGAGTCGCCGGGCTATATTTTTGAAAAACTTGATTTGATGACGTGAAAATGACTTATCGCGGCAAAGAGAAGCCATCTGAAGATCCCAGCAACAAAGTCTTGGGAGAAAGAAAACAGGTTGCCGTCGTCTCACCTGAGAATTTGGGTAAGCGATGTCGTGGGAGAAATTCGAGGAGTCGGATTTGAGTCGTCTTACGGATCACATCTTGCCACCGCGTAGAAGACGAAGAAAAGTAACGGTTCCCGGGCCACATGTGGCCAAAGTGAAAATTCGCGCGCGCGGAATTTAGAAGTGAAGACATATGTGGAAAGTGTTCGAGGAAGCCCGAAGAAGAAGAAGGAGCTAAACCGGTGGCCACGTCCACATAAGGATAAGTACCGCATGTCTCAGTTCCTGAAGGAGTCCGTTATGTGTGATGTGTGAGGTGTGAATGTGTTCCCCTAATCCCCGTTCCGATTATTTTTCCGAGATGATCTGACGTGGGTCTCATCTCGATGCGCGTTAAGGGCGGTCCGCCAAAATTATATTTCATCTGATCAGGCCTTGGGGACCGCATGGTCGGGTTAAACTTTGAGGTTAGAGGGTAAAGATGGCCGGGGTTCACTAACATCGGGGCCCCAGAGCATAAAAAGGATGTTGCTTGAGTTGGCCGACGCCAGCCTCTTTTTTGCTTTCCCCCTTTTTAATTCCTTGTGTTCGTTGTGAGTTCCCGAAGGCACGTGGTTTTTGTGAGTGTGATGGAGTAAGGGGCTACGAGCGGCGACCACCCCGCCCGCATCTCTAACCGACTTGAGCATACCAGCACGTGCCGCTGCCTGCTCGTAGAGGAGCATTTTCGATCCTTGGGATCAGCCCCGTCCCCCGGTCGCCTGGTGCGACCACCATATTACAATGTTCGAAATATTATGATCTAGCGCTATATATAAAAGGCCGGTGTCCACTCACATCGGGGCTAAGATGACGCTTGAACTTGATGTTGACAACTCTTTTCAAATTTCATATTTTTTCACCTTTTTTGTGGCTTTCCCAGGCTCCCATGCTTGAGAGAGACGACAATCTCAATTCTTGGTTTTATACAGGTGGCAATTTCCCAGCCCGATTTTCCCCGCCACAGAGCTACAGCAAACACATGCCATCTACTAGCTCGACTAGTCATTTCGAAGTTTGTGTCATATACCTTAACGGTACCATCGGCTTCGGGCCCTTAGACATCTTGAAAGTCGGTTCACATTATATCACGGAGTTGTGAGGGAAATCTGTCATACGCGTATAGATACTCTCCACTTGTAGGCACAGAAATATGTCAGATTCTTAGCGACTAACCCTTCTTCCACGTCGTGGATCCCTGCGGAACCACTTCTCGGTATTACTTGGCGTAGGGACAGATGTGGCTAATTATACATCACGGCGGTTTGCTGACTTACCCAGTTGTGGTGAGTTATGCTATTGAACAAATGAAGTCACAGTTGAAAAGCACATCCTTTGCATACTCTTGATACCGCTTTAATCCACGGGTTAATTGGTAAATTGTTCCCTCGTTGCGCCCGTGGTATACAGTCTAATCTTCTACAAGTATGTCCATTGGCACAATTCCAGCTGCAATATGAGCGGTACCAGCGCCATCTATACAAGCTAGATTATCAGCTGATTCAAATGAAAAAATACCGACGATTAGACCCAAAACGGGTACATTCGGAACGGACAATCGGGTTAATTCTGTTTTTTTTTTTACTTTCGATTGTTAACCCGGACGGCGCTACATTATATTGAAATGATAAATTAAATTATTGGGAACATTCCTTGGAATCCAATGAAGCGGAATTAACAGGTAAGGGTTGAACACACTCTGCTTTAAAGTTTTTATACCAGTCATAGCTAATGTGGACTTAGTCCGTAAGAGGGATATATTTGTGTTGTGGAATGTTCGCACCCTATTGGAAAATGGTTCAGAAGGCCCAGAAGACGCACGATTTCTGCAATTGGAGAGTGGATTTCGAACAGTGGGGAATAAATTTCTCCAAAACGTAACACGGTGTTATTGTACTCCGGAAAATATTCTGGTAGTGTCCGCGAATCCGGAGTTAGGCTTCTTTTAACCAAAGAACGCATAGCTATCTGTTTAGCTGGGAACCCGTTTCAGATAGAATTATAACCGCCTGGTTTCGGACAACAATGAGAAACATTACAATAATACAGTCTTATGTTCCTACCGAACCTGACTCCGTCGAAGCTAAGGACTCCTTTTACGAACAATTTAACACTGACCAGTGCAAAACACATCAAGTAGAATTCTACAACTTCCATCGCCTTGTCATAGGAGGTAGGCACTGTCATAAAGTTAGCTGGACCAAATCGACCATTTGGCCATTAGCAGTAGATTCAGAAGTTGCCTTCTGGATGTCCGTAACAGAAGAGGCCCCACCGTGGGTATGGGTATGAATCATTATTTGATGGTTGCTACAGTTCGATTGCGTTCTCCCCGAGATAGTTCATCAAGTCGCCGTAAATTCGACACAGCCAACTTAAATAATCCAGTAACCATCTTGCGCAGAAAACAGCTGAGATCATTAGACTCCCGGTTAGTGACTTAAATGTACACTGGGATGACATTAAAAATGCGTATATAAAAGCGCTGAGACCATCCTTGGTCGAAATCCGTCTTGTCGGTCAAAGCCTTGGATGTCTGACGCAACATGGCAACGGATTGTCGAACAGAAAGAGCTCAGGGTGCGTTTTGGATCGGCAACAAACGACAATTGTTACGACATTGAGCTCCTGTATCGTTAATAAGCTCAAGAAGTTCGGCGATGCGTACGTCGTGATAAAAGGGCGTACACAAACTCTCTTTTTGCAACGACGGAGGAAGCTGCACGAAACTGGGACTTAAATACCCTATATAGTGTCATCAAGGAGTTAAAAGGTGGTCGAAGCTCCTATCAACATCCCGTAAAGGATACGGATGGACGGCTACTTATCCATGAAAAATACCAGATGAGGCGTTGGAAAGAACACTTCCCTGCGGTTTTAAACCGTATGTCAAATGGTGAGGTTCTCACTCATGCGGATAACACGGCTGCCCAACGAAACGTAAATATACGTTCGACTGCCCCAACCAAAAGCGAAATAATTAATGCAATTATTGAACTAAAATGTGGTAAGGCTGCTGGGCTCGACGGTGGCGTGGCGTAAAGAAAGACCTTGGGTCAACTACGATACATGACCAGAAACCGTACGCGATGGCGAGTAGGTGTAGTAAACGCGCTATGCCCCACAAGGAGTTAAGGCAACTTAGTAAGGTAATGTGGACTTAAGGATAATGAGCCTAGATAAAATGACCCAGTTAACCGGTAACTTATCCGTGCTTTAAACCGGATGGTCCAACTGTCTTGAAAAATAACAGAAAAAAACGGAAAACCTGGTTCTGGGGCATCACTAATAAGCAGCTTCGGGTGACGCATTACAGCATACACCAGCATACTCGTAATGAATGTCTTGTATAATCGGAGTTAATAGGTTTAGCATGACATGCATACATACTGTAGTCAGGAGTGTTGAACTCAAACCCTGGAACATAGGGATTATATAGATATCATTGAAAAATCCCATCCCATCAAGTCGCAACATATAGTTTAAGTCTGCATAAGCTACCGACTTCTTTGATCAGTTTTAGTGAATTGTTTAGTTTTGACTTCAACATTTGCAATTTTCCATCATACGCATTTGTGTTGTTGCTTTAACCTGCTCGCAGGCCGCATAGAGTAAAGAAATGGGCCGCGAATTTGACATGCCTTTTGTAGTGCACCGCGATGCAAACTGCTGAAGTGTGAAACATTTGGAGGTTCCTACAAGCCTGGACAATAAAAGTCTTCTACTAGTCCTGAAACTCCCTATAGTTAGCAAAGCATAATTCTCGATAGAGCCGCTATTGCGGACGTTGCCTTTCCGCATGCTAACTTCAAGTGCTCCCCGTATTTTAACCTTGAGACAATCAAGTACCTAACGGCAGACTTAGATATTTTCACCGTTCATCCAACTGTGATGTTGAGAGAGCAAATTTTTTCTGCACTTACTATTTAGTACAGCATCGATTTTTTTTGTTCGTCGAGAGCTATAATGTCGGTTTGACAGTTCCCGTTTTGCTTAGACTATCATACAACTGAGAGTGGGTTGACAAAAACCCATTCAAAAAGTTTTCTTATGGGAGGATCAGATGTATTTACGCCATCACAATGCTGCCTAAAGCTGGCTCGTTTGCTTTTCTTAATAGCAAGTTTTAGCAGTTTACGCCGCTGCAGCAGAATCCTGTGCACGCGCCGGTTTATGCGTCGCGTGTGGACTTTAAGGTTTGTGTTCGTAGAGACGACTCATGGGATCATCGCTCAGCGATCGAAGTTAAACCACCATGTGATATGGTTTTAAACAAACTCATGCACCAATACTGCTTGATAAGTATAGGTCTAAAAATCAGGCACTTGGGTTCTAATTATTATGTTGGAATTTCACATCCAGGTGATTTAGTCACCAATGCCAAGATTTCCGTACTTTTTAAACCATTATGCCCAACGCCCCATTTTTAAAACGGTGTACTTTTTAAATTTTTTAAATTAAACTGGCAAATATTTTGAAAGGGTTTTTTACTAATATAATTTGAATTTGGCAAAGCTGCAACTAAAACGTGGCAGCTGTATCTTGGCTAACTTTGTTCCATTTCCGGTTTGATGCAGAGGGTTTTCGACAGATGCAAACTATCCAAAAACATTACAAAATAATTCAGTTTATTTTTATATAATAAAATAAAATAATATATAATAAAAAATTGCTAATACTAGATTAGTATTAGCAATTTTATTGTGAAAAGAGATGTAAGAAACGAAAGTTACCCATATAAACATGAAATCTTTATCCAACCGACGAAAATATGGATCGATTTTGTTGATGCCCCAAAAATAGGGCGTTGGCTACATAAATATTCCAAAGGTAATAATAATGGTAAATCGGTTTACCGTTATTTATCATACCCTAGAATTAAATTAATGAATAGCTCTTATAATTTGTTATTGAAAGGTAACAGAAAATTTGAAATTTTATCCGAAAAATTATAAAGGAAGCCGCAAAAATACAAAACAAACACTTATATTTTGAGCCCATTAGTACCCTAGTTGACGGTAAAAAATATATCTCGACAAATGTCATCCAGAAAAAATGTTATATAATAATTTAGTTGTTCGGCTGAAGAAGCTAGGATTCCCTACTGAAATTATATTGTTTTTGTATCCGAAATCTCATCCAACAGATTCTGCGAAAAATACCTTTATGGATATAAGTCTGCTGACAATCAAGCCTTGAATAAATAATTTCTTCTAAATCTCTGCTCTAATGCATATAAAAACGACAACCTCTAGATACAAATGTTGGTTTCAAACAAGGATTAACGAAATTATTTTGTATACTTTGTCACCTTTCATCATCATCGACGTGGAACGGAGACCGCGCTTTGGCCATCTATATCTTTGACCACCAATTGTCGCGGACGCGGTTACATTGACTTTGTCCTCCAGCTACGGAAGCCCAACAGCTGGTGGACATCCTCACCTACGAAGTACATCCAAGCAGCTCTCGGTCGTCCAAGCAATCTGGCTCCGTCCACTCGTTGTGCATTCTTCACCTTTACTGTGTACTGAAAGCTTGGAATTAGGGATGTTCCTTCAAGTCCTTTTACATTTGCCCGTCGCAGCCACCCATTGCACTCACGGGAGCCACCTGACCCCAATAAGGGCGGTTGTGACGATTGAAGATGAACTTCATCCTGACTACAACAATTGAAGCAAAAATTTGTACCTAATGCAATGTCGTATCTAAGTACATTTTTGTTTCGACTCCACCTGGTTTACCTTACGATCCCAAAATTACAATTCAAGATAATAAGTTTTTACCAAAAAACAGCATAAAATTGAATTTTACTTGTGTCTCCCCTTTATGGCTCAAGCAAATTTGTATGTAATCTATATGGAGCCTAACATGCCCAACGCCCCATTGGGTCGGCTGTTATTTACAACAACAAAAATTACAAAAAAAAAATATTTTTTTCGTAAATATGCTCTGGAGTTTTGTCATATATGCATATACCAAAAATAGTTAAATATTCGGAAAAAAAATAATTTGGGCTTATACGGGTTATAGCTTTGCCAACCAATTTTGTATTAATTCCATTTCGGGGCAAAACAGTTTAATGAAGAGACTTAGTATTGTCCTGTACAAAAAAGATGAGCTGTCATTTAAAATCAAATAACCAGCCTCAAATTGTTAATAGTATTTGGAGGAAAAAACCTAAAATAATCTTGCATAAGCCACTGACAAGTTTTAGTAATTTTTGTAGACTTGAGTTCACCTTCTAAATTTGTTCGCCTTACGAATTTCACAATTTTTGTGTTTATACAGATTGTGCTGCTTCGACATGGTCGCGGGCCGCACAGAACTGCGAGAAGGGCCGCATGCGGCCCGCGGGCCGCGAGTTTGACACATCTGCTTTAGTCCATAGTCGATATTAGGAAAGTAGAACCATTCAAAAAATATTTAAATACGGCTCAAAATTGAATGCAAAACTACGATGGCTGAGCGATAATGACATGAATTGTCTCTACGAACACGTACCTTAAGCCACTTTCGGGCATTTTCACAGCAGACACGCAATTTTGTCGGTTCACCGCAGTAGTTCTCTCGCCTCCCTTGGGGTCATTCCTAAACACAGATATATCACAAGCTACTTCTACTTGTTTGATCGGCCCTCAATAGAAGTTGCCTGCAGCTGGGCTGCCATTAACGTCCTAAGAGCTACTACCTTTTCTAAAGGCATTGCCACCATTGCCGTGTTTATAAGAACAACGTTAAAAGGCGTTGTTATAGAAGCCTTCTCACACACTTTTTCGTTTCCCGATTACACCACTCTTGATCAGCCATTAAAGTCCGCAGCAATTATCTTGAGCTATGTAAACTCGCGCTATGCACTAAGGACTAAGCTTTCCAATAATAACTTCAATTCAAAGTCCCTCTGTGAATGTGAATACGTATCAAAACCCTATAACACTCCGGACCCAAATCGTGTCAGGCAGGTTTTTGTTCTGTGACTCACTTGGTTGCATTCTACGATACTAGTAATCTAGATGTCCGGAGATCGAATCTCGGCATGGTCCAAAAATTTCCGTACATGTGCGGATAGGAAGTATATAGTGCTTGCAACATGATATACACTCCGAAATGATATGCAATGTATCGGCTGAGTTAACGCACCATGGACCGCATGGGGCTATACGGTACTGAGAAGAAGAAGGTTTTTGTTTTGGCTTTTGTCTCACAGTTTGCTATAGCAGTTCATGTACCGTTTGGCATGGTAGTAGATACGATTTAATTGCAGGCGTCTCTGGATACGGAACTTAGAACTATCAGTGTGGTGCTTGAAATTTACCGTCTGGGCTTCTAGACATAGTGTGCAGTTTGGGTTCCTTTCACACGTTGCGGCCTTGCGGTACTCTTCCCCCACACTAAATACACGTGATCTTTCATGGAGGCTATAGTTCCTTGCAAAGTGCCTAACACAAAACATTTGACGCACTTTTTAGATTTGATCTGATGGTCAGTTTGTCAATCCAATCCATGTTGAATTTCCCAACTGCTGACTGTGTTCGCTAGCTGGGCTGATGGTTGTCAGTTGGGTACCACAATACACCATCCCCATTCATCTTATAGTGCCGGGTTGTCTTGGGACGTTCAATCGTTCCAAAAATCCTCCATCGTTGTAACGAAGGCACTCAATTTCGGAGTTTTGGCTTAGGGTTATCCGAGGACGCTGGTTACAATTCATTGATACCCTTCCATTGAAGAGCTTATTTAAATACATCGACTAGATTTTTTATACCCGTCACTATGTGAAAGGGTATATTAACTTTGTCATGAAGTTTGCAACGCACAGAAGGAAGCACCTCCGACTATATAAAGTATCTATATTATTGATCAGTGTGCTGAGAGAAATCGATTGAGCGATGTCCGTCTGTCTGTCTGTCTGTCTGTCTGTCCGTCTGTTTCAATACAAACTAGTCCCTCAGTTTTGAAGCTATCGGGCTGAAATTTTGTACACAAGTTTCTTTTAAGTGTACGCTGTATATATGTCGGAACGAATGGAATCGGACCATGGGGTAATGGGGCTGCCATAGAAACCAACCTCTGAAAATTAAGTTCTCCTAAGAAAAACTTTTTTCTTTATGTACCCATCTTAACCAAACTTCACCCAAATGTGTTTCTAGTAAAGTCCCAAAACATTTCTAGGAACGGATGGAATCGAAACATTACGTCATAGGGCTGCCATACAAACCAACCGCTCAAAATTAAGTTCTTGCAAGAAAAACATTTTCGTTTATAATCCGACCTTGACCAAACTTTACCCAAATGTGTTCCTAGTGAAGCCTCAAAACATATCTAGGAACGCATGAAATCAGAACACTACGTCATAGGGCTGGCATACAAACCAACTCCTGGAAATTAGGTTCTAAGAAAAACTTTTTTCTTTTTTGTCTTTTCTTTATTAATCTTAACCGAAATTCACCCAAAAGTGTTTCTAGTAACGCCTCAAAATATATCCAGGAATTGATGGATTTGGAACATTACGTCACAGGGCTGTCATACAAACCAACCACAAAATATTAGGTTCTTGTAAAAAAAAATTTTCTTTTTGAATCTTAACTAAAATTCATCCAGGTGTGTTTCTGGATTAGCCTTAACCCTTAAATGCGTAGCGTACCAAAATGGCAGTAAATGTAAAGTAATTTGTATGAAAATTTATGATATTTGGACCTGTGCTGGGCAAAATAAAGCGCACCATCATGTTGAAAGAGCTGATAATTAAAATTTTATGAACATATCCTACCCTACCCAAGACTAAAGGAGAATAATTTCATCAACTAAGAATGATCGGAATGTATGTATAGATATTTCTGAATATTTTGACCATTTGACCCAATACATGGTGTACCATATATGGACGTTGCAAAATTGATGCAAACAAAAGACACCTTTAGTGTCTTTTTTTGTCAAAATCTCAAAACAATCTCAAGAACACATTCCAATTTACTCACCAGTATTTTTCCTTTTCCAAATAACGGTAAATTTCGCCAATTGTTTTAGCTCTCAAGAATAGCTTTTAAAATTCCATAAACAATAACGTAGGTCCACTTTGACGACGCACAGATAATTCAAAGAAAGCTTCGGGGAGCCAAAATAGAATTTATGCAAAAAAAAAAGCTTGATTTGTCTACTTTGGGAAAAAGTTAAAAAAAAAATCAAAAAATTAATAAAAGCTAGACTTTTACAGAAATCTAGCCATGCACCGCCATTTTTTATGAAAGCTAGCTTAATCAGTCCTGTTCAGGATCCAAGGAAACGGAGCTGTCTTAGTTGGTTTAGGATAATTGTTTTTGCTATTTTGTTTTCTATGCACACCGGTCAGGGCTTAGCGTCTCTGTAGCTGCTTCTTATAATCCCAGTCTTTTTACTGGCAAGTATACTGAAAAAATTGTTCACATCTTTTGTTTTGCCCTAGGACGCGCCACTAAAAAACCGAGCTTCCGTACTTGACATCTTAGTAAGATATTTGGACTTTCACCAAGCCTCAAGCAGCTGGGCCTTGATATTCAATTTCTCAAACCATTTGACTATGTCGAGTATTGTCTTGGAAGCCCACGTTCAGGATCCTCAGAAAATGTGCTTCTAGGGTCAACCATTTCATATGGAGTACCACATTCGATAAAGAAAAAATTGCATGGATGTAATTCTTGTGGCCATGTCCTGGGACCTGTATAAATTTGGGTTAAGCAGGCATGCAGTTTATTTCCATATTAATATCCTAGCAAAGTCAATCCAATCCATATACTTTTTAAGAAAGGAATCCCATGAGCTATGATAAGTCAAAAGAAGTCTCGAGATATACGTTTAACAGGGGAACATGTTTATAACGAACTGTTATATAAAAGATTTATATAACGAACGAGACCGAGTTCTAATTGCGCAAATAGCATACCCTAATACCCATGTACAGAGCTAGACGGCACGCAAAGCCCAAAGTAATCAATTCCAGTTTTTTTGTTGCAGGGGAGAAAAGAAAGGAGTATATGAGTCGGATCTGGCGCACTTTTAATATTTTATAAGGACAACTTACAGCTACCTCTTGACACACATTTGAAGTTTTTTGCGACATACTACCAAAAGATATGTCTAAATTTCGATTTAAAAGGGTAGTAAGGCCTACTCCACTTTCCATCAACTTCCAGGATATGTCACAAATAGGCATCGATACAAATTTCAATAAGCAATAGGAAACTAATCACGCACCTACCCGAACTCCCTTTTAAAAAACTGAATATTCACGATTTTCTATAGAAATTACCACCTTTCCTCTAATGAGGAGAGGAGTTCATCATATCGAGTTTCCACTATAATTTCGATGAAAACTCTCAATATTCATTATCTTTCTGTTCCTATGAAAGTAAGAGGCAGAATAAATAAAATTGTAAAAATGTCCTTTGTTGCGCAGGTTAAATTATAAACGATGTTTATTGCTCGAAGTTTGATAGCCGACTGGCATTTACATCGATTGATACAATGAGTTCAAGTTTCTATGTAACAGTACAATACGAGTATTATGTATGTATGCAAGTGAAGAGCGCACTTTTCAACACTCCCACTCGCGAATTACTTGCTAATTTAGACCAATATTCTTGCGATTGATTTCAAATTTGTCCTTCGTAAGGGCCTTGGTAAACATGTCTGCCAGCTGATTGGAACTTGCAATATGTTGCACTTCAATCTCACCATTTCGAACTTGTTCCCTTGTGTAATGAAATTTAACATCTATATGTTTCGTACGACGGTGAAAAGTTGGATTCAGAATTAGTTTTTCCGCTGCCGCATTGTCGCAATACAATATGGTAGGCTCACGTTGAGGACATCCAATAGCATACATTAAGCGTCTCATCCAAACTACTTCTTTAGCGGCATCGTGGGCTGCGACATACTCCGCATCTGTTGTCGATGTTGATACCACTCCTTGCTTACGCGAACACCAAAGAATCGGGCCTCCGTTGAGAATAAGTACGACACCACTGATACTCTTTCTGGTAGCCGCACAAGTCGCCCAATCTGCATCGCTGTATGCCTGTAATAAATTAGAACTCTCTCGCCCATAAGTAATGCCTATGTTCAATGTACCACAAAGATACCTCAATACTCTTTTGCCAGCATTCCAATGTTTACGATTAGGCGCATCCAGAAATTTCGACAGTTGCCCCACTGCAAATGATAAATCAGGCCTAGTCACAACAGCTAGATACATCAGGGCACCGACAAGTTGACGATATGGAACATTCAGCATCGCTTCAGTTTCAGCTTCGAGTGATAGGTTCGCCTCGGCGGGGGTTGAAACCACATTACAGGATACCATTTGAAATTTGGCTAGAATCGCCCTCGCGTAGGATGACTGCGCCAAGTGAATAGTTCTTTCATTGCGATCACGTAGAATTTCCATTCCTAAATAGTGTCTTGCTTCTGAGCTGGTTACTTCGAATTGCAATTCCAAGGCTTTCAGTAAATCCGAAACAGCTTCCTTCGACTTTCCGATTACAAGACCGTCATCCACATAAAGCGCTACCGTCAACGCACTATCGTTTGAAGAGTATACACATGGATCAGAATTGGTTGATTTCAATCCGAATTGCCTCATGAATGCATCGAACTTGGTATACCATTGACGTGGTGCCTGTTTGAGCCCGTAAAGGCTTTTCTTCAGCTCACATACTCTGCCACTGCCATCATCGAATCCTTCTGGTTGCTCCATATAAATAAGCTCATCAAGATCGCCATGTAAAAATGCTGTCTTAACATCGAATTGAACAAGTTCATAGTCTTTCACTGCGGCGATAGCTAATAATGCTCGAATCGATTCGAATCTGGCTACTGGTGCAAAAGTTTCAATAAAATCCACACCTTCCTTCTGAGAACATCCTTTGATAACTAGACGAGCTTTGTACCGTTCAACTGCGCCATCTTGATTCAATTTCAATCGAAATACCCATCTGTTTCGAATTATTTTACGATTTTGAGGACGATCAACTAATATCCAGGTTGCATTCCGTTCCAACGAATGCATTTCGTCAGCCATAGCCTGCTCCCACTGATTTGCATCCACTGAGACCTTCGCTTCTTCCCAAGTAGTCGGCAATGTCACGTTCGCCACAAATGCACTCGCACAAGCATACATGCTATCGCTATCAGTTGATTCATGCTGGGTGTCATTCTTAACATTCACATTTCTCAGTTTACTGCGTGTTCTATCGGCGACTGCCTCTAATTCACCATCTAATTCGTTTTTAGCGTCGCATTTGAATTGGTTTGGTGCTAAAGTTTCCACTTCAATATCATTGGGGACAACAATTTTGGCCATCCGTTTTGGTGCCAATTCATGAATGACAACATCACGACTAACAATGACACGTCTGGAGCCCGGCTTCCATAATCGATATGCGTTTGGCTCGTAGCCAACCAGGTACATCGCTTCGGATTTTCTATCAAATTTTGATCTGCTTCCACCATTTATAAGAACGAAAGATTTACTACCGTAAATGCGAAAACGGCTTACGTCAGGCTTTTTACCGTAAAAGACTTCATATGGTGTTCGGTAATCCAGTCGCTTCAAAGGTATTACATTACGAATTTTTGCTGCCGTTGAAGTTGCTTCCGCCCATAATCCTTTTGGCAAGTCTGCCCCGGTTAACATTGCGCGCGCCATTTCGCAAATTGTCCTATTCTGACGTTCCGCACGGCCATTTTGCTGAGGGGTATATGGCGCGGAAAACTCATGCAAAATTAAATGCTTTCGTAAAAGGCTGTCCATGTCCGCACTTCGAAATTCTAACGCATTATCCGAACGCATTTTACTAATATCAAAACCAGCTCCTTTAAACTCAGCTATGATACGTTCTACAGCATCGATGATCTCAGATTTTGCTTTTAATGGCTTCACGAAAACCATACCAGAATGGTCGTCAACAAATGCTGCCATATACTTAGCACCGCCAAAAGAATCTACGCTCATTGGCCCACAAATGTCATAGTGCACTAATTCACCACATTTAGATGCACGATTGGGATT
The DNA here is from genome assembly GCA_949715475.1 of Microchrysa polita. NCBI lineage: Eukaryota > Metazoa > Arthropoda > Insecta > Diptera > Stratiomyidae > Microchrysa > Microchrysa polita. Next base: position 31,895,271 of record OX454417.1, on the reverse strand, counting down.
TTCCTTAAATGAGTTACGACACTGCTTCGCATATACACAGGCTTCGCAAAAATGATCATCACACGCACCATTATCCGACTTACTAAGTGTCATTCCAATGGCTGCTGTTCTCGATGCCAGTTGTCGCACTGATTCGTAATTCACATGGCCAAGGCGTTCATGCCACACTTGCAAAGTTGCTTCCTGGGAACTGACATTGACCATTCCTCCAGCAGACAAATCCATTTCGTAAAGGTTATTTGCTAGACGGTATCCTGTGGCAATTCGCTTTCCATTTCTTGTCATTCGAAGTTCACCGTCAATGAACTGAATGTCTACCTGTCGTGTGGTTGCCGCTCCCAACGATAACAAATTACGGCCAAGTTTAGGCACATAAAGAACATCGGTTAACGTAATCGGTCCACCAGATTTGGATATAACAGAAATGTCACCACGGCCTCTCGCGAATATGACTTCGTTGTTACCTACAGTTATGGGCAACTTTCCTTCTTCAATGTGTTCTATATGTGTAAATGCATTGCGATCGACTGTCATATGATGTGACGCTCCGCTATCACCAATCCAAATACATGCACTTCCAGCAAAATAATTTTCAGTCGTTAGCATAATGGAACCGCTATTCGCTTCATACCTGTGTGTTTGTGCTTCATCGGATTTTCGCTTGAAACAATCCCGTTTCAAATGGCCAATTTTATTGCAGTAAAAGCAACGGCGATCTGACTTTGACCTTTTGAACTTGAAACCTTTCGATTTAGCCACTAATGCGTCTCCGGAATTCTCTGTTTCGGCTACAGATTCATCCTTACGTTGTATTTCAATCAGCAATAACTGCTCACGAAGCATTTCAAATTTCAGGGTTTCTCCCTTTGCCGCTTGAATATAATACGTATCGCGAAACGAATTAAAACAGGGTGGTAGATCATGCACAAGTTTTGCAACAAGGCAAGCATCAGTGATTTCATCACCTGTTGCCTTTAGCCTCTGAACAATGACTGACAATTCTGCACAATAGCTTGAAACCGTCTGACCTTCCTTGAACTTCAATGCGTGCAGCTCCTGATTTAAAAGATACTTGTTTCCTTCCGTAGTGGGCTCGTAAATGCCTTTGATTTTAGCAAAAATTGCCGCTGACGTATCGCAATCACGTATTGTCGCATGGTCATTATCACCAAGACCGCCTGATAGAATTCGCATCGCCTTCGCGTCCTTTTTCCTCCATTCTCGTATTTTCGATTCATTACCGCTCGATTCAACTGGACATATATCCTCGCCAGAAGCAAACTCGTACAATCCCACGCTTCTTAAACATGCCGAGACTTCGAATTTCCACCGCTGATAATTCGCCTTCGATAAAAGCGGTATCCGCAAATCTTCACTTTGCGCCATTCCGTACAACCGTCTCGCGTCTCGAAATAAAACAGAATCGAATCGAAATACTTTTAGACAATGACCCGAACGCGACTTGGAATTTAATCTAGGCACCTGGGCCCATAACCTGTTGCGCAGGTTAAATTATAAACGATGTTTATTGCTCGAAGTTTGATAGCCGACTGGCATTTACATCGATTGATACAATGAGTTCAAGTTTCTATGTAACAGTACAATACGAGTATTATGTATGTATGCAAGTGAAGAGCGCACTTTTCAACATCCTTCATATGGCCCGAATGCATGGCGTACCATTTTTGGTACACAATGTAAATTCTACTATTTTCGCTTTTATGGAAAAACGGGCTATTTCCTGGGAATATAAAGGCTGATTCCGTCTTTAGTGACCAATTTTACATAAGGGGAGGTCAGTTACGATAATAGGTTCAGACCCCATGCATTTAAGGGTTAACGCTTCCGGGAACAGATGGAATCGGAACACGTCATAGGGCTGCGGAAGAAATTATTAACACAAAAGAAACTTAAGTTTCATTCAAATGTGACGGGTATTCAAATTTCGGCCGCGCCCGAAATTGGCCTCGGTCTCGTTTAATAATAATAATGATTCACAAATCTCTCAGAATCTCCAGCCAAATCTCTCGCAAATTTAAAATATTTCGGAATAACTGAATTTTAAATCATTTAATCTTTTCCTAGAAAAATACTAAAAGTTGTCATCAGAGCTTTAAAGGTAAATAAACGTTCGTTTTCGTCATTCATTCAAGAATCTATAACAAACAAAAACGAACCTGCCTATTTATTCACGTAACTCGCCTGTACATTTTACGTAATTTTTATTTGCAGCCTCTTACAAAGAAATGAAAAACAACGAGGAAAAGTCCTTTTACTTTTGCTTCGTATTTATGGCTTCGCATTTAATTTAAAACTTGTTGATACACATTTTGCGTGCCTCGTTTCTTTTTTCCTGTTCTAAATTTTCCATTCTTTCGTTTCTTTGGAAAGTATAAGTACATAGTAGAGCCGTACAAAAATGCTAATGCAAATAAGAGTTCCGACTTTAAATTAATCCTCTCGCTGGATTTGTATTGTCTCAAAAGAGAAATTCTTTAATATTGCCAATTGAAATTCTCGAAATACTCATCGAATGTAAGGAAATAGGTTTGTATACATGTCGATGGTTATTTGAGCATTTGACAGTAGTTGCAAGTACATATATGAACCTTAAAGCCAATCAATTTTAACGATACTGAACTAATCGGATAAAGTCACACCTACACACTGCATATACATTAGACAAATAAGAAATTTAAGACCTGACTAGAAATATCAATTACCACTTTCCTTATCTACTTCCGGAGCCCAAAAAAAACAGCAGTCGACTCAATTCCCCATTTTTTATTCATCTGCAAGGATTCAATTCAATTTCACATTTAAATTGGAAAACGGGCATGCAAAATAGATTGCTAGGCAAAGTAGCATTCATTTTCTTCTATGGCTTTTCACATGGATACGGAATACATACATATGGGCTCGTATATAAATGGGAAAACTCTTAACAGGATAATAAATTGATTGAAAATATTGACCTGTACGCTTTTCCCTTCACTTCACCTGGGTCACGCTTTTTCGAGCTTCGATTTTCTATAACCAGATATCTGTTCAATTTGTATCTCCAGGGAATTGCAAAATTTATTTTAGGATTGATATATACGGTAAAATCATTCTGTCGCATGTGCATAAGGCATAACGTTAAAATAAATAAAAAAGAATGTTACATATATACTTAGGCAATATCTGTACATTTATATGTGTATTGATGATGGGATCAAAATGCGGAAAGAATGTGGTATACCGAATCTGGCCTCCAGGGATTTTGTGGGTTTTGTTTAAAGCTAACACATTTTTCACGATGGCAGCATTAAAATTATATGAACCTGATGTGGATACCCAAAAAAAAAATAATTTTTTTGCTGTCATCTGAATGAATGACAGCGGCGCACTTGTTGTGTAAATCGATTTTTTATTCAGTCTACGTATATAGAGCGAGAGTTGACTTGAATGAATAATGTCCTTTTGATGTCCCAGTAGATGTGGGCTTGTATGGTGCAAATTGCCGGAGGAATATTACTTGAAGCTGAGTATTCGCTGGATATTTTGAAATAATCTGAAAGATATCAAAATCAAATGGCAGGCGTTATACTTACATTTATTATAATAAACTTTCCTTGTGTGCAATTTTCGGCTTCAAAACTGACCGAGTACCAGTAAATTTCAAACAATTTTTATTTTATGATTTTTTTTATGTCGATGTCAAGGCTTTAGGGGATAACCCTTTAGTGCAAACATAGCCTTGGTGGGAGGGAAATTAGGGTAAGGGATCGAAGGGGGGTTGCGTGGCGCGAAAGTGCCGATGCACTTTTAGTTTGAACTTTTGCAGATCATAATTTACTGGAAAAACTGAAGATGGTAAGTTATTCCACATTCTAATTGATCGAGTAAGGAAGGAGTCAAAAAATTTTACGGTGCGGCTGTTCCTGACTTCTAGTGTATGCTGGTGGGCACGACTTGAAAGTCGAGTGGTTCGTGATGAGATTGCAAGGTTTGGAATAAGGTTGTATATTTCATTCGAGCAACGGTGATTATAATACCGATAAAATAATGTTAGGCAACTTACGTTACGTCTGTGCTCAAGAGATTCAATTCGAGATGTAATAGATTGATCACCAATAATTTTAAAAGCCTTGCGTTGTACTTTATCCAGCACCAGCATAGATAATGCAGTACTGCCTGCGCCAGCCCAAATATGAGAATTATACTCCAGTCTAGGTCTTATGTGGCTTTTATAAATTTGGGCTAGATCATTATCAGAAAAATATTTTTTGCACCTATTTAAGAACCCAAGGTATTTTAAGGCATTTTTTGCAATGTCGAATATTTGATCGGTCCATTTAAGTTTGCATGAGATGCTAGTACCAAGGATGTTAAGAGAAAGAGAATTTGAAATATTAATGCCATCAACATTTATAGATAGAGATGTAGAAGGAGAGTACAACTTATTGGATATCAAACAACATTGAGTTTTACTAGCATTAAATAAAACCCGATTCGCTTCACCCCAAGTAATTATTGAAGATATGTCTTGGTTCACTGATGCAAACATAGATTGTCTTTGGGTTGATGTAGCGTCACCGCGAGATTCAACATTCAACTGCGAATCTGAAAGAGTATCCAAATTCAAGAGTACTATCATCGGCAAAACTGAGGATCCGATTGGATGTTAAGTTTAAAAGGTCGGTAATAAAAATCAGAAAGAGAGTCGGGGACAGGACAGTTCCTTGTGGTACAACAGCGTTAATTGAATGAACAGATGATTTAACTCCATCCAATACAACAGCCATTGACCGATCACTTAAAAAGTTTTTAATCCAATTGATTAGTGAGGAATCAATGCCAAAAGCGCTTAGCTTCAATAGTAAAGATGTACGCCACACACGGTCAAACGCCTTTGAAATATCCAAAGCAACCACGTTCGCTTCACCAAAGCAATGAAGGCAATGATTCAGTGGCGTGCAGTCCATAGATGCGGTGGATGCGCCGCATCCCCTAAAATTTCCTAATAATGTATGCATTCAGTTTTATTTTTCCATTTAAAGTTTAATAACATACATCTAGATGACGTAATGTATTTACGTAAAATGTACTCCCTAATATGATCCACAGAACTAAGTTGGTTCAACCCAAATGTTATAAACGTACCCATTATGTAATCACCGACAAAACGCCAGCCCTTATATTTTGGACTCATATGTACATAGTAATCTACGACTATCTATGTACATACTTGCTTGATCCATAATCAGTAGTTCTGTGTACTAGCCTTTTGCACTGGATGCGGAAATAAACCTTCCCTCAGTAGTGAATCCATTCCAGCCAAATTTAAGTCGACACACCACATGCTCATTGTGCTCTCCGTACCATTAAGTGGATGCGTAGACCAGTCCCATATACGACACGCATCCAAGCCAAATGTGCTGTGCGTTGTTCGAACACGAGTGAGAGAAGAACGAAAATTGAGCACGACTGGAGCTCATTATCATGTTGGTAAGAAGAATGATTGCAAGCAAGAAAAAAAAGGAGAAGGGAACCGCTCGTGGTAAAATAGACTGAACGCATCTGTAAGTGATTCACTTCAGTTGCATAATAATGTACGTTCACGTTTAGTGAATGAATATCATATATTTAATATTAGACGCTTTACAACTCTAATAATTGATTTTCTTAATGCAAAATTTTGTATTAAAATTAATAAATTTAAAAATAAATTCGAGATAAAAGTTGCAATCAAAATAAAATCAAGAAAGTTATTGAAATTTTGCTGCAGCTTTCATTAACTTTCTTGATGCTATTTTGATTGCAAATTTTATCTCGAATTTTTTTTTTCAAATTTAATACAAAATTGTGCATTAAAATAATCAGTTTTTAGAGTAAAAAAAAAAGGTTTTCACTTTTCAGAAATGAAAGATATTTAAGAAATATTGGTTCCATTAAGCATCTAGGAAATAGTGGTTCAGAGATCTCTGTTCAAAGGTCAATCCACACTTTTCAGTCATTTTCCATACAAGTTGACAGATTGTCAGTTAATTGCTTGATCTGTCAACTGGGACATATATACGTTGAAACAAACTTTTCTCCTAGCGATTTCCTAACATCAAATCTATCGAGTTTATTTTTCCATCTTTTATTTGGGAAATGGCTGAATCAAATAAAAAGTTATAGAACTGCTAACTTGTAAATTGTAAGAAGAGTACATCAATGAATCATCAAGATTCAAAAGTGTTTGTAACATTTCGAAAGGGTGTTTTTTAAGAGCCATTCAACTTTAAATTTAAATCAAGTACATTTAAAAAAGTGTCCTCAATATTTAAAAATTTAGATTAATTTGAAAGATGACTCTCTTTTAATTTGTATACTCTGCTGGCATAGTAAAAAAAATTGTCTTGTTTAAATATATTCGCAGCATCAATGGATTTCAATAGAGGGATGAACAAGATAATAATTCAAACCGTTAACGTTTGACTGTAACATTGTGATTGTGACTACCTCGACATTCCATTCTTTATATCAATTTAATGTTGTATGGTTAAACAACAAGGTCTCCGTAAATTGATCAATCATTCATGGATAATGGGCATAATTAGAAAAACTCCTTTTATAAGACGGATAAGCTTATATTAAAAGAAAGTGACTGGGAATCGTCAATGAACTCAGCAATTTAAATAAATATCTACTGATATTTTCTACTTACTTTTGCCTGACAAAAGGCGATATTTTAAAATATATGTACATTTGAGTTACCCCCATTCCGCCGCATCCCCATTGATAAATGTCACTGCACGCCACTGCAATGATTCCATCGCTATGTGAGAAAGGTCATCTCCGGTTGAACGAGAAGCACGAAACCCGTACAGAGGGCTGCGCCCGCAATACGAGAATTTTGATGCATAATGAGTATTTTTTTACATATATTTTATAAGCAATAGATAAGAATTGTGCACAGCATTAATGAAATGCTTCCTGTAAATCTATTTTTCGATTGCTCTAAATAAACGCGTTCCAGAATGAACTCTGTTACACTTTCGATTAGACCAATCCAAAAATAGATTTACTATTTACCCAGTTTGTATAAAAGTAGGTACTCCAAGGCAAATCTACAGGCATTTTTCGATTTAAGATTCCTGATGGCCTTTGAGCGAAAAGAAACTCAGGCAAACGTAAGGATGGCTTGGCTTTATATATGAACTGACTTATAAGCTGTAAATGTACTGTACTGTTACTGTTTTTTTAATCAAGGAAAAGCAACTTATATGAAATGATTCCATTGTGTCCCCTGACATAAGAGCCCACGCAAGCTTTCGTATGTGTATTGAACAAGTATACTTTTGCAGCTATTCAGGGACACCCGGTTAACTTGGTCCTACAAACCTCAAAAATATTTGTGGCAAACACTATTACCATTCTATGCATTCCCACCAAATTTCATGTTTATTGTTTCATCAAGTTAAAAGATATGCATTGAAGAAATGCTTAATAAGCTTCCCTTGCATTGTGAAAGGCCCTTTAAATACTTACTTGGCTATACATATTTCCGGTTTGGATACAGTTCTTCGAATTAAAATTCGTAGACGTATTCCCTATGTTATTTTCTAAAAACTCTTGGCAGAATTTTCATATTTGGAAACCTAAGAGGGGCTACACACGAACAAATTGAAATTTTACAAATTTACTGTTATTAACTTTTCCTTAGCAGAAGTCAATAGTCTTAATATTTAGCGTATATAGGACCATACTGACCAATCTTTGTGCAAAGTTCCATATCGATCCCTATAACGGTTTAGAAAAACGGAGGTCGAAAAGGAAGTTTAATTTTAAACGGCGATAACTTTTTTACCGTTACTCGAAACTGAAAATTTTACTTGATATTAGATGTACTCGTTTAGATCTTTGATTTAAATGCCCATATGTCAATCTCCGATAAAAATATAAAAAAGTCGACTTTTTTCAAACGTTCGGGACACCCTGTTATCTTCTTTATACCAACTTCTAAGGTATTTGTGCCAAAGACTGTAACCATTCTACACATTCCTACCAAATTTCATGACAATCGGTTGAGCCGTTCGGGAGTTATTTAGTGAACAGACGGACGGACAAAATCGATTTCATAAGGGTTTTTTGAAAAAAAATTCTAAAAAACCATAAAAACGTGCTATAAAGAGACGGACGGCGGAATTTCAAAATATCCCCAGACTCAGGGCTGGTGAGAAAAAATTAAAAATTGCTAATATTTTGAAGTGCTAGTCGATTGAATAGTCATTAAAATGTGTATAGGCTTTCTCACAAAAACAACTGTGTTGTAAAAGGTTTCCGCCAAAGAGAAAGACGTCAGCCGCAAAAAGCATTGATATAAATACAATCCCGCCATAAGACTCGCATCTTGTCTCAATGATACGCATATTCAAAAGATATTGAATTAGTTAATATAGCTTCCATCAAATCAGCGCGGTGCGGTAGTGGTACGCGTCAGAAATAATGTTCGGGTACCTTTCTTTCAACGCTATTTGGCGGGGAGCTTGAATAGGGTTAATAACCGAACAAAATCAATCTTATGAAAATTACAAAAGAATTTATCTCTGGTTCCTGTTAACCCCTTGTGGGGCATAGGGCATCAACTACGCCTACTTTCCACCTCGTTCTGTTCTGTGCCATCGTCTTTAGGTCTGACCACTGTTTGTTTAATGAAGCAGCCTCGCTATTAACCGATCTTCTCCACGTGTTTCTTGGCCGTCCAACACGGCGTCTAGCATTGGCTCCCTGAGGGTTCCAATCTAGGGCCTGCTTTGCAATATTTGTTGGCCCTCTTCGGAGAGTATGACCTATCCATTGCCACTTTCGCCTTTTGACACAAGTGCCTATCCAATCCAGGCCTGTGATACTCAGGAGATCATCATTGGAAATAATCTCCGGCCAGCGGATTTGTAGGATGCGCCGCAGGCACTGGTTTACGAAAGTTTGCAGCTTAGTTGTTATCTCGTTGGTCACCTTCCAAGTTGAACAGCCATAAAGAAGCACAGATATTACAATAGAATTGAAGATTCGGATTTTGGTGCGTCTGGAAATGTTGTTATTTTGCCAGAAAGGAGTCAAAGTGAAGAAGGCTGCCCTAGCCTTATTGATACGCGATTGTACATCAGCGTCCGCGCCGCCATCTGCTGTGACTATGCTTCCGAGGTAGCAGAATTCGTCAACTTTTTCGACTGCCTGGCCCGAAACACAAATTCCGCTTTGTCCACCAGGATGGGAGCTCAAGTACTTGGTCTTGGCAGCGTTTATCTTGAGCCCGGCATTGCGGCTTTCGCAATGCAGAGCATCAGCCATTTGAGCTACATCCTCCTTTTTATTTGAAAGCAGACAAATATCGTCAGCATAGTCCAGGTGTTGCAGGTAATCAAACATTTTCCATCTGATACCTTTCCTCTGGTTTTGAAGCGCGCTCACTAGTACATCGTTAATGGCTATGAGGAAAAGAATAGGTGATAAAATGCAACCTTGTCTCACTCCACTGTGCACCTCAAAAGGATCTGAAAGCTTACCCTTGTGCAAAACGTGACATTGGGCTCCCTGATAAGATTACTTGATGATGGAAATTATTTTATCTGGTATGCCCCTCCTACGAAGAGCTCTCCAAATATACTCCCGATCAACACTATCGAACGCCTTCTCGAAATCAATGAACATGAGGTGTAATGGGGATCTCCATTCGGCGGATTGCTCAATAATAATTCGGAGAGTGTTTATATGGTCGCTACATGAAAAACCCTCACGAAAGCCAGCCTGTTCATTGCTTAAAGTACGATCAACTTCATCCTTGATCCGGTTCAAAATAATTTTAGCCATCAGCTTGGATACAGCTGGAAGTAGGCAAATACCGCGCCAATTATTACAATCCTTAAGGTTACCCTTCTTGGGAATTTTAATAATTACGCCCTTTTTCCATTCTACTGGAAGAGTTTCGGTTTCCCAATACTCTCTGATGAGGGGAAGCAGAATATCCGCTGTAGCGTTCGAATCCGCTTTAAATAGTTCGACCGGAATTCCATCTATCCCCGGGGCCTTACCGGCGTCCATAGATTCGATAACCCGCTTTAATTCCGTCTTAGATGGTGGTCTGGAATTAATACTGGCTACTGGAGGGACGTCTTCTTCTGCCGATGAAGATGCACTTGCAGGCCCGAAACCGTTGTTAAGGACCTCAAAAAAGTGCTCTTTCCATCTCTGAAGCTGCTGTTCTTCAGTAACAAGCAGTAACCCTTCTTTATATTTCACAGGATGGTCCGTTGTGAACGACTTGCCAATTAGTGGTTTAATTAGCTTAAATAGGGTACCGTTGTAGTTGTAGTGAACGGTATTCAGCACGAAGTTGATTTTTAGCTAAATCATCAGCAGCAGAGTTAATCTGTTCCTTAACTCTTTTGCGTGCTGAGATAAGAGACCAAGTAGCATCACTGATAAATGGTCTCCTACCACGATCCAATCTTCCCATCTGTCGCTTCGCCACATGAAATAAAAGAATCCTTTACAAAATTCCATCTATCTTCAATTGTAGGATTCTGAAGAGATGTTGCTGCACAAGCTTTTTCGTGCAAGGCGGTCGTTGAGGAATTTTTTAGCTTTTGCACATTAAATCGTGGCAAGATTCGCGTGTTGTGAGATCGTTGAATCGCTGCCGTTCGTAAGCGAAATTTCGCGATAACAAGGTGGTGGTCGCTGCCAACATCAGCCCCACGCTTCGACCTGACGTCTAAGAGGCAGTTTCTCCATGTGTTAGAAACAGCAATATGGTCAATTTGGTTCTCTGTTCTGCCATCAGGAGAAATCCAAGTTGTTAGGTGGCAGGGTTTATGCTTGAACAACGTTCCGCCAATGACTAGTTGCCGAGAGTTACAAAACCCCACGAACATTTCGCCATTGTTGTTCCTGTCGCCAAGCCCGTGATTGCCCATAAGATGTTCCAAGCCTAAATTATCAGTACCGACTTTGGCGTTGAGATCCCCCATTATAATTTTGATGTCACCCCTGGGAGCCATATCAAAGGTGTCGCCTAGTCGCTGATAAAAAACGTCCTTTGCGGATTGGTCTGCAGGTTCAGTCGGTGCGTAGCACTGAATAATTGTGATGTTTCGTACTCTGGATTTGAATCTGGCTGTGATGATACGGTCGGAGATAGGTTTCCAGTCGATAAGGGATCGGCGTGCATTCCTAGTCAACAGGATTCCGACGCCCGCTTGCCGAGGTGAATTATCGTCTTCACTTCCAGAGTAGAGCAATACAGTGCGAGAGCTTGGTGATAAAGTCGCCCCCGATCCGAGCCATCTTGTTTCGCTCAGTCCTAGTATAGCGATGTTGTATGCGGTCATTTCCTGTTCGACTTCTGTGAGCCTTGTGTTATTACACTCACCCCACATCGTCCGAACGTTCCAAAAACCGATCTTAGTCCGTTGTTTATAGCCAAAAGTCGTTGCCGTTGAATCAGTCCGAGGTATCCGAGGCTCGTTTGATGTTTCGAGTGTAAAGTAAATTTCAGGTACGCAGGATACAAGCCAACATACCCTATCCCTCAAGTCGCCTTTTACGACAAGCCGGGATCGCTGTGGTATAATTCTAACCCCAAAACCACAGGGGTCAATTTTTTGTTAAGTTTCGTACATATCTAAACCCTTGCGCGCAAAACAGATTTGCTGCGCGCACAATTGTGGAGATATGTTCGAAACTCAGGAGAGTTTTATTCTCTCCTGTCCCTTAAGTCGCCTCTTACGACACGTCGGGAAAGACGGTAGCACTATTCTTAGCCCGTGCCACAGGGCAACAAAAGAATTTATACTATAGAAAAATAGGAAAACGCGTTCTATACGAAGGAAAGCAAAATAAGGTTCTAAACGCATTTTTATTTTCTTCAAGGCTGGAAGCTTCAAAGTGAAATATGATCAAGAAAAGAACATAGCAGCAAATAGTAACCTCGTTCAGCTCCCCGTCAATAAGCGTTGAAAGAAATTTGATCCACCAAACCACTAACCAGCGCGGGAGCGGTACCCGAATATTATTTCTGACGCGTACCGCTACCGCACCGCGCTGATTTCATGGAAGCTATTAACTAATTCAATCTCTTTTGAATATGCGTCATTAAGACAAGATGCGAGTATTATGGCGGGATTGTATTTATATCAATCCTTTTTGCGACTGACGACTTTTTCTTTGGCGGAAACCTTTTATAACACAGTTGTTTTTGTGAGATATCATATTTTTTTGCAGTTTTCGATTTACAAAATCGACTTAACTTATCAATAAATGATGAAGACTATGTGCCCTATTGTCACGAATTTGTTTCAGAACAATAATTATAATAATGATAAACCCCTTGTTAATCTTTGTCTTTTTAGTAACCTTGGTCCCCTTGGTAACCATAGTACACTTGATAAGTTTGGTGATCTTGGAAGTCCTTAGTAATCTTGGTAACCCTGATGGCCTTGGAAGTCTCTAACCCTAAACGTCACACTTAATCTTAACGCAAACCATATCCTTACATATAACTCTAATAATAACGTTAACTGCGACCTATTGATAACTTTAACCCTATCCGTTACCCTAAACTTCATTTCGACTTTAACCTTAGCCCTAACTTACGTCTAAACCTTTACTCCATTTCTACCCCGAACCCTAACATTCATCCTAATCTTAAATTTAAATTTTAGTGTAACCATTAAGCCTCACTGTGCACTCAATATGTGATTCAAATTACATCCATATTTCCTAAGTTCCGAATTGGGCCTATGAAAACCAAACGGTTCAGACACAATTCCCGTTACTACAGATCCAAGACTTTCCTTATATCCAGGTTCCATCATTCTCTTTTTTAAAATACCCTATCTACTACTTTTGGCTTTTGATCTTCATCGTCGTTACGTTACGCTCGTTATAGTTACGTTACAAAATGTATACTAGACCCCGGAGAAAAGACATATTCATATCAAAAATCCTTTAATCCTTTATCAATGGTACCGAAATCCTGTTCAGTCCTGACTAGACTAGTTTACCAAGCATTGCTTTTACAATGATAAAGTGACCAGGAATCAGAGATAGCTATAGGTATCAGGACCGGTCTCTGTTTCAGTCACTATACAGGGTGTCCCATTCATGGTGGAGCATATTTTAACAGAAGGTAGCCTGACTCATTTGGGGAAAATTAATGTACAACGGGACCCCTCTATTTTTAACCGTTACTATGTAATAGCATTTTTTATCAAAATGCCCCGACTTCCTGAACAAAATCAAAATTTGCCACATCATCAAACATTTCATCCGAGATATGACTTCACTTTCTGAAACTACATAAAATTTCCAATAAAACGAAACCTCGCCCGTTACGAAGTTGCTCGTATCTTCCGAGATACACTCGTTCAAACTTTAAAGTAATTTTAAAATTGTACGTATACAATTTTATTATTTGATTTGATTTGATTTTGATAAGAAACCAATTTTAAAATTTCTTTAAAATTTGAATGGGTGTATGTATCTCGGAAGATATGAGCAACTAACGGGCGAGGTGTCGTTTTATTGGAAATTTTATGTAGTTTCAGAAAGTGAAGTCATATCTCGGATGAAATGTTTGATGGTGTGGCAAATTTTGATTTTGTTCAGGAAGTCGGGCATTTTGATAAAAAATGATATTACATAGTAACGGTTAAAAATAGAGGGGTCCCGTTGTACATTAATTTTCCCCAAATGAGCCAGGCTACCTCCCATTAAAATATTCTCCACCATGAACGGGACACCCTGTATAACTAAGAGTGCCCTTTTTCACCTACCACAACAGGATGAAACCGAGTGGAATTACAAGAATAAATCTACGTTGCAAATTTTGTTAAAATTAACTCATCAGAATTCCTTGAAAAAACGATTTTTAAAACACATAAAAAGACTTAAGCGAGAAACTCTGCATTTTTTTTACGTTTTTCGCTGTATCTTTTTTGTTACTGCATGGATCGGAGCCTATGCACACCTTCAGAACAGACTCTATCAATATGAAAAGAGAGCAAATCTCAAGACGCTCTCTTCGAGGCTGTAGCCCTGTCAATAAACAACAAGAACAACGAGAACAAGATTAAAAAAAAAATGCGATTTTCAAACTCTTGTATCTCCCGTGTTTTTCATCGTATCTTCTTGAAATTTGCTACACTTCGTAAGACGGCGCGAGCGACAGCCTCTATTAAATTTGAACACTTCTTATGTTATGACCAACCAGGATCTGAGCTACAGATGTCCGAAAACCCGTACTTGTTCCGTCGTGTAAACATAGTCTTAGTCGCTTCTCACTTTTGATTTGTTCAAATTTCTTTGTTTTTCTTTCTTATTCTAATCAAAGAAAAAGCGGCGTGGAGTCACAGATTTTATGTACTATAGCAAGTATGGCAATGTCCCTTATAAGGGACATTGTGCACGTAGATCAGTTGGTGAAATATTTTATAGACTTACGACTGCGGTAATTTTGGAGAAATTAGAAGTGGTGGACCTTCTTTTTTTTAAAAACATCAACATTTCCCCCATACCCCTATATTGATGGAAATGAAACAGGGGATCTCGAAAAGGGGTATTTACTGCTAATGAGAGTTGCATTTACAGTCTAGACGATCTAGCGATTGCTTTCGAAATTACCAAATAAACGTATTTTATTGGTCCAAGACCCCACAGTAGGGTCTGTATCCATGTCATGGATCAAAACCTTTCCCGATACAGGTCTACCACCCCGGCTCCGGGTCCTAAAAGGGCCATAGCTGTTGAAACGAAAAAGTGCTAATTCCTAGCTGCTTGAAACAGGGACGAACCCAAGGGGGATTCAGGGGGATAAAACACCCTCCGATCGATTACCAAAACTAGTTTTTCCTAAAGGTAGCATTAAAAAAAAAAACAGAAATTTATTATTAAGATGAAAAACGACTTTCATTTCAAAATGAATGTGAAATTTAGAATATATTTTATGGGTACATTTGAAAATGATTATGTTAAGCTTAAGGTATAAAAACATTTAAAACGTGGGATTTCATGAGCCACTTTGCAAATACGAATTACCCCCCGAAATAAATTCCTGGGTTCGCCGCTTTCTTGAAGTCATGCCTGTGTGTAGTAATACCTGAAGTGAACCGCCATAAATTGGGAAAGCAGCGTTTCAAACCAAGCCTGATAGTCCAACGGGTAACCGAGACCGCGGAATACTTTTTGAACGATGTGATGACAACATATTGCCGTGAAAGAGGCTAACAATTTAGAGAAGTAATTAGATTTTGTTTTGTACACTAAATTCAAACGGAGGACATTATGTATTTATTTTGTATATAGGGGAAAATATGTTTAGGTCGTTTCCAAAAGTTGGAGTTGGGGAGGATAAGGTCGTGTCAATCTGCTCAATAAAGAAAATAAAGGATTCAAAGTAATGCGGGAATTTGTAAATATTTTACATGCCACTTATAAGTTTTGTTGATTTCTATTTCAATCCGTCAGCGCTCAGAGACCCCGAATTTTGGCGAATGTTCATAACCCATAAGCACAAGGAACATGCGAGTGCTCCAACTATCCTTTTTTTGCGAAGCATAATCTACTACCAACTGGACATGCCCGCCGCACAGACACCGATATTCAAATAGCCCTTAGCCCTGTAGTACAGTCACAATACCCGAATTCAGAACTCGAAATAGACAAAAATAGAGTAATAGTGCTGACACACGAGGGCATAAACTCGTTTCATAAACTGCAAAAAAAAAATAAAGCTTTCTAAACCAGGAAAGCATGACACACTACACATAGCGGGTTATGAAATATTTAAAATGAGCTTTTGGAAATTGTCTATTAAAAACTATTTACGTATGTCAAAAATGTAAATTTAGTAATACTTCAGCGTGTTGATATTTTACAGAATAGTTCCTAATACGGTTCCGAGGATCCTATTGAAGATAAAGCATAACCGTGGATTTGCCCTTCTGTCATATTCAGTTGAAGCGGTCGATATCAACTTTTGCCACTTTGCAAGATAAGTTTACAAACGTTTTTGAATGCTCAATTGCCAACTTGTCGAATAGTGTAAAAGGCCAGCGTTGCCATGAAAAATGGGAGGACTTAAGCACACTGTCTGCGTTTGCTTGGAGGAGGATAAAACATGTACCTAGTTATTATTTGACTGTCCAGAGATCGAAGGGAGGACTTTCTCAGACACGAACTACGCATGCCTTTTGTCAGGTAGCAACTGATATTGCATTTAGTATAGCCAAACTATAAAAAATAACATAAAAGTCATTTTTAGTGTGGTAACACTATTTGGTTTCTGTTATTAGAAATTGCTGCCGTCTTGCTGATAAATCTGTCATTGATTGTTTTTTTGGTTCAAATATATTCAATATTTAAATATATTCAGTTTCTGGCACTGACATGAAAACATCAAAGAATTTTGATTGCATCCTAAAAATAATTTTCTAATTTAGTACGATTCGTATCTATAACATCTACGAATTCGCAACATTATTTCCATTGCGTCCCAAATATACATTCAAATGAAATAAACAAAATCCCAAAACCATTTCCTGGTTAATGACAAACATTATTTTTAATTAGCCCCGTGTTCGCATAGTTGTAATCACTGTAATGGTCTATGGCCAAAGCGTCTATTTGCAAATATTTCGAATGCCATATTGAAATTGAATAGACATTGCGTCGTTTTTCGAATACTCTTCAAAATAATTATATGTTGCGGCTGTACGAGTATATTTCGAATGATGCCGGCGAACGTTATTTTTAACCTATGCGACATTTATCGTCAAACAAATCTCGGTGAAAATATGACAACTGCGTGCGTGAATGTGCATATGATGAAGCGAAAAGGACGCAGCATCGCGTCGTCGGCGTTGTCATCATGTCAAAAGTGTGTCAACTGCAGGCAGGCCTAATTTTCAGCTTGACAAACAACATTTTTACGGCTGGTCGATGTTGAATGTAAATTTAATTGAATAAGACACACTGTTGCAGAAGATCAGACGCGCGTGGTTAAGTAGGCGGTTTGGATTTCATTCATAAAAGTTCTTTGACACAGAGGGAGATAGTTCAGGTGTGGTGCAGTCAATGAGGTAAGTCAGACATATCAAGATAGACGCAAGCTATTTAAAAGTAAATTTAAATTAAATGCTAAAAACTTATGTAAATTGCATGAAAAATAAGATTCATTACTTATAAAAATAATAGAATGAGGTGGGCTGGTGGGCACGTAAGTATATGTATAGTGGGCGGATTTTTTGAATTTAAAGCCTCTCCCAAATTATTGACATTTAATTTTCTTCATCACCAAGGTGTCTCCGTTTAATTTACATGACAAATCTGATTGTTGCCAACAGTACCGACCATAGACCTATATACTGGACCAGACATATCCCAATAGGAAAAATAGCGCTTCCTATGTTCACCGAGCGAAAAATGTATTTTTGTCCCCCATGAAAATGTGCCGTACAGACTTGCACTAAATTAAAAAAAAATGTGTACTCGCGGTCTGATTACTGATTCATTGTCAATAGCATCTTTTTACTGTGAACTAAAGTGCAACTGCATTGTTTTCGCAGGCGACATGTCAAAATTCGGTATGAAGATTTTCGTGTGAAGTCAGTATACAAGCAAGCGAATTCGATTTCATGATCATGGAAATTTTGACAGTACCTATTTGCATGGATTTCACGTGAACTGATGATGTTATTAAAACAATGCTGTTGCACTTTATTTTACTTTGAAACTGTGTCAATGGCAATAAATCAGGCCGTGAGTGCTCATTTATCTTAACCCTTCTGTCGGCACCTACTGCAATATGCATATTCAGTACCGAAGGACTGGCTGCACCTACTGAGAAAAAAATTGTATTTTTAGGAAAAAGTGAAATTGTTATCCGTAGAGCGATACCTTTGGAGGCTTCTTTTGAGGTGTTACATAATATTGGAGTAACAAAAACAATATACCCTGTACCACCTCATGGGTATCGGGTATAAATATTAGATGATGTTGCATTATGATTTTGAAAGGGGCAAAATCGATAGTTGCTGTTTTATTTAACCCTAGTCCTACCAACAGGGGTACAGGTGTACCTTTTTCACTTTAAATTTAAATATTTCCGATTTGCCAAACCCAAATATGTTGAATCACTCTGACATCTTAAAGTAAAGGGTTTTTGGTTATTTTAACTACTTTTTAGATTTTTGGTTCGATATACTTAAGAGAAAAAAGAAAAAAATTGTGATATGACATATTTACCGGCACGGGTACACCTGTACCCACTTAACTTTTTCAATGAATTGAGTGAAATACATTATATGTCTCTCTCCAGATTTTTGACTCCACTCCTGAAAGATCGTGGAGGGGGAGTATTGTCCATGAGATGGTTTGGGTGATCCTCTCGTTAGCAACCGACCAGATATTGTAAAGGCAGAAAGAGATTGTGATCACGCACTGGTAACATGCTGGTTTCATGATGAAGCTGATCCTGGGACGACATAAGGTGACAGCGATACGTCGACGAGCGTTCTGACATGCTGGATTTTATTCCAGTTAGTGTCACAAACGGTTTGTAACCACACCGGTGCTGCATAGCTGAGAGCGTAGCGAGTAGGGGGCGAAGCCCCCTAGTATTAAATAAAAATATTAAAAAAATAAACTGATTCATAAAATCGATTGGAGGGTCCTGCGGTTGGCTCGTATTGCATCGAGCCTGGCTCTAATGCAGATGTTGATGCACTCACATACATCGTTTTAATACTTTGGACTTCCACTTTTTTTCCACTACCAGACATATTTTCACCTTGAAATTATTACATATCACCAGACAGTTTGCCTAAAAAGTCAAGAATGTTGCAAAAACATGCGTGCACTCATTCAATATATCGAATCTAGCGGTAAATCGTAGTCGGGTACAGGTGTACCCATGTCGGTAGAAATAAGAATAAACTTTTGTCGGTAGGACTAGGGTTAAGCAATATTTAAACAATTGATGCCCACAATAGTTATAGTTAAAATAATCAAGCGTTGAATAAAGCTGTGTAATGTACATATTTGCATTGCACATAACGTAAGTCAAACATTTAGATTTTTGTTACTTAAAAGACAATTTTATATATTATTATGTAATGGCGAAATTATCCTCTATGAATGTAACAACTCCACGTGACATCTAATTCGCTTGGTGGTACCCACTTCACATGAAGGTCTCCACATCGGTTTTTGACATTTCGCCAGCGAAACAATGCAGTTTCTCTTTGTTTCACAGGAAAAGATAAGGTCGACATTCAATTAAAACGCGAGTGAACGATTATCTTAAATTGACTAAATAAAAAGCAAGTCTCCACGAAACATTTTTCACGGGAGACATAAATGCAAGTTTTTCGCTCGGTGAACTCAGTACATATCTTTAATGTAAATTTAAGCGTTGCTGAATTTTCTATAAAAAAGGATCAAAGACTTTATTTTACATTGAGTATTCCAATTTAGAACAAGTTTTCTTCCTTGCCTCGTTCTTTATACCGCTCCATGGTTCCGCGTTGCTCGACCTGCGGTGTAGGCACATCGCCCGTTTTGGCGATAATTTCTCAGCATATTTCTACAGGCAGCTCTATCTTGGATCGTGTCATCGCCGAGACCAATGCGTTGTTGTTGCTTTTTCATTTGACACATCCAGGTGTTCTTCGGTCTGCCTCTGGCCTTGGGTCCATCAAGTGGAACTTCCATTGATATCGCTCTCTTTGCGGGGTTCTCAGGCGGACGCCTTTGAACATGGCAAAACCAATCCATTCGTCGGTCTTGGAGCTTTTCGGTGATTGGTTGGTCTATGGGCAAGCTGCCTCGGATGTAGCTACTCTTGATGTGGTCCCTTTTGGTTACACCAACTGACATGCGTAACATTTTCATTTCAGTCGCTGTCATTTCTTTCGCGTAACCTTCATACATGGTCCAGCATTCTGATCCATACATGAGTGCGGGACGTACAACCGTTTTGTACAACTTGCCCCAATTTAGAACAAGTTAACTCTTACAAATGCTTTAATATTAGACAGACTAACGAAAAGAACCGGAGATTATTTCTCATACGTAGTTAGGCAATCAGAACGGCAAACACAACTGTTTTGTTTCGTAGCCTCACAATGACTGTGATTGATGACAAAAACAACATTAGTTTTTATCGACATTTTATAATCCAAACCAAAAAATAATAGAATCAAAAATAGTAGTTTGAATCGGAATCAGGTTAATTAAACAGACACTTCGAAACATGATACACATTATCATTATGAGAAGACAAAACAACGGCACAATTTTTTAATTTTATTATCAATATTCAAATTGCTAGTAGCTTAACAGCAAGTTCTATGAACATTCTGAAACTTCATTTCGATTAAATTTAGTTTGCTTCAAGTGGACGTCCGAAATATTCTAATTAGTTCACAATTCGAATTTTCACGCACGTGAATTCACCACCCGAATTTACCGCGAAAAAATCACTTTTTATCTTTGAAATATGCAACTAAAATCATTCTCACATATTTCATTTTCACCTTCATTAATTCAATTTTTCGGATTAATAGATTCTTTCACGAGATTCACTGGTTGTCATGAAAAATACATAGAAAGCCGTGCCACACAAGCGAAAGTTCGCCAAAATCATATTTTCACCGAAAACATTTGAGGGGTATAGAATCAAAACCGGCTATCTCCACTCTAACCAATTTTTCAGTATGAGCGATTTTCTACTACGTTTAAATTAGACAGTATTTCCTCAAAGTTTTAATTGTAATGAAAAGTATATGTCTCCACTATTCGGAAAATATGAAAAAATTGCCTAATAGTAAAACATAAAAGAAGTTTTAATATAAATAAAATTGGAGATTGCCGGTTTTGATTCTAACATATGGAGATTGCCGGTTTTGCTAGTAATATAACAGGAGATAGCCGCTTTTGATACTAAATAGCACAAAATCAAATAATCTAGTATGAATGTTTTGTGAAAGGAATACTTCCGATTGTGCGATTTTGTTATCACGTTTTATAGAAGGGCTCCCTAAGCTCCAAATTTCTAGTTATTGAAAAAAAACGTCGAACAGGACCAATTTTTCCCGATGTTGCGAAATGTGGACATTGAGCAGTACAGTCACGTCGAAATGAGCATTTCCGAATTTTAGAGCGATTTCTCGATTCAGATTTTTTCCCACCAGAAGGCACCCAAGTAAGAATTTAAAAAAAAAAGTGGAAAAGTGTTATGTTACAAAAGTGGAGCAGATTATAGTTATGATAAAAAAATTAAGGTTTTTAAGTTCATTGTACTGAGCGAATGGAGAGACACACAGCCAACCGAGAAAATCAGGGAATTACAGATCAATACTTTTATTGCCGCTCATCTTCGGATGATTCGGAGGAGTCGCAGAGACAGACTTTTCCTTACAAGCGAGGATGATCACAGTGCCTTTTTGATGCATTCTGCAAGGTGATGTCGAGAAACTCGAATACAGGATCTGTTATGATTGCGCTAATTTTTTGTAACAATGCAACCTGCGGTGAATATCCAGTCTTGACACACACTTATCTACATTTTCGGTTTATGGGTTGATAACCGAGAATCTCCTGACGACAGTCACACGATTAACTCCGAGCCCGAAGCATAGCCTTGGAGTTCACACAGTTCCTTAGAGTCCAGATTTGGCACCATGCGAATTTTTTGGTATTCCAATTAAAGATTGAAAATTAAAACATTGGCAGTCGCAAGAAAATATACAAAAGCACTTTACTAGGATTTTTATAAAATATTCTTTGCGAGGAACTTCAGGGTGCAGGGAAGGCATCTCTTTGTCAGTGCATTGGTGTTCGAGGAGAGTATGTTGAAACAGTTTAAGTAATTGTGCCGATAGGACTAATCAACCTATTTTTCGCAGAATATGCTCAATAGTTTTATGAGAAACCGTGTATATAAAACTTTTGATTGACGTTATTTAATTTTATTTAAACTCATGCTTAGAATTTAATCATAACCTAAAACAAAATTTGTATCCATTCAAACTTTGATTTGATACTAATTTTCAGTTTTATTTAAATCTAAACCATCGCTGACAAAGAAATTCGGATAAATCGATACTCTTACGAATTTAGATATAGAATTTAGCTTTTAGCAAATGTCCTGCCATCACTACATGTACTAAAACTGTCTCCTTTTGCGAATCTATGGGTACAGTAGCTGTAATAAAGCCAAATTACAAAATAATTTGAAAACTTGATTTCACAATTTTCAAATGTTTTCTGCATCAATTCAACAAATTCTTTAAGTTAGGAGTGCAAAAAGAATACAACTCGGAAAGGATACCACAGTAAATACCTGATCTATAAGTTTTTTGACCAATTATATTTCCAACAAAAAAAATCGTACCCAATTTACGTGTTCCTGTATAATTTACCTTTGATTTGGAGATAGCCGTTTTTGATTCTAACATTCAAGTGGAGATAGCCGCTTTTGAAACTAAACATATTTTTCAATAGTAAAATTAACATCGATTTATGCTTATTTCCAATAAACTGATAACATTTCTGTATAGAAATAATATTAATTAATTAAACTACATCATTAGGTCATTTTGTCAAAAAAGTGGAGATTGCCGGTTTTGATTCTATACCCCTCATTTATGGCACTGACAGTACCAGCCTATTAGAAGGTACATGCGATATTCAGTAATATGTTGTCTTCACTTTACAATTTTATTATATCACTTTACCATCCGATCTGGTGAGTTATTAAAAAATCGTCGTGCAGTCATATTAGCATTTCAAATAGAAAAAATAGAGTAAGGCTAATTCTTGTTGTTTTTGAATCAGTGGGCTCCCAAAAATCTGCAACTGATTTTACTAAAAAAAATGTTGATCAGAAAGGTAAAAAAAAGGACAAAAAAGGATATTCTTTAATCCTTGACCGGAGGTCGGCATGCGGGGTATCATATCAAAGGGGACGTCGAGTACATTATATATCCGATGTTTGTTTCCTGTTTTAGGACCCTCAACGGAATAAATCGAGCTTAAATGGAAAATTTTCGCGTATCCCGTGTATCTTTCCAAAGCCATAACTACGAGAATATTTCAAGTTGTCACTACTTTTATCACTTTCCTCCAGAATCTATAATAGCTTAAGATTCTAACATTAAATTTTCTAAGAAAAAAATTGATCGGAAAGCTCTGAAAAAAGACATAAAAGGACACTAATTATTGCACACCTTAGTCGAACGTGGGCATGTGGGGTGTCATATCAAAGAGGATGTCAAGTACATTCCATATCCGGCATTTGTTACTTATTCCAAGGACCCTCAAGGGAGAAAATTGGGCTCAACTTAAAAAATTTTGTGTTTCCCGTATCTGTATCTTTCTAAAGCCGTAATTTTCCATTTAAGACCAACTTATTCCATTTAGTGTCCTTGAGAAAGGAAGGAAGCACCGGATATGCAATGCACTCGACGTCCTCTTTGATATGACACCCCACATGCCCACGTTCGATCAAGGTGTGAAATTAGTGTCCTTATATGTCCTTTTTCAGAGCTTTCCGATTAACTTTTTTCTTAGCCAATTTAATGGTAGAATCTTCAGCTATTATAGATTCTAAAAAGTGATAAAAGTAGTGACAACTTGAATTATTCTCCTAGTTATGGCTTTGGAAAGATACACGGGAATTTCGAAAATTTTCCGTTTAAGCTCGATTTATTCCTTTGGGCTCCTTGAAACAGGAAACAAACACCGGATATGTAATGTACTCGACGTCCCCTTTGATATGACGCCCCGCATGCCAACCTCCGGTCAAGGATTAAAGAGTATCCTTTTTGGGACCTTACCGATCAAAATTTTTTTAGCAAAATCAGTTGTAGATTCCTGGGAGCCCACTGATTCAAAAACAACAAAAATTAGCCTTACTCTATTTTTTTCTATTTGGAGGCCTGAATTGGGATATTTTGACTGCACTAACCACCACAACACGAAACTTAGACGAAAAATGAAATTCAGGCTCAAAGTTTTCGGGGAATCACTGGCACAATTCTTTGCAGCGCACTTCACTGAAAAAATCATCTTTCCTATTATCCACGAATCGCATTCGTTGACTTATTTTCATTGCCATAACGTAATTATTCGTTATGATAAGGTAGACGTTCATAAAGGTTTACGCCACATTTCGTCACATTAAAGAAATCTGATTCGTTTATATTTTTTTCGTCGATATCACGAATATTTACATTGACATGAAGAAAATATTCGTTTATTAGGTTAATAAAAACTTCTTTCATAAAATTAATGATTATTTTCCTTGTTGTAAATTTAACGTAACATTTCGTTAAAATTAAGGAACATGTTGATGAATCTTTACGTTACATTCAGGAAGTTTTTCTGGTTCAACGATACGTATATTTTTGATGATATCGATATTGACGAATTGTTCATAACATTAATGAAAGCTTTTCTTAACTCTGTCAAATACTTTATGTGGATTTTAGAAACCTTCAGCACGTGTAGTCTGGTTGGTATGTAGGTAGGGTGCAGGTCTTCAAATCATAGGGTCCTGGGATCGAATCCCACTGTAGTCAGGTAATTTATGATGCTTTTCAAAGCGTATTGAGGCAAATGAAACGTCCCTTACACTTGTAGAGGTTTAGGTTCAATGCTGTGCTGCGTCATTTTTTTTGTATTAAAAAAAAATAAAAAATAAGGCGCGACAATCCAACATTGGACTAAGGCCGCAGGATGTGTTAGTGACTTCCTATTTCCATGATCTTATCTGCTTTTTGATGAGGTAATGAGATCAGCATCACGCTCAGCAGTGTTATTTATCCCCATAAATGGGTACTCGTTTAACATCTGAGTGAGATCATAGTCTGTCACAAGCCCGTGAGTTCGAAAAACACAATGGAACACGGTGAGATTCGAACTCATGAGCCTATGCACCGAAGGTGCGCGCACTAACCGCTCGACCAGCCAGACTACAAAAAAAAAATAACGAAACAGAATATTTGCTTTGAAGAATCATTTCTTCAAATGGAGAATCGCGTTCCTCAACTGTACGAAAATGTCCGCTTTAATATCAACGAAAGACTTTACACGAAATAATGAATGTTTTCGTTACGTAACGAAACTAGTTTCATTGAAGTGACGAACAAGAACATTGAAGGTTTTTAGTGATGTTTTTCGTTGATTTGAAGATGGTTTTCATAGCATTTACTACAACTTTTGGTTTAGTGTTCTTTATTTAAATTTAAGGTGTTGTTAAGGGATTTGAATTAATAGAGAGATTTAGCATGTCGTCGAAAATAGTACGACATAGTTTAATTGTATGTGAAAAAAACGCTTGCTTACCGTATACGAAACAGTATATCATAATTTTGCATGTTCTAAGTAGGCATGGGTGTATATCACGACAAATAATTTCGCCAATTTCGACTGTTTATAAAACATCAACTATACGGAAATACATCCGTGCCTACTTGGAACATGCAAAATTATCATATACTCTTTCGTATACGGTAAGCAAGCGTATTTTTATATGGAATGTCAAACTATGTCGTACTATCTTCAACGACATGTTAAAACTCTGTAATGAAACTCACTAAAATCTTTAAATTTTAAAGTTATACAATTCATAACGATTTGAAAACAGACGGGGACTTGTCACTCATGTCAGAACGAAACGGAACGAGCGAAATTCCCGCAATTTTCCTGCGTTTCTCAAAATTTAATGAAAATGAGTTTTGAAATCAGATTTTTAAAATGCGATTTTTGTACTTAAAATAAATTACAGTATAATTCCAACTAAGTGCTTGCTTTAATAATCCAGCAAGAATGTGCAAAAGTTAAAAAATGCGGAATTAACGTTAAATGAGCAATAAATGTTCTACGATTTCTTCCGAAAAAAATCAGTTGAGAAAAAAGGTTGAGAGCCAGTATTAAGGTACGTTGTCCTAGACGCGGCCGCACGACAGCGACTCGCTCATTCCATACAAAAACTCGTTCTTCTCTCATTTTAAAAACGAGTTTTTATATGGAATGAGCGAGTCGCTGTCGTGCAGTCGTGCCGAGGAAAATGTACCTTTCTAATCGCAATTTGGGACAGTGACGTAAGAGAGGACAATTTGTTGTGGCTTCAAGGGTTGCAATAGAGAGATATGCTTTCGTCATGTCCAGGTACTGTGTTGGTCGGTACAAAAGAGATAGGTACCGACCAACACACATCAATCTAATAAGCCCAGCAATTAATTTGATTGATTTCTCTCCCACCGGACATACATTCCAGTTCAGATAAGAGTTCAAAATTTTCGGACAAAATTCCAAGAGTTTCTTAGAAAGTGTCTAGCCTATTTTATCTGTTGAGCACAATATTCATTACTGTCATCATCAATTTATTATCTGATGTGTACGTTACGTACTTTTCTTCCTGTGTAGGCTTTCAGGCCGTCAACTTTTTGATATAGGCAAATCAACTTCAGGACATCATATCATTATATATACACACATATATTGTACCGTACATTTATTTCATTTCCGCTCAACAGCTTCCAAATTATATTATATCAGTTGCCCATGACATTTATGTACATACAAAAAATTCACATTGGAGTTTTATTGATGTCATGGCGATAAGATGAGGCAGCCATGCTATATGAATGGACTTCGAAATATAATAAGAGAAATGCCCGTAAAGTAACAAATTTCAATACAAGTGTGTGAAGGGAGGCAAGAGGAGCCTAAAGCCACGCAGGATATGTTGTGAATTTGAAAATAGGCTTCTCGATGTTTCAGGATTTAGAGGAAATTTATTCATGATAAGAGTAGACATATATATGTATATGTATGTACTCTCTTGCATTCGAATTTCCAAGCAATTTCAATTTTGGACGGTCGGTATGGACATTAATCGAAATGATGCGGAAGGTGTGAGTATTTGATGTATTGAAATTGCTTCCTCTGATATTCAGGTTATATTACATATCTAAAGGGATCTTGTCATTACCTAATGGATTTCCTCTTGGAAAATGTATTATCTGGATTATAAGGAATAGCTAGATAATGTTTGAAAGGCATTCAATTCAGGGTTATTGCATAACAATATAACAATTTTTGTGTTGAATTGAGCTCATTTTTCTCATAGAGCAGTTAAGAATTCTGAATTCTCGCGTTCTATGTACATACATATGTATATTGCTCGCCAGCTCCTCTATCGTTACTAGATTGTTTGCATAAACTAAGAATTAAGAAAAATAAATAATAAAAAGCAACCTAACGGCGTTCAATCACATAAACCAAGTCATCATTTCAATGGAACAAATGACCAAATTACACGAAATCTATACAGACTATAACAATATTTAAAGTGTAATAATTCAACATACAGAATACCTACATAATGTCGAATGTCATATGGTTAAGGGTGGAATTTTTTGCGGTTTCGGCTTTATCTCGAAAAACGGTGTATCTTAGAGAAAAGATTTGTAAACAAGAATCAAAGCTCGCTAAATATCCTATAAATTTGTGCGGACTATAAGCACCAAACTGGCGGAGCTAAGTGTCCAGTATATCAAGAGGTAGTAAAACTAATCCCTTAATGAGACTCCTGCAGTTGAACCTGAGCCACTGCCAGGCAGCACAAGATTTGCTATCACAGACGGTTAAAGAGAAGAAGGTCGACGTTGCAATTATCTGTGACCAATATAAAAATCTGCTCATCAGCTCAGTTTCGATCGCAGATAAGTACAACGAGGTAGCAATTTGGACCTGCGGACGTTATGCGTTCCAACAAAGTACATCGGAAGAGTTAAACGAGTGGTCAGAGCGAAGATCAACGGCGTACACGTGTATAGCTAGTACGCGCTACCACGGTGGAATAATACATATTTTGAGGGTTTTTTGGACGCACTGGTGCACGGCGAGAGTACCCACACTCCCGTGTTAATTGCGCGGGAGACTTCAACGCATGGGCACGGGAATGGGGGCAGCCGCGAAACAAATAAGCGTGGACGGACACAGAGATGCTTTCTCTCGGCTTGACATTGTTCTAATGAACTCGGGGAACATCAACAACCTTTAGAAGAGGAAATACGGGGTCCATCATCAACCTCACATTTGTGAGCAGTTCTTTGGTTAGAGCCATAAAGTGGCAAGTTAGTTAGCGAGCATTATACGCACAGCGACCACCAGGGAATTTTATTCTCAATAGCGGATAGATCGCATGTGGGCATAACGAGAGTTCCGATAGTGGGATGATCTACGAGGCACTTCGACGAGGCGTCGTTCATGGAAACTCTGTCCGATATAGGTACACATAACGGATCAGCGGAACAGAAGGTCTTGTAATTAACTGCTCAACTATCAGTAGCATGCGACGCCTCCATGGCCAAGAAAGAGTTCTATCTTTAATCGGAGAGAAAACAACTGCGGTGGACCGAGGAGCTCGCTAGTAGACGACGCGAATGCTTCAAAGCTCGACGCCTTTGCCAACGCTCGACACAAACGACAGCCTACAATGATTTGGTCGAGGCTTATAAAGCAGCCCGTAGATCCCTAAAGCTAGCAATTCAAAGGAGCAAACAAAACTGCTTCAAACAGCTCTGTGAGGACACAGACACAAATCCATGGGAACAGCGTATAGGGTGGTCATGAAGGAAATTGGACAGAGGGCTCCCCAACTTAAATGTCTGGCAATGCTCAAAAATATTATCTCAACTTTGTTTCCCCAGCACGCATTGGAACCTGCGAGACAACGCTTTACGCCGAACAGTGACATCATACCCCCGATTACAGAGCCCGAACTTCTAAAGGCAGCATTAAGACTTGAGGATGGTAAAGCACCAGGCTCTGATGGTGTCCCTAATAGGGCATTGAAGGCAGCAATTCTGACGATGCCCGGATAGTTCATCGACGTTTTTGGAACCTGCTTAGATAAACGGACTTTTCCGCAATCATGGAAAACGCAAAGATTGGTGCTTATTCCCAACCAAATAAGCCGGCTGGAGGACCTTACTCTTATCGCCTAATTTGTTTACTCGACACGACGGGAAAAGTGTTCGAAAGAATTATATATAACCGGTTGTCAGAAGTCATGGAGGAGCAGGGGTGTTTATCAGATCGGTTTCAGACGAGCGCGGTCTACGGTAGACGCAATAACCACGGTAACGTTGCCAGTAACGCAGAGCCAATAAACACGATCTATTGTAGGTGTGCTTTGAGAGAGTGTTGTGCGTACCGCACTACATCATACGGTTTCAGACGAGCGCGGTCTACGGTAGACGCAATAACCACGGTAACGTTGCCAGCAACGCAAAGCCAATAAACACGATCTATTGTAGGTGTGTTTTGAGAGAGTGTTGTGCGTACCGCACTACATCACATGCAGCGGCCTACGTGGTATCTGGTATGATGTCCTTGCCGACACTAGTGGAAGAGATCAGCAGACTGTACAGGAGTCACCAAGGCCTAACACCTGAGTTGCACTCAGGGCGTAGAAACATTGAAAGGCTTGAATCAATGAAAAGATGGCAGATCTGATGGGATGAGGCCTCTACTGGCCGATAGACACATACCCTTATCCCAAACATAGCCGTGTGGGCTAACCGAAAATACGGGGATACGAATTTTGACATGACCCAATTCTCAACGGGCCACGGAGTGTACCGACAATATTTGTATCGGTTTAAGTCGGACGGCTCACCAGAATGCCCGAGATGCAAGCGAGTGGCGGAGGATGCGGAACAGGTCTTGTTTGATTGTCCCAGATTTGGAGATATCCGCAGTGAACTCGAAGCGGTGCCGGGAAAACCTAGTGGGTCTGATGCTACTATCAGCAAATAACTGGGATCGAGTAATAAGGCAATTTGTGCGGTCCACATGGAGTTACAGAGGGAGGAGCGTAGACGCAAGTCTGCTACCCGTGGTGATGGCTGATTAGCCTAAATTGACCCTGTGAAGTAATCAAAAAATTAAGTTTAAATAATTTGAAAGAAATTGACATAACATAACATAACATACTGCACGAGCAGGAGAGGGGAGGGGAATAATGTAAATAAATTTACGTGGTGGTAGTTTTTCACACCATGAAAAAGGCGTTGGGAAGCAGAAATTAAAAAAAAAGTTAAAGGGCAGTCGCTAAGCTGAAGTACGGGGGCTTGACCCCGGCCCGGCGCTTCTGGCTGTCCCACGGTATCTTACGAGCGTAGCGAGTAGGGGGCGAAGCCCCTAGTATCTGCTTCGCCCCCTGCTCGCTACGCTCGCCAAACTTCGAGGGGGGGCTAATTTCGGGCGCGGCCGAAACTTGGATACCCTTCGCTCTCCTTGGGCTAAAAGTTTTTTCGGGCGTACCTATGACTTGTATTTAATGCCCTCTCCTCATTTTTTTTTCGGCTTAACAAAAGTTTTGGGCTTGGTTGAAATAAGTGGGCAAATAAAAATATTTACTCGGAAATTTTATTGGGGTTGCGGGAGCATGACCCCACAGTACGATTCCATTCGTTTTGAACTTTTTTCTTGCTTTGGTAATGAAACATTAATTCAAGGTTTTGTGAAATTGGTGCAACAAATGTTTCTTAGAAGAACCAAAAGGGGGGTTGGGTTTGTATGGCCACCCCATGACCCCATGGTCAGATTTGATCAATTCTTAGATATGTTTTGTGTCATCAACATAAACACATTTGTGTGAAATTTGACTGAAATGGGTGCACAAATAAAAAAGTTTTTCTTAAAAGAACCTAATTTGGGGTTGTTGGGTTTGTATGGCAGCCCCATGACCCCATGGTCCGATTTGATCAATTCTAAGATATGTTTTGTGTCATCAAGAGAAAAACATTTGTGTGAAATTTGGTTGAAATTACTGCACAAATAAAAAAGTTTTTCTGAGAAGAAACTAATTTTGGGGGTTAGGTTTGTATGGCAGCCCTCTGACCCCATTATCCGATTTGATCCATTCTTAGATATGTTTTGTGTCATCAAGAGGAACACATTTGTGTGAAATTTAGTTTAAATTGGCGCACAAATAAAAACGTTTTTCCTAGAAGAACTTAAATTGGGGGGTTAGGTTTGTATGGCAGCCCCAAGACCCAGTGATCCAATTTTGGTGATTCAAACATACAAACAGCCTGCAACAATAATAAGCACGTGTGCAAAATTTCAGCTCCGTAGCTTTTATAGTGGCCGAGAAAAACGCGCTGCAACAGACGGACAGAAGGACAGACAGACGGACATCGTCCAATCGACTCATCTCGTCATGCTGATGATATATGTATACTTTTTATATGGCCGGAGATGCTTCCTTCAATGCGTTACAAACTTCATGACAAAGTTAATATACCCTTTCACTCTATGAGCGAAGGGTATAAAAATGCTAGTTTAGAATTAGTAGAATGACTGCGGATGCAAATTTCACTTTTTCTAACAAAAAATAAAACAAATCTCAGTAGGTCCAGCCAGACATTCGGTATCAA
This sequence comes from Microchrysa polita, assembly GCA_949715475.1. Classification (NCBI taxonomy): domain Eukaryota; kingdom Metazoa; phylum Arthropoda; class Insecta; order Diptera; family Stratiomyidae; genus Microchrysa; species Microchrysa polita. The sequence goes on along the minus strand of OX454417.1, from coordinate 31,863,784 downwards.
ATATGCGTATCGTAGTAGGTGCCGACAGAAGAGTTAAACTGTCAAAAGATCTTAATAGTTGTCATAGATACCAATTACTTACTCCTGAACCGCTAAGAAAATACAATATGATTGCTGAAAAGATTTTTCAAATCTTGGGGACAAAATGAAAAATCCTTCGCTATTCTAGCAAAACTTAATCCCGCAAGAAATTTTTTATAGTATTATCATTTGGGCGTCCGGTGATTTTTCTGAAGATTTTTTTTTGTCTTCGTAGTTGTGATTTTGTTATGGTTCGAGAAACCTTTCTTGTTGTATTTAAGCCCCTTAATGACGTGCGGCCTTCCCACTAAGCAGGCCCTCATGCGCCCCCCTGATTTTATACAATGGAATGATTATCCACTTATGTGTGTAAAATTTACACATTTTCTAGAATATTTTTTTCGTGAAAACATTGCTCTCTATGATACATCCAAAAATTCTATAAATACATATTTCCAAATTTAAGTTCAGACGTGATAACAATCAGTCCATTTTTATTATTGAGTAAATTTTCAGTCTTGCTAACAATATATTGGCTTCGTCCAAGACCACTTAACCCTACGGCTTAATGCTCAATGGCATCAACAGTCAGTCTTTGGGTTTTGTTTGTTTGCCTATCGATTATATTGCTAATTACCCCACTGAATGACAACGTGTTCTCCAACAGTTACATCCAAAATCCAATACTGTCGCCCGGCGGCACGGTACACGTTGTACGTACAATCGTGCACCAGACAAAATAATAATTTGTTTGGACAACATCGACCTATTGATCGAGACAAAAGCTTATTCATGGCGACGAAAAAGAAGACGAATCCAATACGCCTTGTATTGGGCGTTTTAGCTATTTTTGTAAACTTAATTAAGTCTTTCTTAACTTAATGCATTTAGGCCGAAGGGCTATTCTTGGATAAGTTTTGTGTTGCGAGACTAATTGGTCAAGGTGGATTATTGCAATGATGTTCGATTGGTTGATTTTAAATTAGACTTCATGTTGGCAAATAGATTATATACGAACTCAATTTATATTTGCACTATGCTATGAAAGTATACACCGTTGCCAATCAAACGAGGCCGAGGCTAATTTCGAGCGTTCCGAAATTTGGATACCCTTCACTTTCTTTAGGGCTCAAAGAGTTTATTGACAGCCCTATGGCGTACTGTTCTGCTTAGTAGAGCCTAACTTAGGGGTTGAGGTTGTATGACCTCTCCATGACCCCATAGCCCATACCCAGACTCCATTTGTATGAGGTTTGGTCGGGACTTAATTTGGAGGTGGGTGGCGGCCTCAGAGCCTAAAGTCGGATTTTGTCAATTTTTACATAAATTTTGTGGCTTCAATAAAAATACATTTGTTTAAGGTGTGGTTGGGATTGGAGTATAAGTAAGAAAGTTTTTCTAAGAAGAATTTAATGTGTTTGTATGGTCCCCACATGGGGCTATCTCCATCTAACATATGTTTAAGGGAATAGTTGGAAGCACATTTGTCTGAGGTTTAGTTCGGATTGGTCCACAGATAAAATTTTTTTTTAGAAGAATCTGTGTTTAGGATTGGCATTTCTATGACAGCCCATGACCCCCTCGTCGGGTTGCGTCAGTTCTCACATATGTTCTGTAAAAAAAAAGTTACGAGGACGTCTAGTGGGATTCTTTTCGTAGAGGACGAAAGATAAAAAATGTTGCACCATTTGGAGGGTCACTCGAAAAAATTTTACTCTAATAATAGGAGGAAATTTTTTTTCCTTCTATTATAGTAGTAAATTTACACCACTATACAGGGTGTCCCGCAACTGGTTAGCCATAGACCAATGGTAGACTCTACAGGATGTTTTAGGAAAAATGTCGCCAAAATTATTTTTCTAGCTTTTACCGTTAAGGAGTAATTGCCTTTTTTGTGATTATTGTCAAAAAACACGACTTTCTTCGAAAAACTCCTATTTTCTAGCTTCCACTTTAGCCAAATCAATGTTTTTCATATTCTTCTGAAAAAACACAAAATTTCCAACAAACGGACGTAACGAACGGTTTCGTATCTTCCGAGATACGACGTTTTGAATTTTGCAGAAATGTCAATTTCAATTTTTAATGTAAAATATTAAACCCGAATTTCGTAACGGTACATTGTAGTGGCAAATCTGCAAAGTTGACAAAAGTTGGCGTAGTATCTTAGCTTTCGAACGGCATATAAGAAGAAGGCACAGAGTCATCCAGTTTCTGAATAATACGTATAAATGAAAAAAAACCATAGCCTGCAAATGTACCAAACCGACTTCAATCTTGAAAAGGAAGTAAAATTTATACATCAAGCAAAGACTTGGTTGTTATGCATTATTTAAAAATTACTTTTCGCTACTGTTGTTAATTATGCTACTTTACTAATTATAACGGTAAGTATAAACAAATTTGTTTTATGTGTTTAATTATTTGTACGAAGGTTCGCTGTGTACACATTAGTATTGTGAGAGTATTTTTCATTTTCATCGTCTAAAGGATAAACATTTTAATACGCAGGTATTAATTAGTGTCCTTTTATGTCCTTTTTCAGTGTTTTCCGATCCAATTTTTCCTTAGCAAATTTAATGATAGAATCTTAGATTCTAAAAAATGAAAAAGGAAGTGGCAACTTGAATTATTCGCGTAGTTATGGCTTTGGAAACATACAGTTACGGGAAACACGAAAGTTTTCCATTCAAACGCGATTTACTCCGTCGAGGGTCCTTGAAATAGGAATCAAACACCAGATTTGTAATGTCCTCGGCGTCCCCTTTGATATGATACCCCGCATGCCGACCTCCAGTCAAGGATTAAATAGTGTCCTTTTTTGGGACCTTTCCGATCAAATTTATTTTAGCAAAATGAGTTTTAGACTCCGGGGACCCCACGGAATCAAAACCAAGAAAAAAATAGCCTTACTGTATTTTTTCTATTGGAAATGCTTATATGACTGAACTATTTCCACGTAAAAGCAAGATTTCTTCTGCTTACGGACTATGTTTTTTTCCCTTTTACACATATTATTCACAAAGTGGATGATTCTGTGTTTTATTCTTATATGTTGTTCGAAAGCTTAATGTATCGTTACGAAATTCGGGTTTAATTTTGACATTAAAAGTTGAAATCGACATTTCTGCAAAACTCAAAACGTCGTATCTCGGAAGATACGAAATCGTTCGAAACGTTCGATATGTCCTTTTATTGGAAATTTTGTGTACTTTCAGAAGAATATGAAAAACATTGATTTGGCTAAAGTGGAAGCTAGCAAATATGAGTTTTTCGAAAGAAGTCGGGTTTTTTGACAAGAATCACAAAAAAGGCAATTACTCCTTAACGGAAAAAGCTACAGAAATAATTTTGGCTACATTTTTCTTAAAACATTCTGTAGAGTCTACCATTGGTCTATGGCTAACCAGTTGCGGGACACCCTGTATAAACGAGAGTAATTTTACGCTTTACGGTGTAAATATTTACTACGGAATTGGTGTAAATCTACAAACGGTAATAAGCAAATTTACACTGGAAAAAATATAAATTTACACCGGCAAATACGTAAATTTACATCCGGCTTTATGTAGTTAATTGATAATATTTACGGCAGCCGGTTCTTCGCTGTAAATCGTCCTGGAGCTACCCGTTATTCCAACGGCCAAGAGCTGCCACAACTCCTTCGTTTCAAGTGCAAAAAGCGCTACAACAACAACAGTAATATGATGCTCACACGAACGCATTTCGGACGGAGCAGACAGAACAAGCCACTTGTGAGATACAGGAAAATGCAATAATGCACAAAAGTATTGTAACAAATTACAACTTCCAATTGGTAAATATACACTGAAAATGTAAAGTGACACAAAAATAAAGTAATAATACATCTTTACACCAAATGTGGTGTAAAATTACACCAAAATAGAGTAATATTAAAAAATATGTGTAATATTACACTATTTTGTGGGTTTACTAGAAATTTTGTTTAAAAATAAACATTTACTGTAATTTTGCGAGAAAAAATGTGTAAAATTCAACAAGTTTTCGATGTAAAAATCAACCTTGTTTTTACAGTGTACCTAAATATTCAAAATGCAGCCAAGTGTCCATGGCTTGTTTGGCAATTGTATTTTAAAAATTGAGATCAAAGACTAGCATGATAGGATCCCATTTAATGGGTATAGATAATTTGGTCTACTTCTGGGTCCATCTTCGCCGAATAAGAGTCCTTTTGGTACGTCTGTTCACTAAACAAGCCGTGAGCGGATAATCCGATTGACATGAAATTTGATAGGAATGTGTAGAATGGTAACAGTTTTTGGCACGAAATACTTTAAAGCTGGCAGAACAACGATAGCAGGGTGTCCCTGAAGACGTAAAAAAGGTGACTTTTTTGTCAGAGATGAGGATGTGGGTTCTTAAATCAAAAGGCTTGACAAGGACGTTACATTTTTTATAAAACTTTGCACAAACAATGATTAGTATGAGCATATATACGTTAAATAGTAAATCAAGATGTTTTTTTGCAAAGAAAAAATAAATACATACATAACAGTAAATTTATAAAATTTCCGTTTGTGAGTTGTGTGTGTAGCCTTTAGGTTTGCAAATGCGAAATTTTTATGGGGATCCTTGGGAAATTATATAAGGAATATGTCTACAAATTTTCATTCGAATAGATTTCTCCAAACTGAAAATATAACGAATATTATAAAGACATACATAGTTGGTAAGGGCGATTCACAATGCGATTCTACCGTCTAATAACGTGATCACATGAAATCCACTGGAAATATGGTAGGAATGAGTGGATGGTAATTATTTTCACAAGCAGTGGCGGATTTACACATTTACCGCTAGTAGGCTGTTGACATTTTGCCGCCCCTACCAAGCTCTACGAGAATATTGCTGAAGGGACATTACCAGAATCAAGGGTCAAGGCGTTTAGCTTTTTTATCGTTTCCCACCCAATTAAGTTGTGCAAAAATGTGCGGAACACTATTGTTTTTTTGAGACGAGAATTAATACTCCAGGACGAACTTCTTTGATTAACCTTCATTTATTCTCAAATTTTCCTTTACACTTTAATAGATTAGAGCTTTCCACTTCGTGGGTCCTGAGTATTCTTCTATTTTTATGTGATAGATAAATATTGTCGTGCTCTGTGGCCGTGTTCGTTCGGTCGCCACTCTGTGAAATAGACACTCATAGAGAAACGAGTTTCCAAACTCGGCACGACTCGTCGCAAGTTTGTTATTCAGAAGATGATAAGAAATATTCTTATCGTAGAATAATAAACTAACTATGCGACTACACACGGTAGTCATCAACGCACCATGCTCCACTAGGAGTTACGGTAATGAAGAGAGAGATAAATATAAAGAAAAAGCCGTCTAAGAATTCCTTGGTTGGAGCGTCGGTTTGAAGGGAAGGTTCTTATTTTCATATTTTATAATTCCAATTTACAACTTGGCGAAATGCAAGGACTCGTTGATGTTATTTAGCAAAAGTTTTGCTTACTGATTTTAATTATTTTAAATGATTCTTGGCATCGTTCGTATTGTATATTTTTCTCCGCAGAAAAAATTAAAAATTCAACAATTTAAACGTAAAAATTTTTAAAATTTATTTTAAACCTTTTCACAAGATGGATACATACATATTACCTACTTAAAAGCTTGATAGTCAATATAGCATATAATATCGAGAGGACCTCTCCCGAAACCAATTCCTGGTTACATCCCAGCCAATTTCAAGTGGGGAAAACTAAAGTAGTAACAGAAAACGCGAAAATATGAACTTGCTTTTACTAGGGTTGCCTATTCTAATTTGATCAACTAACCCAGAAACTAGTTTAGAACGAATGCTAATTTTTGACAATGTAGTCTTTGTAAAAATTGTTTTGTTTATGAAGGCATTTCCCGTTATACAAAAATTTAAAACTGTTTCAGACTTTGTATGAAATCTTTAAACTTGCATTGAAGCATAATATTTGGATCCAAACAAACATTATGTATACCTATCGTCAGAACAATTTTTAATTTTTCAAATGATCAATACAATAGGGATATCAAAACAGAGAGTGTGTGGAGAGATAAGCTGCTTGCTTAGATTAGGCCGGCTCGGATCCCGCATATAACGAGTCTGTCCCTCATTAAAAAATCCGAAGTTGTCTCCCATTTTCGGAAAATTGACATGGTTTGCGCTTGCAATTTTTTTTTTTTGGCATTAGGTCATCTTTGAACAGCTGTAACTTTTGGACGCGGACAGCTATGGAATATTCAGCAAAAAGTGCACCAAAATACGCCCTTCAACGCATTTTTTGGAAAATCGAACTATAATTCTTGCTCCCCTCTTTTTACGAATTATTTGTCCTTTAGCTTTGGGTTTCATGAAAAATTGAAACCGTTTGTACTTGGGCCTCATTTGCAAAATTTGTTATCCTAAGGTCGCACCTTAGAAGGTAACTTTTGAAATACGACTCTGACATTTCTAGCAAAATGTGCGCCATAACATGCTCTATTATCAGCATCCTGATCCTTTCTATCCGACTGTATCTTTTGAAGAACAGCTAGGACCTTCTGAAATAGGAAGAAACCTTATCTTTAGAGTCGATTTGCGCTCTCCGGCGGATCCTTCTGACCAAAGACATTATCCATTTTTTTTTTATCTGGTGGGATTTAAAGAGGCTTGCTGTCGGGAAATATGAAATAGTAAAGTACTCGTATATTAAAAACATTTCCAGCATTTAATGTAGATTCTGGAGTTTGATTGCTTCACCCAAAACATCCTCGCATATGGTAGATTCCTACTCTTGTTTAATTGAAGCAGAATTTTGCGTGAAGTGTGTGCAGTGAAGTCTAGCTCATACGATAAATTAAATTTTTATATGAATGAGTATTATTTACATTACAATGTAAGTGTGCGATTGGGCACTCTGGAATACGCCTAGGTAACTAGAAAAAGATTAGGAAAAGAGCGTTAAAATGTTGTCTAATTATGACTGCTCCTTGAGTTTCCCAAAATTAATCATTCACAGAATTTTAAGCCAACGGAAAGTTTCAAAAAATTAAAAATCTGCCGCCCTGGGCACTTGCCAAGGTTGCCCATATGGGAAATCCGTGCCTGGAAATACTGATAGAATCGATTATGTTTTTTTTTTTTTTTATTAAAAAAAGATGTCAGATAAATAAAAATAAAGGAAAAAATTCAATTTCAGTTTGCAAGCAATTGACTAAAAACGGCTTTTCGCAGATTCGTTTTCAATAATAAAACGTTCCTAGTGTTTGAAGCTCTGAAATAACGGTGACAAACACACTTCACACACGGCTCCCAAAACGTATCTCATGAAAAGGATAAATTCTATATCTGGCGTTATAATTCGTATTTGGAATTCAGTTTTCCACGGTATTAAATGTTTACAATGTGTTTAACTAAAAAAAAAATATTTGCTCAAATTTGCCGCCCCCGTAAAATCTGCCGCCCTAGGCTCCAGCCTACTCAGCCTACTGGTAAATCCGCCACTGTTCACAAGAATATTTTTGAAGTTTCTAGGGCATAGTTAACAGGGTGTCCCTAAATGGGCCGTACCAAAGGCGACTGTTTTTGTTCATTACAGGTTACCCAAAAAGGATAATGTATCAGATGTATTACATACGTATTAAAACTCGATTAGCCCGAGTTAGAGTTACACCGAGAGCACACACCGATGTTCCACCTGAAGGCAAGTCTTCTCGACAGCTGTGTTGTTGTTGCGTAGTAGCGATTTTAAGAGTTTTTTTATTTTCTAGAATCGAGGGTGGCTTGGCAGCTGTTGGTCGTTGTAATAACAACGAGTAGCTTCGTGATATTATCGCTGAACCGGCTGCCATAGGATCATTTTTTCTAAAGAAAACACAATCATCCGTGGACGCAGCGGGATTCGTACCCACGCTTCAACAACTTTCAGATAAAGTGTCACCTCTCACTGAGCCACCGAATGCCCAAAAAGCTGTGTCATTCACTTCCACCTTAGGCGTCGTCTACATCTCACATTCGGTGCCCAGCGTGACGCCCTTTGGTCACTTTCTGTCCTTACACCAATTTAGGGGGAAGACCATCATTTCAGGGGAAAATCAAATTTTGTGTAGGGGAAGTCATGAAGCCTATCTGATCTGGTAACACTGGTGTGAGGTTTAGTGATGATTGGACAAAAATAAAAAAAAGTTTTTCTTAGAGGAAAGTACTTTTAGGGGTGGCGTCTGCAAGAGAGTCCCATGACAACCTGGACCGATCCCTTTTATTTTTACATGTTTTGTGGATTCGATAGAAACTCATTCGTGATAAAGAAAAGTACGTTATACGTACTCGACAGAAGATACAGTAGTCCATTGGGAGTTAGCTCACACTCAGTCTGAGTTACCAAAATTTTTTTTTGATTACTAATTTGCCAATTTAGTCTGGCTGGTCTAGCGGTTAGTGCGCGCACCTTCGGTGAACAGGGTCATGAGTTCGAATCTCACCGTGGATCATGGTGTTTTTCGCACTCACGAGCTTGTGACGGACTATGATCTCACTCAGATGTTAAACGAGTACCCATTTATGGGGATAAATAACACTGCTGAGCGTGATGCTGATCTCATTACCTCAACAAAAAGCAGATATGATCTTGGAAGTAGGATGTCACTAACACATTCTGCGGCCTTAGTCCAATGCTGGATTGTCGCGCCTGTTATTTATTTGCCAATTTGTATGGAATATAACAGGAACTGTGGCTGATAAACGAAATCAGTAAATCCACCATAAATGCGAACACACAGAAAATTGCTATTTGCTTTAAGTACTCGGAAAGATTCCGTGCATTTATACAGTATTATCCACGCAAGTCAAAGTTTCCGGTGTCGATCACAAACGGAGTGATGTTTCGGAAATAGGTCTCTGCTGAACAAGGGATTACATACTCAAAGCTGAAAAAATACTGTACGAAATGAGACAGCTGATGAAAGCCAGGCAAGACAGGGAACAGGGATCCTCATCAAAATCATACTCGTCCAGCAGTCTTCTCTGGCCATCACAAACAACAACCAACGATGGCTCAGTTTCGTACACAACTCCATGCAAGGGAAGAATTTCGGTTTGAACAGGCTGGAGGATGACTTTTTAAATTGACAAACTATGTATGCCAAAAAATATTCAAATTCGCAGTCACCACATTTGGATAATGTGTATTATGCATATGTGTGCTTAGAGTGGTTGTTTGCTTATGGTAACTTCGGACAGTTAGCAAAAACATTAAAAAAAAATATCTACCCCAAAGGAATTAAATATTTTAAAAGCTTCAAAACATGTTTTGTATATCTTACGAGTTTAAATGGAGAACTAAACTCAAACTGGTTCACCAACATACCTGAATTAAAAAAAAAAATAGTTTAATTATGTATTGATAAAATCGTCTTATAGATATAAAAATACAAAAGAACTATTTTTACTCACAGCACACACCATTTCGCTCAGCACGAAAGTTTATATCACCATGTTAAACTTTCTGGATACACATACAATATCAATCCTGATAATTTAGTTACAACGAAAAGTGAACATCTCTTGTGTATTTGAAAAATTAATCTTCTAGATAATTGATTGTTATTAATTCCACAACCGGGACTTGTGTCCCCATAAGTCCGGAAGAGTATGTCTAGAAATTATAGGTTCACAATCCAAGGAACCTTGATGCTACATAAGTGTAGAGTAGGGTAAAAACTTTCAAGAGGCTTCTCTCAACACAAACATTCAGGACTTCGAGGATAAATGAGCATATACTACACTGTGGTTGAGTGGCTTTCACAGAAATTTTACCGGGGGAAATTAATCGATTGGAAACATATCGCATAAAACTTAAGGATAAAGGAGTCATGGCGATACCTTTTCGAGAGCACTTCATTATGGCATCGCGCTCATATACGGTATGTTTCAGGATGTGTATAAATAAAAGTTACTACACGTGGATATATTTTTTCCCTTCGTGTACGTGAACGTCTATATGCGCACATATAGGTAAGGCGAAAAAGAGGCCTTCGATGCTTCGATGTCTCTGGTTATTAGTCCCCAAACGAACGAAAAATGTTACTCTTACCTATATCGACAGATGTACCTGCAAGGAAGGAGCGCTCAAGAAAATTGGCTGTAAAAATGTCATTTCTTGTTTTGCGAGTTATTTATCGAAATTGCCCCAGGATTGATAACCTTTATATTTTTATAGGTGAACAGGGAATATGACGATCATCCGTCCCATTAACACACGTGGTATAGATGGTGTGCAAATCTGAGTAAGTACACTCCGCGACACTTAAATTGGTCAGTGTAAAAATAATTTTCAAGTCCTTATGCTGCCCACATAAATATAGGTAAAGATAGGAAAAAATATTTACGTTTTTATTTAGTTATATTTTGTATTACTTGAATAGGATTGGTTACATTTATGTAGACCACCGTTTCCCAACAGATGATCCGCGGACCGATGGTGGGCAGCGAGAGACTTGTGGTTTTCGGTGATGATGCAATATGTACAAGTTGCTTCAGTTTCAGTCTGCATTTTCTGTTTTGTTTTTCTTTTTTTATATAGCCGGCGGACGTAAAAGGAAAGTCCATAAATTTACTTATTTCCACACACTAGTGCCAAAAACACAACCTTTCTCCAAAAGGTGTAAAAGAATGGAAGGCCTTATGGAAATTGACGCAGATACAAGCACTACCCCGCCGGGCACTACTTCTGCTATGCGGTTGAGTGATCCCGGGGCGAACCTAGTTCGCGCCAGAGCTCGACGGTTTCCGGGGGCAAGCAATATAAGGCAGTCCAATTACATTGTGGAGAAGCTGAGGGTTGCAAGCTGGAATGTCGGTTCCATGACGTCAAAGAGCGAGGAGATTGAAGATATCATGAAGCGGAGAGGGATAGACATTATGTGCGTGCAAGAGACAAAGTGGCGAAATACCCATATCGACAGAGCCCGGTTTCTTACGAATTCCATGAAGTACAAATTGTACTACTATGGAATTACAAACCAAAGAAACGGAGTTGGCATTATTCTGGCGTCGTCTTTACTTGGCAGTATAATAAGTGTCGCGAAGAGAAGTGACCGCTTGATCAGCATCACCCAAGTGGGACTGCCACCAGAAGAAAAAGAGGTATTTTGGAACGACGTTGACACCCTAATTCAGACCATTCCAGATACCAAACTGGTGTTCTTGGGAGGAGATTTAAATGGCCATGTGGGTGAATCAAATTATGATTACGAGGATTGCCATGGTGGAAAGGGTAGCCCTTCAACGATCAGAAATAACGAAGGTGAAGCTATTCTGACCATGTGCAGATCGCATGGTTTGGTCATCCTAAATACATGGTTTGTGAAAAACGAGAGTCACCTAATCACCTACAGTAGTGGACACGGAGATAGGAAACACGAAACGCAGATCGATTACCACCTCTGTTTCGATTTTATGAGAAGGTGGGTAAGAGACTGCAAGGTGATCTTGGGTGAATCTGTCGTCAGCCAACATTGTTTGCTCCTCTCAGAATTTATTTTTAAAGCAGGACGAGCAAGAAATAGAAGAACTCCCAAGCCTGTCGAAAAAATCAAGTGGCACAATCTCCCAAACGACAACTTTGAACCTGTAGTAACTCCATTCATTGATAAAATGACGGAATGGTTTCAAAACAACATAAACTGCACCGAGCACAGTCCAACACAAATGTGGAATAGTTTCGCTGAAATGTCAGTAGGTGAGGCGGAAAAGGCACTTGGAGTTTCGAAAGGTCCACTCCACACGAAGAAAGAAACATGGTGGTGGAACACCGAAACTAAGGAAGCAGTGCAAGCCAAATCGAACGCATTTAAGGCATAGACGAAATGTGAGTCAAGCAGTGAAGCCGAACGGGTTCAACTTCGCGAAAATTATATGCAATGCCGGAAGAAAGTAAAGCGCTTGGTAGCTCAAGCAAAGGCGAAGGCAGCTGAGAAATTCTACCAAGAATTAGAAACTCAGACTGCGACCGAAGGGCCGTCTTTGCGCGAGAGACCTAAGCACGACGCCATGATATTTAGGGTCGCAGCCCAAAGGAGAAGGAACGCTCGGGAAATACAGGCGCCAAAGTACGTGGAGGACTCGCAAGGAATGTTGCTGATTGACGATACGGCAATTTGTAGCAGGATGCGAGAGTATTTTGACGAACTTCTAAATGAAGAATTTCCTCGAGCAGCTTTTCAAGATGTTGAGCCGAATACCACAAATATTGAAGATATCTCAGAGGAAGAGGTGATGGAGGCAATGCATTAGATGAAACGCGAAAAGGCAGTCGGCCCGGACAAAATCCCCGCGGAATTTTGGTTGAAAATGGAAAATGTCTGGCTTAGTTGGCTCACAGTTCTCTTCAACAAAATCAAAGGTGGGCAACCGATGCCTGATGCTTTCAGGGAAAGTTTTCTTCTTCCTTTCTATAAGAACAAGGGAGACTCACGCAAACTCAACAACTATAGGGCTATAAAGTTAACACCTCATACACTGAAGATCTACGAGCGAGTTGTCTGCAACCGATTGAGAAAGATTGTGCGGTTGAATGACAATCAATGCGGCTTTGTTGAAGGTCGATCTACAGTCGATGCGATTCAGTGCATTCGTATTGCGATGGAAAAGTATAGAGCAGCACGAAAGGACTTGTACTTTGTGTTCATCGATTTGAAGAAGGCATTCGATAGAGTACCTCGTGATCTGATATGGTTGGCCTTGAGAGCACTTAATGTCCCCGAGGCATACGTCAGGATGATACGAGACATGTATGATGGAGCTACGACTAAGGTTAGATGCACAGCCGGTGAATCAGAAGAATTTCCGGTGAATGCCGGAGTACACCAGGGCAGTGTATTGAGTCCGTTGCTCTTCAACATCATCATGTGCTACTTATTAACACGTGTCTCCGACGGCCTAGAAATATGTATCTCTTCTTTTTGCTGATGATATAGTCCTCAGTAGCCCAAACATCGTTGCCTTGCAAGCTGCGCTTACAAAATGGTGTAACATTCTGGAGGAGCATGGACTGAGGGTAAGTATAACAAAGACTGAGTTCTTATGCTGCCAATTATCAGACCCAAATGCACTGATACCAGAAATGTACGTCAAAGGAGAGCAGCTTAAGTCTTGTACCAAGTTCAAGTACCTTGGCTCGATGGTGAACAGCGGAGCTACATGCGATGATGACATCAAACATCGCACAAAGGTTGGGTGGATGAGGTGGCGAGAAAACTCTGGAGTTTTCTGCGATAAGATAATGCCACTGAAGCTAAAGGGCAAGTTGTACGTCCCGCACTCATGTATGGATCAGAATGCTGGACCATGTATGAAGGTTACGCGAAAGAAATGACAGCGACTGAAATGAAAATGTTACGCATGTCAGTTGGTGTAAACAAAAGGGACCACATCAAGAGTAGCTACATCCGAGGCAGCTTGTCCATAGACCAACCAATCACCGAAAAGCTCGAAGACCGACGAATGGATTGGTATTGCCATGTTCAAAGGCGTCCGCCTGAGAACCCCGCAAAGAGAGCGATATCAATGGAAGTTCCACTTGATGGACCCAAGGCCAGAGGCAGACCGAAGAACAACTGGATGTGTCAAATGAAAACGCAACAACAACGCATTGGTCTCGGCGATGACACGATCCAAGATAGAGCTGCCTGTAGAAATATGCTGAGAAATTATCGCCAAAACGGGCGATGTGCCTACACCGCAGGTCGAGCAACGCGGAACCATGGAGCGGTATAAAGAACGAGGCAAGGAAGAAGAGATATATTGTACTCACCAATTAGGTCAATCAATGAGCGCATAGAAGAGGGCTCTAGAGAAAACCGAAAGGGAAGAATAAAAAAAACATGTTGTTTGCTGTCAGGATCAGGGGGAAAAAGTACTAAAAGTCCCCAAACCTGGGAGGTAAGCTAACCTGGGAGGATTTTTTGTGTTTATCGGTAATACCTCGGAAACGGTATTCGGTATTTATCTATGAATCTCTATATGACAGAGTGGCTACCGAACGGTCACAGTCACAGAGCACGGCCATCTTACATGCATATTTCGAATTCCTGATAGCTCTCCAGATATATCTGATCGACAAATCAGAAATTTTACATAGATTTACATAGATATTTAACCATTTTAATAAGTTTATGTTTCTACTGGATACAACGTTTGGAAATAAGTTAAAGATCGAGCGGCTAGACTAGAATCTACCATCCATCCGTCCACTTCTTAAAAAAGGATGATTTTTGGTCAACTATAGAGACAACCGCACTAAATGCATATATCTTCCATTGTTAACAAAAATATACTTGGATTTGAGTTCGGAGTTCTCGAGTATATCACCTTGTCATATTACCAAATTATTATAAGATGGTGGTCCGCCGTGTTTCATTTTCAAGGAAAGTGGTCCGCAGACATTTGTGAGTTGAGAACCACTGATGTAGACAATGCAAGCAGTGAGGGAATTAGTGTTAAACTGGCCTATGGAAATGTCGCGAGGTGTACATTGATTTTATTGGGTGATGCGACACGGTGAGTAAAAATAAAAAGTACTCGCGTAACACGTCGGGTAATGCCGCTTGCCGAAACATGGTGTAATGGGGATGGGTTTCGGACCCTATGATCACCATGTGCGAAAAAGAGAGGAGAAGATAAAAGTTGTCCTTGTTACATCCCACTTCGCACACGAAAAGACACGATATCTTTTTCGTGCATTCAGTGGCGCCGGAACGAATTTTTTATTGGGGGGGGGGCAAGATTTTTTTTTCATATTCATATTAAATGAAGCGGTTACCATATACCGGACCTCTAGCCAGGACCGGCTCTACTATATGTGCAGAATGTGCATTTGAACAGGGCGCCTCATTAAGTGAGACAAACAAACAATTTCAATTTTGGATTAATCTTAATTATCTCATTTTTAAAATCAAAATTTTGTATTTTTTTATGTTCTTTAATCGGAAGTTTTGAAAACTTTGCGCTTTTATGTTTTAAATTAACATTTTAAAAATTTCGAAAATCTCGATTTGAAAAAAATGAGGTAAAAATTTGCACTTTTAGCGGAATTTTTGGGCGATTTCAATTTTTAAATTGTGATAGTTAGAACTGTAATAACCTCTACATTAGGTCTCAAACCCCAATTTTCGAAAGTTTCGTTCAAAAAACATAAAAATTCGAAAATATTGAAAAATCGGATTTGAAAATTTAAAAATGCGAAACTACAAAATGTGCAAATGTTGATTCTTATGTTTTCAAATGGAAAGTTTGGGTTCTGAAACCTTAGTTGGGGTTTTTTTTTGCGGTTTCGATCCTGATTTCCAACGAAATTTTGGTGGTAAGCTCCGGATTCAAGCTCAGCACTTCAATAAAACATAAGAAACAACAAAAACATTCTCCACCGCACACTTTGCAATCTGCAATCACCAAATGACTACACTATTAATACTCATTTCTAGACTAGAACCGCTCAAGAAAGTGGAAAGTCCCCTTTTTCTTAAACGACGACAATCTAAAAATGAATATCTCTCGAATTAGGTATGTATGTTAAAAGAATAGCTCATACTGAGGGGGTGGCTCACTTTGACTGTAACTATGGATATATCTGAAATTGAAGAAACGGCATTCAACACACAGGGCACAGGGCGCCATAATACCTATGGTTTCCTTGGGAAACGAATTCTTTCTTTTAAGAACTGTGAACATGGAAAAGGATTAGATGTGTCAGAATGAAAACCTTCCTCGTTTTCGTTGATCAACGGTCAATAGTTTCGCTATCGTTGGCCTTGTCGTTAATTCGAGTACCTCGAATTGTTAAGGAAGAAGAAATGAAAATGTTATGACCCATGAACATACTCGTAGTATACATGCACTAGATGCACGTATGCAACTTTCTGCGAACAAGATATTCCATCATGGAAAAAAATATCCACTACTAGAATTTGAAATTGAATATGTACATTGTCTATGTATAAAAATATAAAATAAGATTCTTCATTTTTAATATAATGCAATATATGTAGTAGTACTAATTGCCCCTTTAGCCAAAATATTGAGGGGCAGCTGCCCCCGCTGCCCCCCTGTTCCGGCGCCATTGCGTGCATTTGTCGTTCTTTTGGAATATCCCCTTAGTCATGGTTAAAGGTGTGTTCAAGGTGTTTCGCGCATCTATGCATGTATCTGATCGTGAGGTACGCGCTTGCAATTCGGATATGTGTTGTAGGTTTCGTATAAATTGTTGAATCGAGGTCGTGGCTTGCACCACAGTGCATAAAGTGGACTATGGGTAGCTGTGGATGCATGGTACGGAAGAGAACTCGTGAAAAAGTGTTTTGCGTACTTGCGAAAGCAAGTTTAAGAACCATTTGGTAAAATCTTCCATACGAAAATGTACTTTTAAAAATAATATAATTTGGGAGTTGTGAAGAAAAAGTAACTTATTCTGAGTGAAAACACAAAAAAAAATATTTATTTTATCTGAGGTCATTTAAAGCAGAAAATGGACGGACAAGGGAATATGCTACATAAAACAATACACAGACTCACAAAATGATTACGATTGCCCTGGCGAGTTTTCCTTTCGCTTTCTCCTACTCCAAACACGAGCTCTCAGTACAAAGTCAGCACAGTGTTTTCATCATTGAAAAGTTTTCTCGAATGACGCCTGGGGCAATTCAAAATTGTTTCTTTATTTACATGAATCTTTCCATTGTTTAGTAAATTCAGAGTATGGCGACAGTGTCCGGAGCGGGGCTTTTCTACAGCAACCCTTTGTTTATTAGAGTTTCAGTAGAAGTTTTTCTTTGACAGAAAGAACGATAAGTTGAATAAAGTTCTCTTTGGAATTGTGTTTCTCTTTTGCATTTTTAAAATAAATCGTGTATTCATAATTAAGAATGACGGATGCGTAATTATACGAGAGATTTGATGAGAATGTGTATACTGGATAATGGAAGATATACACACACACAGAGTGCTGGTGTATCCTAATAAAGGTGAACTAGCGAGATGCGTGAAAGGGTATTGAAAGAAAAGCATTCTGCTACGACGACTAAGTAAAGAAAGAGATTTTCATAGGCGTAGCCAAGGGACCTGGAACCGGTGATCAAGACAATTTGTTGTATATGTTGACATGTATGTATTGTATGTCTATGCGGAGAGTATCTCAAATACTGGGGTCATTTCGTTAAATCGAAGTGTAACGTTGAAAGGTAACGCACAAGCGTAACGAAACTATAAAAGATTAAGACGAGTCTATGTATCAGCAGTATTAGAAGGAATTTATTTTCAAGCCGGCTATTTATATTTGTATGTATATGAAGAGAGCTTCACTTTTCAATAGTCAATTTGTACGGTAGTATCATCACTTTAATTAGAGATGCGTATTCCGTTTCGGCTGTTGAGGAAACAATAGTTTTTTGGCCTCGTGAACCTATCTAATTTGTGGATTGATGACCACACGGCCCGATTCAAATTGCTGACTAAGCAGCACTACCTATCGCTTTAAGCTGATGGGTAGTTACCTTACCAGCGCCCGCTCTAGCGTTTACACCACCCCCGATAAGACGACAATCTGTCGCCCCTTTGGTACTCTACTAGACACAGACAGATAGTAGATCAAGAGACGCGAGAGCGTATCGCACGCCAAAGGAAAAAAGCAAAGGCGAACAAGTCTATGATTACCGGACAGAACTTGTTTTTTTCATTGACAGGGTTACAGCCTTCCAGGTAACATCCCCCAAAGAAATTTTTTTACCGACATATTCCACATATTCTGTTCTAGTGCCTTTCCAAAAAAAATTTCACCCTGACAGACTTAAGCGAGTAACCCAATTTCAGACTGGAGTCTACAGTTGCAAAAATACTGGCTTCTACTGTCTCTCTCCGTGATGGGATTTTTATGAAATTTGGAATGAATGATCCTCTGGTGGTCCTTCTAAGGAATCAATGTCTTCCATTTAGATAAGCGGATGGAATAACGGATGGAATAGGTAAAGTTAACAAACAATTTCCAACACTTGTGTTTTTCGGCTCATCGCATTGTCAATTTTTTAACCCTTAAATGCATGGGGTCAGAACCCATTATCGTAACTGACCTCCTTTTATGTAAAATCGGTCACTGAACACGGAACCAGCCTTTATTTTTGCAGGAAATAGCCCGTTTTCCCAGAAAAGCGAAAATGGTAGAATTTGCATTGTGTACCAAATATGGTACGCCATGCATTCAGGCCATATGTTGTAAATGAAAGACATTTTTAAAATTTTATTTAATCTGCGTCTTACTTTAATAGGAACAGTGCAAAAAGAAAGGATAATGTTTATTGAGAGTTTTGATCGAAATTATAGTGGAAACTCGATATAATGAACGCCTCTTCAAGAAAAGGTGGTAATTTCTATAGAAAATCGCGAATATTCAGTTTTTTAAAAGGGAGGCCGGGTAGGTGTGTTAATAGTTTCCTATTCCTTATTGAAATTTGTCTCGATGCCTATTTGTGACATATCCTGGAAATTGATGGAAAGTGGAGTAGGTTTGACTACCCCTACACACCCTACAAACCTAAATGTAGCCATATCTTTTGATAGATTGTCGTCAAAAACTTCAAATGTGTGTCAAGTGGTAGCTGTTGGATGTCCTTATAAAATATTGAAAGTGCGCCAGATCCGACTCATATACCCCTTCATCCCCTACAAAAAAACATGGAAATTATTATTTTGGGCTTTGCGTGCCGTCTAGCTCTGTACATGAGTATAGAGTATGTATGCTATTAGTGCGATTAGAAATCGGCATCGTTATAAAATAAATATTTTATACAATAGTTCGATATAAACATGTTCTACTGTTAAACGAATATCTCGAGACTTCTTTTGACTTATCATAGCTCATGGGATTCCTTTCTTGAAAAGTAAACGGATTGGATTGACTTTAGTAGGATATAAATATGAACTGCTGCCTGTTTTACGAGTATAACCCAAATTTGTGCAGGTCCCAGGACATATCCACAGTAATTACATCCATGTAATTTTTTATTTATCTGATGTGGTACTCCACATAGTTTTCCATATGAAATGGTTGACCCCAGAAGCACATTTTCTGAGGATCCAGACCGTGGACTTCCAAGACAATACTTGTCATAATCAGAAATTGGATATCAAGACGCAGCTGCTTGAGTCCTGGTGAAAGTCCAAGTATCTTACTAAGATGTCAAATACAGAAGCTCGGTTTTTTAGTGGCGTGTCCTAAGGACAAAAAAAAAGCTGTGAACAATTTTTTCAGTATACTTGCCAGCTAAAAAGACTGGGATTATAAGAAGCAGCTACAGAAACGCTAAGCCCTGACAAGTGTGCTATTGAAAACAAAATGACAACAAGGATCCTTCTAAGTCAACTGTGACAGCTCCGTTTCCTTGGATCCTGAACAGAACTGATTAACCTAGCTTTCATAAAAATGGCAGTAAATGTCCTGTAAAAATGGATCGGCGTTATAGTTTGTATGAAAATTTAGGTTATTTGGACCTGTTCTGGGCTCAATAAAACGCACCATCATGTTGAAAAAGCTGATAATTAAAATTTTATGAACATATCCTACTCTACCCTAGACAAAAGGAGAATAATTTCATCAGCTAACAACGATCGGAATGTGTGTATAGATATTTCTGCATATGCCCCAATGCATGGTGTACCATATATGGTACGTTGCAAAATTGATGCAAACAATACCTTTAGTGACTTTTTTTGGTCAAAATCTCAAAAGAATGTCAAGAACACATTCCAATTTACTCACCGGTATTTTTTTTTCCAAATAATGGTGAATTTCGCTATTTTTTTAGCTCTTAAGAATAGCTTTTAAAATTCCACAAAAAATAACGTTCGTCCACTTTGACGACCCACAGACAATACAAGGGAGGCTTCGGGAAGCCAAAATTGAATTCATGTGAAAGCTTGTTTTGTCTACTTTGGGAAAAAGTAAAAAAAAATCAAAACTTTAAAAATCGCTAGACTTTTACAGGAATCTAGCCATGTACCATATATGGTACGCTATGCATTTAAGGGTTAAACCACACTGCCACATTGGGACGGACATTAGGACACTGGGAGACTAGGATCTTAGGATATTAGGAAATTGGGGCATTAGGGTCTTGGGACATTAAGACATTGGGGCATTAGGCACACTGGAGAAACTGGTACGTGGGGACATCGGGATATTGGGGTGTTGGGACATCGGGATATTGAGGCATTGGGATATTGGGGAATTGCGACATCGGGATATTGGGACAATGGGACGTGGGAACATTGGGATATTGGGACATTAGGACACTGGGAGACTGGGACATGGGGACCCTGGGATATTAGGACATTGGGACATTATGACTTTGGGACAATAGGACATTGGGACACTGGTACATAGGGTCATTGGGCCACTGAGACATCGAGATGTTGTGACATTGGGACATCGGGATATTGGGACATTGGGGCACTGGGATATAAGGACATGTGGACATTAGGGTCTTGGGTCATTAGGACATTGGGATATTAGGACATTAACACATTAGGACATTGGGACATTAGGTACACTGGGGAAACTGGGACGTGGGAACATTGGGCGACTGGGGCATCGGGATATCGGGACATCGCGATATTAGAACATTGGAATATGGGAACATTGGGATACTGAGGCATTAGGGCACTGATATACAGGGAAATGGGGACACTGGGATATTAGGACATTATGAACTTGGGGTAATAGGACAATCGGACATTGGGACACTGGCACATAAGGACATTGGACCACTGAGACATCGGGATATGGAGATATTGGGGCACTGCGATATTAGGACACTGGAACATTGGGATATTGGGACATTAGGACATTGGAACATTGAAAAATTGGGACAATGGGACTTTTTACATTTGGACATTGGGATATTAGGCACACTGAGGAAACTGGGACGTGGGGTCATTGGGCTACTGGGACATCGGGATATTGTGACATCAGGATAATAGAACATCGGAACATTGGGATATTGGATCATTAGGTCACTGGGAGACTGGGACGTTGGGGCATTGGGATATTAGGACATTGGGATATGACGAACTTTGGACAATAGCACAACCGGACATTGGGACACTGGTACATAGGGACATTGGGCCACTGAGATATTGAGACATCGTGATATTGGGTCATTTCGACATTGGGGCACTGCGATAATAGGACATTGGGACACTGGTATATTGGAATATTGGGACATAGGGACATGGGGAAATTGGGACATTAGGACATTGGGACATTAGGACATTGTGACGCTGGGACATTTGGATACTGGGGCATTAGGTACAGTGGGGAAATTTGCACATTGGGACATTAGGAAATTGGGACACTGAGACATCAGGATATTGGGATATTGGCACATTAGGATATTAGAACATTGGGACATTAGGACACTGGGACAATGGACATTAGGGCATGAGGACATTGGGACACTGGAACATTGGCACACTGGGACTTTGGGACCCTCGGACACTGGGTCAGTGGGACATTAAGACAGATCAGTAACAGAACGTTAACAAAGCGTTAGCAAAGCAACAACAGAGCGTTAGCAGATCGTTAACAGAGTGTTATCAGAAAATTAACAGAACTTTAACAGAACGTTAACAGAATGTAAATCGAGTAATAGGAGAAAGGTAACAGACCTTTTACAGCGCGTTAGCCGAATGATTAAAGAGAGTTAACAGAACGTTAACTGAGCTAACAGAATGTTACCAATGCATTAACAGAATGCTTACAGATTCGTAACAAAGTGTACGGACTGTTAGCAGAGCATTAGAAGATCGCTAGTAGGAAAGAGGACACTAACAGAATTAACGAAGAGCGTAAGCAGAATTTTCCCAAAACAAAAATATTAGTTGGCTATTTATGTATGCAAAAATGTATGATATCTGATCAAAAACAACAAAATTGTAAGAGTTACCCCGCCAAAGAAAAATTCATCTGCCACAATAAGAATACATATCACTCCAAACCGCCGCTCACATGTAATTTTGTTTCAGGTGTAAATACTGGATGTAATTTTGTTTTAGGTGTAAATGCTGGAGAAGTTTAAATGTACAGGACTATTTCTTAAAGTAATTTGGTGGGAGCTTTAACATTTTATTCAGTGCCACTTTGACGGCTCCCACAGAATTACTTTAAGAAGTAGTCCTGTACACTTAAACTTCTCCAGCATTTAGACCTAAAACAAAATTACATCCAGCATTTACACCTAAAACAAAATTACATATGAGCGGCGGATTGGAGTGATATGTATTCTTTTTGTGGCAAATGAATATTTCTTTGGCGGGGTAACTTTTACAACTTTCTTGTTTTTGGTCAGATTAGATAGAAGTGAGTGATTTTTGCAGCTCTTTGTCGCAGTGGCATAGATAAGGGGGCATAAAAGGGATTACCCCCCTCCACTGTGGTCAGACACATTTTATTTATTATTTGTATTTTTTATATAAAAATACCAAAGCGCCGGCCTCCTCAGCGAGATATCAAAATGATCCATTTTACAATATTTGTCTTGTGCTATGTTACGACCTTGGTTACAATTTGGATGCAAGCGTACACGGGCCTTAACACCTTGAAAAGATGATTTCTTGATACAAATGTTCGCCAGTTGCAAAATTAAGTTAATTTTACATTATAGCTAAAACCAACGTTTTGTGGGATATAAAGCCATTACAAAGAGTTTAACATCGTGACGTATGTCCGACTAACTCTGTTGAACCAAGAATCCGTCATATAATTTCCAGGAAAATTTAGGTGACATATCATTTTACAAAAAAGTACGATATTGGCTGCCATCAATCGTTTCTAAATCTACCTCTTTTTTTCCCAGAGATAACAGGATAACTGTGACTAAATGCGAGGACTAATTCACATTTATCTTAAAAGGATACAACGCGGCCTGTCGACGCAGTTACTACACACTAAAAAATCAGGCGGTGTGAATCAAAATTTATCCAAATGGGGTTATTTTTTTTATATATATGGGGTTAACTACACTTATTTAACTCTGCCCACAAGTATAAAATTTTTCTTTTATCCATTAGGATAAAACACTCAAAATAAAATTCATTTGGATAAATAATAAATGTTATCCGAAATTTTATCAGTTTTTGTTTATATGGTGTTAAAATTTCCTTAAAATGGAGTTAACTCCGCACAATATGACAGGTAGTATAAGGGGCAAATTACGAACGTTGTCCCGTATAGTCTGTGTGGTGTAGTAGGTAGGGCGTTAGTCTTCAAATCATAGGGTCGCTGAATCGAATCCCACTGTAGGCAGGTAATTTATTATGCATTTTTAGAGCGTAAAGAGGTAAATGAAATGTCGCCAACACCTATAGAGAGGTAAATGCTAGTTATACAAACTCATTTATGAGTTAAATGTTCTGTGAAAATTGTGTTTTATTTTTATCCTAAAAATATCGAGAATTACTCCTTTTGGTGTAATTGGAAGTTCTCTTTTGTGTTCATCCATTTGGATAAAACAATATTTTATCCAAACGGAGGGACCTTATTCGACAATTTTTGAAGTTAAATTCAGACCGGATTTTTTGCTGTGTAGTATAGAGGATTTTACTTAAGTAAAATATGTAGAACGGAGGAGCATCTCAATCATTCGCAGGCGAGTATAGCTGGAGTCGCTTTACCATCTATACCTCTGAGCATTACCTCATCGCTTAACTTCACGTTTGTCAGTAGAAGGATGGGGAAAGTTGAGGAGCTTCTGTTACATTTTTTGGAAGAGATCAATCGACCGAAGAAATTTCTCATTTCAGCGGAAATGCATACCAATGAAATGGTGGTGAAGAAGTGACACGATTTTACTTCATTAAATTCGAATATCGAAAAAACGTCGGTTTTAAGTGGATATACAGGGTGTCGCACAACTCATGGTCATGGTACATACAATACTGGATGATAGCACAACTCATTTGGGTGAAATTAATGTTCCACATGACCACTCTATCTTAAACCGTTATAAAGTTTTAGCATTTTTTGTAAATAGTGTCAAAAAGCTCGATTCTAGGGAATAGGGGGAAGAAGATGCTGCTAAGGGTTCCACCGGACACATTAAAAACCTTACATTACGCTACTGAAGTTAATGTTCAGGAGAAGCAACCGTGTCTTGAATGTCGGCTAATAAAGTCAACTGATTTCTTCACTCTATTAACAATAATAGTGAGCTCCAGAATGTCATTATGACATACATATATACATTCCACAGGACTGGATCAAGAAGAGATCCCGTGGAACCTCTGAAGTTATAATGTTAGAAATTGTCTACTGTGTCGTATTTTAGAACTTTTGCTATGAAAGCATGGTCCAATTTTGAGGTAGCATTGAGTAGGAAATACCCTGTTGCAACACTCTCTCGGCATTGTTTTTTAATGCTGTCTAACCACACGCTATTATGATTGAAATTCAGCACTGAACTATGACGTAAAAATTAGTCAGACTAAACTAATTGTGAGAAGTTCCATTGCAGTTTAGTCGATCATTGTAGGTAGTTCATCATACGGATAAGTTTCGTTGATTTTCGTACATTTTTACTTTAGGAAAAGGCGCCGCGGGATCTTGCGGTATGCCTGACTATAGTTATGAAATTTGACGTCTGATGTGACAATTCTTTTTCCAAATTAATCTAATGTCTTAAGTTAATACAGAGCTGTCTGGTCCCTTTGAGGAAAAGCGCGACCTATGGTGTGAATATTCCTATAGCCAAAAAATTTTCTTTTTAAAACGTGCGAAATAAACGAATAAACACTTCAATATGAAATTCGTTGAACTTTTCAAACATCCGCTCACAAGAGATGTTACTTCGCCCACCTCTTCGTCCTTGCGCGCTGGGCTTATGTTGTGTATGTCTTTGACGCGCGAAATTTTATATTCGAATCGCCGACTGATGCCTCTGATTACTTGATTACTTGATACGCCTCATAGCATACTATAATGTGGCAATTTTATGTTGCTGATGGCATCAAACTCGTTGTCGGTTTTGTGCCGAAGATAAACACATCTCGCTCATAGCTCATAGGAGTTGTAGAGTCCGTGCCGCGCGCCGAACGTATAGACGAAAGTTTCCTTATGAAACGGATAATTAAACTGATGATTAAGTTTTGAGACTGATTAGGCGAATAATACTCTTGAACAACAACAAGATGCTGGGCTTGCGGTAAGAATATCCTTCTGTATGTGAGACTGTGCGTGTCGGTTATTATATTTACAGTATACACACGTAGCTGGATAGGTATAAGAGAGGGTATCCTGTGGGTGTTAAGGTATTCGGAAAATTTTCCTGTGCTTTTCATTTTCACTTTGTCTCATTAAGCGGAAGGATTTCTGTCTCTTGCAGCTTCTATGTTATTTATGTTTATATCGTAGGGTAGAAATGTTCCAGTTTCGCGACATACATTTCTGTAGAGTTTGTGCCTTTGAGTTAAACTAATGGCTTGCTATCTTTTATCACGGAGAGACGTCACTATTAAATTGAGTGAAAATGAGTGGTGGTATGCATGCGCGATCCGTAATGGAAAGGATAGGAAAAAATCTTTTGTTTGTTCTACCATATGTTTATATATTATTCACTAGCTGAAAGAGCCTTTTCATGTAGACTAAACATTCGGAAGCAAAAGTTGCATGGTACATATTTACAATATAACATGTTTTCAAATAATGTTTGTGAAACTTTACAGAGTGGGCACGAAAAGTGATTTTGTTTATACATATTTCCTTCCTTACTTATCAATTCAAGTAAATATCATGTACTTTTCTGGATACATTCTGAACCCTTCATTTATTCAAGCTAATCCGTTAAGTAGTACTGACCCCCCTCCGCATATGAACATTAGGGACGGTGCGAAATTTTCATTCACAAATTACCATAATCATATTTACTAATTACGTATTGTCAAGTGCAGTCTGTATTCGTATACTCTTCACTTCATAAGTGAAAAAGGTAAATTAACTTTGTCATAAAGTGTGTAACCCTTTGAAGGAAACTTCTCCGACAATACTATAAACTTTATTGATCAGTCTTATGCTGGAAACAGATTAGACGCGTTGAATGCTGCCATAATTCAACCATCTAAAATGCATTGTGCTGCTTTCTTCGGTAGCATTAAACGCGTCTAATCTGTTTCAAGCATAACAGGAGGCGATTCAGATTCAGCTCTGTCCGTCTGTAATGTATGTCGTGCCGTTTAAGGGGCTAAAGCTATTGAATTGAAATTTTATACTCGTTTTTACTTTTCGCAGGCTGTTTGTATGTTTGAATCACCGAAATCGGTCGATAGGGATGCTGAGCCCCATGCTCAGAATCAAGTTTTAAGAATTTATTTTTTGCCCGTGAGCTAATCTTTACCAAACTTCCCACAAATGCTTCCCATTGTAAATGGATTACATCGGACCATGAAGCCATGGCATTGCCATAGAAAGAAAACCAATAAACTCTGTAGGGTTAACCTCATTGCAAACCAACTGGATGAATCCAATTTCTGTCCGATGAACGATGATTCACCAACCCGCGTTACAGAGTAACCCGCGGCCATGCAGAAGCTCACCTGACATATCCATTGCCAGTCCCGGGCTCATCAACAACATCACATGGGAACCAGTCATCACCTTTTCTTCAGACCATCTGCCAATTGTTTTCACGGTTGACAAACCGTCCCCATTCGCGTACACCGAGAAGAAAACGTACACAAATTTCAGCAGAGCAGACTGGATCGGCTTCCAAACATACACTAACGAAGCGTTTTCTGGCCTGCCAACCCCCACAGACGTACGTATTGCTGGAAAAAAATTGAGAGAGATTATCGTGAATGCTGCAAAAAAAAACATCCCAGCGGGCCGCATCCCCATCTTGATACTTCATTTTCCATCCTCCGCTGCAGAATTGGCAAAAATGAGAGATGAATTCAGAACAGCAGACCCAAGTGATCCTCTTATCGGCAATTTAAACAACGTGATAACCCAGCAAGTCAACGACCACAGAAGATAGCTATGAAATACGCATTCAAATACCTGCCAAATAAAATCCAACATAAGCAACCTTAGGACAACGGAGCGTGCTCTGTCGAGCCCCATAAAACCCAAAGGAAAGGTAGCCATCAAGTTCGGTGATAAGACTTACAACAACGACCATGCGCTCACAAATTCAATCACCAATTTGTCGAACATCCCGGAAAAGATAAGCTCAAGCGCATAATTACCAGGTCCATCCGCAACAGCTCCACTGTCAAACATCTTCAGGTTACCTGAAATCAAGTAAGGCTTACAATAAAAAATTCCAAACCGTTCGACCCAAACGGTATTGCCATGATCATGCTGAAACACGTTGATTCACCGGCCATTGAGTATATAACTGTTACGATGAATTTATCACTTAAGTCCTTCATCATAAGTGAGTTATGGAAAAAAGGCCGCATCACCCCCATCCATACCCAAACCAGGTAAAGACTACACATATGCAGAATCATACCCAATAACGCTCCTGTCACCTGTGGCTAAAATACTTGAAGCGCTAGTGTTGCCGAAACTCATAGAGCACGTTCAGCTTGCTAATCATCAACATGGCTTTCGAAAGGTGCATAGTACCACCACCACTCTTGATATGATTACCTCATATTTAATGGACTAAACCAGCCAAAACCATGCCAGCGCACCATCCTTGTAGCTCTCGATCTGTCAAAAGCGTTTGACATTGTCAACCACACATTATTGCTGACAGATCTCCGCGACACCACTCCACCTTATATTCAGAAATAGATCGCAAATTACCGTGCCGGTCGTCAATCCTGTACATAGTTTAGGAACGGGAAGTCTATACTCAGAAAAATCAAAAAGGCGTTCGCCAGGATGGATTCTATCGCCACCCTTTTCAACCACTATATGTCAGGACTACCCACACCACCAACGGGACTCGAAATCATATCATACGCCGACGACTGTACCATAATGGCAATTGGCCACAATGTTCCCGAAATGTGCGATCTTATAAACGAATACCTGCTGGTTTTCAACGCCTTTTTCGTGAATAAAAACCTGAAGCTATCAGCGCCCAAGTCCTCCCCCACATTATTCACCAGCTTCAACCAGGAGTACAACGCTTAACTACCCATCTACATTGACACCCACTGTTTGGACTCCTAAAATCCTTGGTGTCAACTACGCAGCAGCGACGTGAACTAACGGTCTCTGCAACACAAATTGGAGTCATATTCAAACCTGCCAAAACACAGCCTTACACACCATCACCGGCTGTGTTAAGATGTCCTCACAGGATCATTTACACCAGGAGACAAAGATGATGACTTTGAGGAGCCATAATGAACTGCAACAAAAATTGGAGTCATATCCAAACCTGTCAAAACACAGCCTTACACACCATCACCGGCTGTGTTAAGATGTCCTCACAGGATCATTTACACCAGGAGACAAAGATGATGACTTTGAGGAACCATAATGAACTTCTCATCGGATGTTATCGAACGAATCACCCGAACAACCAACTCATGGACAAAACACTTCGGCCGCATCTAGTCAGACGCTCTATCAGGGACAAAGAGCGCAACGTCCAGCGATACAAAAAAGTTTCCTTCGACAACTCTGACTATAAGGCCATTGCAGATATACAAACATAAGAAGTTCATAAAGCCACTCAGTCTCGCAAGCAACCGTGTATTTGGCACCAAACCTCCGCCATATCTCCTGACGAAGAGCTACTACCTAGAGCCACCCGCACCACCTTAGCTCAACTCAGACTCCTGCGACTAAATTCCTATTTATAACGAAGTCGCCAACACCTGCCCAGCCTGCGGAACCAGTCCACAGGATGTAGACCACATTTTCGACTGTTCTGCTCCCTGCTCCCACGTAACTAACACCACTTGCATTATGGCTACAACCTATCGAAGCAGCATTCTTTCTAAACCTCGACCTCGACGATGGAAGCTTTCTTGAATTTCCAAGTCGCCGGCGCCGGCTTGTTTTTACGTCGACCGCCATAAAATATGCTCGTCTCTTCAATAAGAATTCATATGAGGATTATTTCAGCAACGTTTGGTACACAGAGCACACTCTCATTGCGCACCTACGGTAAACGAAACTTGAGTTCTGTGTGTTCCCAGAGGAATCTAAGAAATAGTCCAAACCAATAAGGCATGCATTAGTTTGAATGTTACAACCTAGGCCAGCGAAAATCTCCTGCCATGGCCACCGCGGCTCTCTAAAGTTCAGTCTCGAAACAATCGTAGCCCCCAAATTACTAATGGCCTTTTTGGAGGTAATGATAGTGTTTCCTACTCTGATTTTAGAGAGAATCGTTTACTGCGCTTACTAGTAAGAACAGCCATCGTTTTTTGTTCAGCAAATTAAAAAACCAAGCCTTAACAGCCAGAGCTTTATAGTTGTAATCGCATCATTCGCACTCTAATTTCTTTGTCACCATCACACTACAACTGCAATGTCATCGGCAAAGCCTACAGTCATCCCCCTAGGCATGGGATCATGGGAAGACCCAGAATGCAGTTGTACATTTTTTCCTTAGCTGGGGCCAATCATACTGCCCCAGTGGAACTCCCGTTGTGACCTTATACTCCGTAGGTCCATCGATGGTGTTGTATTGGAGAACACGATTTTAGAGGCAGATCTTGGAACATCGAAATTAAAGATAAAAGTCTGTTAAAGCTTATCCTCTCACACAGTTTTCCCAAGGTGTCGAGTAGGCCAATTGAGCGATATTAACTTTGCACTCCAGGTTTATTTGGTTTAGGAAAGAGTACCAACTATTGCCGTTTCCATACTAGTGGAAAGAAGCCTTCTGCCAAGTAAGTTTCGAAAACCTCAAGGTACTTCTGAGGGACAGCACAGATTGCAGCCGTCAATACCTTATTAGAGATTCTATCTGGTCCTGGAGTTTTGCCTTCTTCTAATCTTGAAGCAGCTTGCCAAATTTTCTCGTCTGTTATAGCAGGAATGTAAACCATGACGAACAGTGACCCACGGACATCAGCTCATTTTAATGGAACAGGATCAAGACAATATTTTAGAGCAGCATCGGGCACTTTAATTGTGATGATTTTTGCCATATCTTCTTCATCGCTACCTTATAGGCCATTTGCGACGGATTCGTGTCCGCGCAGAGCTTTCTAAAACAGCTTTGCTTGCTTGGCAGCGAAATTACACAAGCGTCGAGCGTTTTTATGAGACTCCAGTAGGACAATATGGACACTTCTCTGGGTTAACCGCCGAGACAGACATCGCATCTGGCCCCGCAATTTTGTCAGACCACCAGTGTTCCCATTTCTTTGACTTAATGGTTTCTTCCGAGGCATAAATGCGTCGCAGGCTATCATTAGTCAACTTGATAACATGGTTTATCTCTAAAGCTTACTCGCGACATTTTCAATATCTGCAACAACCACAAATTCTGGCAACCATATAAGGACTGCTTGAAATTTTATAAGAAAGCCATCAGAACTGCGAAAGCCCAAGCCTGGGATGAGTTCTGCCAATCCCTGGATCATGTGAAGGATACAGCAAGAATCAGCAAGGTCCTATCAAAGGGGCATTCATGTCCGTCATTAATAAAGAGAGAAGATGGAACCTGGACGGAATCTACGAGTGAGTCTCTTGAAATACTACTGAACACGCACTTCCCTGGGTGCAAAAGCTCTTGCACGCCTGGACCAACATTGTATAATGCTGACATTGGATCGAGTGTCTGCATAGACTCTGCCATTACTGAGGAGAAGGTCTGCTGGGCTATTAATAGCTTCTCCCCATTCAAATCACCGGGGCCAGATGGCATTCTTCCGATCATGATACAGAAAATGCAGGATCTCATAGTTCCAATGCTAGTACCACTTTTCAGAAGTTCACTGATCCTCAACTACGTACCCCTTTCATGGCGACGGGTTCGAGTAGTTTTCATCCCGAAGGTAGGCAAACGAGGGCATGAAACCGCGAAGGATTTCAGGCCTATTAGTTTATCATCCGTCGTATTAAAAACATTGGAACGTATTGTCGACCTCCATATCCGGCAAGGGCTGGACAACTCGGCGCTCTCAAGGTCGCAGCATGCATACGTCAGGGGCCGATCGACAGAAACGGCCCTCCATGAGGTAGTGCGAAATATAGAGTACAGCATTCAATATAAACAATACACGTTATGCGCTTTCCTCGACATAGAGGGAGCTTTCAACAATGTTCGTATAGAATCCATACACGATGCCCTTAGTGACTCAGGAGTTGAGCCGGAGTTCAGTAAGTGGATAGTCACTTTGCTGAGAACTAGGGTAATCCACGCGAACCTGGGAAGCAGCAATCTGACTAAATTCGTTCTCAGGGGTACACCTCAGGGGGGGGTGATCTCTCCATTATTGTGGTTAATGGTAATCAACAAAATTTTAACTAAACTTGATGAAGAGGGCATAAATGTGGTGGCGTATGCGGATGACGTAGCGATACTAGTGTCAGGTATGTGCCTCTCCGTGATCAGTCAAATCATGGAACGAGCACTTAGACTGGTCCACAACTGGGCCACAATCTGCGGCCTTGGTGTGAACCCTAGCAAGACAAAACTGATGCTGTTCACTAAAAAAACCAAGCTACCACCTTTTACCCTTCCAAAGTTAAACGGAGAACAACTCACACTATCAGACAGCTCAAAGTATCTTGGAGTCGTTTTAGACACAAAGCTTAGCTGGAAACTAAACATAGAGGAGCGTGTTAAAAAGGCCTGCGTAGCCTTCTACGCCTGCAAAAGAATCTTAGACAAAAGATGGGGCACCAAACCAAATGTGATATTATGGATCTACACAGCAATTGTACGTCCTATCTTAACATATGGGGCACTGGTCTGGTGGCCAGCCCTCAGTAAAGAGTACAATGTAACGAATTTAGGCAGGGTGCAAAGATCAGCATGTCTTAGCATTACAGGGGGAATGCGAACATGTCCGAGGGATGCTTTGAATGTAATTCTGCATCTTCTGCCGATCAACCTTTTTATCAAAGAACTAGCGGCTTGTGGTGCGATCAGGCTTAAAGAGTCTGGTCACTGGATTGCCAAGCCATATGGCCACTCTGATATTATTAACCAACTGCCACAACATACAATCGACGCTACTACGGACTATTCTATAACTACACTAAGTTTCGGGAAGAACTTCCATGTAAGATTTCCCACCAGAAGCCAGTGGACAGCGAGTGTGCTAACAGGAGAATACGATTTCTCCTTTTTTACAGATGGATCAAAAATGAATTGTGGTGTGGGTGCAGGAGTTTTCTGCGGCATACTCAATATCTCAGAATCCTACCGTCTGCCTAATCACGCGAGCATTTTCCAGGCTGAATTGTTTGCAATCATGAAAGCTTGTCACGAACTTGGAAATATACAACATAACAAAAACATAGCCATCTGTTCCGATAGTCAGGCAGCTATCATGGCACTGAAATCCGTAAGATCATCCTCCAAGCTCGTTAAGACCTGTAGAGAAACGTTGAACAATCTTGGAGAAAGACACACAGTCACCCTACTTTGGGGTCCGGGACACAGTAACATACAAGGAAATGAAGCTGCAGATGAATTGGCCAGAATAGGGGCAACTCTACAAAGCTCTCATGCGGAGCACGTGAACATTCCGTTGGCAGCAGTCAAAAGTAAAATCTCCGCTTATTATCTCGCAGTTGCTAATCTTAATTGGCGGAGCCTTAAAACTTGCGTAATATCAAGGAAACTATGGCCATCGTATGACCGGAAAAAAACATCCGAGATCTTGACCAGACCGCGAAAAGATATTGCTAGAGTCACAGCGGTAATTACTGGACATTGGCCAATAGGAGACCATGCAGCAAGGCTGCGTATACCCCACAACTCGCACTGTCGCAGCTGCGATAATACAAATGAAAGAGAAACTCTTTTTCATTTCCTATGTGAATGCCCAGGTCTCGCCAGATCTCGTTACCGTGCGCTGGGTTGTCCGTTTTTTGGCAGCCTAGAGGAGGCGTCGGAGGCAAAAATCGGCGAGCTGCTTCACTTCCTTAACCTCTCTAAATGGCTCTAAAGCCCTGTTTACATGAGTCGAGTGCATGGTGGAGTGGAGTGGAATTTTTCCAATGCCAAACGAAAAATTGTATGAATTTGAAGTTTGACAGTGGAAAACAGTCCCGATCTACTCTACCGTTTACTCGACTCATGTAAAGGACGCTTTGGTGCATCTACGCCCAAATTTATACTTCCTGTAACCCTCATCCTATAAGCAGTTAACGGATGTCTGTGGTCTCAAAACGGCGCTTATCGTGCTAATTGGGCTCTGGGCAAGTCTCGCCTATGGCCACCACTTTTACCAACCAACCAACCAACGAACAATAATTTTAGAATGTGTAACAGAAGTCACTAAGTCTCCCATCAGTGATCTTAAATTATTAAGCGTTTTGAAATCACACCTCTATGATCTTTTGTAGTTGGGGATTATTGATTTGGGTAATCTCTTGTAGGGATTTCGAATTAGCGATGAGTTTGTATCCAAACCATATAAAAATCCTTACTTGCCTGCGGTAAGGGAAAGTTACTAAAAAGTCTCTTATTCCTTCCTTCCCCCATCACAAATCCTCGTACCAGAAAAAAAAATTAATTTAAATACGATCCCTACATAACACTGTTGTATAAGTGCTCTGAAATTCACTTTTATGGATGCTTTTATATGGGCTCAGGTGAGCCTTACCTCACTCAACGCTATTCCCGTTCATCTACTATTCTCCACCGAGAATTATACACAGTGACTGCATACAAAGACTAATTACTCTAATTAATTTTCCAGCATCGAATGGGGATCGCCCTAATTAGTTTCGCGTAGGTTACGTGAAAGAATTACGGTGAAAGGAAAGAATAAAATATTATCTATACTACTCGACCTGAGGGCGATACAATTGGAGGTTGGAGCAATAACAAATTAATCATGAGCTTGTCCCTGGTCTCTTCCAACATTTTAGGCCTTGTTTTTTCGTATCCTTTCAATATAAATGAATAAACGGTCTCTTGACCGATACATACATATCAACGAAGAATCTACGAGAAAAAACGCAAGTATGAATACCTGTGTAGGTGAGGCGAACGTGACAATCAATTAGTTGAACTAGGCTAGGACTTGGTTGGAGAGCCATGACTTAAGTTACCAGCCACAACTGTAAAGCACTGCACTGACTAACAGAATTCCATGATATGAAATAAATAGTGTCCGTGGAGATTTCGAGATGACGAAAGAAATTCAAAAGAAACCGTAATGTCGTGACGGTGTTTCCTTGGTTCGTCCTGCGGAAAGTATCAAATGTATATACTCGAGATAGTTGATAAATATTTAAGTAGTCAGCAGTGAAAGAGCTAATTAGATACATGAATTCATTAGAGCGTCATTCCGCAAAAGGGAAGCGTTAGTAATGAAATATTCAACTCAGAAATGAGATATCTCATTGGTACGTTGTACATTTAAAGGGACTGTTTGTAGGCAGAGAAAAAAACGAAAAAATAAATGACAATATTAAAGTAGAAATTTATTAATTAAAAACCAATTAAAAATAAGACGCTTCTGATGGGTTTATCCTTGTGAAAAATCTTACAGGTACAGTGCCGGTGTTGATTTTCAACCTAATTTAATCGATTATCCCAAATTTATCATCAACGTGACACAATAGCCCGACACGTGCGTCGGGGCTTGGCCACCTGAATTCTTGGCCTCCAATTGTTTTTTTGGTTTCCAGTTTCGGAAGCCCAATAACTGATGAGCGTATTAACTTAACCTTCAAGCGGGCGAGCACCATTTTGTGACATAAGCGGGCGCGCGGAGGTAATTTACCGCCCTCGTCTTTTCCCCTCCATTCGCGCTCAACAGTACAACATCCATTCTCATAATTATGGTAAATTGAAAGAAGAGCATGTCCCAAATAAGTTATTATCATAAAAACTATTATCTGGTGAACAATAAAACAAGTTCTGCAGTTTTAGTGAAGCTCGTCACTTCAGTGATTTATTTATTTATTTATTTATTAGAGGATGTTCAACAGAGCCCATAGGCCCCAATTACAGAACAACAAAAGTTAAATATTAAAAAGAAAAGAATGAATAATTACATATCAAAATGATGTTATTTAGACAAATCAGGAAAAAAAAAATACATGAGGGGAAAACGAAATTTAGAAAAAAGAAAAAAAAAATGAATGAAAAATTATTAAATTAACGAAAAAACACATAAGAATAAAAAAAAGAAAAAAGAAAACTAAAAATTACTAACGTGAAACCCTTTCAAAGATAATGTTCCTTACTGCGAGCTTAAATAAATAAAGTGAAGAGGGGAAAGGACCAAGTTGGAGTAAGTCGTGGTTTCTTGGTAATCGTAACAGTGGCGAATGAAAGTATAACTCTGTGCGAGCGAAAGGAATTACAAATAATGTTGTCAGTCTGGTAGGTCTATTAGGAACGCGAACAGTGATTTCGTTGATTAAAGACGGCAGAGATGGACTGTTGCAAATATTGTAAAGAAAGCACTCATCCAGAAACACTCTGCGTTTCTCAAGAAGAGGGACATTTAAAAGTGTCAGACGATCACTATATGAACAATAGGGGACCCGGTGTTTGAAGAGAAGGATGCGAGTAAATTTACGTTGCACCGACTCGATAAGAGCATTTAAGTACATTAGGTGAGGGGACCAAACAGGAGAACAATACTCAAGAATGCTTCGCACTAGGGAATTGAAAAGCAGAAGACTAGTAGAAGTATTGTTAAAAACTTGCGAATTACGAAGGATAAAGCCAACCGTTCTAGATGCTCTGTTGCATATATATCAAATACATGCAGATCGAATTTTAGTTTGCTATCAAAAAGGACCCCCAGGTCCTTAAAGCGGTCAACTTTACATAATGAAGCGTCTCCAATGTGATAGTCAAATATCATTGGATTCTGTTTAAGACAAAATGTCAAAGTGTGACACTTTTTTACATTTAGGTTAAGATGGTTTATTTCACACCAGTTTCCTAATGCATCTATGTCATTCTGAAGGAAAAGACAGTCATTAACTGACCTGATGGCTCGGTAAACTTTCAGGTCGTCGGCGTAAAGTAGACAGGAAGAAGAAATTACTAGAGGCAAATCATTGATGAAAATATTAAACAGGAGAGGTCCTAAAATTGATCCCTGGGGAACACCTGATGTAGGGCAAAAAGGAGAAGAGGGAGAACCATTATATATAACCCGACACTCACGATTACATAAATAAGACGAAAACCAGTTAAGAAGGTTACCATTGACACCAAACTGCTGTAGTTTAGCAAGTAGGATGCTATGATCAACAGTGTCGAAGGCCTTAGAAAAGTCGGTGTACACAACTTCAACTTGACACTGATTGTCCATGGCCCGTGCCACAGTATTCGTAAATGTCATCAGATTGGTGCAGGCTGAACGACCTTTGACAAAACCATGCTGCTGCTCAGCAAAAAGCGTAGAAACTGTTGAGTAGAGTTTATCATGGACAATACGCTCAAGAATTTTAGAGAAGCAGGATATAAGGGATATGGGACGGTAGTTAGATACCGAGGACGAATTAGATGTCTTGGGAATTGGCAAGATATTAGCTGCTTTCCAGGATTTAGGGAAGACGCCACAATTGAAGCTTAGATTGAACAATAGGGATAGGGGAACGCATAAAGATGAAGACAAACCCTTAACAAACACATTTGGTAACTCATCTGGACCAGAGCCACCATCTGCTTTGAGGCTTTCAATAATAGTAGCCACTTCAAGTGGACTAGTTGTGATTGCAGGAATTTGGAGAAGTGAGGATGAAGTAGGCATCAAGTTGGAGGAAGATTAACTAGTTGCAGTAAAAGTAGAAGCGAAGAATTTGGCAAACAATTCGCAGGCCTCGCTTGGATAAGAAGCAGTAGAGTCATCCAATTGTAAGTATGTAGGCGAACTGGATGATGATTTCAGGGATTGTATATAGGACCAGAAGGGTTTTACATGATTAGCTGCAAGAGAAACTTCTATATTGCTGTAATAGCTTAGCATTGCGGTTTTAGTTATGCGCTTAGCCTCTGCTCGACAATGTTTAAAGTTGGAAAGAGTAAGGGGAGACGGAGAGCGTTTCCACTTGCTACGAGCGTTATCTTTCTTGCGTAACGCATTGGCAACCTCTTGAGTAAACCAAGGGAAGTTTTTACTTTTATTAGGCGAGAAAAGAGGAGTAAAGCGCGCGATGAGAGTGCTAAGATACATATAGAATTTATCAACAGCATTATCACAGCTTAGATTGTCGAAAAAGGAAGACCAATCAACTAAGTCCAATTCAAAAGAGATTGAATTAAAGTCAGCTTTGCGGAAGTTAAATCTGCGAGCATTAGAGACATGTTTAGGTGTAGATTTCGGAAGTGCAAGCACTATACAAAGAGGAGGATGATGAGGGTCAGGGTTCACGTAATTGTTAAGAGAGGATGATAGGGATACACAGAAAGGTGAAAAATTATGCATGACCAGGTCCAGAAGACGGCCATTCGGATTTCTGACATAATTTATTTGTGATAGATTACAGAGTGACAAGAAGGATGAAAGCGCTAGAGAATAAGAGTTTGTGGATGTAATATCTAAGCTGCAATCAGAGGCTGTCCATAATATGGAGGGAAGATTGAAGTCGCCACACATTAAGATGGAAGATAGAGGGAAGTTTGTTGTAATAAAAGAAGTAAATTCGATAAAAAAGGTTTCATAAACGCTGAGAGGGGAACTGCAGGGAATATATACGCATGTCACTAGAAGTGTTAATGATGGGGAGGGTTTAATCGCTGAAATTACGCACTCTACAGGATGAGACGGCATGAAGTTTGTACAGAGCGAACTAGAGAAGGAACTTTTGACAGCAACAAGGACACCACCGCCGTCTTTTTTGTTAAATAGGCTGAGATTCCGATCACTGCGGTAGACATTATAGTTCGGAAGCATTTCGCCGCAAAGGATACTTTCATTTAACCACGTTTCAGAAAGACAGATAATGTCATCATTATTTAAAATACAAGAAAGATTAAGTTCATCCAATTTAGTCCTAAGCCCACGCACATTTTGATAATATACAGCGATCGTATTATTGTTAGTTACGGCGCGGTCGCCGGGAGTTCTTTTGAAAGGGCTTCCGTTGAACAGAAGTAAAAGTTTTAATGGAAGCCCTCTCAGGCCAGAAATCCGGTTTAAGAAGATTCTCATAAAGCGGAGAAATAGAAATTTTAAAGGATGCAACGATGCGGTCTTTGATGTCGTTCGCAGTGAGTTTTTTGCAGTTAAGCAGGTCCGGCCTGTGGCCTAAATTAGCACAGATGTAATTGATTACATCGTCTGTGGAGGTGTTGTAGGCTACACGCGATAAGAAGATATGGAGTGGCGGCGACACAATCATATATGATATTACACAGAGCCCACACATTTTGAACTATATACCAAAATATACCATCTCTGAACGTTTGATGACCGCTGGAAAGCTATGAAAGGTAAAATTTACCCAACATTTTATTGTATCGTATGTATAACAGTATGACTTAAGAATACATACTTCTCCCACCTCGATCCGGCCAACGGGAGAAAAGCTATGCCTGTTTATATGATCAGGGCGGTATATTACCGCCCGCGCGCCCGCTTGAAGGTTAATAACTATGTACTCCAAGCGAGCTCTCAGTCGTTCACGCTGGCTCCGTCCACTAGTTGTTTGGTCATCATCTTAAATACAAAAATTAGAGTGACTACGACTACGAAAAAGAGAAAATCTTCGGACTTCAGATTCAAAGAGAAGTGTATCCATCGTTAGTGCTCAGCTGACTGATGAAAATAAAACAAATTATTCAACACCTAAGATCTGCTATGGCTGAGTTCAATTATTGAGTGCTAAACGACTCCAGTTTAATACCAAATAACAACTCACCAGTGGCACGAACACAGCCCCTCTCCCGCTTTTGCCTCGTTGAGAGCAGGCCTGTAGAGAGGGTGGGGAAACGGGGTTATTCCGAAGGTTTAAAGGTTTTTCTCGGCTATATACATAAAAAAAACAATTAGCGGAGCGAATTGGTGGTAAGTGCATATGTATTTGGTGCACAGAAATAAATTTGACTAGTTTATTGCATTATACACTTTCTATTTTGCGTGTAGTACAGCCTTTATTATTCATCTGTAAAATGAACAATTGAGCCAATCTCACCAGTATAGTAAAAACCATCTAAAACATCCAGCCAGGAACTAGAAAAAGCCTTCTCTTTCTAACTAATGCAAAATAATAGCCATAACAAACAATTGCCGCTTCATTCTCGCAAATGCAAAGCATTGTAGCACGGCGGCTAATACATAAATAATGTACTCTTCTCAATCGCTCTCTTTGCACCCATGCAAAATTGTATGTCACGGGGGGCTGACTAACACTTAAATGTAATTCTAGTTTCCAGCTGTGAGTGACGATGGTTTTGCGTATACTCTTCAAATCGAATTAAGAAATAATATTAATGTATGATCCTATCCTATCGAGAATTACTGTCGAAAATTTCAAGGCTTTCTTGATATCAAAGCTGGCATCGCACTTCACCACTAGAATATAAGTTTTCTATAAATAATTTCGTTGGAACAAGGGAATCAATAATATTTGAATTTCTTCTTGGGAGAACTAAATGCACTTGAATGCGCAAGAGCCCGCTTTAAAACACTCTTCAAATGTCTATCGTACTGATGCTGGACTATAGAGGCTCCCGATTAGGAAACATCCGGATTATTGAGACTGAGCCGATTCAGTGAGGACGCTGGATTATGAGGTGTTCCGGATTAGATGGGGCCGGATTACAGGGACTCCACTGTACAATTTGTTTAATGGCCGATATGTCAAACAAAAATTTTCTTCGATTCATAATTATTTTTTCGTATGGAAGAGGTAGGCCCGGAATCATTGACCCCCCGGGCCCGGATTTTCACTCCACGCCCCTTGATGAAGGACCCAAAAGCCCAACGAAGAAAGCAAAGTCAATTTAAATCAATCAGGAATCGAGAGAATCCTTTTATTACTGACTTGGCCGTTTTCGGAAATGAAATGGTATAACATACAAAACTTGAATGATGACGTGTACCATTTACACATGTCCCTAGAAAACCCGTGAGAAGTATTTCATCGAAGGATAACTATTCACCTGCCCTGAAACTAAAGATCGAAAACCAGGCGAGTCCACCAAATATTCATTTGGGCTGGCAAAAGCCCTCGGTAAGCCCCCTAGGCAAGCCCACAGCAACGCTTACGTTCAAATAAAGACAAGAAAAGCAGCGAATTCAATTCACACTCGAAGGTGGTATAATAAGAGTGTGAGCTTAGGTCTGGTGTGTTCGGTTGCCGTCCAGTATTTCTACATTCCGCAGAAACGGACAGCATAAAATGCTACCTCATTATGCTCGGACCTAAGCACCTAAAGTGAACTACTACTCCTTACAGCCATTACACGGACCTGTCATTCGAACCAATTATCTTAACAACAGGTCACAGACACGATGCTATCGAGGAACTTTCCAGAGAACGCTAGGTGACTTAGGCCCGTATTTATAAACATACGTTAACCCGAGGAGACCTTGAGTCAAGGATACCGAAATTAAAAAAACTTAAAACTCATTTTCCATACATTTCCATAGAAATCACTTATATTCAGGAGTCAATACATCCTTGATTTAAGGAGAAACTCAAGGAGACCTTGAAATTTTATATAGTCAACCTCACTTGAAGTCAAGGTAGCTATCCACCTACCTAGAAATATTATATTTCAAGTCAATTGAAAACTTAAGGTCTCCTTGAGTTTCGCCTTAAATCAAGGATGCATTGACTCCTGAATATAAATTATTTCTGTGAAAAAGTATGGGAAATGACATTTAATTTTTGGAATTTCGGCATCCTTGACTCAAGGTCTCCTTGAGTTAAGGTATGTTCATAAATACGGGCCTTATACCTAAATTTCGGAATATTCGATTCAGCCCCCGGCCATGCACTGTTCTAAGTCCTAGAAGAATGCCACGCAGTAGAGTTTGTCAAAAGAGTAGCAAGAACCAGGAAGCATGGTGGGAAGCTTCTCTCAAGGCGTTGCAACATATCTTATAAAATTAAAAACGCCATTGTGCGGGTATGAAATAACTGTCAAACCTAGGAATGCAATCTGCCTTTCATTGTCAATGGACAGAGGCAACAAGTGGCTCAAACCCGTCCCTTCACTGAGCACTGAGTTTTATTATGCGAATGCCGCTACTGGATCGTTGAGGTGCGCTTTTTTAGCCTAACTGTCACGATTGTAGAGGCATTGGCTCTCTGGCAAGTGCAAGCAAGACATCATCGCTACAAAAAAAAAAAAAACAGATGTGAACATGAACTGCTTAGGCTTGATGACCTCCCATCCCTTCTATCCGAAACGTTGATTTATATGAAAACTATCGGAGTTGATCAAGCAACGCTTCAGTGCCTCAATGAGCCCGAGGATAACACGGAGATAACAGCTGATCAGCTGCAGGTGTGTTGGATGCCAATTTGCACCACACCATCACAGACTCGTCAGTAACCATGGTCACCATGGAGACGGACAGCCAGGCAATTTTTTAGGAATCATGGTAAATAAATAATACTTTTCAGTTTAAATCAACTTTTAAGCAGCTAGTGGACTGAAAATTGGCATAAACTGACATTTATCCATCAGATCAGATTTGTTCTGGTAGTGTCAATTCCTATAATGCGAGAGAGACACTTACCACAGTTTATAACGCTGTATTCTGAGACATTACCACCAGAACGGACGATGCGCCTTACACCGCAGGTCGAGCAACGCGAAGCCATGGAGCGGTATAAATAACGAGGCAAGGAAGAAGAAGAACTCTAAAAAATCGCTTGAACGGGGTCAAAAGGATAGGAAAGTGGGACGTTTATATTCTACGAGGAAGGAAGAACGCTAAAAAATCGCTTGAACGGGGTCAAAAGGATAAGAAAGTGGGACGTTTATATTCTACGAGTACTCGTACAAAAGGAAAATCGGTCTAATAAATCAAAAACAGAAACTCAACTCCTAAGAACCTTATGTGTAGGGCCACGGCGAATAAGTGGATAAGTCGACTTATATCGAAAATGAGTTAAATGCATTAAACTACTCTTACAAAAGTTCTGCGTAATATGCAGAAGTGTTTAAGCTTAAAACGCAACGCTTTCTTAGTTACAGAAATGTGCATTTTCAGACAACTCACTCATTGATGTGGTTACCCGGTTAAGTCTACTTGTACAGTTTTGTAGGGAAACCATTGACTGAGAATAATAAGATAAGTCGACTTGTATTATTATTGAAATTGGGAATAAATTACATTCGAGTTGCGCCAATTTTGGCCTAAAATCGGAAATCACCCTCAATGAATGCAAATAACTATAGATTTCAACGATTAAACGTTAAAAACTGGGGACTGATTACTCAAAACTCTTACCGAATGGTTAGTCTTATCGCATAGAGAAGACACACACAATTTTCAGAAAGCTTTTACATTAAATTGAATTGTTGTTGATTTTTTTGCTTATTTTGCATAGTTATGTTATCTTTTGCTTATTTACGCTGTTGTATGAAGATGCGCAATGATTTTGTCAATCTTACACCCTAGCCTAGACAGACGACACAAGTTAAACATAATTAACTCCTGATTATGTTTAACTAATGCGTATGTCCTGTGCTTATTCACTTGATGATACTCGAACAACTTAATTTAAATATCATTATCAAAACGTCATTAAAATTTAATGATGTTTACTCGTCGTGTATTCCGGTCTCGACTACTATAAAAATATTGGAATTCTGGAAGTAACAGCTGATTTGGGCTGTCACGTCATGCTAAATTTTAAGCGAAAAATGGCAGAATCCGTCCTTAAAAAGGTAAAAATAATAATATATAATTAATTTTAAGCATTTTGAATCGAACACAATTTGTTTCAGCTCACTAATAAGCGGACAATTTGGCGGTAGGATGACATTCCTAGCTTGTAACTTAAGGAGCCGATTTTTTGTGCAGCATCAACAAACAGCACAATATACATATGTATGTACATATGTGATTAGCTTCGTACGTGTGTTATTTTTAGCTGCAGAACAGTCCAGTCTCCAGTGCAACGTAAATTTTCTTCATGGATAATCCTACAGAATCAAATTAGAACGGATCTAATCACTTCTATTTTTTTTTTTTTTTTAAACTGCTATTATATAACTCTAGTTCTAAGCTCGACAATTATTGTAATATTAATATAAGTGCCTGTAATAAACAGCGAGAAAAAAAGTTTGTGTGGTGTTTATTTATTAACTCAACACTAAAACTTTATTTATTTGATATCTTTGAAACTGAGAGTCCAAAATCCCTACTTTTTTTTTTGTCGAAATCAATACTTAAAAGCACTTAAATATTTTATTTAGTTGCGGTTTCTGTCCGCACTGATCTAGCCTACGATCATGCTTGTAACAGATTATGGTAGAAATAGAATGGCAGCAGAATCGGCTCGATGCATTTTTAATGAATGGCAGGAAAGGCTATTTTGTACATGTACATGATGTCACCCATTTAAAATGCATTGTGCTGCCTTTTTCGGCAGCATTCAACGCGTCTAATATATTTCAAACATTCGACACGTTGAATGCTGCCGAAGAAAGCAGCACAATGCATTTTAAATGGGTAAACTCACCTAAAAAAAAAAATAAGCTGCCACCCATTTAAAATGCATTGTTTTGTCTCCATTCTATTTCTAACATAACAGACTATTACTACTTTAGAGAGCAAAAAAGCAAAACGCAAACTGTATTTTATTATACCTCTTATAAAATTATAAATGCAATAACAAGTTTTCGACTATAAAAAAATATATAAATAAATAGTTAAACCAACAATTCATACTATTAAAAACAATTGCATGAAAATCCGGACTCTAATTAGTAAAATATTTTCTTTTGACAGTTCAAATGTAATTAAGTATTTTAGCCGTGTGTCACTAGACGACATGCTTGAATTCAAATATCATTAACTCAAGTATGTTTAACTACAATCGTCTGTCCAGGGTGTAAGATGATGGCGTAACCAAGCAAAATATGGCAGAACTATGCAAAATAAACGAAAATTCCATTCAATTCAATGGAAAAGCTTTCTAAATATTTTGTGTCTTCTTTATGCGATTAAGACTAACCAGCCGATAGGTACTGAATAAGAGTTATCAGAAACCGAGCCTGGAGGTCACAGAACTCATTGACCGTGTTTTTTCAACAGCTAACATACTATACGGGATAATTTTCATACAAATGCCCGAAATCACATCCACACAGCATTGACTTTTAATAAGCTTTTAACATTTTTCGAAATTTCGCCTAAATGTATGCAATCTCAATCACATCCAGTTATTATTTTTCCAATTTCAGTTCAAGTGGTTTTTTTTCTGCATAGTTCCCAAGCACAAAAAAGTTAATTTTAGTTTGCAAATATGTATAGAAAATAATGAAGAAAAGGCGTCTAAAATTTGGGTTTCGTGTAAAAAAGGCTTTAATATATTTGACAATTTGAAGA
Organism: Microchrysa polita; assembly: GCA_949715475.1. Classification (NCBI taxonomy): domain Eukaryota; kingdom Metazoa; phylum Arthropoda; class Insecta; order Diptera; family Stratiomyidae; genus Microchrysa; species Microchrysa polita. The sequence goes on along the minus strand of OX454417.1, from coordinate 31,819,087 downwards.
TTAACCTTAATGCTATCCTCGATTGTTTTAGGAGTATGGGTCAGCAAACCTGCCTTTAAAAAATATATAGCCATTGTAGCATTGAACAGAAGCGCATATTTCTGAGTGTGAAAAAAAATATATTGTTTGTACTACATACTTGTACATTACATTAGATAAATCTGATGATAATGTATATAAAGTAGGGATGTAACGGATGTGGTTTAGCGGATGCGGATGCGGATCAATGAAAATGTAAATTTGCGGATGCGGATGTCGTAAAATTTGCAAATGCGGATAAGTTAAAAAATATATGAAATGAATTTTACTAATTTTACTAATACCGAAAATCAGATCCTACTCAGTTTTCAGGAATATTCGACATGTTAAGGTCCATCCAGACTGATCCCCAAAAGGTTGCGCGTCCAAAAACTGGCATCACGAACAGCCATTTGGAACAGAAAATGACATATCCAAAATTTAATTTTGGAGATTTTTTTAAATTTAATTATCAAAATCGGACTCTGCGCGTTTGAATTACTACACGGCCACTCAAGAATTATTCAATTTCACACAAAAGAAGGAACAAAAATTGCAAAATTGTCACTTTAAATTTGACAAGCGGTTGGCTGAGTTGTCATATTGAATATCAAAACTGGATGCACACCGAAATGGCGATCAGTTTGGATGCAATGATAACTGCCATTTGGTTGCACGTGCAACCATTTGGCGATCAGTCTGGATGGGCCTTTAGAAGTAAAAGTATGTACTACAAAAAAGTGCTAGCTTAGCAAAATGTGCAATCTTTTTGACGAAGTCATTAGTTTCTTCGAATTTAAAATGCAGTGTCATAGTGGATAGCCTTTCCTTACGTTTACGTTCACCTGACAGGATCAACAATGGAATGAGGCATAGAGATTTGAGTATGATTTGATTGTATATTTGGGTTGTTTTTACATCTTTCGGCAGTTTTCTATGCGCAACTTGTCCATTGCGAAAAAATGTAGGGATATTTTGAAAGCACCGGTTGAGTGTAATGTAGGTATGTGGTTTCTTGCAATTGCTATCAATTCTGTATTCTATGAGTGCTAAAGAATATAGATGAATAAATGGGAAATTTGTTTTTTATTGCTATCCGCATCATATCCGCATACAAAAATGCGGATTGCGGATGCGGATGAGGATATCAACATGAGGATGCGGATGCGGATGTAGAATTTGATGCGGATTATCCGCAGTTGCGGTGCGGATGCGGATACCCGCAACATCCCTAATATAAAGGCTGTAAAATAAGGAGAAAGCGGAATCGGTTTGTTCGTGAAAACCTTTCTCCAGTTCACGTAAGGCGATTTTTTACTGACAATCCGAATTACTGTAAAATTTATAGGAGTGTGTCGCTAATTATGATTGCAACGAATCCGTATTTTGACGAATCATGATTTGCCTATTGTGTGTGTTAAAGGCATTAGCTTTTAAAAATACATAGAATACGTAATTCTGTTGTTTTAGCGAATAAGTTGCCAAAATGATCTATCGTCACAGTGTATAAGTGGCAGATTCCCATTTTGAAAATATTTAACTTACCCACTTATTCGACGGGGAAAACGGAGCTTGGACAATCGTTAAAATTTTTAAAAGCCAAATTACCGTAGATAATTCATTCACCACTTTAAGACCACAGCTCCAGCTGCAATTCACTATAACATATTTAATTCGATATCAGCTATGTATGTCTGCAGGATATTGCTTTCAAATTCTACATTACATACAATTGTAGTTATCAAACAGTACTGAAAAATGTCTAACGGTTTATTTTACTAAAACAGAATGGGGGCGTTACATATGGATGACCCGATATAAATAAACAATAAAATTAACAAGATTTTTTCAAGACGCATCAGAAATATCGCTCCTTTGGATGAATTCGAAGGTGATGAAAAGGGTCCATTGTCCATCCACCATTTTAAACACGTCTCCCAGGGAGTTTTCAGTTTATGGCTTCTAATAAGATTCTACCTATCTTCCAACAATTTGGGTAAAAATATTAATTAAAACAAAAAACTTGCAGAGAGTTATCGATAACTGATTGTCCCAGTGCACAGGTCACATTTGTTATACAGCGTTCAATTTGATCTATTTTGAAATCCATATTATCTCATAATTATCTTAACAATGATCTGTCCGAACTCTTAATGGTGGTGCGTTAACGAGTACCGTGCGCAGTCGTAACAATGATAGGCCCACAAATAATAGCAAATAAAAAAAAAATTAATTAGAAATACTTGTATGGTGGATAACAAAATTATACTTCGCACGACTTTTATTGTTATAGATTCCGATCGAGTATTGAAGGGTTAAACGTCCAGACTTCCGGTTTGGATGAAAGTATTCAAATGAAATTCCGCAGATCAAATCCTGACACTGCAGAGGACATCTAACAATAAGAAAAGTTTTTTCGAGTTGACGCATTCGGCCAATATGGCACGGCAAACATTAAAAATGATGTCCCGAAAAGTTACACTTTTCGACTTACATATCCAATTATTCTCCCCGACCCTAGATGTAATCTAATGAGCGACACACAGCTGATACCAAACTGGCACACTGCTATTGAATGATGGTGACTCTTCAACTACTGAAGACACTCTTCATAGAGCTAATCCGTCAGATGGCAGAGCTGCACGAAGTATTTTTTACGGTTGCTTGCATTTTGTGGGAGCTCATATCTCCATTAGACTACGTCATATCATCATACATATTTCAATTATCATATCTTTAATCCTACTCGATCCATTCGGTTCAAATTTTTATTCATGATAACAGAAACATGATGATATTACGTAGTCTAATGGAGGCCTCACGTCTAATGGCTTTTTGAAACAGGAATATGCCGACAATGTGTTTATAAAGGTAAAACGTAAATTCGAAGAAATTTTTGCCAGACATACTTGAATCACCCCCAAAAAAGTACAACATTAATGTCATGACAACAGACTATGGAACCCTTGCAAGGCCATCATCATATAATTTCCAAGAAAACCTACAGAATTTCTATACTATACCCATAGAGAATCAGCTAACTCTTTGGGTGTTATCCTTGTAATTAAACTTTTCTGGGATAGAGCATGGCGAAGCGCTAAAAAGAAAACAGATTTTTTTCAAAATGCAAATAAAAATAAAAAAGTTTGTAGACAACTTGTAGGGAGAATTTAAATGTAAAACCTTCTGTTATACGTTGGATATAATGTCGTCAGATCCCGGCGGAAAGTGGCAATGGAGGGCAAAGCTGATCTTGGTACAGTTCAGAGACTAGAAATGTGTCTACCTCGCATCTCTAGCAACGCTCGCGAGGCTATTCAAGGCTTACATCAAATACACATTTAACTTAACGGAGCTCTGGTGTATATGCAGTTGTGACGATAAGCGAGGCGTATGAAGGCCGAAGGCTCCTCCCGCACGAAAAATGGAAATCAGGATGATGGCGATGGCCCCACACAAGTCACAAGGAACACTATAAGCGGAGAAGGATAAGGATGGAAATTACGTAGCCATACTCTCTTTGCAGCGCAGGATACTGCCGAGAACTGCCTCTCACTTGGATCCGATATGGAGGAACTCCCACTCGGGGACATCTTTACAATTATGCTCCGGCCACCGATTGTTCCAAATAAGCCTCCATCAATCGATGACAGCATGAACTGCTCTCCTGCTTTGGTCGACAAGTGCTGAATTAGACATTATTCTGATCCAAGAACCATCGATCTCGAAGAACAATGTAAAAGACCTAGGGACCCCACTTTATAACATTAGTTTATGAAAGGGATCATAGAAAGCCTAGCCTAGCCTAAACGATTTCGTTGTGCAAACCTTTTGAGGCTGTGCTAGTGTTGTAGTCAGTCTGGAAACACGGAATAATCAATACTGAAACAAAGAGGTTCTAGGAACCGCGGGTCACAAAATACTAGTGTCGCTCCAGACTAGGACGCAAATGCACATCTCACAATGGGAGTGGTAACGAAACAAAACAGTTATGCGTATGTTCCGCAAACATGATTGTCGTTCTGACCCCCTAACTGCCATTTGGCGGATCAGAAATAATCTCCAGTTCTTTCGTTTGTCTGCCTTTGTGGAACATGTACCACTCACCAGCAGCTTCCGAAACTGGAGGACAAGGTCACGTAATCGCGCCAATTGGAGGTCAACGATTGAGGCGGCCAAAGCACGACGTCGTCGGGCTATCGTGCCACAATGATGATGAAAATGGCAGATACGGGATCAGAACGGCAAACATGTTTGCGGAACATACGCAACAGTTTTGTTTCGTAACCTCACCCAATGATGTACGGAAGTGAGGTTTCCAAATAAACAAACGCATGAGCGTAGCCAAGGGGGAGGGGATGCAGGGTGGCGCTAACCTAATTGAAGACTTTTTCATGATTATTCAGAACCTCGTTAAGGAATTCAAATTTTATGAATAAACAATACAATACAATACAAAATCCTTTTTCTGGGCTACACTTCTCCCCAAACCTTGACCCTTTCTAGCACTAATAGGCCAGTCAATTACCGATTTTAGGTCGCAAAAATTGCTCGGGTCTAGTTTTTTGGGATATTGTTAGGATAAATACCAGAAGTGTACCACTAAGTTTGCAACTTCGAAAAACCTGTGCTAACCCCGTGACCCTCAAAAAACCTCAAAATTTTCGGACTTTTTTCATATTTTTGTTTGTAATTTCTAAAAGGTGCTTCCTACAAGTAAGTCATCCACTGCACTTTTAAAGCTAAGAAAATCTTCTTTAATTTGGGTGTAACTCCAGCTTTGTAGGTGCAAAAGATCCCAAGATACAGCCCTTTAAAAAATGTAATTTTTTTGGTAAAAAAGTCCAAAATTGTATTTTAGGAGGTTTGTATGACAGCCCTATGACGTAATGTTCCGATTCCATCCATTCCTAGATATGTTTTGAGGCTTTACTAGCAACACATTTGGGTGAGGTTTGGTTAAGATTGGTTCATAAAGAAAAAAGTTTTACTTAGAAGAACCTGATTATCTGGGGTTGGTTTGTATGACAGCCCTATGACCTAGTGTTCCGATTTCATCCGTTTCTAGATATGTTTTGAAGCTTTACTAAAAAACACATTTGGGGGAAGGGTGGTTAAGATTGGTCCATAAAGAAAAAAGTTTTTCTTAGAAGAACCTAATTTCCAGAGGTTGGTTTGTATGACAGCCCTATAACGTAGTGTTCCAATTTCATCCGTTCCTAGATATTTTTTTAGGCTTAACCAGCGACATACTTGGGTGAAGTTTGGTTAATATTGGTACATAAAGAAAAAAGTTTTTCTTAGAAGAACCTAATTTTCAGGGGCAGCCCTATGATCCCATGGTCTGATTCAATTCGTTCCGACATATATACAGCTAAGGAACTGGTTTATAACTTCATGTCACATGACTTTCTCTGAAAAATGCGCATTTAAGCCGATATTCAGCTCGGAACATGACTGAAATTACAATTTCGAACTTTTTTTCAAAAAACAATGTTTAACACGTTGGCTGCGGCACATGCCCCCGGGGGCATGTGATAGTTATTATTTGTGTGCGGCTGAAAAATTTGCTTTTCATTCTCCAGGTGCGAAAGCTATAAAATCTGTAATTTTCATCCGATTTTAGCGAGACAAAGAGCATTTTACTTAGTTCGCCCTCTATTATAATATTATAACAAAAACATAATACATGCCCCCGGGGGCATGTGCCGCACAGGAGTAATAAATTATTACTCATATGCGGCACATGCCCCCGGGGGCATGTATTTCTTGTTAATGGGGTGCCAGAAAAAAACACCGTTGGAATTAATTTTTGGTTCCATCGTGTTCATTTAGTAGTCTATTGCTGAATTGAAGTGCGAAAATACATTTTTTTAGGTCTAACATATCGGAATGCTCGCGTCGCATGATCGATTGGCCAAAGCAAAGACGAAAAATAACGAAAAATACAATTTATTATTAGAATTATTTGGAATCGGCTCCTGGCTGAATTGAAGACAGGTTTGTACCTAAGGAAGTAGTTTATCTAGTTTTTGATCAATTAAAATTAAATTCCGGGATATGAGAGCTCATTTACTGTTGCAGTAGCCACATTCCCCGGGGGTATGTGCCGCACATGAATAATAACGACTTACATGCCCCCGGGGGGGAAGATACCGAAAATGACTGCCGCAGCCAACGTGTTAAAGTGCTGTATCTTGGGATCCTTTGCGCCTACAAAGCTAGGGTTACACTCAAATTAAAGAAGATTTTCTTAGCTTTAACAGTGCAGTGGACAACTTACTTGTAGGAAGCACCTTTTAGAAATTACAAACAAAAATATGAAAAAAGTCCGAAAATTTTGAGGTTTTTTGAGGGTCATGGGGTTAGCACAAGTTTTTCGAAGTTGCAAACTTGGTGGTACACTTCTGGTATCTATCCTAACAATATCCCAAAAAACCAGAGCCGAGCAATTTTTTGCGGCCTAACGCCTTATTTTTCGGTTTATTGACTGGCCTATAAGGCGAGCCAGAATTCGTAGGCCAGTTGAATGTAATCAGGAGTAAAAGTGAAATCACGGGCATTATCGTTAAAGGTAATTATCAATGGTATTTTCCAAACAATATTTTTGCGACAGAGACCGACGGAGAATCTTTATTCTTATTGAAGATATAAATTACATGCTCCCACTCCCTACGAAAATCATAATATTGAAAAATACGGGTTGGTTTGACAAAAGTACTCAGAATTTAAAAGAGTAAAAACTCAACGGACCCTAACTACAACTACAGTAGAGATTTGCTCATGTTAAAGCCTAGCGCAAATGAACAGGACTTCGGATCCTCAGAAGGTGGCCTTCTCCCTGATCGTGATCGTAGGGTCCTCACTCTTTGACCCTAAACAATGTAGATTTTGAAACAAGTGTGTAAAATCAGCACGATCTTAATTCCACGTTCATTACTCCTCAAAAATAATAAAAAAGAAAAATGGGACCAGCAGCAGGTGTAGTTGTGAAATCCAGTCCGCTTTGAGCTCAGTAATACTAAATGCTATTGACTGGTCAATTCCTGATCTGTACATGCAGCCAATTATTTATTTCGATTTTGCATATTTAATTTGGTCCGTATGGCCATAAAATCTTATAAGATGGCGAAAGACCTGTAAATTAAATCGAGAATGCACTTTACAGTCTCTCCTCAAAGTCTTATGACGATAATCTTTGATTATTACCTTCACTATCTAGAGACATTGAATTCGATTTTATATCTTTCGACCTCCAATGTACCGTACATCCGATTTCCATTTTCCAAAATTGTGTGTGTCATATTGTGAGCCTACTCCTTATGAGAATGGGCATTAGAGCAAATTTCATTCCAAAAAAAGAACACAGAAAATGTGTTGAAATCTTCTTAACTGAAGATATTCTTTTGTCTTTTAGGAGCAAACCAACCAACCGTTGTGCCGTTATTAGTCGTTTTGCCAACGTACTAGTTTCGTTCTTGTAAACAGCATTCCATTTTATGGGTCGCTTGCGTATAATTAGGATAATTCTTAATGGTACATTAAATTTATTATGCGCTTTAGCGTGAATTTCAAAGTTTAAATGAAGTAACACGTTGATAAGTGGCCTAACATAACTTTTATGAGAAGGAGAAATGTAATTTAATTCCTACACAATTGGGCGGACCTTGAAATGTGTTGTCTTAAGGGGTGGATAGACATCGGGCGGAATGAAAATGAAATTTTTGTCCGCTGCGATTTTCTCAATGAAAATGCATGCTTACTGTCGTGGAACATTTCGGAAATGATGGGGAATTCCATAAGCTATAATCCGAATATGGTTCCAAAATTTTTCGATTCCCCGGTCATTTCACCGTGGAAAATATCTAATGACCGGGGAATCGAAACATAATACATAAAATGGCAGAGAAAAATGTCGGGACCATATTCGGATTGTAGCTTATGGAATTCCCCATCATTTCCGACATGTTTCACGACAGTAAGCATGCATTTTCATTGAAAAAATCGCAGCGGACAAAAATTTCATTTTCATTCCGCCCGAGGTCTATTCAGGCCTTTAGAGAGTAAATTGCAGTTTTCATAAAGATCAAAAGTTGTCTAAACAGTCGTCGATATCTTTAGATAATAATAAGGAAACCGTTTGTCACTTTCCTGGACTCAGAGGCAGTTTACAAAAGTTTAACGGAACAATCTTAGCACAGGATTTGTAAGCAAACGAGATCCACTTTTATATCTATATTTGGATCGCAATGAAGAAAGCAACAAGAAACGTTGTATTTTACGAGTAGTAGACGAATTCTATGCACATGGAGAATGTAGATACATGATTACTTAATGATAACCTATTATGCTGGCCTCATTCGAAAAGTAGAGCTGTTTTTCAGGATTTGTGTCTATTTCCCTTTTGAAACAAATGAACAGGCAAAACACAATTATGTTTGTGCTTCTTTAATCGGTAAGTTGCAAGAGTCCTGACTGAAATTCTCATCAAATCAAACTATCCATAGTTTTCAACAGAATCAATTATTTTGAGGGAAAAGTAACACCTGAGCAAACTCTTTTCCAACTGAACGTCCCAGCAGCATACAATTGCCAAAATCAAAGTCACATAATCTACTTCTTTGAAATCACAGAAATTCATTTCTATTCTTTGCACAATTCCCAAATGCTGGTCCAGTCTCTCTAGTGTTACTCGTAGATTGTCCTTTTATTGAAATCCGTTTTCCAGTCAACGAAGCATCATTTCAGGGATAGATCAAAGCCAAACACGAGCGAATCACTCGAATAGAAACGAAAAGGACTAAAAAGGATACCCGCAAAAGCCCATCAGAATCTTTTTATATATTCCAGTCGTTCACGCCACCATATTGTTTTCCCCGCGGACTCCCTAATGCCCAACCAAAGTGTCCACAGTATAGCGCTTATCCTTCGACTTTGGCTCTATTGTATAATTGAATGGGAGGGAGACAGGCGGAGATGCGGTGTGGCTGCCTCGACACGACGACGACTGACGTCGACTTGGTATGATTTGCTTTATGATGATCAACGTGCAGCAGCTTACATCCCACAGCATGTTAAAGGATAATTAAATTCTCTCAATGGGTGTAATTTTTTTCGCGGTTTTTATGATATGGTAATTATGTGGATAGATGGATACTGCTATACGCGGTCATTCGGTGTAGTTGGGACGTGGAGGAGCGTTTGTGACCGAACCATCAATGTGTATATACGTGCCAGGAATGAATATTATCGATTTTTCATGGCATCAATATCATCATGACATTGGCAACCGCAATCACCATTAAATAGCAGACCAAACCAGATTATGGACAAAAAGAATTGCATTGGGAAATTTGCAGTCGATTGAAGGAATTTAATTAAATAATTCGCTGGGGTGTGTATAAGTGTGGCGTGTTTGGAATGTAATCATTGGGTTTTTTATCGATAATTGGGACAAGCAATGGTTGGGCGGGAATATTTATTTTGTAAGATGGAATTGATTGCAAAGAATTTTGAGATTATGCTTTTGGAAGGGAATTCCTCAAGTAAATTCCCTCTTTCCCAATGCAAAGATGAACGCAAGGAATTTGTTCAGAACAAAGCAAAATACGTATAAATAATGTTTCAGCGCGTTTGAAGTATTGTTATACATAAATTACATTACATTACCCAGAATAACTCCTTTTATATTAGATTATAAGTTCTGATCGTAGTTACCTTAAAATAATTCAACTTGACCACCTTAATTGACGATTGCCATATCCTTACCATACGGAGACATTTACCAAGAATAATAATTTGCACACATCATAATTAACACTGCCGCGTCTTGAGACTTACCTGAAAAAAAGATAAAAAATAAATTTAATAATACTACTACTGCTATATTATGATTTGTATATGGTGGTAGCAATTTCAAGGATTCTCAATTAATGCCTGAAGTTAAACGGTTGACACAGCATAAGTAATTTAACCAAAACTTCAAATTAAACGAGACTGAGGCTAATTTTAAGTGCGGCCTAAATTTGAATACTCATCACACTTTAATGAGCTTTAAGCTTGTTTTTTCTTAATAATTAATTTCTAGCGCAGCCCTATGACATGTTTCGATTCCACCTGTTCCTGGATGTGTTGAGGCTAACCCAGGAACAAGTTTGGATGAAGTTGGGTTAAGACCGGTTCATGAAGAAAAACGTTTTCTTAGAAGAATCTAATTTTAGATTTTGGGTTGGTTTCTATGGCACCCCCATGATGCCATAGTCCGATTCCATTTGTTCCGACATATACACAGCGTACACTGAAAAGAAACTTGTACACTGAAAAAGTAATTTGCGAAACAATACAAATAAAAACAGCCAAGGATGTATTTTCTTGTTCCAAGAAAGCCTTTACTTAAAATAATGTATATTTATTTATTTTAAGCATTTACTTGGAACAAGAAAATACATGTTAAATCAGGAAAAATTATTTCTTGACTGTTATTTGTTGTATTTTTTATCTACTTTTTAGCAAATGTTTTTTCAGTGTATACACAATTTCATCCGATAGCATAAAAAATGAAAGACTAGTTTGCATTGAAACAGACGGACATCCATCAATCGATTTTTGGCATCACACTTATCAAAAGTATATAGTCGAAAGTTTTTCCTTCTGTGCGTTGCAAACTTCATGACAAAGTTAACCCTCGGATGGTTCAGTGGGGTCTGACAGACCCCAGAGAAATTTAAATCTTAAAAATTTCATAGAAAAACTTGTTGAATGGTATTTTGATGCATATGTAATTTAAGTATGTGTCACATTACGTTCATTTAAGCATGAATCTGTTTGAATTTGTGATTTTGTTTATAAGTTATAGCACTTTGAAAGTGCTCTGGGGTCTGTCAAACCCCACGAACCATTTACGTATGTCTTTTTTACAAAAGTAAATTTTTCGTTTTGTGGGATATTTTTAAAGTATGTTATTTGGAAAACGATAAAATGTAATAATAATAGGCGGGAACGGTTGAAACTTTGTAATTAGAGTACATTTGGGAAATTAGAAATGTTAATTTTGAAAGAAATGGAAAATTTAGGGTGTTTTGAATTAGGGGTTTTTAAATTTTTTACTCAATTCATTAAAAATTATGCCGTTTTTTACCTGGTTTTCATTTATGAGGATCTCCTTTCACTATTATGTCATTACCTTATGTTTTTTAAGTCAAGACATAAATTAATTAATTTTATGAGCGTAATAATTAGGTGGGTATTTTACATAATACATGAAGCTTCCTCAGCCACTTGGCTATACACTTGTCGAACCTCTTCTAAGAAGGAGGAAATCAACGGGCAATATTCGCCGAAGCACAGTGCAAAATATTGAAGACATTTTGTGCATTGTTCAGCTTGTCCCCCCCTGGGGGGCTGATGCCCCAGGTCCCCCAATGTGGTCAGATAGTCCCCAAAGAGGCAAAAATGTTGTTTATGCCCACGAGCAAATGATCGGAAGACAAAATACAATTGCAACGAGTGCAAAACGCCAATCTGCGAAGACCATCGAGGAAAAAGCTGTGAAGAAGAATGCTCTAAATATTGACTAACTTTGGATCCCGATTTAAGAAAAAAAATTAACCTTAGCTAAAAAATTTTGATGTACTTATCTTTGCTAATTAGTATTGCATACGTTTGACTAATAAAAATAAAATTTTGTTAAAATTTTAGTTTTTATATTGATTTATTTGTGATAAGTTCAAATTACCCTCAAATTTCACACCACTTAATTTTTTCTTCCACATACTAAAAAGCTACTGTCCGAATTCCACTTTTTTTATTTACCACTTAATCAAAAGGCTTCACAGTTACTTCTAGTTCAAACAAATGTGCCAAAAAAGCAAAAATTTAAGTTTTAGAGCGATTTTTGCCTTGGGGTCTGTCAGACCCCACTGAACCATTTACGTATGCAAAATTTACCTGAACCATCCGAGGGTTAATATACCCTTTCACATAGTGACGGGTATAAAAATAAATCGAAGAAGTTTTAGAAATTACATTAAATTTTCAAGATTTAGTTCTGCAAATTTTTATTAAAAGGAGTAATTATTCATTTAACAAAAAGACAATTTTGCATTGACGACTACCGTATGGCGTATGTAGTCGTGAACGATTCAACGACAACTGAATTCGGAGTCTGATATGTTTGTCAGCCATACCACTTCCTAGTCGCATTTTTTGTTTATTATTCTATAATAAGAAAATTTCTCATCTTCTTCTGAATAATAAATGAACCGAGTATTGAAAACATGGTTCTGTATGAATCTCTATATCACCGAGTGGCGACTGTACGATCACGGCCACAGAGCACGAAGCACAGAGTAATTAGAAATAAATCGTGGAGTTGATTAAAATTAATCAAGTCAACACCCAGGATACTAGATCCCATGCGTATTCAATAGGTGAACTCACACGATGAGTGAAAATTACACGCGCAAAAGACATGGTAATGCCGCTTACCGAAGCATGGGGAGGTGTGAGTGAGACTTTCGAGCCTATGTTGTCCATGTGCGTTACTTTCCACTTTGCAAAGGAAATAATACGTTTTTTTTTCTTCGTGCTTACGTACACCGAGAGAAACGATTTTTTCTTTGTACATTCGTCGTTCTTTTGGACTTTGCTAGGCCTGTTCGGTACCGAGATTTCAGTACCGGTACCACAAGCGGTTTCCCTGACTCAGGTTTTTTTTCAGTACCAAGGGCTTTTTTTAACCATAAGCCGGTTGTTTTGAGTACCGGGTTAAAAACCGACCGACGAGTTGTTTTTTGTACCTAGTTTAAAACATATCCGCCCATGTAGACGATTTCATCGACGGCAATGCACATTACAGCTGCTGAAATAGTACGCTTATTCGACATGGAAAAGTTCCTCATCGTACAACCGGACGTCGCAGCAGTCTGAACGGGCTTTAAAATACCGACTTGTTGTTCGATTCTGAATAACAGTCCAATAATGGCATTTGGCGCCGTTTTTTAATCCAATAGAACCTTATTGTAGCACTCAATTATGCTTCAAAAAAGGCGTACGTCATTTGCTTTATATCATCATTTTCTGTCATTGAACAAATTTGCAAAAAAAAAAAAAATTCCGCAGCTAGTATCGAACCCGTGTCTGTTGATTGCCCGTCCTACACGCTACCACTCAGCCAACCTCACCTATAGTCAGGATTGCTCGTAAACACTACAAATAGCTGCTTCTATAGAAATGCTTGACAATTCTTGATCGAATTTTCTGCAATGCGCACTCTAAATTTGTACATTTATCAATAAAATAAAGTCAATTTCTGCGCAGAGATCACCCTAATTGGTTTCGAAGATAACAATGAGTGCGTACGTGTGGGTTTCGTGCAAGATTTCAAGGATTTCTAATGTAGAAATTATGTATTTCAGAGCACAAGTGTCAATTCATTAAAAAATCACAAAGTCCATCCTTCTGTAAAACTACGGTGAACAATTTATTGGATGACCATACGAATATCACACTATGAAAATGACACCGACTGTGCTATAGAAGAATATATGTATACATGTGTGTGAGTTAACTTTAGAAAGACTATTGCATGTGTGTGCTGTATCATCCAATAAACACAAGAGTGGAATATTTAAAGTAGTTAGGTTAACGTTAACGTTTGTTTGTTGTCGTGCTCTGTGGCCGTGATCGTTCGGTCGCCACTCTGTGAAATAGACACTCATAGAGAAACGAGTTTCCAAACTCGGCACGACTCGTCGCAAGTTTATTATTCAAAAGAAGGTGATAAGAAATATTCTAATCGTAGAATAATAAACTAACAATGCGACTAGGAAGTGGTAAGGCTGACAACCGTATCACACTCCGAATTCAGTTGTCTTTGTAACGTTGATGACTACACACGGTAGTCATCAACGCACCATGCTCCACTAGGAATTACGGTAATGAAGAGAGAGAGAGAGAGAGAGAGAGAGAGGTTAACGTTTAGAGACAGTTTTATCGAAGTTTTATACCACCATCTTTAAATTTATTCCATAATGATGATAGAAGCTTTTCGGAAAATACTTTAAGGATAATAATGGTTAAATGGATTTACCAGATGACCAGTGTTTGTATATGCCGGGATCGAAATTTTATTTCATTGGATGTTTTTGTATTGCCTCCACTGGCGATCCTCGAAAAAAGAAACCAAGTCTTAGTTTTTTATAAGCGACCAATATATTTCGGACATAAGTCCATCATCAGGGTCTGATTTACATCTACAAAAAACATGACTTAATTAATAATAAATTGTGTGTGAATTTAGCATGAGATATACCTAAGATCTAATGTAATTTAAAGTTAACACCGTAAAAAGCTGACGTGAAACACAGAAACTTTTACAAGTAACAAATAAACAAAAGTAAACAGTGAATAGATGTCAAGTTGAATATCAAAAATATCACAGATGTTTGGTGGTTTATAATGGCATGTGTATACATATATCAGGTAAAAAGGAAAATATTACTATCAAAAAATATCACAGATGTTTAAATGTCAGTCTTGATTAAATTAATATAGGTGTTAGTATATTGCTTTTTATCACTTTTTTCATTGCATGCTACATCCTCAAATTTAATGATTTGATTCACTTCGTGAATTTGTAGTTTACATTTATTGCGCTCTTTTTTTAAAATTGTAGCGCCATCAAAATTAAATGTATGCTGTTGACTTATTGAGTGTTTGGCAAGTGCTGAAAGATTTTCATTAAGTGATTTCTTGGAATCGTTTTTATGCTGACTAACGCGTGTGCCAAGCTTTTGGATAGTTTCACCAATATATGTTTTGTTGCAATCTGTGCAATCAATTTTGTAAACAACACCTGACTGTTCTTCTGTTGGGATCTGGGCTTTCAGATTTTTGAACATTTTGCCATTTTTCTGGGTGGGACGCATTGCAATGTTTAGTTCTGGTATGAAGTGTTTACAAGATCGTGATATCGATTCACTTAAGCCTGGGATATATGATAATGATGAATATAGCTGGATGTTTGGATCGTCCCTCGGCTGTAATCCTGAGTTACCTTCGACGGAGAGGAAAGCATAACTTGTTGCATTTGTTGAGTTCTTGGTGTTTCTAACTTCGCCGATCATCTTTTCAATGATTTTCACCGGATAGTTGTTGCTGCGAAGAACATTACGAATGCGTGTTAAGTTTTCATTCCAAAACTGTTTATGGCTTATCATGAAAACCTTGCGAATAAATGATTTGGCTGTATTGGTTTTCATTCGCATTGGGTGGTTGGAATAAAAATTCAAAAGCCTATTGGAAGCAATAGGTTTGTGATACCAGTTGGATGTTTTATCGGATCAAAATATTACTTTAAGCGATGTCACACGATAAATGAATTTCGTGGGACTCTAATGATTGCTACAGTGGGAAGTGCTTCTTTAAAGCAAACGAATTGTTGCTTGGGTAGTGGATTTGGGTTTGTCTCTAAACCAAATGTAACCAATAGGTAGTGTACGAGTCTGTACAGCATTGACCATACAGGCATCTGGTCACCTTAAGTTAATATGTGGAGCCATGATACATAGTAAATCTATTTTTGGATTGGTCTTTCATTCTGGAACGCGTTTATTTAGGCCAATCCAAAAATAGATTTACGAGAAGCATTTCATTAACATTGTGCATAATTCTTATTTATTACCTATGAAATATATGTATATGCAAAATTATTCACTATGTATGTATCCAAAATCTAAAAAACCCTCGTATTGCGGGCGCAGGCGCAGATGCCCTACCTACTTCACCAACCAGCCTAATTGATGAAGTTTGTAATTTATACAACAGAACAATATCAGAGTTATACCATCAAATTCATTCCGATCGGTGGATACAAAATACCAAAATCGGATGAAATTAGCACAATGAGGCCCCAGCATAATAACTTGATTGAACATGTTACGGTAATGATCCGATAGGTGTAATACAGAATACCAAATTGGTTAATACATATTTGCAATATGTCCGTAAAAATGTTTCATTTACGGTTTTCGTCCGTTTTGGATTCTTTTCTAATAAAACCCATGATAGCGGTGTTATTTTGAAGATGTTTACTCCGAAATAATTTTGTGTTTTCATCCTATCGGATTCTCTTGATTGAGTACCCCGCATATTTCTTGCTGTGTAAATTTTTTTATTGCAGTTCTGAAAATGGTTCCCCCCCCCCCCTATCTACGCCACTGATACATATGTACTAGGTATTCGAAAAATTAAAATAAATTAAAAAAAACATCATAATTCAAATTATTTATTTGTTAAACGTCCAGAAAATAATGTTACTAATAATTGTCTTGAAACTTGGAACTGCTACAAAAGCCGTATACGCACTCACCATTCAAGTCAAATTTTATTTGCTTGTACCAATCGCTGCCTAATTTTTCATAAAACATTGGAATAAATGCCTGAGTGATTTTCTGCATTTTCCTGAAGAGTCCTTGATTTTATAGACGTGCGAGCATCGGAAGGTTAAAGTTCAACGTAAACAGTGAGGAAAGGTTGAAACTATTTCAGGGCGAAACCATATTTGGAAATTGTGCCTTACCGGGCGTATAAGCCAAGGCACTCTATTTGTGTGTACAGTGTCCACGACAGATGGCTTGCATGTTGTATGTTACTTTGCATTCACTTTTTATTTCTGATTGGGCTGTTTGACGGCTATTGACTTATAAAGACAAAATTCGGTTGTAAAAAAAAATATATTGAAAAAAAAAACATCGATAGTTGAAAACCATCGATTGTGAAAACCATCGACCATCGATGGTGAAAAACATCGACCATCGGACCAAAAGCATCGATGTTTTCTAAACATTGATGTTCGATGCTCATCCCTGCACTATGTTCCATGAATATTCGCACTAGAACTTCCATACATATCGGTTTAATTGGTTGAATTGAAACAACCTTGACTCCCGTAGTGTCGCTTTATGCAGCCACTCCAGATTGCGATATTGATAATAAAATGTTGGTGACGTCGATGAGAAACCTTATTGAACCGCCAGATATGTAGGTATGAATGCACAAATTGCTATATGTATTAACAGAAAATATAAACAACAATAAGAGCTTATGGCGGTGATTATCGATAAAGCGCTACCAGTTCTTCTTATCAATATCAATACTGTTCAGTTGCTTTCGTCACAACTAGTAACTCGTAAACGAAAGATAATTCAATGAAGCTCTCCGAATTTTTGATGATAATAATGGCAAAGGTAAACTTTAGCCAATCCCGAAATCGGTCAAATTTGCCAAACTAATAATAAATAATAATCATCATTAAGCGCGAGTGTTGGCTGTTTGTAGAGTAAACCAATAAGCTCTGACACATCATGCTGAATGAAGGTTCCGACGATACTATTTATTACGGCTGATAGCATTGTGTTTTGGTTTTGGGGTGCAAACATTTTTGTTTTCTTTTTTTCGGGAGGGTAATGATAGTGCCAATCAATAAGTAATTGACAAAATAATTTGTCTGTTTGTTTGTATGTTGGATGTAACTGACGTGCGGTAAACAGTTGGCATAGCTGAGGAAATTAATAAAGTTGAACATGTAGTTTAAATTCGTTACTAAATATAAGATTCAAATACACTACACAATCAAATGATAAAAGTAGCCGCACTATGTAAATATATTTTGATAAATATGAGTACATATGTACATAGAATAAGCCCATAAAATGAAATTAAAATTTAAAAGAACAGATAGGCGATTTCATTTTAAACAGTTCCCAAATACAAGCTCTCAAGATAAATGCGCGGGACTCTATCGATCGATTATAATAGCTGGACGAATCCTATTGCGATATTTTGTAAGGAAAAAAATGTGTCCCGTAAATCCAATGGAAGGAGTCAACTATTAAAACAAATGCATATTTATCGAGTGAAAGCAATGGTTCTGATTCTGATTTTTCCTATTGACCAACAATATAATGGAACAAAATAATTGGTTTAATGGGATTTCCCTCTGAAATTTTTCTGAGTGTACAAACGAGAGTCCCTCTCAAAAGCAATTTTCCTTAAAACCGATTTAAATAAGAGTAGGTACTAACATCATCATTTCACGTGAAATCCATGCAAATACTGTCAAAATTATGATGATCGTGAATACGAATTCGCTTGGTTGTACTCACTTCACTCGAAAGTCTCCACACCGGATTTTGACATTTCGCCAGCGAAAACAATGCAGTTGCACTTTATTTCACAGGGAATAAGTATTAGTGGAAAAAGTCAGAAGTACTCCTCACAATTTACGGCGGAACGACCTTCTTGTTCAGCCTTATCATAGAGTAAATTATCGTCTTAACGAACAAGGTCAATAATTCTTTATAATAGTTTGAAGGACTTAGTTAATTTTAATTGCATTAATTAATTAATTAATAATAAATAATAATTATTTTGATAAATTTCCTTAATAATTAATTTTCTTGTTTCAGATTTTATTTTATCGATCTGCTAGGGTTTACACTCGATTGATTGATTAGTCACTTACGTACATATAGTAAGTAAAATGATGCAGAGAAGCCCTCTCCTGGGGCAGAAGCGTCGGTGAGGCAAAAAAAAACGAGACCGAGGCTAATTTCGGGCGCGTCCCAAACTTGGATACTCTTTGCTCTCCTCGGGCTAAAAGTTTTTTCGGGCGTACCTACGACTTGTATTTAATCCTGTTAGAAAATCTTATTTCAATCAAACACCGTATTTTATACTTTCATAATTTTCTTTTTATTGATATATGTTTCTTTCTTAAGCTCAGCTCAAGAACTAAACTATAGCTCTTTCATAAACTTATAGCCATGCAGGAAAAATATCTAAGTATGCATATAGTATGCATCTCAAACTATGCAATATACTTCACGACTAGTAGTGTAAACAAAATTTCAATAAATACGTTGCATTGTATCTTAATTACATACAATCATAGAAAGAACGATTTAATTTTTGTTTAGAATCTTAAGTGGCTGTGGATGCATTATTTTTACGATCATAAATATCGTAAATATCCAACAAATCGCCCCCCCCCCCCGCATTCTTTTCCTTCCGTCTTCACAAAACTTCCGTTGCGTCGAAAAAACAATATTTGTGAGGGGTTTGGTTGGATTAAGTGTCCCATGACCCCATGGTCCGATTTGATCCATTCTTGCATATGGTTTGTGTCCTCAATGCAAATGCATTTGTCTGAAAGTTGGTTGAAATTCGTCCACAAATAAAAAAGTTTTTCTTAGAAGACCCGAATTTGGAGGTTGGGTTTGTATGGCAGCCCCGTGACCCCATGGTCCAATTTGATCCATTCTTACATGTGCTTTGTGTCATCAATAGAAATATGATATGTATGAATGAATTATGTATGAATTTGGTTGAAATTGATGCACAAATTAAAAAGTTTTTCTGAGAAGAACCTAATTTTGGGCGTTGGGTTTGTATGGCCCATGACCCCATTGTCCGATTTTACCGATTCAAAAATACAAACTGCCTGCAGAAAAAAGAAGCATTCATGCTAAATTTCAGGTTAATAGCTTGTAAATTGGCCGAGTAAAACGCGTCGCAACAGACGGACATCGCCCAATCGACTGCCCAAGTCATGCTGATCATATATGTATACTTTTTGATGTTCGCAGATGCTTCTTTCAATGCGTTACAAATTTCATGACAAAGTTAATATACCCTTTCACTCTATGAGCGAAGGGTATAAAAGGTGTCATCGACAATCAATCAAGCCGGAATGCACATTATTTATCTTAAATTTAGAGAATAAAACGCATGTCCCCACAGCACATTTTCCACGGTAGACATAAATGCTAGTTTTTCGCTCGGTGAACATAGTACCTACATTCAGTTTTGTTTTTTTTTAATTTTACCTAATAGTACCTACCTTAACCGAAGCAGTGGCAAATGAAAGTATGTACAGTAAAACACGGATAATTGCACATCGATAAAGCACAATTTTTTGAATCGTTGGGCGATGCTGTGAAATAAAAACTAGGGGGCTTCGCCTCCTGCTCGCTTCGCTCGCCAACCCCGGGGCCGAGGCTAATTTCGGGCGCGGCCTAAATTTGGATACCTTCGCTTGGGCTAAAAGTTTTTTTCGAGCGTACAATGACTTGTATTTAATCTCCTCATTCTTTTTCTTCTATCTTGACAAAAGTTTTCGGCTTGGTTGAAATAAGTGGGCAAATAAAAATATTTACTCGGAAAATTTTATTGGGGTTGCCGGAGGATGACCCTACAGTACGATTCCATTCGTTTTGAACTTTTTAGTTGCTTAGATAAAGACACATTAATTCAAGGTTTTGTGAAATTGGCGTAAACAAATGTTTCTTAGAAGAACCAATATGGGGGGTTTGGTTTGTGTGGCAGCCCCATGACCCCATGGTCCGATTTGATTTAATCTTACATTTGTTTTGTGTCATCAATAGAAATACATTTATGTGAAATTTGGTTGAATTTGGTGCACAACTGAAAAACTTTTTCTTAGAAGAACCTAATTTGGGGGGTTGGATTTGTATGGCAACACCATGACCCCAGGGTCCGCTTTAATCCATTCTTACATATGTTTTGTGTCAACAATAGAAATACATTTGTGTGAAATTTGGTTGAAATTGGTGCACAAATCAAAAAGTTTTTCTTAGAAGAACCTAATTTAGGGGGTTAAGTTTGTATGGCAGCCCCATGACCCCATAGTCCGATTTGATCCATTCTTTAATATATTATGTGTTATCTATAGAAACACATTTGTGTGAAATTTGGTTGAAATTGGTACACAAATAAAAAAAAATTCTTAGAAGAACTCAAATTGGGGGGCTAGGATTGTATGGCAGCCCCATGACCCCGTGATCCAATTTGGGTGAATCAAACATACAAACAGCCTGCAGCAATAAGAAGCACGTGTGCAAAATTTCAGCTCCGTAGCTTTTATAGTAACCGAGAAAAACGCGCTGCAACAGACGGACAGACGGACAGACGGACAGACAGACAGACAGACAGACGGACATCGTCCGATCGACTCATCTCGTCATGCTGATCATATATGTATACTTTTTTTTTGGTCGGAGATGCTTCCTTCAATGCGTTACAAACTTCATGACAAAGTTAATATACCCTTTCACTCTATGAGCGAAGGGTATAATAAGGTTGCAAAATCCGCTGGATTTTACACATCTTATCGCGAATTTTCAAATGTCCGAACTCCGAAACCTTCCGAATAAACCTAAGTCTATTCTATAATGGTATTTTAAATGCCTGGCGAGGGAAAAGCATTGATACACCTTTGACCGATTTTTTTTTTATGTGCCAAACACATAAAACAGATCAGGAATTAGGGACTTATTTTGAAGGGCAAATAGTCCGACAATTAAATGGCAGCAATTCCTTTTTTTATCCTTAAACGTGAAAGGGGTTTTATGAAATATTTACAACTCACCAGTCGCAGAATTTTAAAGCATTGCTATTTTGACTTATACGTCCAAAGCAAAGTCTTCATTTTTCTATTTGTTTGCCAAGCTCGAATTGACGAAATATAATATAGCCTTTCACTCTATGAGCGAAGGGCATAACGAGCCAGTAAAAATGTTTAAGAAAACCGTTTTGTGGCTTATCTTTGTAAAATGTTTATGGGGAAGGGGATAATTTTGATTTGCCATTCCCATTCTCGTACTTGCAGTTTCGCCTTACTGGAATATATATAACGGTGAGTAACTATCAAAATTATATTTTGAAAAAAAAAAAAACATTGGCAAAGCGAAGTCTTTCGCGACATTAAAAAGATTGCGAATCACTGATATAATGTGTGCAAAAAACAATCAGGCCAACAAGGTGAGACATTGGGGAGTGGTGTTATATCAACACAATAAAAAAAATATTGAAAATCAAAAATTGAAAAACAAAAATTTAAGCCAAAATTTTGGTTGGAAATTCAGTCACGATCATCGATTTTCCCAGGGCCACCAAAATACTAAGGCCGGCCCTGGCTATAGTTTTCAACAATTAAATTTGACAGAGCCATGTACAAGCGACTTTGTAAAGCTTTCGAACGTTGGCAACAAATATTAAAAATGGGCACTTCCCATCTTTTTAATGTTTTTAATGTAGAGGCACCATTATCAAACTACAAGCTAATTCCAACATTCCCGTCAAGGGCGCCGGCTTTGAGGGGGAACATCAAGGGAAGAACATCGAACATAGATGTTGCGAATCAAGCTTTTGGGACGTCAAAAATTCTGTGTAGGCTAACATATTTTTTTGTACATTTTCAATTAAAATTTATGGGTGTCAAAATTATCACTTGCTTACAGAAATGGGAAGACAACATACAAAAAATTTTGTTCGCAAAAAAAAAGAAAAACCAAAATTTGCTAACAACCTAACGACTATCCTAGTGGTATCCTGCGATCTAAAGAAGAAGACTGACTGAGACTGCTGACATAAACGCTGGAATGACAAAGAGACTGCCACCACTATTGCTAAATATTTTTTATCAAGACAATATTTGATGCTCCCAAAAAGAGCAATTTTTAACTCTCATATTTACCTAAAGGCATTTCCCATTCTTCTACATCTTCATAAATCAATAGATATTAGATAACTCGGGCTAGGATCGCTTAAACTCGTAAAATAGTCTGGTTCGAAACGTCTACACTAAACAATTTTTCAAATGCACATCTGCACTTATCCGTCATGAATCGTGTCCAAATGTTGTTCACCCTACCAAAAAATTGTGTGCACTTAAGCGTGTTGTGCACTTATCCGTGTTGCACTTATCCGTTTTGGAATGTATTGAAAATCGCATTGAATGGATGGTGCATGAAAATTGGGTGCACTTATCCGAGTTTTGCACTTAAGCGTGATGCACTTAACCGTGTTTTACTGTATGTATATCTCAGTGGGGGCGAAAGGTATAACGAATAATGACGTAATCCTGGTAGGTATATTGGGAACGCGAAGAGTGATTTCGTTGAACAAAGAAGACGATAGGGAAGTGTTGCAGATATTGTATAATAATCACGCATCCATAAAGAACCTGCTTCTCTCAAGTGGGACACGTAGCGATTTTGAAGAACAGGATACGAGGATACGAGTACATTTGCGCTGAACCGACTCGTTAAGGGTCGGAAACCAAACGGGGGAACCGTATTAAAGAATACTGCGTACAATTGAAAAGGAGAAGACAAGAAGAAATATTGTGAAATACCTGAAAGGAGCAAAGGACGAAAGCTGCCGTTCTCGAAGCTGTGTTACATATATCAATTGCATCATCATCATCAATGTGGCACGATAGCCCGACGTCGGGCCTTGGCCGCCTGAATCGTTGACCTCCAATTGTCGCGGTTACGTGACCTTGTCCTCCAGTTTCGGAAGCCCAGCAGCTGGTGGGCGTCTTCACCTACGGAGTTCTCCCAGCGAGCTCTCGGTCGTCCACGCAACCTCGCTCCGTCAATTCGTTGTGCGTTCATAACTTTCTTTGGCATGCGATTATCGTCCATCCGTTGTACATGCCCCGCCAATTGCAGACGTTGAAGCTTCACGATTCTGGATACTTCCAGCTCATCGTACAATTGATACAACTCATGGTTGTATCGGATACGCCATTGGTCTCGCTCGCGAACGGCCCCGAAAATTCGCCGAAGGACCTTTCGTTCGAATCGGTCTAGCAAAATTTCGGAGGCTTGGGTAAGGGTCCATGTTTCGCAGCCATAACATAGCACGGGTCGGATGATCGTTTTGTACACGCGGAGCTTCGTGTTCCTGTGCGCAAGTTTCGAATTAATTATAGGGAGGACCGAGAAATATGTCTTATTGGCTAGTTGTATCCGTCGCTTAATTTCGTCGGTTTCGTTGGCGTCCTTTGATAAGTTACAACCCAGATAGTTGAAGTTGTCTACATACTCGATATTAAGGTCCCCCACTGTGATGCTTGAATTTGCTGGCGTCCTTGTTTTCGATTGCATCATGGCCTTTGTTTTGCTTTCGTTGATATGTAGTCCAACTTCCTTTGCGGCGTTATTGAGGTTATGCAGGAGGCTTTCTGCATCACCCAACCTTCGAGACATGATGTTGATATCGTCGGCGTACGCTACTAATTGAGTCGACTTGATGAGTAGCGTTCCGCTGCTGTCGATATTCATGGCTCGAATTACATACTCCAAAGCCAGGTTGAAGAGCGTTGGCGCCAGCCCGTCGCCCTGCTTGAGTCCAGTACGAGTTTCAAATAGGTCAGTGAGTCGGTTCTGCACTTTGACCTGCGAGACGGTATTAGTCATCGTCATCCTTGTGAGTCGCACTAACTTTGCCGGTATACCAAAATTCAGCATAATGTTGTACAGTACACTTCGGTCGATACTGTCGTATGCCTGCTTGAAGTCGACAAAGATTTGGTATACGTCGATGTTGTATTCCCAGCACTTTTGGAGTAGTAGCTTCACTGTGTAAAGCTGATCGGTCGTTGAACGACCAGGTCTGAAGCCGCCTTGATACTCGCCAATGATTTGTTCTGCGTACGGATTGATTCTCTTTTCAAGAATTTTTGATAAAATCTTATAGGCCGTACAAACTAATGATATGCCCCTGTACTTCTCACACTTCAGCTTGTCACCCTTTTTGTGGATTGGGCAGATTATGCTTTTGCGCCAATCTTCGGGGATTACCTCGTCGTTCCATATTTTCAGCAGTAGCACATGTACAGCGTTGGTCAGGCACGTTCCACCATGCTTCAGCAGTTCTGCTGGGATCTCGTCAGCGCCGGGCGCTTTATTATTTTGGAGCGACTGTATGGCAAGACTCACCTCCTCTACTGTTGGGGGTAGAACGGGAGGGCCTGGTTCGGCTAACTGCTCAAGAGCTAGCTCCGCGGGGGATGTTGATGATGCATTGAGGAGCTCTTCAAAATGCGAGGCCCATCGTTTGTTGACGCTTTCGATGTCGCTGATGATGTTACCATCCTTGTCCTTACATAGGCTTGTCCTGGGTTGATATCCCTTCTTGATATTGTTTATAAGTTTGTACGCCTGTCTAGTGTTCTTACTGGCTAATCTTTGGTTTATTTGCTGTAACTGCTCGTCAAAATGTTTGCGTTTCTTACGTCTAATTAACTTATTAGATACTCGCCGAAGCTCGTTATATCTTTCTTTCTTCGCTCGGGATGCGCGTTGTGTGTATTGGCGATAGGCTTCATTTTTCGCCTCAATGGAGGCCCTGCATTCGTCGTCGAACCAGTCTGCTCGTCTGCGCCGGCCTTTATAGCCCACGACCTCTTCTGCGACCTCCTTGATGCTGTCTTTGAGCTCCTCCCAGAACTCATGGATGCCTAGATTATTGATGTTATCAAGCATGGGCGACAGTTTTTCCTCAAGGGCTGTAGTATACGCAGCCGCCGTGGCATCATCAATCAAATTGTCAACCTCGAAGATCTTGGCAGGGTTGATTCTCGTTAGGTGCACCGAAGAGATTCTGCACCTGTAGGTCGTCTTCACCAAATAGTGATCGGTGTCGCAGTTGGCTCCTCGATAAGATCGAACATCTAGGACATTAGAAGCCCATCTCTTGCTGATCAGTATGTGGTCGATCTGGTTCACGGTGTATTCATCTGGAGACTTCCAGGTCTGCTTATGGATTCGTCGATGAGGGAAGCATGTAGAGCTTATGACCAAGTTTCTGCCGCTCGCGAAGTCGATAAGTCGCTGACCGTTATTGTTGTTTTCGTCGTGGAGGCTATGGCCACCAGTAGTTCCCCTATGCCAGCTTTCGTTTCCGACTTTAGCGTTAAAGTCTCCTAGCAGCAGCTTGACGTCGTTTGATGGAAGTGAGTCGAAGAGTGTTTCTAGGTCGTTGTAGAACTCGTCCTTACTCGCGTCTTCTTTTACTTCTGTAGGGGCATGCGCATTAATGAGCCAGAGATTAGCGAAACGGGTCTTAATGCGGATCGCACATAGCCGCTCGTTGATGGGTTTGAAGCCGATAACGTGGTCCTTGAGCTGCTTATTCACGATGAAAGCTACTCCAAACTCCTTGTTGCCCTCCTCTTTACCACTCGTAAAAATAGTGTGCGAATTGAGGTCGTTAATCTCGCTTTTGAGCCATTTAGTTTCCTGGATTGCAACTATGCTCAGCTTGTATTGTTCTACCTGATCCAGGAGGGCCCTTAAGGCCCCCGGTCTATTCAGGGAGCGTACATTCCAGGATCCGAAAGAGTAATCAGTTGTTCGTTTGCGGGGTCGTCGTTGTTTTGTATCCGTCCAATCCGAGGCTTTTGTTTCAGGTTTCTTGACTTGAAGTTTTTCTTAGGATGAGTTGTCGGCACATCGCTAAACCATGATAGGGTTTAATCGTTTAGTAAAGGCCATCATGGGCATGCCTCGAAGATGCTGCTTTAGTGGTTGAGTTAGACGTTTTTTTTTTTTTTTATATCAATTACAATGAAGGTTAAATTTCGATTTACTGTCAAATAAAACCACTAAATCCTTAAAACGATCGAAAGAAGTAGCATTTATGCGATAGTCAAAATTCAGAGGATTATGTTTAAGTGGGAAGGTCATAGAATGACACTTTTGTATATTTACATTACGATAGTTTTTTTACCCATCAACAAAAATGATCAACAGTAGTGGTCCTAAAATGGTTCCCTGGGGAACACCGGACGAAGGACAAAAGGTGCAGGAATAAGAGCCATTGTAGATAACCCAGCACTCAGGGTGTCGTTGGACAAGAACCAGGCTAGAAAGGAATCACTAACACCAAAATCCTGTAGTAAAATACCATAATCGACAATATCAACCCAGCCAAAAATTCTGAATTCATACTGAACTCATTTCATGAAGTGAATTCACTTCAGCTTGATATGACAATGGATTCACCTACGTATGCAATTTTTTTCGCCGAAATGAAATCATTAGGTGGATTCAGAATGAATTTAGTAGATGAATCCCAAATGAAACCATAAGGTGGCTTCAAACGACTTCAGAATATGAGTCCCAAATGAGCAGCATTCTAAGGATTGCTATTATACGTTTCAGTTGCCATTCATTTCACGAAGCCTAAGTGAAATCATTTCCTGGAAGAAAATACATTAAATAATTATTCAGCTGCTGAAGATTAAGTGAAATGTATTCACCTATAGTTTTCATTACCTGAAAGAAAAGTGAACACGTTCATTAATTGTTCAATAGGTGAAGTTCAAGTGAAGTGTATATTCAGTATGTGATTTCAGATCGGTTTCACCTAGTGAATGTGTAATGATCCACTTGCAACTGTTTCGAATTTCTCTTGTTGTTGTGTCAACAAGCCCAAGAGGCTCGTCGGCACACCAACAAAAGACAACTTCGATGTATTGATGATTAAGCCAAGTGCATGCAATTATATGCAAAACTTGTTTTAATCATCTTTATATCGAAGAGAAGCCGTTGCAAGTGGCCGGTCAGGGTTCGCCGTGTCGTGGTGTGGGTGCGAGTGTCGTGGCGAGTGACGACACGACCCAAAATTCGGGGAGTCGGGTATGAATCGTGGAAGCGGACGCATCGCGCGTTTCGTGGTTTTGTTTCGTCGTTGTCGGTTTTTTTTTGTTAAATTATTAAAATTAGTTAAGTTTATTTGTGAAAGTGTTTTATTTTGCCGTGAAAGTGAAGTGCCTTGAAGTGAAGTTGTGTCCCTATTAAAGAAAACGCAAAAAAAAAAAAGGAAAAAAGTGCATGTGCCCCTGCCCCTCATACAAAACTGGAAATTATAGTGGCCCAAGAAAAAAAAAAGTGAGGTTATGTGCCGCCACATGTGCGCCAGCCACGAGATTTGCCAGGATACAAACGGATAAGTACCCGATTTTGTGTATTGTGATGTCATCTTAATTTAGCATATAGATCCCCGGCCCGTTTCCCGAGTATAGGGTGTTTCATTTAGGGAGCCCCAAAATTTTCTTTTTATTTTTCTGGCCATGGGGCTCACGGTAGGGCAATTTTTACATATAACTTCGCGGGTACAGACGGCCAGGGCCCACTTGCATCTGGGCCCACGAGCATTAAAGGCACTTGGGTTGGCCGACACCGTAATTTCCCCCTTTTATAACTTCATTTAATCTCCTTTCGTTGTGTTGTTTAGACCCCAGGCACATGATATCCCTTTTAATATGTGCAGGACAGGGGCTGTGAGCGGCTAAAACCCCGCCCAAATTCTCCGTCACTGAGCTACAGCAAGCATGTGCCGCTGCTTAGCTCACAGAGAAGCTCTCTCTTCCTTTTGGTTTTTGAGTTGCCTGTACGGCCTATAGAGCTTCGTTCCCCTATAGCACTTCGGCGTCCTGCGTTACAAATGTTCACTAGAATGTTGGCTGGGAAATGCCTTCGAAAAATCGGTGTATACGACCCCGAGTTGACCCTGGTTGTCCAAGGCCCGAGCCACAGTGTTAGTAAAACTCAGAAGATTGGTGCAACCAGAATGCCCTTTGACGAAACCGTGTTGCTGCTCAGCGAAAAGCTCAGAGACAGTAAGATGCCGTTTATTATGAACGATACGATCGAGAATTTTTGGAAAGCAGGATAAAAAGGATAAAAGGGATATTGGACGGTAGTCTAAAACAGAAGTCGTGTTAGATGATTTAGGAATAAGAAGGATATTAGTCGTTTTCCCAGGCTTAGGAAAAACACCACTTTTAACCTTAGGTTAAAAGAAAATGCCAAAGGAGAACTTAATGAGGATGACAAGTATTTAACGAAAACATGAGGCAAATCGACTGAGCCAGTTCCACCATCATCCTTCAAGCCATCACCATCAATAATAAAACACACTTTAGCGGGACATGTTGTTTAAGCCAGGAATAGGAAGAAGAGACGAACTAGAAGCGGGCAAGTTAGAAAAGGAAGGATTAGCGGGAGAAAAAGTGGAGGCAGAATTTTACAAACAACTCACAGGCTTTTGCGGGAGTGTTAGCTGTAGAGCATTACATTTTGGTTCATTCACATGGGATACTCCCCACACTAAAATCAAAACAATATCTATAATCGCCCATAATAGTCTAGTACAGAAAGCTCAAAACCCAAACATCCAAAAGAAAAATAAATTTTTGATGCCAAATTGTTGAATACACTGCCTAATATACGCAATAAAAAGTTACACCAATTTGCGCCATGGGTTAAGGGGGGAGGGCCCCCAAAGGGGTGAGAATTTACTTTTTTACAAATAACTGGAAAACTATGAATCTGACCTTAAAATCTTCTGAGGACGAAACAAACTACACAAAATTGCTTTTGTAATGATATATAACACTCTAGACGTTTTTTCGGAAAATTATATCCTAGAGACCCAAAAGTATTATAGAGAATTTACATTTTTTGAGTTTTACATTTCGGACTGTAACTCTTGATAGAAAGAACCTAGGGTGACGAAATCTTGTTCATTCTATTACAAACAAAATTTATTTGGTTTGTACCAAAAATTGTTACCATCAGATCAAAACTAAGGGTACTCCCCATACAAAGTAAACCAAAATTCTAAAAAAAAATCACATTTTTTCACTTCTAAATTCTATCTAAAATGAAAAAATAAAATTTATTTCTTAGAACGTCATTATAACAGTTAATTGTAGTCTTGTAAATGTATATTCAAAAGTTTGTACCGGAGTGTGCCTTACAAGTACGAAAAATGTGGTTTGAAGGTTGCTAGTACACGTTACTCGATTTATTCGGAACTAGCCTTTGAACTAGTACCAATGACTTTCAAACACAATTTGTTGATACTTGTAGTGTACACTTTGATGCAAAATTTTGAACATACATTCAGAGGACTACAATTAACTGTTATAATGACGTTCTAAGAAATAAATTTTATTTTTCCGTTTTAAATAGAATTTAGAAATGAAAAAATGTGAAATTTGTTAGAATTTTCGTTTACTTTGTGTGGGGGTACCCTTAGTTTTGATCGGATCGTAATAATTTTTGGTGGGGAGCATAATGGAGATTAGACTAGGCACCCCACCAAATTTTATCTGCCTGGCTCAGTTTAAAAAGAAGCTACAGGCATGCCTTTTTGAAAAATGTTAAGAGGAGTCAGGGGGGCGTCAATGGTCGGAGCACTCCAATTTTTGGTACGAATCAAATAAATTTTGTTATCAATATATGGACAAGATCTTTGACAGTAGGTCCATTCTATCAAGAGTTACAGTGCGAAATGTAAAACTCGAAAAATCCAAATTCACTATAATACTTTTGGGTCTAGGGTATAATTTTCTGAGAAAATGTCTAGAGTGTTACATATCATTACAAAGGTAATTTTATGTTGTTTGTTTCGTCCTCAGCTCATTTTACGGTCAGACTCATAGTTTTCCAGATATTTGCAAGAAACAGAATTTTCACCCCTTTGCCATCCCCTCCCCCCTTAACCCATGGCGCAAATTAGTGTAACTTTTTATTGCGTATATTAGGCAGTGTATTCAACAATTTGGCATCAAAAATTTCTTTTCTTTTTGGATGTTTAGGTTTGGGGCTATTTTGAACCAATTGTACTGGACTATAAGAGGTTTTCGGTGACATAGTAAATCGATGATGCACGACTGCAATGTGTTCAGTAGGAAAATTACCATTAAACTTATGAAATTTTAGGAATTCAAGGTAGTTTCATTTATTTAGCACACATTAGCGTCAGAAAATACTAAATTCTGGGCAAAATGTACAAAATGACAATAAGTTGTGGCATTTATCTCGTCTTCGTTATTCCAAGAGCGAAGTTACGATTTGGAAAGTGAGACTTCAATTTTCTATACATTAGGGTTGTCGCCCAAAACACTACATACGCATGTATTTTTTTTTTCAATTTGCTTCTAATTAAATGCTTTACAAAAAGACTCCATTAACATAATTAATGAATCGAATCGCATTCTATACGACCGACAATCTATCAAACTACCTCTAACGGCCGTGGGCTGAAACAGCCAGCATCCGTTCACTAGACAATTCAATCCGTCACTAATGGGTCCCGTTATATTCCCAATCCGATAACACCCCCTTACATACACAGGGCCTACGAAAAGATCGACGTGCAATCAGACAAGAAATTAATTTCCGAATAAATTGTCGTTACACACGGAAGGATGAAGACGACGACAAGGACGACGTCAAAGTTAGTTGGAGGCGGAAAGACTCTACATAGTCTCCAACTTGTAGATGTTTCCATAATTGCCAATGACAGGTATGTGAGTTCCGTGCAACAGGTCGTTTCCTCAATATTCTCCTAACGTAATCTGCTGGAATTTTGTATATTCGTCCAAGATATGTATAAGAGTTTGTCCTTGCCTTGCCACGCCGTGTCGGTGGGCCGCACGCGGCTGACAGGCAGCGATGGGAAAATTGTGTTTCTATTAACCCCAAAAATTTCAGAATGCAAAGCACGAAATATTTTTTTTTTTTGCTGTTGTCTTTGTGTTGACAATGTTGCCAGAACGGCAACGATGACGTGTAGGAGGTTGAAAATCGATGTAGAGAAAACGAAATGTCTATAACTATAGTCGTGTTGAGTCATTCCGAGATATGATTGTACGAGAGAGGATACTGCCAAGAAGGACTTGGGCACACACAAGTTCCATGAACTCCCATTCAATTGGCACACACAACTATGATTATTTTTGCTCATCCTTTAAATGGCGGATTAAGTCCAATTGGATTGCTACACGGGGGGAAATTGAAGATAAAAATTTATTAAGCCAGTAAAAGGTTGGCTTCCGTCAATATTGGAATTGTTCTATAAGGACACGTCGAAGACAGCCCACGTACCATGCAGTACAACAAATTTTAGACTGTAATTATCTGGACTGTATTATTAGATTAAGGTGGATTAGTTTGGAACAACAGTTGGGACTTCGTATATATACAAGGATCTTGGAAAGGTATCTTGAATCAATTTACTTGGCAAATCCTGTTCAATATCAGTCATTCCTTTCGATAATGATTGAAACCGGAATAGGAGTTTTGGATATTTGGCAGGAGAAATAAGTTTCATACATGAAATTTGAAATGAACATGTGATACCTAAAGTTTTAATCTTAGAAGCGCCACAGATCCTCCGATCGATAGGCGTGATTTTTTTATTGCGAGATAAATCGGAAGGTGTATGTTCCCATCGGATTCAATTTTTTGATTTGACGTGTGGAACGTATTGTCATGCAATTTTCCGTCTGTCATGAAAATCATGTGTTCTCAGTTGCTGTTTTTTGGACATAAACCTGTGGTCGTTCTTCATGCTGTGCGTGGTTGTGGTGGCCATTCTCCATCAAAAGTAGCAATGGATGTCCATCTTCCATCGCCAAGAATGGTATAATTTTCGCTATTTTGTATTGTGTCTTGTGGACCGTGAGACTGTCAATTTCAGATTGCCCGATAAATTGTCTAGTGTGTGTGCGTGCAGCGGCATATCAATTCTGGGCAATTGATTGGCCAATCGATTGACCAATAAATCGCTAGGGATGTGGCGGCCTTTGGACAACAATAAGCGATTATTTTACCAAGACATTTTTTTACTATCGTGAAACTCATAGGGGCTGACATCTTCATTCTTTCGAGACCCTAGCTTTAGAATATGCATTCTCACTGAGTCCATGTATTTGATATTCGACACTGAAAAATCAATATAGAATCATGTAGTCTTAGGGTCGCAGTGACTAAGATACTCGATTCTAATTGATTACACATTTGAGTCTTCTGATAATCGGAAACTTGACTGTGTAATCGATTGTTAGTAGCTTTTGAATTGCTGAAACTGCATTTCGGCATGTGTTGATAAGTAAAACACAAACACCAACATTTTGTGAATATGCGCCACAAGAAGCCAAACTAATCAAAAGCTGAAACTTGCTGAAAAATAAATCGAAAAAAAAAACACATCAGCATACAGTCCATGCCTCGAAAAGTGCAATTCACTGCTCCAAAATACAGAGAATTTTACGAGAACCAAAATCTCACACCATCGAGAAAGATATACTCCAAATTAATTGAAAGACATAATTTAGATTAAAACACACAAACAATTTATTTCCATACAAAAAAATACAAGTTGTAACAAAAATCTATTTCTAATGTTTGAACTCCTTGCTTTCAAAAATCCGTGTACTCCTATAAGTCGTGTAGCGCTTCGAATAGGTCTGTAGATTTTCGGGAAATTTGCCGATGAAACAGTTTTGCCTCCGCACTGGCGCAGCCCATCTTGAAACGGGTTCGGCATCTTGTTGTGTTCCACGTGATCTCTTAGCTATTGGCAGTAATTGTTCGTCATCTCTGACCCGCTTTTGCGATGTGCCAGTCATCGTTACGGCGCCTAATGACCTCACTCTGCGTATTCTGCCAAAACCTCCGATCGGTTTCAAAAGAGAGTTTTGTCGCCTGACTGGACCGTCGCTGATTCTTTCTCCCACTACTCGCTGTATATTTTGAGATCGCCCAGCGCGGGTGCGCTTCGAAAAGAATTTTGACGCCTCA
Source organism: Microchrysa polita (assembly GCA_949715475.1). Classification (NCBI taxonomy): domain Eukaryota; kingdom Metazoa; phylum Arthropoda; class Insecta; order Diptera; family Stratiomyidae; genus Microchrysa; species Microchrysa polita. The sequence continues at coordinate 31,785,602 of OX454417.1, read as the reverse complement.
AAGCAGCGCTGCTAACCAGTCCATTTGACGATGTAGCGAATTGACTATCGCCTAACACGTTCGCATAGAAGATTCTGTTACTCTCCGGGAATTTTTGAATAAAGCGCTCGTAGACTTCTTGCGTAAAAACTCGACCACGCTTATCGCTCAACTTCAATCGACATTGTTTTGGAAGTTTGAAATGTCTCCTCACTTTGCTGATCAAGTCCTGTAGACAGTTGCGCTTCGCAATCGGAATACGCTTCAACTTATTTCCAAAGAAAACTTGAAGGAAAATACGTATCATGATGATTTTGATAAATTTTTGCTGGATTGATTTCAGAATTAAAATAAACACGGACGTAGCTCGCTGACTGTTTGTGCACTTTTGATGTTCTACCGAGAGGACACGTCTTATTTATACAGGTAAAGGTTTAAATGACTTGTTTACGTGTCGCGTGCCAAATGGTCCTGGATTTGAAATAGAGGTAAACATAGGTCCTAATTACGCTCATTAGTATACAATTAGTCAATAGACCGGCTTAAAAGTGTGCTCTTAAATTTATGACATTGTTATGGTCCTGTGTTGTCTTGTATGTACATGTTTACAACTTTAAATGGAAAAACAAAGTCATAAAATATTGTAAGTGGCTTACGAACAATAATGTGTAGAACTTTTAAAAGAAAAATATGCGTATGGTTTCGGTTTGTTTTGCACGATTTTTCATTCGTGAATAAACATGAAAATTGGGGAGGTTTTTATAAAAACAAGGCAAACTTTTGGATAGGCCCGAAACTTGGATACCCTTCACTTTCTTTTCAATTCAATTTCAGACTGCTTCATCAATGTTCTCAATTTGCAAAAAAAATTACCTTAGGGCTTCATTTCAATGACGCTTGCAGACTCGAGACATACAAATGCATTAGCTTATAGGGGAAGCTCACGATAAGCTTTCAAAACACGGCTCGCGAGACGTTTTTTCACATCTCATGCACCATGAGGTACATTATTCGCAAATTCACGGCTCGGGAGCCGGGTTTTAACAGCATCACGGCTCTCTTTTATCGTGAGATTCCCATATAAGCCAATGCATTTGTATGTCTCGAGCTTGCGAGCCGTTTTTGCGGCGTTTGAATGAAGCCTTATACGAAAAATGCTATTCCATTTTTCGTTCAGACTTTTGTGGAAAAATGTTTCTGTCCAAATTTGGCTAATTCCATGGGCCAGTATGAATCATGGAAGTTAATTTTTTGATCACCAATACGTTATGGCGGAATTGTAGATTAAGCTCCTATAAAGCCACACAGTTTCGCTAAAATATATGCTAAAAATTTCAATGAATATTTTATAAGTATATTTCTTAATATTCTCCCGTTGGTTTTAATAAATAGTTTGCAGACGAAGTACTATTCGTTCAATTTTGTGTAGCTTTGAAGTTATACATTGTCGCTTGAAAATATTGCAGATTCGCTTACTGCTCTTCATAATTATTTTATGCAGTTTTATGTATTTATATAAATATTAAAATATACATTTAGCAGTGCCAGGTTTTATATGATCAATTATCATAAGACCAATCATGGACCGCGTTATTGTCCCCGCATCTTTGCATAGGCTTAGCAGAAAACTAAAACTAATTTTTGGGTATGCTACATATTCCGTCCAACCAGTCAATGTTCTGCCCAAACAAGTTCAGTTAAATTACGCTTAGAATACATTTTCGAAAGTGTACACTAAGCACGAGAGTTCGGATCATTATTTTTTCTTAATTCATGGCCAGAAATGTTTCTTTCTTATTATGTTTCAAAGGGTGTTTCTTTCTTATTCATATATTATTGGCCCGTTGTCTACATACTCGATATTGAGGTCCCCTACTGTGATGCTTGAATTTGCTGGCGTTCTTGTTTTTTCCTTCCCATGGCAAGAAGGATCTAAGCCCTCCCCGCTAGGTCTTGCTGGACAGTGCATTTTATATGCATCATTATAGAAATACATAGCAGCTTGAAAGTATAACCCTTAGAGAAAGCATCAGAAAATAAAAATGGCACCGTTTTCACAGTATTGCAGTTCATATTATGTGTGCAAATTTAATTCAAATGTACATTTTTTGTTTACAATTGAGAATATAAAATCCGCGTAATATTTATTACTCTCTTAAAATGCCGACGTGATAATTAACCCTTCTGTTGGCGTATAGATCTAGACAGACCATTGGCACTATATCTTGGTGAAATATACCGTTCAACAATATTTTCCACCCCTTTCCATATATTTCAAAGGGACTGACGGCCACAAATGCGATCAAACGGCGAAATATAAACTATGTCTAAAGAAACGAACAAAACCGGCGTATCATCGTAAGACATAGTATGTAAACTGTGTCTAGAAGTAAAATTAGACCTCTTCAAAAAATAAAATTAATTTTACAGAAGATTCAGCTAAGCCTCAGGCATATTAGCTCATATGCAGCGACAGAAAAGTTAATAATTGCATTGACAATATTTTGACGTTTGAAATAATTCGTGGAGTGTAGTGTAATAAATTTGGAGTCAAACACATATGCGTTGTGTGATCACATAGCCACTCTGGACTAAAGCATGCAATGCTTGCTATGCTTTCTCTAAGGTATAAATAACCTAACTTCCAAATCAATTTGACAGGAATTGATAAATTTGATAAATTATTTATTCAGGAAGATTTGTAGGTATGTCCTGTTCTTGTGCGAAAGAATGTTGGCATTGCTTTAGAAAAATTAATTTTAAATAAAGAAACTTTCGGACATAAAATCTCATTTCATATATCATCACAATTAATCATTATTAGGTGATCCGTTTGGGTTGCCTTTTCTAGCCTCAATTGAAAAAAAAGAAAAGCCCTTTGAAATGCAAATACATACTGGATTATTTTTCCACATTGGACCGTTCTCTACCAGAAAATCTATGTAATATAGGTTTCCGAATTGTAGCTATCTGTATGTATTTTCATGGTGCGATTTAGCATAACTGATTTGTAAAAAAAACTCTAAACGATTCACATAATACATACGTAGATACAACAAGCTTAAAAACATTAACATGGACTAACTAACAAAGAGCACAATTTTAACGCATTAAAAAACAGTGTAGATATACATGTATACTATTCTTTCCTGATGGTAAATCTGCCCACCCGGCTATGTACTTCACGAGCCGCCACTGTCGAACCGAATAGATAACCGTTAATAACTAATGAATAGTCGCGTTTTTCGTTCGCTTAATATAAAAAAATTAATATAGCTATCATTCCCTTTCTATTGATACCACATTTATACCCATACGATCTGTTTTGGACATTCTTAGCTAACTTGATCTTCCGAATGCTTAACTTAGTAAGTTAAATAAATAAGATAGCTCAAGTCTTTTTCAGTGCCGAGCAAATACGAGCTAACGATTTGCAACCGATCAAAACTGTTCCGTAACGGATTCAAGGTCATGCAGAGATAATCTGATCTTATAAGCCAACTTGATACTCCGAAAGTTCAACATACTATAATTAAATAAATAGGATAGCTTACATTTAAGTGCCGAGCAAATACTAGCTAACGATTTGCAGCCGATCAATACTATTCCATAATGGTTTTTCAGATAGTGCTAAGCCAACTTGATATAAGTTGAAAATATGCCTATGAGCCGGAAACTAAACAGCAGTCGACCGTGTGTGTGTTCCAAGACGAGCCCAATCCAAGAAGAGTTGTTCGCGCACGAAGCACTGCGAGGCAAATGGTGTCCTGTTTCTTCGCCCCATTGGGTCCTGTGGCCATTGTGTAATGAGGCACGAACGCGACGCACGTTCCTTGTGCAATCTTCCAGTGCTCGGATCAATTGCTCCCACATTTGTTTCATGTGAATGTAGTTTGGCCCGCCAACTAAACGAAAAAATGTTTTGTACCACTGTACATTTTCATCGCTACACAGCAACAGCGACGAATCTGGAGGCAATTGGTCTGAGAACTGGAAATTACAGTTAGCGGATCGGATGATGCATCGTGCCGGCTGCTGATTGGTTCAGAGGTTTTAAAAAGTTGTCGAGACGAGTCGGAAGAGTGGTGAGAGTCGTGTCGTGAAGAGTGCGTCGAGGAGTCGGGCTTGAATCATCGAGCGGTTCGCGTGGTGAACGAAGACGAGCGAAATAAATATTTTTAAGGGAATTCGGGGAGAAGCTCTAGTTGCCTTAAAACGAAACCGGGTCGTTGTGACGTCGCGGATCGGGCGGAAAGTGAAAAAAAAATGGTGTTGCAAAGTGATACTTCGCGTAATAAGATGGCCGAAAAAAGTATCTCTGTGGAGCTTTGACCCGGTCGTCGTCGTGTTTGCGGTTGTTGCGAGTCGTCTTGTTGCGAAACGACTCTACCAGTGCCACCCCCATTTGAAAAGACAACGCGAAAATTATCGGCGAGGAGAAGGCGCCTCCATAAATTTTGCGAGAAAAGTCGCACAACCAACCACCAAGACGCAGCAGACGAGCCGCCCGAGCCATCGCTGTACAGCCGTTGTAGCGAGAAGAACGAGCCAAAAGGGTCAGAACTGTGGTAGATTCGGAATTGTTCCCAGGTCGCAGTAAGTAGAGTTCTTAGAGTGATAGCGTAACGCCAGCCGAGCCCGAGCTATCAGGCAGCGGAGCGCTCCATCCATCAGGCAGCCGAGCCATTAGGCAGCCGAGCCGCCGCTGTCCAGCGACATAGTTAGCCGGGAGAAGCACGAGTGTGTGTGCGACAGATGTCCGCCCACGCGCGCGGCCCTCTAACCGTCATCACTGTTTGATCGTCTTGGGGCTCGTCGTTCTGTTTTTGCACGACATGGTTGCAAGTGCAATCATCTCTCCTTGGGTCGCCAACAAAATCATTCTTTTTATTTTTTTTTTGCTGACAAAATTTGTAAAGGGAATTTGAGTTTTTCGGAATTTTTGTGCGATTAGATTTAGAACGAAGGATCGGATGGCAGGTAAGTGGTTGTAGTCTGTGAATAGAAAGTACTATGCTGCATTTTCCCCGTCGCTATAAACGTGCCGCTCTTATTATGCGTTTATAGCTGCTAAATTTGTTTCGGCTACTCACCTTGCCACAAGGCGCCAAGAATATCGGGTCATTTTTTTTGGGACTTTTACCCTTCTTCAATCAATTTTGTACAGTCTCTTTGGCCAAATTACAGTGAAACAAGAAAGGGAGATCTGTAAGGGGAATCTGTATCAAGTTTATCAATAGTGCAAGACATATATTAAAAAAAAGTAAACTTTATCCGTTTAATGGAAAATTCCGAGAAGGGATTGATATCGAATTTGCTACAAAGCTACACGAAAAGCAAACCCCCACACGTCTATCGTACGTCATACCTTGATTTTCTATTTCTCTGATGTTGTTATACCCTTCGCTTATTAAGCGTAAAGGGTATATTAACTTTGTCATGAAGTTTGTAACGCATTGAAGGAAGCATCTCCGACCATATAAAATAGGTATATATATGATCAGCGTGATGAGCTGAGTCGATTGGACGATGTCCGTCTGTCCGTCTGTCTGTCTGTCTGTCTGTTGCGACGCGTTTTGCTCGACCAGTTTAAAAGCTATGGAGCTGAAATTTTGCACACATGCTTCTTTTTGTTGCAGGCAGTTTGTATGTTTGAATCGGTAAAATCCGATAAGGGGGTCGTGGGGCTGCCATACAAACCTACCCCCAATATTAGGTTCTTCTTAGAAAAACTTTTTCATTTATGCACAAATTTCAATTAAATTTCACACAAATGTGTTTTCATTGCAGACACATAACATATGTAAAAATCGACCAAATCGGACAATGGGGTCGTGGGGCTGCCATACAAACCTAACTCCCCAAATTAAGTTCTTCTAAGAAAAACTTTTTTATTTTCTCATCGATTGCAATCAAATTTCGTGCAAATGTGTTTCTAATGATACCACAAAACATATGTAAAAATGGATCAAATCGGACTATGGGGTCATGGGGCTGTCATACAAACCTAACTCCCCAAATTAAGTTCTTCTAAGAAGTTTTTTTTATTTATACACCAATTTCAACCAAACTTCACACAAATGTGTTTCTATTGATGACATAAAATATATGTATGAATAGATGGAGTCGGACCATGTGGTCATGGGGCTACCATACAAACCTATCCCCCCAAATAAAATTTTTCTAAGAAAAATGTTTTTATTTGCACACAAATTTCAACCAAACCTCATGGAAATGTATTTTTATTGATGTTACAAAACATACACAAAAATGAATTAAATCGGACCATTGGGGCATGGAGCTGGCATATAAACCCAACCCCCAAATTAGGTTTTAAGGTTTTTGAAGAAAAACTTTTTTATTTGTCCACCAATTTCAACCAAATCTCATAGAAATATGTTTTAATTTATGCCACAAACATACATACATGCCCCCTCCCTTTTGTTTCTTCTAAGAAACCCACGACCCCCGCTTCCCCCAATAAATCTTCACCGCGGCACTAATGTGAAAATTCAAGGAAAAGCATGGAAGCGGGGAGAATTGAACACAAGTCATAGGAACGCCCGAAAAAACTTTTAGCCCCGAGGAGAGCGAAGGGTATCCAAATTTCGGCCGCGCCCGAAATTAGCCTCGGTCTCGTTTTTTTTTTCTTTTACCAAACAACAAACAATATCGAACTCTTGCTACCATTACTATTAGGATCTATAAAACTACGCTACTTCTTTATCGTAATTAAATAATATAGTATTACGAGTAGATATTATATGTCATTACTATATATTTTAAATTCATATAACAGTAATCATTTACTCATGCATTATGAAATGAGTTGGATGGATTTTTTTTGAATTGGATTGAATCGAATGGATTTTTGAATTTGATGGAATTGAATTTGATTGAATTGGATGTTATATAATACCGATATAACTGAATTGAAAGTAAAATGTTTAAAACGATAAACGTTTTTTTTTCTTTTTGGTAGCCAGCCAAATGAATTTAAAATGCTAGGCTAGGCAGTAGGGCATTCGTCTTCCCCTCCTCCTTTCTAGTATTGAGTTTCACTCTTGGGGGATCCCAACATAAATAGCGGTAGGATCCCAAGGATGGGAGGGTGTAGAGCCGCGGGCCCACACCATCTGGTGCCCTTATAGAGCCGTTTAACACCGAGAGGCTCAAGTGACCTGGAGGGAAGGAGGATATGTCCCAATTGGACGGTTTCCCCTTTTTATATATTATATGGCCTCAGTGCCATTTTTTTCGCGTATTTAGTCTGGCTGATGCAGCACAAGTCCCTTCACGGGACTTTTGCCTTGTTGTTTTATCGGGAGTTTGACGCGGAGGCGTCACCATTAGTTTTTTTCGGTTGTTTTTTAGATTTTTTTTTTAGACTTTCTGAAATTTGAGAATTTTTCGTGTTACGGGCAGATGCGTGAGTTTTTTTTATTGTCCATGATGACGGAAGCAGGAAACTCGTTCAAAACCCACCCCGTTACTCCCAGTAGCTGAGCTGGTCTGCGAGCACGCATCACCGTGGGTTTCCTGAGAGGGTTTTTTTTCACTTTAGGTGACCTGGCCTACACGGCCACACTAATCCCTCGTCTTCCAGACGGTCATCATAACAATTGTTCTACTTGAGGAACGTAGTCCGGCCAATTCCGAGTGGTACAGGATCATTTGCTTGCCGGAAGTCTTCGGGAAAACTAGCGCCTATTTAACCGGTGAACACATTGACCTGACGGGTCATCCGCCTTACAGCCCTGACTTGGCACCGAATGATTTTGTTTTAACATTTTTATGCTTTGACTCTGGCACATAAATTCGAAAAGCGTCACGAAAATTGCAACGAAAAAGCGTTACGTTTTTGGCATTACAGGTACCCTGTGAGTTTTGGGTGCCATTCAAGGTTCAACGGAAGTTGGGCTAGGTGGTACCCAGGGGCGCACATGAAAGATTCTTCGATCCATAAAAATAGCACGATTGCCAAAAACAAATACTACGACGTAGATATTTTTTGTAGACAGATCCATACACAAAAAAAAAACTCGTATTGCCCTAATATTTTTGAAAGCTCATCGGCCTCAGATAGTCTGGATCCTCAAATATTTCAAAAAAAAAAAAAACTCTTCTATGGTTTAAAAAAATTTCTATTTATATAATAATATTGTAATCAATGACAGTGCAAGGAAACTTGGCCTTCTTTCATAATTCACATGAAAATAGCTCGAAATCGGTGCATTTTCCATGAATGAATATAGACAATGAAAGCACATCATTATGTGTTGTTGTTTTTGTGAAAAGGTAAATTAAGCTTTTATAATTGTTGAGCTTAATTTATTTAAAATAAGAAGTTAGATTTCGGCTCTATGAACACCTTATAACCTTCCATTACGGAATAAATTTACTCCTGGTATGGCCGTGCTATTTTGCTTGCAAGTACCATATGGCCAAACGATTCTTTAGGTCCCACTTCAAATAAGGTATCTTAAAACATTTTTAGAGATCGTACCTTTTCTACAGGGTGGTTATACTAGACTAAATTCCAATCCACTTTGTCTTGAACTGTCAAACACGAACAAAATAGTTCGCGAATGGTACTAAACTAAATTCAAACTAGTACGGCTGGTATAGGTCGTTGAAGACTCAAATATTTTATCTTGCTTGCGGTATATGCACAATCATTTGGATAATTTGGATTTGAATGGAGTCTTGCCTAAATTGCTGTGTTGAATTTATAAGAACAAAAGTTGTTAAAAATGAAGGACTTAAATTAGAGCACACTTAAATTTAAAGCTTAAACAAGGGATGGAGTTCATCGCGAATAGTCTGGCTCGCGCACTCGTCTTCAAATCTTAGGTTCCCGGGGTCGAATTCCACTGTAGGTATTTTATTATGCTTCTAGGAGCGTTTCGAGGTAAATCCTAATCCTACAGAGTTTAATGTTGGGCTGTGTGAGTTAAAATAAAAAACTATTGATGAAATCATTAATTTAATAAACGTTACGACAAGGACGCCACTCTCAATATAAGAATGCAAAGAGTCAAAGCAGTTCTTAGCAAAGTTATTTTAAGTACGATTTAATTTTATTAGAAACTCTGTAGCGTCAAAGCCGTGTTTAAAAAGAGTCGATTCAAGCGTGTTTTCAATTGATTGCACTCAGCTTTTCTCTAAGTGTAGGAGGCCCACTCAAGAAGTTGGCGGGAGGGCCCCGAATGAAGTTGTTCCGCCACTGGTGGTACCCTGTGAGTGTTGGGTGCCATTCAAGGTTCAGAGGTTGGGCTTGGGTTTAATTTACGTTCAACTTGGGTTCAACTTGGGTTCAACTTAATAAGATAAGAGAGATAAACTACAATAAAAACATGAAAATGTCCCACTGAGTTGCGGACTTGTACGCAAGCTGATGAAAAATGAAATGAAAAATTAAAAATGAAAAATGATAAATGAAAAATGAAAAATGAAAAATGAAAAATGAAAAATGTGTTCTCCTTTATTAAAAATAAATTACGTTGTGAACGATTTTCTTCGCCCGAGGCAGCTGTTGTAGCGTTCAGAAGCTATGATTTGGAGGTGCCTTCATCGCAAAGGAAAAAATGTTTCGAAAATTAGTTTGAGCGCATGCAAATGAGTATAAATGATCATGGCGAATATTTTGAAAAACAATAAAAACTTTTGCGAAAAAAAGGTAGGCCCGGGCGGAATAACACACATTTTATATAACCAAGAACTTTTGTTAATCCACGGTACCAATAATTTACACTAATTAAACACTTCCAAAGAATCGTGTATGAAATTAACGAAGGTTTTAGTTTTTCCTTTGCGTACCAACACAATGTATGTAAACAAAAATTTGCTACCAGCTACAACGATTTTTCCCATTCTTGTCTGACGATTTTTTTCACGGTTTTGAGTTTCGTCTAATGGTTGCGGACCAAGTCGGTTCGGTTTTGTTTAAGCGAAGTTCGGTTGAACGGGACTCTACTGTAATCCTCAAGAGATCGGTCAGTAGGTCCACAAAAAAAACCCTTTTTCGTTATAATCTTACGCCACTTAGCGACCTCGACTTTACCATTGTATCAATATTATCACTAAATAGCCGAACCTTACTTTAATATCTTGCCTAGGGCCTGACCTTACCCTTTTGCTTTTATACTGCTTGCAAATTTTTTTTATCAATAAAATTCTGAATATTGTCCTAATACTCAATTGAAGACTTACGGATACACAATTCGGTCCACAAATCTTAATTTTTTCCCAATCAAAAGTCTGACTCATCTCCAATATTATATCAATTTTTCCATAGACTGTGATAAACATCTCCTTTTTATGATGAAAAGAAAACAAATTTCAATTGCCAAATGAATTCTCACTGTATACGAGTACCGCCTCGCAAATCGGGCCAACCAAATAAATATAGGACCTTTTTGCAACTTTTCTCACTTTTCATATTTGCCGCACGCGCGCTCTCTCTCTCTCAATTCGCCCAATTTAGTTGAAGGAAGCATACAACGGAAAAGACGACTAACATTGAAAGGAGTAGAAAAGTCTCATCTTGTAAGTTGAGTTGAGCACGGTAACAACAAGCAAGCCGACTTTTCATAAATTCCATTGTGAATCCTTTTGCCCAGCTACACCATATCATGGTATAGGAAAAAGGGCAAAATCCGTGCGTCATAAAGTGAAATTTTCAATTTCTTAAGGATGAACTCTCTCACTTTGCTTTCTGATGACTTTCTTCTTCGGATATTCATATCTACTATGTACCTAACAACCTAACTTCTGAGACTAAGAAGGAGACTTTTTGTATGAGAAGTGAGAAAGAATAGAATATTGCCACGCTGCGTGGGAATCAAAGGATGATAACCCAACTTTTGGCACTGATATCGATCTAACAGAATTGTGCGAAATTGTTAGTTTTCTTTAATGACTTTTAACAACAAGTGTGTTAATTTATTGTGAGTTTCAGTGGACAACAAAGAAAATTTCACGAAATTTCTGTCGTCTCGTCACGCAGAAAATATTAAATATACAATGCTCCGTATTCTGATGGATGAGGATAATTTCGAAAACCTTCTCGAGTGTGAAAAGCATCACTCACTTTTTTCTTAGTCAAAGGCATTACTCATTTTTCTTTTTGTTCCGGACCTGTTTCTTATTCAGATTTATGATTTACTTAAAAACGAGTCCCAGATTTCATTTCAATGCTGAGAGAAGGAAAAAATGGAATTTCAACCATACTCTGAATTTCGTGTGGGATAAGCTCCAGGGAATTCAGACGATTTTGTCTGCTTAGAAGACTCAGAGGAACTCCTAGGGGTTCTTTATCAAATGGATTTATTTCCTGAACAAAAGACAGTTTCTCGATATTCATCCGGAAAACTAAACATGTCTATTGTGAAATGGACAATGCCAACGCCAAGAGATATTTAACAGGAAGCATGCATAAGGCAAAAGAGTCATCCAAAAGTCCGTTTCATCAATCTCATTTATACAATTTTCTTTTTTCTTTTCCAAGATTTACCTTTTATTTGTCACTGAAGTACGAGATATTTTGAGTCTCCATATAGTTATTACGAAATAGAAATTTGATGCTGTATTAAGTCAATGACTTCTTATTATCATCAGGCTTCAAAAGGACGACAGAATTAAGTGTGGTATTACAACGGACGCAAGAGAAAAAAAAAATCTAATGAATTTTAATTCAATGACTGGAAAAGCACGTAATATAGCCAGCGGCCACCCACAGCACGAACTATACCTTTACCCTTATTAATAAGGTTTTTATTCCGACAATTAAGACACCGACACGACGTGAATGTTATACCTACGTATAGTCGTCACTGCGTTCTATAATGGAAGGCGGTCAATTTGAATAATGGAAGGTATGCCGACGAAAAGAACAACAAAACGAGACCTAGGCTAATTTCGGGCGCGGCCGAAATTTGGATACCCTTCGCTCCCCCCGGGCTTAAAGTTTTTTCGGACGTTCCTATGACGTGTGTTCAATTCTCCCCGCTTCCATGCTTTTCCTTGATATTTCACATAAGTGCTGTGGCGAAGATTTATTGGGAAAGCGGTGGACGTGGGTTTCTTAGAATAACCAAAAACGAAATGTGTGTGTGTGGGGAGGGGGATTGTACGGCAGCCCTATGAACGCATGGCCTTTCCTTCAATTCTTACGTATATTTGTGGCATCAATTAAAACATATTTTTATGAGATTTGGTTGAAATTGGTGGACAAATAAAAAAGTTTTTCTTCAAATAACCTAATTTGGGGGTTGGGTTTATATGCCAGCGCCATGACCCCAATGGTCCGATTTAATTCATTTTTGCATATGTTTTGTAACATTACTAAAAATACATTTCCATGAGGTTTGGTTGAAATTTTGTGTGCAAATAAAAACGTTTTTCTGAGAAAAATTTGATTTGGGGGGATAGGTTTTTGTATGGTAGCCCCATGACCACATGGTCCGACTCCATCTATTCATACATTTGTTTTGTGTCATCAATAGAAACACATTTGTGTGAAGTTTAGTTGAAATTGGTGTATAAATAAAAAGAAAATGTTAGAAGAACTTAATTTGGGGAGCTAGGTTTGTATGACAGCCCCATGACCCCATGGTCCGATTTGGTCCATTTTTACATGTGTTGTGTGTCAGCAATGAAAACACATTTGTGCGAAATTTGATTGAAATTGGTGCATAAATAAAAAAGTTATTCAAAGAAGAACCTAATTTTGGGGAGTAGATTTGTGTGGCAGCCCCACGACCCCCTTGTCGGATTTTACCGATTCAAACATACAAACTGCCTGCAACAAAAAGAAGCATGTCTGCAAAATTTCAGCTCCATAGCTTTTAAACAGGCCGAGCAAAACGCGTCGCAACAGACAGACAGACAGACAGACGGACAGACGGACAGACGGACATCGTCCAATCAACTCAGCTCGTCACGCTGATCATATATATACATATTTTGTATGGTCGGAGATGCTTCCTTCAATGCGTTACAAACTTCATGACAAAGTTAATATACCCTTTTCGCTTAGTAAGCGAAGGGTATAATAAGAAAGGAAAATACGAAAATCAGGAAAAAAATTCTCCCCTGAAGATACCTTCGAAGAAGTCCACCGTGTTTCCGAGTACGTGAGGGGTGTCTTGCCGAGTCTTTTGCTAATGAATCGAAATTAATCTTCCAAACCCAGACCCGCTTTTGTGCAGGAATCTACTTATTTAGATTGTTTTAAAACGAGCTCGTTGCTGGAGGAGGAGGTGGAAAATTAAAGTAAGTTTTAGTTTAATTAGAGAAAAAAACATTTCAGAAGGAGTTTTATTGTGGTTCATTTTTATAGCGAGACATTCACTCAGATCTGTTAGTTTTCCTTATACATACTAATTTCTGGGAAATTTGGAATATTTATGATTTCGTTAGCTTCTCATGCTTTGAGATTGGCTGGGAGTAGCAGGTGTCAGCTCATAAGTTTCTGGGATCTGTCATGGATACTAGGACCAAGTGCCCGGCTAAAACCCTAATAGCGTAGGCTGGTAGAAGGACTGGTCACACTCATTTGTGACGGTCATCACTAGCTGTCGGTCTAAATATGCAGGCTGCGTATACTGCATTGATATTAAATATTTGATCGTTTACCATCCGCCCACAGTTGAGTAATTAGATTTTTGACGCGTATTCCTCTACTAGTAGTATGCAAGAGCAAACCAACTCTCGAGTGGCACGACAACATTTGTCCCTGTTATTCCACCGTTTTAAAGTGCTTGGATATGGGCTGATTACTACCTACAAACATAGTTCGCTTCGATAGAAATTCAGAATTTTTTACGGATAGCAGGCTAATGTAAGCTGACCAGACGTACAGCATTTTGCTGTACAGTAGAGCATTTTGACCTATCGTACAGTGTTTGAAATTTAATCAACACTTTTAATATATTTTTCCGAAGGTTGAGTTCTTTGTGTTTGGTTTTTTCTCGTTTCAGGTCCAAACATACAGCATTGGGAAATGTACTGCAAAATGTACAGAATTCCATATGCCATACAATGAAACCCCCGGGGGATGATAAAGGTTGACAGGCTCCGGCTAATTCCTATATCTTCTTTAGTTGTGGCATAACTGCGGACATTTAGCTATGCAGGAGGAGTATCATAGGGTGAACGGCGTCAGCCAATTCCAATGTCTCTCTACGGCGCGTTACTTCCCCGCATTATCCGAGTAACCGCTGCGCCTGAGTGCTGCATCTGCAGCGTCTCGGGTTACTTAACGTGATAGGTGACAGAAAACATTAAATTCAACCACCACAGCAGCATCTTCGAGGCATGCCCATGATGACCTTTCCTCAACGATTAAACCCTATCATGGTTTAGCGATGTACCGACCAATCATCCTAAGAAAAAACTTCAAGTCAAGAAACCTGAAACAAAAGCCTCGGATTGGACGGAAACAAAACAACGACGATCCCGCAAACGAACAACTAATTACTCTTTCGGATCCTGGAATGTACGCTCCCTGAATAGACCGGGGGCCTTAAGGGCCGTCATGGATCAGATAGAACAGTACAAGCTGAGCACAGTTGCAATCCAGGAAACTAAACGGCCCAAAAGCGAGACTAACGACCTCAATTCGCACACTATTTTTACGAGTGGTAAAGAGGAAGGCAAAAAGGAGTTTGAAGTAGCTTTCATCGTGCGTAAGCAGCTCAAGGACCACGTTATCGGCTTCAAACCCATCAACGAGCGGCTATGTTTGATCCGCATCAAGACCCGTTTCGCTAATCTCTGGCTCATTAATGCGCATGTGTCTACAGCAGTAAAAGAACAAGCGATTAAGGACGAGATCTACAACGACCTAGAAACACTATTCGTCTCACTTCCATCAAATGACGTAAAGCTGCTGCTAGGGCACTTTAACACCAAAGTCAGAAACGAAAGCTGGCATAGGGGAACTACTGGAGGTCATAGCCTCCACGACGAAAACAACAACAACGGTCAACGACTTATCGACTTCGGCAGCGCGGCACAAACCTGGTCATAAGCTCTACATACATGTTTCCTTCATCGACGAATCCATAAGCAGACCTGGAAGTCTCCAGATGAATATACCGTGAACCAGATCGACCACATACAGATCAGCAAGAGATGGGCTTCTAATGTTTTAGATGTTTTATCCTATCGAGGAGCCAACTGCGACTCCGATCACTATATTTGGTGAAGACGACCTACAGGTGCAGAATCTCTTCGGTGCACCTAACGAGATTCAAACCTGCCAAGATCTTCGAGGTTGACAATTTGACCGATGATACCACAGCGGCTGAGTATACTACAGCACTTGAGGAAAAACTCTCGCCCATGCTTTATAACATCAATAATTTAGGCATCCATGAGTTCTGGGAGGAGCTCAAAGACAGCATCAAAGGAGTCGCAGAAGAGATCGTGGGCTATAAAGGCCGGCGCAGACAAACAGACTGGTTCGACGACGAATGCAGGGCCTCGATTGAGGCGAAAAATGAAGCCTATCGCCAAAACACACGACGCGCATTCCGAGCCAAGAAAGAAACACACAACGAACTTTGGCGAGTATCTAACAGGTTAATTAGACGTAAGAAACGCAAACATTTTGACGAGAAGTTACAGCAAATAAACCAAGAACATTAGACTGGCGTACAAACTTATAATATCAAGAACGGATATATCAACCAAGGACAAGTAACATCATTTAGCCGAACCAGGCCCTCCCGTTCTACCCCCAACAGTAGAGTAGTAGAGGTGAGTCTTGCCATTGCCATACAGTCAAAGCTTCAAAGTAATAAAGCGCCCGACACTGACGAGATCCAAGCAGAACTGCTGAAGCATGATGGAACGTGCCTGACCAACGCTATACATGTGCTACTGCTGAAAATATGGAACGACGAGGTAATCCCCGAAGATTGGCGCAAAAGCATAGACTGCCCAATCCACAAAAAGGGTGACAAGCTGAAGTGTGAGAATTACACGGGCATATCATTAGTTTGTACGGCCCATAAGATTTAATCGAAAATTAGAAAGAGAATTAATCCGTACGCAGAACGAATCATTGGCGAGTATCAAGGCGGCTCCAGACCTTGTCATACAACGACCGATCAGCTTTTCACAGTGAAGCTACTACTTCAAAAGTGCTGGGACTATAATATCGACGGATACCAAATCCTTGTCGACTTCAAGCAGGCATACGACAGTATCGACCGAAGTGTACTGTACAACATTATGCTGAATGTTGGTATACCGGCAAAGTTAGTGCGACTCACAAGGATGACGATGACTAATACCGTCTCGCAGGTCAAAGTGCAGAACCGACTCACTGACCTATTTGAAACTCGTACTCACTGTGACCATGGATGTTTGTGTTGTTTACAGTGTTGCCAAATGGAAATTTAGAAAACGGCTAAATTTAGCCGGAAAACCGGCTATATTTTTTTCAAAAACGGCTAAAAATCCGGCTAAATAAATTTCAGCGAGAAAAACGGCCAAAAAAACCGGCTAAATCATACAAAACAGTCACATTACGAAAATATAGTAGAAAACTGATTTTAATAATTGTATTTCTATTCTGGAGTACTACCCTATGCGTTTCAATTCAATAATTTAAGGACACACTTTTTTTAAAGAATTTGAATAGAAATGTGTAAAGATTGATAACAAATTTAAAATTTTGTAAACATTTTTGTTCTTAAATTTTACAACAGATGCCGTCCCCAGTCATTATTGAGCAAATGATGGTCCAAATGCGTAATTTGGAACTCGTTCTAATGATGATAAATTTGCGTCATTCAAAAATATGTGTGTCAAGCTTGTTATTCATTTTCGAATTTGAGCCCTCCAAATTTTATCTTATTTTCCATAGTTACGAAATTGATGCTCCATCGTTCCATTGTGAATGTTTCGCATTTACGAATTTGATGCTCCAAAGATACGAAATTGATGTTCAAATTATGAGCTTGGCCGGGAAATGGTATAGATTTTTGATAAATTTGTTGCTACAAACCCAACAACTAAATGTAATGCATCTACGAAAATGTGAAGTTTCTATGAATAGTAGGACGTTGTGCTAGTAGCTTGCCCAGTAAACTACAAAAATTAGATTTAAGTGACCCCCTTCTTCAGCACAAAAGCTAAATGCTGAAGAAGGGGTAAGTTGCCCCCGAAATATATACGCAGTTAAATTTAATTTTTGTAATTTACTGTGCAAGTTACGTGCACAACGTTAGTGTTGAAAACTACAAATAAAAATAAAATAAATAAATAAACAACAGGCGCGACAATCCAGCATTGGACTAAGGCCGCAGGATGTGTTAGTGACATCCTATTTCCAAGATCTTATCTGCTTTTGTTGAGGTAATGAGATCAGCATCACGCTCAGCAGTGTTATTTATCCCCATCAATGGGTACTCGTTTAACATCTGAGTGAGATCATAGTCCGTCACAAGCTCGTGAGTTCGAAAAACACCATGGCTCACAGTGAGATTCGAACTCATGACCCTGTGCACCGAAGGTGCGCTCACTAACCGCTAAAAGTGTTTACCTGTGAAAATAATGCGTTTGAAACAAGCGCCCTTTATCGGAAACTGTGGTAAACATGAAAGAGTCAGCAATGCCCCTGGAGCGCAATTTCTACGGATAAATGTCCGAATGCCGGTTACGCTGATAAACGTATAAAACATTCCTCACTTTTAAATATTATAAAGAGCCCTGAAAAAAAACCTATACAAAATACAACTTGCAATTTTTCATTGTTATTGCCTGGAGGTACTGAAAAAGAGATTTTCAAAGCAAAATCTCATTATACTCTGGGTTTGAAGACGAAGAGATTTCCGAGCTAAGGACATCTTGAGGCGGTCATTCTACTTAGACTGAGTTCGAGTTCGTTCGACAAAGCGATCGGATGTGTCATAGCCCAAATCGCGCGTTAGAAGTGCAATAGTCAAATCATCCTTTCGGATAAAAAAGTTATTTCTACTAACAAAACAAATTATTCCAACTCCACCGAAAACAATTTGTTTAGTCACCACTATGAGCTTAAAAAATCGTTCAAAAAAACGCGAAACAGCCAAAGTGAACAACTCAATGCTGGCGACATCAGGGACAGCTGAAAGCGAAACTGTTACCGACAACTGTACAAGTGCAATGTCCAGTGTAGCGCCAGATGAAATCTCGAATGCGGAGCTTCGAATCTTTATGCGAAAAATCGAACAAGATATGCTGGATAACAGACGAGAAACGAAGGAGGTTACCACTGCAATGGAGTTTTTGTCAGGCAAGTTCGATTCGCTACGCAATGACATCAAAAATCTGTCACTAGAAATTAACACCCTTAAAACTCTAAATAACACCTTAAAAGTTGAAAACGAACAAATAAAAGAACAAGTGGGCAATCTAATGACACAAAACCAAATAATGCAGAAACAACTAATAAATAGAAACGTACAAATAAATGGAATTAAACAAATTAAAAACGAAAACATAATAGATATTATCAAAGCAGTTGCTCAGTGTGTGGATTACGATATTAAAGAGTGTGACGTCAGTAACTCATACCGGTTGAAAAATGACCGAACTGAATCACCGGGAATTATTGTTGAGTTCACGAGAACGTCCGACAAGAATAATTTCATATTAGCTTATAGGCGAAAATTACGAGAAACAAACACAGTCTTACACGCAAAATCAATTTGTAAACATTTGGGAGATGAAAAAGTTTATGTCAACGAACAACTAACCACAGCAACAGCACGATTCTTAAGAGAGGTTAAACTAGAAGCAAAAACTAAAAATTATAAATACACATGGGTTAGAGGAGGAAACATATACGTCAGAAAAGATGATCAAATACCTGCTATAAAAATTAATAATCTAAATCAAATAAAATAATACATACTATAATAAACTAGTTTAAGATAAATTAATTCCATCCATTCCATGTAGTCTGGCTGGTCTAGCGGTTAGTGCGCGCACCTTCGGTGCACAGAGTCATGAGTTCGAGTCTCACCGTGTTCCATGGTGTTTTTCGAACTCAAGAGCTTGTGACGGACTATGATCTCACTCAGATGTTAAACGAGTACTTATTTATGGGGATAAATAACACTGCTGAGCGTGATGCTGATCTCATTACCTCAACAAAAAGCAGATAAGATCTTGGAAATAGGATGTCACTAACACATCCTGCGCCCTTAGTCCAATGCTGGATTGTCGCGCCTGTTATTTATTTTAATTCCATCCTTATTAATAATGTTTAATACTAATCCTATTGATGATATTGATGTCATTGAAAATGTAAATATAAGAAACTATATAATTCAGGACGATATACCAAATAATCTTCCCACATTAAATATGAAGGCTCTATTTTCTTGCCTTTATATGAATATTCGAAGTATAAATCAAAATTTCGACGAATTCACAGTGTATTTAGCCAATCGCTCATACGATTTTGATTTAATAATATTAGGTGAATGTTGGCTTGGTGGTCGGGACATACCAATTTCTCTTTTTTCGATTCCTAACTATACGACTATCAACACAACAAATAATTTTAATCAAAATAGTGGAATTGTATTATACGTAAATAACAACCTTATCGCAAATATCACAGTAGAAGAGCATTTAATGTCTAATTGCAACTGTTTCTCCATTCAAACTAATAAAAATAATAGTCAATTCACTGTACTGGCATTATACAGATCACCTGCGGGTAATATAGAACTATTCCTGAATGAATTAGAGCAGTATCTTAAGTCTAATACTATACTCATAGGCGATACTAATATTAACATTGACAATAGAAACAGTGATAGTTTTAATTATTTGGGTTTATTAGCGCAGTATGGTTTTTTACCTAGAATTACATCCCCAACTAGGACCGCTAGTATAGATGAATCTGGGTATTTAAAACAGTCTTGCATTGATCATATTTTTTCTAACATTCAAAATCAAACTGAATTGAAAGCATTTGTTGACAATTGTGCGATTACAGATCACAGTGCAGTTGGCTTCACAATCTTAGACAAAAACACAACACCTTCACACGATTCCGGAATTATTTATAATAAAGCGCATATAGTTAAAAAAGTTAATATAAATGGTTTCGCTGACCGAATAAAGCAATTAAATTGGGATAACGTTTATCTGAGCTCATGTCCCATCGAAGCTGCAAAGCTAATAGTGCAAACTATTTCTGTAAATTTGAGCGCAGCGACTTCTTATGAAGAGGTAAAGTCATCGCACAAACACGCTAATAAAAAGTCGTGAATGACGTTAGGGCTTATGACGGCACTTAGGAAGATAGATTCACTGCACAAGAAACTTTGCAAACAACCGTTTAATAGAGATCTCAAGACATATCTTACTAAATATAAAAATAAACTTAGGATTCTCATTCGTTCATCGAAGGAGAGATATTACGCTACAAAGATTCAGGTTGCAGGAAATGATTCTAGAAAAGTCTGGAAAGCAATATCAGAAGTGGTTTCTAACCAAACTGACAAACCAGTTAATATAGTACTAAATACTAACGAAGGAATGGTGGACTCCAGAAAAGACCCTCAAAAGTGTGCCGATTATTTCAATGCTTACTACAAAACTGTTGGTGAAAATATGGCCAGTAAAATAAAACCTAGTAACAACAGTGTGAATGATTTAGAAGTAACGCCAAATACATGTGTCTTCCAATTTAAGAGGGTAGATGAGATTGACGTGAATGAGGCTATTGATGCCCTTAAAAATAATTCTGCTCCAGGATGGGATAATATTACTACTAGCTGCCTTAAGTCTATAAAATCATATATTACTCGTCCACTAATATATTTAACTAACTTAAGTATACAGACAGGTAAATTTCCCGAGGCTTTAAAAAAAATCAATAATAACTCCCATCTACAAAAGCAAAGACACCACACTGGTCGAAAACTATCGCCCAATATCTATTATATCTACCATTGCTAAAGTCATTGAAAAAATAATAAAGAAACAGATTATTTCTTACTTGAATACAAATAATATATTAACATCTAGGCAATTTGGCTTTCGGACCGGAATGGGAACTCAAGAGGCTATAGATAAAGTAACTACAAAAATATACAATGCAATTGATGAAAACAAAAAACCACTGTCAATTTTTATAGACTTGGCGAAAGCTTTCGATACAGTGTCCCATGAATTGCTTTTAAAATAACTGGAATATATAGGTGTAAGAGGATTAGAATTAGCATGGTTTGCTTCATATTTAAATTGTAGACCCCAGCAGGTTAAAATTGGTGAAACCTTAAGTACGGAAATCGAAGGATCGTCATACGGAATCCCTCAAGGTACTGTATTAGGGCCAGTACTATTCTTGATTTTTATAAATGATTTGGCAAAACTAGAGAACATGATTAAAGGAAAAATATTTATGTTTGCAGATGATACCATAATGCTCTTCACTGCTGATACATGGGATGAAAGTTATGATTTAGCATCAAATGGTATAGAAATGATAAGAAATTGGTTTAATGTTAATAAATTAACAATGAATATCGATAAAACTAAACATATGACATTTTCGACATATGATTGCTTCCAACCAGACAAAACACTTAAGTTTCAAACAGAACATGGCGAACAATATATCAAAAAAGTAAATGGCTATAAGTATTTAGGAATTTTTGTCGATCAACACCTTAATTGGAAGAAGCATATAGAAACTCTTACAAAAAAACTAAATCAACTATCCTATATATTTTACAGGCTACGCAATATACTAAATAGAACTACCATAAGATCAGCCTATTTTGCATTTGCCCATTCTATTGTATCATATGGAATCTTAGCATGGGGAGGAGCTTATCCTATACTAATTTAAGATGTCTAGAAGTAGCACAAAATAACCTACTTAGGACAATTTTAGGCCGCACTAGACTCGATTCAACTACCAATCTTTATAACGATCTTTCAGTTTTTAATATTAATAGACTTTACAAATTATATGCTTTAAGGAAAGTCAATAGCTCTTTGGACACTTTTTCGAATTTCCCAACTGCATATCAAACACGAGGTACGACCTCAGGTCTACTAAGAGTACCAAGAAAGAACCTATCTCATTGTATGCGTCATTGGAATTACCTAGGACCTGTCTGGTATAATGAATTACCATGCCATATACGAGCCAACACTCGCTATTTCAATATACGCGTTGTCCGATTTATATGACCTGATTTTTCTTCGAAATTCATTATAGGATATAAATTTATTTTAATCGTTTTATTATTATTAATTATAGTTAATTATCTTTTAAATTTGTTTTAATTTCTTTTATAAATTGTTTTATTGTATTATGTTGTTTATTTGTTTAACTTAGATTGATAAATTCGATTCTCTACTATAGTTTATAAATAGCTGTTAAATACGAATTCAACCCCCTTTCCACGCTCTGGCCATGCCATTGTGGATAGGTATTTCCTTAAAGTAAATATTTTTGTAAATTATATTGTTAAATGCTAAATTTATTGGAAATAAATGAAATGAAATGAAATGCATAGCTTTTCATGGCATATTAGTTCGATAAAAGATCACCGGAACTGCTTTAATAAGCGGAAGCAGTATACCTATTGTCCGAATTGTATCTAGGCATCCTTTTAACCATGAGCCGAAAATCACTTTAAATCTATAGTCTACTCCAAATCGTTTTACCAAATTAGGTTTAATTTCTTCTAAACAAAAACCTAAATTTCCGCCTAAACTGCCTATTAGATTTATTCTTAACCTCTTATTTCAAGGATGTTGCACAAGTATTTAGGAACTTTTATACCTATTCCAGCATTCAAGAAAAAACTTAAAATCCTTAATCGCTTTACTTTGTATTGTTGAAACTTCACAAACTCCTGACCGTTCCTCTACTCTTTGCCACATCATTTGAAATTCACTTTAAAAAACATAAAACAAAGCAAAAAACGCCATGACAACTACTATATTTTGCAGTAAAAAACCAACCTGCTCGCGCAACAGCATCACAGCGAACTTTGTCTTATCCACCGATATGGTGCGGTAAAGCCTCGTGGCGGCTTCACCACAATTTGTATGCCATTATTATTTTGCAATCGATATAACTTCTCCATAACGTCTAAAAGTGTTTTCCAATTTTACCGGGCGGACTACCAGCTACCACTCGACGAGACTATATAGTTGAACGGCTGCCAAGTCTGAAAGTAATAGCTCGTCACGCCGCCGTATAGGACGACGACGACGGAAACAAAAACCATCATCAGCTTATACTGTGCTATGATAGTTTGCAAGGATATACATTTTTTTCTTTGTCTGATTATGGTCTTTAAGAGTTCTTTGTCCCGGCTCCGGGGCCAGATATGCTGGTTAAATTGTCGACATCAATGAAGAAAATATCCTGTCACATGAACGTTTCCATAACAAGAAAAAACCAAGTTCTTGACAGAGCATATTTAATCGGTAAGTTTTCTTCATGCTGAGTACCCTCTTCTCGAACTAGACCCCAACTAGACATACATATATACATAGGTACTACAATCGGTACGTTTTCATTTTCTGTGTCAGTAAGCATCCTACAATAGGGGGCTGATTGAAGGAATTTTTATTGGAAAGAATACCAGAAAAAAAATTAAACGTAGGACAATTGAAGTGGTCTCTTTCGCTATATCTATGTATATTTGAAAAGTTTAGCTTGAAGCGGGTCGATCCTATTCTTTTATTGCAAATAACATGGGGTTGAATTTAGAATGAACTTGAATGGAGATAGATGACTATCGTGGGAAGTATAGATACGGTACTATACGATCGATCCAATTTAATCTAAAAGTTCTGCAATTGTTGCTGCATTTATGATTATGAGCTTCTTTGTTCGTAAAGAGTTGCTATTCGATATGGGATTGTTATTGCAAGATAAGTTTTTTGGTAAAGGTTTTGAGAAAGGTTATTTTTTCATGGCTTCTGAGGGTTGTTCGTATATGCTATCTAATTTTGATATACAAAAACATTTGAAAAAAATTAATTCAACGAGTTTATGCAAGAATGTTTCTAGCCATTACACATAAAAAATAGGCTTCCCACATACATACTTACGAGATTATCAGTATATAGGTATATTACTTGCGCATTATTAAACCTCGGACTTACCTGAAAGGAAAAAAAAATATTTTTTATTTTCATATCTTATTAATTTTTAAATATATGTACATACACTGCGCGACAAATGCTTAGGTTCATGGATATTTTGCTTTAAAATTATATAATTTCCATGTACTCTGATCGGATATAATTTTTAAATAATACTCTTTCAATTAACGGTTATTTTAGTAAATATTGCAATTCTATCAAGCAACTCGCATAGGTAACGGAATTTTTTAATATGAAAATCGCAATTTCCACTGCGACAATTGTATAGGTTCACTTACTTTAAAGAGTTGTCTCGTCGTGGTGAGAAGTGTTTGTGGAAAAAAATTTTTTCTCGTTGAACTCTGTGAGTCATATAGTGGATAATGTCAAAAGGAAAACAATTTTCTGCCGAGGAAAAGGCGACAATTTCCATACTAAAGCAAGAAGGATATTCAAACCGACAAATTGCAATACGGATTCAGCGGAGCTCGAACGTTGTTAATAATTTAAATTTTATACGAAATAGTGAAAATTATGACCCATGATACGTAGGAGGCAGAAAAAAAGCGATTTTTGTTATCAGCAAGTGTAAGGACCATCCAACGAGTTCTTAGATCGTCATTTTGTTTGAAACGTTTACGGTTAAAGAAAAAACCAGCCTTAACCCCGCAACATCGCCTACAGCGCCTGGAATTCGCCTCAAGATTCATGAACTGGACATCACAATAGAGGCAGGTAATATTTACGGATGAAAAACGGTTTTGATTGGACGGTCCAGATGGGTTCTCCTACTATTATCATGATATTAGGAAGGAACCTATGTACCTGTCACGCCATCACTCCTGAATAGGTTCATTTATGGTATGGGGAGCAATATCATATCCTCGAACTATCGACTTGGTCATCGTACGTGGTCGCCAAACGGATTCATCTTATAAACAGCTCTTAGAAGAGGAAATCACTAAGATTAATGTCATGCACGGAGGCGATCCTTGGATATTGCAACATGATCTTGCCCCAATTCATACAGCGAGGGTGGTTAAATCGTTTATTGAGGCGGAAAATGGGACTTTGTTAGACTGGGTGCCAATCTTCCCTGGCATTAAACATTTGGGGGTGGCTTGTTCGGGAGGTTTACAGTAGTGGTAAACAATACAACTCTAAAGAAGAGGTAATTTATGGAATTAAGACAGCTTGGTCTAAAATACCGATATCCGTGCTGCATTCATTATACGATTACCTGCCTCGCAGGCTTTGTGAAATTATAAATAAAAATGGCGGAAATACACACTATTAAATTACAAAAAATGTTCTTGTTTTGTCGTATTTATCCTCTTTCATACTTTTCTGAAATATTTTTTAGCGAAAACATTATGTAAAACGGTAAAGTCATTCCTGAACCTAAGCAATTGTCGCACTGCAAATTGACTCTTTGAATGAAATAAATTACTGTAATTTAAGGAAAATGTCCTGTGGGGATTCAGTCTATTCATTTTGTTTGTGATATTTAATAGTTCTGAAAATAACATTTCTTGAACCGGTAAGATTTTATTCTACCGCTTGATGGAAGGAAATATGAGTGAACCTAAGCATTTGACGCGCAGTGTACATAGTTGCATACACAATTTTTAGGTAAGTATTATAAAGGTGAATACAAACTAAGCGCCAAACCACAATAGTGACCTAAGTGACCATCACCCTGAGCATATAATAAAACGTTGGACCTATCCCACATCAACGTCCTTTAAAGTTGCCTATTCGGATTGCCACAGTAGTTTCCTACTCACTGTAGGTATAAATGTTATTGTACAGAATTATGAATTAGAACACTTTTAACTAGTCTTAAGTATTTATCAAATCACAAGGTATTCTATTATGTATTATTTTACAATTATTTTAATATGTTTTATTTGAATTCGTTCGTTTAATGCGTACTATTAGCGACTATACTATAAGCGACTAACTCGTCGAACTGCTGGGTGGAGAGTGAGAGCGGGCCTAGGTCGTATCGGAACCAGCTAGTATGCAATTAAGACAGTTGGTAGAATTGAATTTAAATCGAAAGTTTCGTTCAAATATAGTAATAGATTATTTTAAGTAATAGAACAAATTATCATTAAAATAGATTTAACTTGAATTTAAATATGCTCGATAATGATTTATTATTAAACCGCCACACTCACCGCTAAGCCTGGCCAAAACAAAATGAAAATACATACTCTCTCTATTTCATCAAAACTCAACCCTTCAGACAACGCCTCGTCTCCATCACTATCTTTCACCAGGTTTCTAATCACCCTTATATTCCATGATGACACTGTATTTTGTATACTGTTCTGTCCGACAATCAGCTGCCATTTCGGCTGAGGCGGATTTGGGCCAATGATGGTATCTCATTACGCGTTATTTATGGATTTTTTTTTTGTTAATTGAATTAATGTATCCCACTTTCCATCAATTTGAATCGCTTGAATAGGTCTCCTCGTTTTGAGGGCAAATTTATTTTTGTCCCAAAAGCCAGGACACGCACCATCAATGAAATATGTATGATTTTAGATCAAAGAGTATGTTTTAGTAGCAAATTCCCCTATTTTTCATTGGAAACGTGGTACATTCTGAGGTAATCAGGCAAATCGTAGTGATTTAGATGCTAATTTCGTCAACTTTTGAATAAGTTGGAGTGTTGGAAAAATAACAGAGGTTACCGAGATCCCACTTGTGGGTACGGGATGTGCCGCCATTTTCAAAATTGTATGGAAAACTACCACGTCGATAACCGGTTTCAGGCCTTCAGATTTTTAGCTCCGTCGAATGCCGACAAAATCGATTATAATAAAAACCTGACCTGCTGAAATTGAAATGAGTTCCTCGCCAATTACAATTTATTTCGCTTATTCAAACTTCGAAAATTTTTAATAAGGAAATTACTATTTGGTGTCACAACACCGGAGTTCGTTGAACTATATGTGAAGATTCGCTCATATCACCCGCAAAAGAATGCCAAACTGCGCATTGAACTTAACAGACGGAAGTGAGAACATCAATCAATCAATCTCATTGTCAATCCGATTTTTCGTGCTTGTAAGGAACGCTCTGGTACAAACTTTTGGATATGCATTCAGAAGACTACAATTAACTGTTTTAATGACGTTCTAAGAGAATTTTTTGTTATATTTTAGTAGTACAGTATTTACAGACACAAAACGGCCGTTTACATAAAAAAAAAATACGTAATGGCTGAAATTTACTGGAGATGTTAGGGGACATGTCTTTTATCTAAAACTGAGTTTTCGTATTCGTGGGGGTGGGGGAAGTTGGAGTATATTGCCTACTTATAGGCGAATTTTGCATTTTTCGTTAATATCATTTTTACTGATGACCCTACAGTAAAGTGATGTATGGAAGTCTTGTTTCTAATCAAATTATCTATCTTACGGTACCTACATTAAATTCATCGATCAAGTAGTTCCGTTAAGCCACAGTCACATTTGGCGAGCTACTAGTACTAGTAAAGTTGCATTCGAGAAATCACCATAGGCGACGACACGTAATAAACAACGAAAACAGTGTCATGTAAATGGGTGACTATGCGTTGTTACGACGTCGTCACCGAAAGTGTGATGCAACTAGACGCGCAACTAGTCACCCTATATACAGGAGTTAGTTGCAAACGTGAAATTACTACGGTGACATCAACAAACAATCAACAAACTGTTGTGCAATTTGACTAGTAGCTAGTCAACAGACACATTTCCTAGATACTAGTGGAATAGGACATGTTCAATTCGACTAGCACCCAGCCAGCGAGTGAATATACGCTAAAATTATTTTTCGGTGGATTTCGAATTAACTGCTCAACCGATCGACACGAAATTCAGTGTGAATGTGTAAAATGGTAGGGTATTTGCTACGAATGCCTTCGAGATTACGAAATGGTAACAGGGTGTCCGAGACGAGGTGCGAAAGTCGATTATTTTATTTGTCATCGGAAAAGGGTGTATCGGCACGTATATCGACATGAAATTCAGTGTAAAATATGTAGAATGGTAGGCTATTTGCTACAAACACTTTTGAGATTACGAAATATCAACAGGGTGTCCTAAAAAAGGTGCAAAAGCTGATTATAATCGGGAATAAATTTTGTTTGAATGTGTAGAATGGTAGGGTATTTGCTACGAATGCCTTCGAGATTACGAAATGGTAACAGGGTGTCCGAGACGAGGTGCGAAACTCGATTATTCTATTTGTCATGGGAAAAGGGTGTATCGGCACGTATATCGACATGAAATTCAGTGTAAATATGTAGAATGGTAGGATATTTGCTATATATACCTTTGAGATTGGGAATTGGAACAGGGTGTCCTAAACGAGGTGCAAAAGTAGATATTTTTATTTGTCATCGGAAAAGGGTGTATATCGACATGAAATTCAGTGTAAATATGTCGAATGGTAGGGTATTTGCTACAAATACCTTTGAGATTGGGAAATGCTAACAGGGTGTCCTAAACGAGGTGCAAAAGTAGATAATAATCGGCAATAAATTTAGTATGAATGTGTAGAATGGTAGGATATTTGCTACGAATACCTTTGTAGTCGGGAAATGTTATCAGGGTCTCTCAAACGAGGTGCAAAAGTGGTTGTCATAATCAGCATACCCAACAAACAATAGCTAACAACACAATACAAAAATTCGAAAAACCTGCGGTTACAGAAAACATTCACAAAAAGTGACTGTTTGCTGTGCATTTTCGTCGAAGGGTCGCTACCACTATTTTTTCTATAGTCTGTATCTGCGACTAGTGTCATTTTAGCATTTCAAATAGAAAAGGCAGAGCCAGGCTACTTTTAGTCTTTTGGAATTACGTTTCCTATTTAAAACAACCACAGTGCCAGAGGATGTGAAAAAGACTTGCTCTATCTTTTCTATTTGAAATGCTAAAATGAGACTAGTCGCAGATACAGACTGTAGCAAAAATATTGCCGATTATTATCTACTTTTGCACCTTTTTTAGGACACCCTGTTGATATTTCGTAATCTCAAAGGTGTTTGTAGCAAATAGCCTACCATTCTACAAATTTACACTGAATTTCATGTCGATATACACCCTTTTCCGATGACAAATAAAATGATCTACTTTTGCACCTCCTTTGGGACACCCTCTTAACATTTTCCTACTTCAAAGGTATTCGTAGCAAATACCCTACCATTATACACATTCCCACTGAATTTCGTGTGGATCCGTTGAGCCGTTAATTCGAAATCCACCGAGAAATAATTGTAGTGTATATTCACTTCCCAGTAGAATAATTGAACATGTCCTATTCCACTATTAAATACATTTTACTACTTACTAGTAAAATTGCATAACACTTTTTTGATTGTTTACGACGTCGCGTCGTCACCGTGGTAATTTCGCGCATACAACTAATTCCTAGGTAGATAGGGTGACTATTCACGCATCTAGTTGCACACACTCTCGGTAACGAACGTCGTAACAACGCGTAGTCACCCATTTATATGACATTGTTTCGTTGCTGACGTCGTCGTCACCGTGGAGATTTCTTGTATGCATGCACTAGTAGCTAGTACTAGCACGGTCTGACTGTAGCTTTATAGTTACAGTTAAAGTTGAAAATACATAATACTAATAATGGGAATATTTTGCTCAAATAAAACATGCAATGACTGAAATTCGGTGGAGTCGTTAAGGGATGCGTTATAAATCTATATCTGATTTGGCGTATATATCAGGGAGGTAGTTATAGTAAATTGCCTACTTATGGGCTAAATTTACGTTTTTGCTTAATATCTTTCTTATTGTGACCCTACAGTAAAATGGTGTATAGAGTTTTCATTTCTCATCGAATAATCTATTAAACGGTATTTAAATCAATGTCATACGTCAAGTAGAGCAATAAGAACGGGTTTTGCATTTTTTTTAATACCAGAAAAGTAAGAGTTTTTTTGTAAACTAACTGCATACCTAGGCCCACAAAAGTATCTTTCAAATGTTCACCCAACTACCTCGGTATGGTAAGAACCTTCTAATTAATCGCACCCTAAAATTACTCGAGCAATAAAATGCATGTCATAATTTTCTGACCATTTTCGCCTCTTTGCCACTGGTTTGAAATTTTATTTTAATTGGAATTTATGATAGTTTATACATATAGTTACGATATTTTAATATGTATGCGTTTTGAGTTGCATAGCTAACTACATAACCCTATCCACTATTCGTATAGAAAATTCTTAATACTGTTAAGGTACCGGTGAATAGAATATTTGATCCGAAAGAAAACCTCTACCATTTTACTGTAGGGTCAACAATAAGAATGATATTAAGCAAAAACGCAAAGTAGTAGGCAATTTACTACAAGAACCCCTCCCATAAATACGAAAACTAAGTTATAGATTTAGGACGTATCTCTGAACATCTCCACGAAATTTCAGTCATTACGTGTTTTACTTAAGCCAAATATTCTCATTATTAGTGCTATTTTGCCCTTTAACCGGTCATTATAGCGGAACTATGTGGCCTACGATATTGACTTAGCTATCGTTGAATAGAAAATTTGATTAGAAACAAAACTTTTATACACCACTTTACTGTAGGAATACCAGTAAGAATGATATTAAGGAAAAACGCAAAATTCCCCTATAAGTAGGCAAATTACAATAACTTCCCCTACTCCCACAAATACGAAAACTCAGATTTAGACTTAGGGCACGTTGCTTAACATCTTCACTAAATTTCAGCCATTACGTATTTTTTTTAAGCAAAATATACCCGGTTACTGTACTAATAGAATTTAGAAGTGAAATATATGAAATTTGTTAGAATTTTAGTTTTGATCGCATGATAATATTTTTCGGTGGGGAGCTTAATGGGGCTAAGACTAGGGATCCCACCAAATTCAATCTGCCTGGCTCAATTTCGAAAGAAGTGAAGAAGTGAGGTTCGTCAATGGTCGGAGCACATTTATATTCTATCAAGAGTTATAGTGCGAAATTTAAAACTCAAAAAATGTAAATGCACGGTAATACTTTTGGGTCTAGGGTATAAGTTTCTGCGAAAATCTCTGTTATATATCAGAACAAAGGTAATTTCATTTAGTTTGTTTCGTCCTCAGGACATTTTAAGGTCAGACTCATAGTTTGAAATTTCTCCGCTTTGCCACCCCCTCCTGCCTTACTCGATGGCGCAAGTTAGTATAATAGTTGAAATAGATTACACGCGTCAGCAGCATCATCGGCAGAATTTCATAGCTGACAAATATGCTGAATGCCAAGTCTTCTGCTCAACATTTTTGTTAGCAATGTAAAATGCATTGGGCTTGACGTTTCGCGATGCCGATGCACGCTGACGTGTCTAATCTATTTCAAGCATTACTCTTTACTGCGTATATTCAAAAATGGCATCAATATTTAGAAGAAAAATTGCCTATTTATAGGCGAATTTATTGTTTTTCATTAATATCTTTTTATTTAGTAATCCTAGATAGATGTACAAGTTTTATTGCTAATTAAATTATCTATGCAACGGTGCCCATATCAAGGTCAAAGGTCAAACAGGTCACTTGCAGGCGCCGATCATACTTTGAATTTCGATTGCAGAAAAACAACTTATTTTAAAAATATGTTTTCGTGCCCATTTGAAAGCTATTTTTGTACATTTAAATAATAAAGGGCGTTTTTTTAAGAATGAAAGAACTTCCAATTGAAAAAAAACCCACACAAAATATTACATTTGAATCAATTTTTTTTTATTTATTTCAGTATACTATGACAAATTATAATGTTTAAGCTCACGCCTGAAGAACATTTCCAAATATAAAAATTTACTTCGAAAATCATTCGTCGATTCGCGCAACTTATAGACTTATAGTTTTTATGGTATACATAATCATCCATCTGAGCAAGATATCCGTCGAATTGTGAATAGATTTCGTACCACGTACTCTCTAAATGATGCAATAACACCAACACGTCCAAGAAACCATAAAAAAAATCAACTATCATTAAAATCAAAATTTGGTGATAAGTTGATTTCCAGAAATGGGTCTGCCAATTGGCCTTCATGGTCGTGCGATTTAACACCTCGCGATTATTTCCTGTGGGGTTACGTTAAATCACATGTTTATTCTGATAAACCAGCAACAATTGACGCCTTGGAGGTCAACATTGTTTGTGTCATTGGTGACATACGGCATTTTTTGATCTGACTTTTACCTGAAATTTCAGTTCAGTTCAACCACAATAGTGACCATCAGCCTGAGCATATAATAAAACTTGGACCTATCCCACATCAACGTCCTTTAAAGTTTCCTATTCGGATTGCCACAGTAATTTCCTACTCACTGTAGGTATAAATGTTATTGTACAGAATTATGAATTAGAACACTTTTAACTAGTTTTAAGTATTTATCAAATCACTAGGTATTCTATTATGTATTATATTACAATTATTTTAATATGTTTTATTTGAATTCGTTCGTTTAATGCACGTATTATTAGCGACTAACTCGTCGAACTGCTGGGTGGAGAGTGAGAGCGGGCCTAGGTCGTATCGGAACCAGCTAGTATGCAATTAAGACAGTTGGTAGAATTGAATTTAAATCGGAAGTTTCGTTCAAATATAGTAATAGATTATTTTAAGTAATAGAACAAATTATTATCATTAAAATAGATTTAACTTGAATTTAAATATGCTCGATAATGATTTATTATTAAACCGCCACACTCACCGCTAAGCTTGGCCAAAACAAAATGAAAATACATACTCTCTCCATTTCATCAAAACTCAAACCTTCAGCCAACGCCTCGTCTCCATCACTATCTTTCACCAGGTTTCTAATCACCCTTATATTCCATGATGACACTGTATTTTGTATACTGTTCTGTCCGACAATCAGCTGCCATTTCGGCTGAGGCGGATATGGGCCAATGATGGTATCTCATTACGCGTTATTTATGGATTTCTTTTTTCTTAATTGAATTAATGTTTCCCACTTTCCATCAATTTGAATCGCTTGAATAGGTCTCCTCGTTTTGAGGGCAAATTTATTTTTGTCCCAAAAGCCAGGACACGCACCATCAACAAAATATGTATGATTTTAGATCAAAGAGTATGTTTGAGTAGCAAATTCCCCCATTTTTTATTGGAAACGTGGTACATTCTGAGGTAATCAGGCAAATCGTAGTGATTTAGATGCTAATTTCGTCTAGTTTTGAATGAATAAGTTGGTGTGTTGGAAAAATAGTAGAGGTTACCGAGATCCCACTTGTGGGTACGGGATGTGCCGCCATTTTCAAAATTGTATGGAAAACTACCACGTCGATAACCGGTTTCAGGCCTTCAGATTTTTAGCTCCGTCGAGTGCCGACAAAATCGATTATAATAAAAACCTGACCTGCTGAAATTTAAATGAGTTCCTCGCCAATTACAATTTATTTCGCTTATTCAAACTTCGAAAATTTTTAATATGGATATTACTATTTGGTCTCACAACACCGGAGTTCGTCGACCTATATGTGAAAATTCGCTCATATCACCCGCAAAAGAATGCCAAACTGCGCATTGAACTTAACAGACGGAAGTGAGAACATCAATCAATCAATCTCATTGTCAATCCGATTTTTCGTACTTGTAAGGCACGCTCTGGTACAAACTTTTGGATATACATTCAGAAGACTACAATTAACTGTTTTAATGACGTTCTAAGAGAATTTTTTGTTATATTTTAGTAGTACAGTATTTAAAGACACAAAACGGCCGTTTACATAAAAAAAATACGTAATGGCTGAAATTTACTAGAGATGTTAGGGGACATGTCTTTTATCTAAAACTGAGTTTTCGTATTCGTGGGGGTGGGGGAAGTTGGAGTATATTGCTTATTATAGGCGAATTTTGCATTTTTCGTTAATATCATTCTTTGATGACCCTACAGTAAAGTGATGTATGGAAGTTTTGTTTCTAATCAAATTATCTATCTTACGGTACCTACATTAAATTCATCAGTCAAGTAGTTCCGTTATAGTTACCAGTTAAAGTTGAAAATACATAATACCAATAATGGGAATATTTTGCTCAAATAAAACATGTAATGACTGAAATTCGGTGGAGTCGTTAAGGGATGCGTTATAAATCTATATCTGATTTTGCGTATATATCAGGGAGGTAGTTATAGTAAATTGCCTACTTATGGGCTAAATTTACGTTTTTGCTTAATATCTTTCTTATTGTGACCCTACAGTAAAATGGTGTATAGAGTTTTCATTTCTCATCGAATAATCTATTAAACGGTATTTAAATCAATGTCATACGTCAAGTAGACCAATAAGAACGGGTTTTGCATTTTTTTTAATACCAGAAAAGTAAGAGTTTTTTTTTTGTAAACTAACTGCATACCTAGGCCCACAAAAGTATCTTTCAAATGTTCACCCAACTACCTCGGTATGGTAAGAACCTTGTAATTAATCGCACCCTAAAATTACTCGAGCAATAAAATGCATGTCATAATTTTCTGACCATTTTCGCCTCTTTGCCACTGGTTTGAAATTTTATTTTAATTGGAAATTATGATAGTTTATATAGTTACGATATTTTAATATGTATGCGTTTTGAGTTGCATAACTAACTACAAAACCCGATCCACTATTCGTATAGAAAATTCTTAATACTGTTAAGGTACCGGTGAATAGAATATTTGATCCGAAAGAAAACCTCTACCATTTTACTGTAGGGTCAACAATAAGAATGATATTAAGCAAAAACGCAAAGTAGTAGGCAATTTACTATAAGAACCCCCTCCCATAAATACGAAAACTAAGTTATAGATTTAGGACGTATCTCTTAACATCTCCACCAAATTTCAGTCATTACGTATTTTACTTAAGCCAAATATTCTCATTATTAGTGCTATTTTGCCCTTTAACCGGTCATTATAGCGGAACTATGTGGCCTACGATATTGACTTAGCTATCGTTGAATAGAAAATTTGATTAGAAACAAAACTTTTATACACCACTTTACTGTAGGAATACCAGTAAGAATGATATTAAGGAAAAACGCAAAATTCCCCTATAAGTAGGCAAATTACAATAACTTCCCCTACTCCCACAAATACGAAAACTCAGATTTAGA
The DNA here is from genome assembly GCA_949715475.1 of Microchrysa polita. Classification (NCBI taxonomy): domain Eukaryota; kingdom Metazoa; phylum Arthropoda; class Insecta; order Diptera; family Stratiomyidae; genus Microchrysa; species Microchrysa polita. The sequence continues at coordinate 31,750,347 of OX454417.1, read as the reverse complement.
CTTAGGGCACGTTGCTTAACATCTTCACTAAATTTCAGCCATTACGTATTTTTTTTAAGCAAAATATACCCGGTTACTGTACTAATAGAATTTAGAAGTGAAATATATGAAATTTGTTAGAATTTTAGTTTTGATCGCATGATAATATTTTTCGGTGGGGAGCTTAATGGGGCTAAGACTAGGGATCCCACCAAATTCAATCTGCCTGGCTCAATTTCGAAAGAAGCTACAGGCATGCCTTTTTGAAAAATGTTAGGGGAAGTGAGGTTCGTCAATGGTCGGAGCACATTTCTATTCTACCAGGAGTTATAGTGCGAAATTTAAAACTCAAAAAATGTAAATTCACTGTAATACTTTTGGGTCTAGGGTATAAGTTTCTGCGAAAATCTCTGTTATATATCAGAACAAAGGTAATTTGATTTAGTTTGTTTCGTCCTCAGGACATTTTAAGGTCAGACTCATAGTTTGAAATTTCACCGCTTTGCCACCCCCTCCCTCCTTACTCCATGGCGCAAATTAGTATAATAGTAGAAATAGATTACACGCGTCAGCAGCATCATCGGCAGAATTTCATAGCTGACAAATATGCTGAATGCCAAGTCTTTTGCTCAACATTTTTGTCAGCAATGTAAAATGTATTGGGCTTGACGTTTCGCGATGCCGATGCTTCTGCTGACGCGTCTAATCTATTTCAAGCATTACTCTGTACTGCGTATATTCCAAAATGGCATCAATATTTAGAAGAAAAATTGCCTATTTATAGGCGAATTTATTGTTTTTCATTAATATCTTTTTATTTAGTAATCCTAGATAGATGTACAAGTTTCATTGCTAATTAAATTATCTATGCAACGGTGCCCATATCAAGGTCAATGTCAAAGGTCAAACAGGTCACTTGCAGACGCCGATCATACTTTGAATTTCGATTGCATAAAAACTACTTATTTTAAAAATATGTTTTCGTGCCCATTTGAAAGCTATTTTTGTGCATTTCAATAATAAAGGGTGTTTTTTTAAGAATGATAGAACTTCAAATTGAAAAAAAACCACACAAAATATTACATTTGAATCAATTTTTTTAATTTATTTCAGTATACTATGAAAAATTATAATGTTTAAACTCACGCCTGAAGAACGCTTCCAAATTATCAAAATTTACTCCGAAAATCAGTCGTCGATTCGTGCAACTTATAGTATAGACGAGTTTTTATGGTATACATAATCGTCCATCTGAGCAAGATATCCGTCTAATTGTGAATAGATTTCGTACCACGTACTCTCTAAATGATGCAACTAAGAAAGTATCAAAAAAATCAACCATCATTAAAATCAAAATTTGGTGATAAGTTGATTTCCAGAAATGGGCCTGTCAATTGGCCTTCGTGCGCGTGCGATTAACCATCTCGCGATTATTTCCTGTGGGAATTACGTTAAATCACAGGTTTATTCTGATAAACCAGCAACAATTGACGCCTTGGAGGTCAACATTGTTCGTGTCATTGGTGACATACGGCCAGAAGTAGTCGAAAAAAAGTGGTCCAGAATTGGACGTCAAGAATGCGCTTCGTCAAGAACAGCTGCGGTGGGCATATGCCTGAAATCGTTTTGTCATACATTTATCATTCCAATAAAAAAAATTGACTCAAGTTAATATTTTATATTTTTTTTTAATTTGAAGTTCTATCATTTAAAAAAAACACCCTCTATAGGTATATGTAATTTGAAAAGCAATCTATGTAATACTTTTACAATTTTATGCATATACGAAAACTGTAGGGTCAAAAGTGAGAAAGATATCGAGCCAAGAAGAATGCCCTAGCTCAGTGTTCGGCAAAGTTATTTGCAAATTTTATGACATCCGCATCCGTATTCGCATCCGCATCCGCAAATTTACATTTTCATTGATCAGCATCCGCTAAACCACATCCGTTACATCCCTAATTTTAAACTGTGATTCCCCCTGTAAATTGTTTAGGTCGGTTTTAGAAGGTGTTCACACTTGTATGTACTTAATCTTGCCAGATTACGCAATTTGCGGAATGGAGACTGGTGAATTTAAAATGGACGTATCCGCAAGACAGGTTACCATGAATATTCTCAAAAATTCTTTACATGCTATAATCTTTAGTAGGGGTTAGTGTGGGGCCGGCCTAAGGTACGTCCCATACGAAATGAACACTAGACTCTACATATTTGACATTTCTTGAAATTGACTGTACGGATGATTTCCAGTTTATTTATCTCCCGTTAACCACCTTTTATTTTTTTTTTTACTAAATAACTCGAGCTAAAATGCGAGTTATTTAGTAAAATAAAGTACACAAGAAGATATGTACATAATATTTGAAAAATGTGAAAACAACTTGGCAAACTTGATGTCACAACCAGGGATTTGGAGCGACACATTTTTTCGCTCCGCTCCGCTCCCGCTCCGACCAATTTGAAACCGCTCCGCTCCGACTAAAATTTTTTTGCTCCGCTCCGCTCCATTACAAAGTACAACAAAACTTCATTGTTCTTAGTAAATATTTATTATTTTCCGCGAATTATTCAATTTAACGTAATATCTACTCACGTATTATAGAATATGACTTAACAGGTGCGTTTTATTCGATCAAGTACAGAACAGGATAGCACCAATTTCGTAATCCGGATCAATTATTGCAAGGGGTAATCCGGATCATTGGAACATCCGGATTAGCGCAATCACTTTTTTCTAGGAAAAACAATCCAAACAAATAAAAAGGCGGAACAAAAGTCGATAAATGTTTTATTTGTTAGAAATTAGCCAGCATCATGTCAATTGCTAAACAGTCCCGTAAAAAAGTACGAGACCAAATCTACCATTTCACACTGAAAATCTCAAATATCCGGATTTTAGAGTCAACATTGCTGCCGAAATCCGGACTATAAAAGACATAGTGGAAATATTTAGTCGTCCGGATTAGCGTGATATCCGGATTAAAGGAGATCCGGATTACCGAGTCAAGACTGATTATTATTAATGTCATTTCCAGCAAAATAGGTGCTGAATTCTTAACTCCTTTTTTTTTCCAAAAATGCTACCCCTAACACCTCCGTGGGAAAAAAAATGTATATGCAGTAAGATCACAAAATTTTGTCTTTGAAGCTGTGTAAAAACTAAACTACATATCCAATTTTTATGGGGTTTATTCTTAGGAAAAATTGTTGGGCCCAACCGAAAGAAAATATGTATATGTAAAATGTTAAATTTTTGAAACATCTTTAAATGTCTGTGAAAGCTGAAGAGTTAATACTTTTTTATACTCCTTTTGCTGGAAATATCACGAGGAATCATATTTGGGTGCTTTTATGCGATAGTTTCCGGACATCCCGGATAGAACGAGATCTCTCAGATGGTTATGGAAGCTGCGCTGTCCTGTACTGCATCCAATAAAACGCACCTAATAACTAATTTAAATTAAAAGGGCGTTTCATTTATCGAGTACAGGACAGGACTTTTCTGTCCTGGATGATCTTGAATTTCTTAATAATGAAGAGTGATGATTATGACTAAACGCAAAACCTCTTTTATCACAATGAATTTCACAATAATACGAAATTTTGCAAGTCTCTGAGCGAATTCTTCGCCTTTAAATAGCCCAAAATTATCAATTCGTTCCATAAAATGAAAAATTTCGTCGAAAAAATCCTTTTGTTTTCTCGGAATTTTTTGATTTTTTACATCGGAGCGGAGCGGAGCGATCTTCAAAGCAAAATTCGCTCCGCTCCAGCCTGCAAAAAACCGCTCCACGCTCCGCTCTTTCGCTCCAAATCCCTGGTCACAACATAATATATATAATAAAGACATTCTAAGTATGTGTGTATGTATATGTATTTTTTCCATATAATAATAAATCATATGCATAATAACAACAGCTTAAAATGTAAAACCCGATAACTATTGTATTAGCATACGGTTGAAAGAGAATGTGCTTTCATTCACTTAAGACTTCTGTAATCCTTTCAACTTTAACCATTGAAATCGAATACGATTGTGAAAACATTTCGAGCTGTATAGATTTCAGTAAGAAACCTTTTTACATGGAGATTTCGTAATAGGTTTTACGTAGTATGTATATACAATTGAGCATAAAATTTAACAAATCGGTTACATATTCAGAGATAAATACGTTAAAAATTAATTGTTAACATTCTTTGTGGTACGTCTGTTTTATCACACAAACCAAAATGAAAGAAAAGAGGACACGGACGTCCTTAGGAATCTTTGGATTCTTTACACCATATGTAGTAGACAAGAACTGGTAGCATATATTTAGAGTATATGTAGTTTTTCGGTAATAGTTCTCAAGATACACTTTACTTCTTGTATGCATTTCTGCAAAATAAAAAACACAACAAAACAAAAAAAGTTCACACCAACAAAATCGTACGAGCTCCACGACATTTTAATGTAGCATTATCTAGTTATAAAAAAAAACACGCATTTTCATAGGGAGAAGCTTTCTTAGTTAGGTAATTAATGAAATGAGTTTGAACTTTAATTGCATTTACAAGCACAAAAAATACGTGCCTACGTTCCTACTCTATTGTTTCTCAATCCTTACTTTCACCTGTCGATTCACCTCATTAATTTGTAAAAAAGGGAAAAATCAAAGCAGAAATATAATAGCTTTACAGATCTAAATAAAATACCCTCAAGCTTGGAACGGAGAAAAATCGATATTTCATTATATAAGTAAAATTGAAATTACATATACAAGCAGATTTACGAGAGATACATTTTAAAAGATTTCGTTCATATCGAAGCAAATCAATAAAAAATTTACCTATCTATACGCGTGCACATAAATACTTCGTTCGTGCAATCCTTATTTGCGGGTGTTCATCATGTTTTTCATAGATATATTTTCATGTACATATTTGGTAGTAATGCAATGGGGAGGAATAAGCATTTATTTATTAAATTTTAACGAATTCAACCAAGTGGAAATTTTAAAATTCCCTCATTAACACTGGTGAAGGTTGCAATCGATGCACATGTGCATCCTGCAGACTGCAGGGTGAGAAAATCGTTTATCAATTTAACTTGATAAATGTAATAAAAATATCAATCAATTTTCGCCAATGTGGCAATTTTACGTTTTTTGTTATTTTTTGCAAAATACTTTCATTAGCACAGGAAACAAGTAAAGAAGGACAGTGAACAGTCGTTTTCCGCGACGCACCTATCTTAGAAGGCGACCTTGGAAAAATACGGATATAGCAGGACAGTACAGACTGGCAAAATTTAACCTCTAGAACTAGATAACGGTATAAGCGCGAAGCAACTATTTGCCGATATTGTCAAAGGCTTTGAAAGAACAGGTGCGCTTATCACGGTGTTATTGGTACGCACACGCAATCACGACGGTTATCACATTAGCGACCGACTTATTACGAAAGCACACATAGTCACGACCGGAATATCGGTACTTTAGAATATCGGGTCCGGTACCAATTGAACACCGGTTTTGTACCGGGATCCCGGTTTTTGGAACAGGCCTAGTCACGCTAGACGTCAAAAACGCATTTAATACCGCGAACTGGGGTGCCTTCATGCGCGCGAGAGGCACAAGGAGTACCTACATACCCGCAGGGATCTCTTCTCGACCCACTTGTGTAGAATATTATATATACAGGTGTCCCGCATTAGGTGGTCAATACTGTAAGGGTTGATAGCACAACTTGTTTCATCAAGAAAATTACCAATACAATCGGATTTTTTTTTACCTTTACCTTGTTATCGCTCTTTTTGTGAAAGTCATCGAAAATCGTGACTTTTCATGCAAAATCATAATTTGCAGCCCTTCTGATGACTTGATCCAACATTTGATTTCAGTTTCAGAAACTACATAAAATTTCACAAAAACTGAAGTTTTCCTGTTGCCAACATTATCGCCACTTTCAAGATACAGTTAATCAAACTTAATAGAAATTTTAAAATAGATTTTTCATCGAAAATTCAAACAGTAATTTCATAACGGTGCTTTATACGTACATCTCTGCAAAGTTGATAAAAGTTGCTTCAACATGTTGGCTTTCCAACGGTATATCATTTTTCATATTTACATTGCATGGAAGAAACGGTCCGAAAGATTTCAGGAGGGTTTTCCTTTATGTTGTCACAAGCATCATTAATTAGCAGCAGCAGCTGTTCCCGGGAGGTAATCGGCTTTTCGATTATAAATGGCAAATATTAAATTTTAGCTGTTATAAGTACCGTTGCATTTGCCAAACAATCTACAAAATTTCAAATATCTACAGTTCTGGTCAAGATAATTCTATCCCCAATTATAATAGCCTTTGTTTGTCTTTTTTGAGTAAAGGGAAAATAGTTAGCGATTCCACTGAAGCCTTGATTTTTACCATTCAATGCGTGTTTCCCTAAAATTCTGCAATGTAACTGTAGTAGTATTAGTGATAATATTAGTGATATTACAGTCAGTCTTAATAAAGCAGTCATCGTGTACAGAACGTTCTTTCAATAATACATTACATGACGCAGCCGGAAAGTTTAACCATGCGGTCGTGAATAAAAATTAAAGTCAAAAGTTAATGTGATGGGATTAGCTAAAAAAAGCAAAAAGTGTGTAGTTGATCACCAACAAAGTTTCGAAAAGAAGTTACGAGGAAGACCACCTAAAACCCGTATAGTTGAGGTTCACGCAGCAACCATGGATTACTTGAAAAAAATCGATGAGCTGGACTTAGATGGCAACTTAGCGGAAAACTGGCGAAGTTTCATCGAAAATTTCGAAGTGTTTCAAATAGCGGCCGAGTTATCTAAAAAACCAGCGAATGTACAAGTGGCGATTTTCTTGAACTCGGCGGGAAAAGCAGCGATTGATCTCTTCAAAACTTTTGATTTAGAAGAGGCCGAAAGAAATAATCTACTGTCTGTGAAAAAGGCATTTGAGGCACACTGTGTGGCGAAAAAAAACGAGGTATACGAATCATTTCTGTTTCATTCTAGAAATCAGGCGCCCGGGGAACCGTTCGATTCATTTCTTCTTAGTTTAAAGAAATTAGCCAAAAACTGCGATTTCCAAGATAATGCCCGCATGTTACGGGATCGAATCGTGCTGGGTGTGAGTGACAAGCATTTGCAAAGAGATCTTCTCAGAGTTGAAGATCTTACAGTGGAGAAAGCAGTTCAAATCGCCAAACAGCATGAAGCGGTAAAGCAACATTTAGAACAGATGGCAGGTGTGAGAGACTCCAATCTGGATGCAGTGCAGCAAAAGACATCATTGAAAGACATGGGAAAGTACAATTCAAAAGGTAACTGGTCAAATAAAAACAGTAACGAGCTAATAAGGTGTAAATTTTGCAATACTATGCACAAAAAATATAGAGAAAGTTGTCCAGCTTATGGAAAAAAATGCACTATCTGTGAAAAACCGAATCATTGGGCGGTAGTGTGCAAAAATAAAAAGAAACAAGTTCATAATGTAGAAGTTGATGACAATTTATCGAGTGAGAATGAATTTTTTTTAGATGTAATTGATTATTGTATTGAAAAAAGTGAACCGTGGTATATCAGTCTGCAAATTCAATCAAATACGATAAAGTTCAAATTAGATACGGGTGCTGATATTAATGTAATTCCGGTTAAATATTTAAAATCGCTTATAAACTTGGTGAAACGAGAAAAAGATACCAAATTAAAGGCATATAATGGATCAGAGATTAGTACGCTGGGTGTGATTGAAGTTGAAGTTTTATATAGAAATATCAAAACAAAATTGAATTTCTTTGTTGTTGAAAATGAACGCGCAGTGCCTATTTTAGGATTGAAAGCATGCATAGACTTACATTTAATTAAAAAAGTGGATTCTATCAAAATTGACACAGAGAAACAGTTGTTCGAACAATTTAAAGATGTTTTTGAAGGTGTCGGGTGCTTTTTAAGAAACTTTAAAATTCAGCTAAAAGCTAATGCTATACCTGTAGCGAGACCCGCTCGAAGAGTTCCACAAACTCTTAAAAAACCTCTATATGACGAACTGGAGCGGCTCTGCCAAAACAATATCATTGAGAAAGTAAACGAATCTTCTGACTGGATCTCCAACATAGTAATAGTGGAGAAACCGAATGGGAAGATTCGCGTTTGCTTGGATCCTCAAGACTTAAATAAAAATATAAAAGAAGAATTTTATGAAATACCATCATTTGATGACATCAAACCAAGTTTTTGCCATAAACAAATATTTTCTGTATTTGATTGTAGGGAGGGATTTTTCCAAATTGAGCTATGTGAAGATTCCAGAAAACTATGCACTTTTAGTACTCCATTCGGACTCTTCAGATATAAAAAGATGCCGTTTGGATTGAAAATAGCACCAGAGGTATTCCAAAAAGTTAATGAGGATAATTTCAAGAATATTCCAAATGTTATTATCTACATAGATGACATATGTATTGCAGCTTCAAATAAAGAAGAACATGACAAATCTGTGAATTTACTTATGGAAAGAGCTAGAATGCTAAATGTAAAATTTAATAAGGACAAACTTCAGTTTAGGAAAACTCAAATTGATTTTCTAGGACACACTATAAATTCGAATGGAATATCGTGTGATAGCAGCAGAATGAAGGCGATTGAATTCTTAGAAGCTCCCAAAACTAAAAAAGATCTTCAAAAACTGTTGGGTTTTATAAATTATGTAAGGAGTTATGTGCCAAACTTAGCAGAGATATCAACACCTTTAAGATTGCTTTTAAAAAAAGATTCTGTGTTTAGATGGGGACAAAATGAGTCTAATTGTTTAGATAGAATTAAGAACGTTATTAAAAGTTCGCCGATTCTTGCACATTTTGATGCAGGTGAAACAATCTCCTTACAGACTGATGCGTCAAAAAATGGATTGGGGGCATGCTTAATGCAAAAAGGGAAACCTGTGTGCTTCGCTTCGCGTAGTCTTACAGAAACAGAAACTGGGTATCCCCAAATAGATAAAGAATTTCTGGCAGTTTTCTTTGCATGTAAAAAGTTTCATCATTACATTTATGGCAGAGAAGTTGAAATTATAACTGATCATAAACCATTACTTGGAATAATGTCTAAAAAATACTCTAGCATACCATCAGCAAGACTTCAAAGACTTAAACTTAAATTAGAAAAGTACAAGTTGAAGTTTAGATATTCCCCTGGTAATCTGATGCATGTTGCTGATCTACTGTCAAGGAACTTTAATCCAGAGTATCCCAATTATGAAGAAGTAGATGGTCTAAAGGACGTAGTACATACTATTAGTATGAGTGAAGAAAAAAAGAAACTTTACCAAATTGAGACCAAAAAAGACAAGTTATGTACTTGGAAAACTTTTCAATATTTTACATGAGGGATGGCCCCAAAGCAAAAATTCATTGCCGGAGGACCTAAAGCCATTTTGGAAACTAAAAAACTATCTTTTCATTGAAAATGATTTGATTTTCCTAAATAACAGAGTTTTTGTTCCATATATATATAGAAAGGAAGTATTAGAAAAGCTTCATTTACCACATCTGGGTATCGAGAAAACTAAAAGCAGAGCTAGGTCTTTAGTTTACTGGCCATCAATTAACGAAGATATTGAGCGAATGGTACACAAATGTAATGTTTGCGAGAAGTACAAAAGGTCTGAAACTAAGGAGCCTCTAATAAATCATGCTATACCTGAATTTCCATTCAGAAAACTAGGAGCTGATATAATGGAAATTTCTGCTAAACCATATCTAGTTGTAGGTGACTATTACTCTAAGTACTTGGATATAGTTCCAATCACCAGTAAAACTGCAAACTCAATGATTGAAAAATTTAAAATTTTATTTTCCATTCATGGCATACCATTAGAGATTGTAGCGGACAACATGCCATTTAACTCCTATGCTTTTCAAGAATTTGCTAAGAGCTGGGACATAAAAATTCTAAATAGCAGTCCTCTTTACCCAAAGTCGAACGGTTTTGCAGAGAAAATGGTCGGAATCGCCAAGAATATTGTCATTAAAAGCAAGGAGTCAAAAACATGCTTATGGTTGGCTCTACTTGAATACCGGAACACACCTGTAAAAAACTCTAAACTTTCTCCTGTGGAAATTTTGATGGGTCGACGTACCAGAACATTATTGCCGTGCAAAGATAAATACATGAAAAATGAAACTATTAATAAGGAAATATATCCAATTTTAAGGCAAAACAACGAAAGAAATAAATTTTATTATGATAAGAACGCTAAGTTTAAAAATGATTTTACAGATGGGGATGAGATATGGGTTAAAGATAAAAATATTTGGAAATCAGCGATAGTAAAAAATAAAGATGTAAACCCCAGATCCTATTGGATTGAATTTGAGGACGGTAAGATTGTAAGGCGTAATTCGAGCTTTATAAGAATCAGAAAATAAAAAACAAAACGAAAAAGAAAAACACTCGAAATTTTAAGAAAAGAAAACAAATTGTATTTCAACGTATTTCGTAAAAATTTACAAAAGTGAAACATTGTATTAAATGAATTACATACTTTAAAAATTAGTACAGAAATCATACAAAAATGCCAAAAGAATAAATATTAGAAGGTAATTTATAAGAATAAGTTATGAATTCAGATAACAAAAATGTAATGAAGAACTAAAATTAAATTAAAATTAGATATAAGTAAATAAGATATCCACGGGATCACATGATTGTAGTAACCTGTAAATTAAATGAAAAAATGAAATGTATCAGTAAAACACAAATAATTATATAAATTATTCCTGAAAAGGGAGATGTAGTAGTATTAGTGATAATATTAGTGATATTACAGTCAGTCTTAATAAAGCAGTCATCGTGTACAGAACGTTCTTTCAATAATACATTACAGTAACTATGAAATGTGATATACTGTTGGAAAGCCAACATGTTGAAGCAACTTTTGTCAACTTATAAAAGTTGTACGTATAAAGCACCGTTATGAAATTACTGTTAAATTTTCGATGAAAAGTCTATTTTAAAATTTCTATTAAGTTTGATTAACTGTATCTTGAAAGTGGCGATAATGTTGGCAATAGGAAAAACTTCAGTTTTTATGAAATTCTATGTAGTTTCTGAAACTGAAATCAAATCTTGGATTAAGTCATCAGGAGGGCTGCAAATTATGATTTTGCATAACAAGTCACGATTTTCGATGACTTTCACAAAAAAAGCGATAACAAGGTAACGGTTAAAAAAAATTCAGATTGTATTGGTATTTTTCTTGCTGAAACAAGTTGTGCTATCAACCCTTACAGTATTGACCACCTAATGCGGGACACCCTGTATAGTGCTACCCTGGAGTTTGCTATGCCGAAGAGTGACGGTGGTCGGGTTGGCTGACGATATAACAGTAGTTGTCGTCGTCGCAAGGGACCGGGAGCTGGTCGAAATGTACGCAAGCAAGGCGACCACAACGAATAGTCTGTGGCTGGAAACTGTTGCACTGGGGGTCGTTGGACAAAAAAGAAACTGAAGTAGTCCTAATTAGCATGCGCAGCAAAAAATGTTCTTTCAAAATCAGATTCGGAGGGTGTGACATAACCTCTAAGCAAGCCGTCATAGACTCGCAAATATATTTGGGGAGCACTTAAAGTTAGTAGGCGTTAAGCCGGCGAGCGCCAGGATGGCTCTAACACAATGGGCATTCGGTATCTCAGTGGTAAGATGGCACTCTATCTCTGAATTGTCGGAGCAATGGGTTCTTCTCACTGTGACTATAGATGTTTGTGTTGATTATGTCGCCTACAGTAACCGGTTCTTCGATGTAAATTGCCCCGGAGCTACTCGTTGTTTCAACGGCCGAGAGCTGCCAAAACCCTCTTCGATTCAATAGAAAAAATCTCTTGAATCGTTACAACAATAACAACAATGGCTATAATAAGAATACGATCTATTTATCATATATAAATGTCAAAACGGGTCCCCAATAAATCTACTTTCGTCGACGAAGAGACGCGGGACAAGCTTTTCTGAATCGTTGGTTTCTTACTTGACAGGGCTGAAGCAACAACAAAACAATTTTCTACTAAATTTATTAGGACATCAAATATTAGTGGTTGTTGTTGTAGCGACGAAAGTGAGGGGGGGAGGGGGAAACTAGTATCGTCCTTCATAGATGCTTGGCATCCTCTCCTCAAGTTCAAGACCTAAGAAGGCTGTCACCTCAATGGGGTTCTCCCATAGTGCAATTGGTGTAAGGTGCGTAGGTACGGCAATGCAGTCGAAGAGATGGTCCACGTTGTGTGGGCTGGCTCCACATGCTGGACAAATACCTGCAATGGCGTTGTCGTTGCGAGACCAAAACGAGTTGAGTCTGGAGCACCATCCAGAGCGAAGCTGAGCCAAGGTGGTACGTGTGGCTCTGGGTAGTTGTTATTCATCGGTGGAGATATCGGGTGGTCGAGCGCGTAGGGCACGGTTTGCGGATAGGCTGTCCGTGGCTTTGATTACCTCGCTGGTGAGTAATTGCTTTAGGGCCGCCTTGTATGTGCTTGTCTTATCTAGAGGAACTCTTTTAAATCTTTGGACTTCCCTTAAAGAACGTCTTACGTGACGTGGTGGTGGGGTTTTGTCCATAAGGTCATGATTCAAGTGTTGACTACGATAACAACCAAAAATATATTGATTTGCCATAGGAGCTCATTATGTGCTTTAAGGCTTTGTTTCTTGACGGCTTCCATTAGGTTTCGCAAAGATTATTTGTCCATATCGGTGCTGCGTAGTTTACCACGGAACGACTAACGGATTTCTAGGTGGTAAGTAAAGTTTCCTTATCGGTTCCCCATTTGCTGCCAGCAAGCGATTTTAGGATTTTGATTCTGCCCTTCATTTTGTCACATATGTCGTCAGCATGGCTGTTGAAGATGCCATGATTGACGGTTTATCGTCGTTTATGGGACAGAAATCCGAAGCATCCAGTTGATCAGCGATGATGTTACCTCTGGTGTCGTTTTGGAGGTCGGAGTGCCATAGATCATGGTGGATGTTGAAGTCACCAGGCAGGAGGCGATATTGGCCGTTTAGTAGGGGGTTAATAGTGACTTTGTAACTGGTGGGACAGCTGAAGACAGGTGGAATGTAGATGTTATTGATTTGAAAGTCAATATTTCCTGATTTGACGGTTATCGCTTGTTGTTCCATGGTGTTTTGGGCGGGTGTGATATCAGCGATGCTGTATGGCAGATTGCTGTGATTGAGGAAGGCCAAACCTCTGCCAGCATTGCTTTCTCGGTCGCGTCTGATGACGTTGTAATTCCCATGTGACCTAAACGAATAGTTGAAGTTGAGTTTAGTCTCCAGTACAGCTGCAATCTGGATGTGGTGTCTGTCCATGAATTCGGTTAGTTCGACGACGTTGCAATTTAGTTGGACGATCTTAGTGTTTGTGTAGTTAACATCGATGATTTGTGGAGCTGGGGGTTTGCCGACGTGGAAGGTTATGGTTATTGGGAGCATTGGTTGGGCGGCTGAAGAAGAGTTGTTTGATGTGCGTCGCCCTCTATTTCAACAACGACTCGCTGTGTAGATTGGACCCCGTTGATTATAGTGGGTAAGTCCCGAACAGTTTTTTAGATGAACCCATTCTCCGCAGCATTTGTGGTCAAACTCTTTGATGGGCGAAATAACGTTTTGCAATAAACGGCAATTTATTTTTCAAACAGACTTAAGCCAGTTACCCAATTCAAACAACAATCTCCAGTCGTAAAAACACTTGCTTCCCTGCCTTTTCCCGCGGTTGGGTTTTTATGGAATTTAATACGAATGATCCTTTAATGGTTTTAGAGACTTCCATTATTATTGCTTCTCCCGACTCTTCCAATGGCCGACTCTTGAAGATATTCAGGGTAGTAGTTCACTTATGAATAGAAAATATGTAATCCACGCATATGATTAAGAGGACGAAATGTCCTTTTTGTGTCAGGAAGGTGACATCTGACATACAAGCGATATAGATATCAAAACATCGGTTTTTCTGTTTGGTGTCTTTACAGGGTGTCTTATAGAGATAAAGACAAGCAGGTTATCAATGGCAAGCTTAGACTCTTCTTGATTTACCCTAACTCCTTGAGGGAGTCAACACACTATGTTGACGACCACCGTGTGTAGTCGAAAATGTTTCAACGACAACTGCATTTGGAATGTGATATGGTTGTCAGACATACCACTATTTAGTCGCATTTTGGTTTATTAGATAATGTCTTAGCTCTTTTGAATAATAAACGTGCGACAGGTCTTGCGAAATATCGGAAACTCGACTCTCTATAAATCCGATATCACAGAGTGAACAAAAGAAAGTATAGTTCGGAGAAAATTCAGGGGGATTTTTGTCGCTTGGTAGGAAAACGGAAAACGGCAAATACAACAACAAGTAGGGGCAAATGCATATAGGAAAATGTCCGTTTAGAGCTTTTGAACGTTGAACATGGAAGATTTTTGATTTAATGGATATTCGATGTATCACCAGAATACCATATGTATTGAATACGCCTGAATATGTCATGTGTTTCCCGATGTGTCGTAGAAGTTGACTAAAGGGCAGGGGTCAATAAAATTCTCTTGAGCTTCTTAAATAACAGGCGCGACAATCCAGTATTGGACTAAGGCCGCAGGATGTGTTAGTGACATCCATTTCCAAGATCTTATCCGCTTTTTTGTTGAGGTAATGAGATCAGCATCACGCTCAGCAGTGTTATTTATCCCCATAAATGGGTACTCGTTTAACATCTAAGTGAGATGATAGTCCGCCACAAGCTCGTGAGTTCGAAAAACACCATGATCCACGGTGAGATTCGAACTCATGACCCTGTGCACCGAAGGTGCGCGCACTAACCGCTAGACCAGCCAGACTACTACTTGAGCTTCTTGCAGAACTGAATAATCATGCTGTGTGCACCTATAACACTACCTATAAGCTAAACAACAAATAACCTCGGTGGGGTTAGAATACACAAGAGTGATGCTAGCTGGTCGTGCAAGATGACTAAAGGGATAAGGTTTACAGGCCAGCGACTTGCATTACCTTAAATGTACTATACTAACGAAACGTCAACAACGCCTTGAATAACGATTACTTTTGACTATCGTACACTGAATGTGCGTACGCTCTCTTTGATTGCTAAGTAGGAGCGCTTCTGGACAACGCATCTGAAGCTTCCCAGAACGCACGATTTCTTCAGCTGAAAACGAGCTTCTGCGATATAAACTGGTCAAATTGGGAGTTGGCGAGAAAATATGGTACTGGATAGAGGTAAGTTTAACTCGCCAATTCTGTAATGTTGTGCTCTGCTAAACCAACTGGTAGCTGTCGCAAGGCAGGTATAGGGCTCATATTAACTAGAGCAGCAAGGAACTACATATTTGTTATCTTGGAAGTCTGTCTCAGGCAGAATTATTACTGCCTGGTTCATATATCACGATAATATAGTGCTATGCTCCCACGGAACCCGACGATGATGTTGCAAAACACTGTTCAGAGTAGAACACCTGACATTAGGTATAGTGGTTATTGGAGACGTGAATGCTAAGGGGGGTGCTGATAACAGTGCTCGCACACATGTAATGGGAAGACACGGTCTTGGAAACCGGAACGACAACGGTGAAAGATTTGTGGATTTCTGACATTTTCACAGAAATTTAATTAAGTTACTTCTTAATTGGTGTTGCTATGTTTGAACACGAAGACCACCACACGATTACTGGGACCTCTGTGGACTGGCGCAGAGCTCAGAATAAAATTGATCATTTTGCCATTAAGAAATGTTTCAAAAGTAGCCTACTGGATGTACGTAATAAGAAGGACACCGACATTGTCTTATAGTCGCCAAATTTACAATGCGTGCGCGGGCAAAGTAATGAAAAACCCAAGCGCCGTGAATTCAGCATTGTCCGACTTAACAATTCAGCTGTTCTACAACAATTTAATGATAAACTTCCGATCAAAGTTAAGATATTTATGCATACTCCAGCGAGTTGCGGCACACAGAGTGCATTTCGAGCCGGTTTCGAACTAGTATTACATGGCGCGCTGCAATTCTCATCAGATGCCTCTACGTATGCAGCGCGTCATGTAATACCAGGAGAGGCATTACCGGACTCAACCAGGCAAAGGTGTACGATCCTCTTATATAGGACACGAAATACACCCTGGTATCGAATCATTTTTAAATGGGGCTAGGCAATGGCTAGCCATCGATTCGATACGGCCGCGTTTCTGAACTATGTGTCAGAGAACGGGTTTAAACAAAGCAACAAAAACATTGTTGTTGGACGGTGGATGTTGCATGCTCAAAAAATGATTTGAGTTATCCACCGTCCAGTTTGCCCATAGTGGGACAGCACAATAGTATGCATACTCCAGCGAGTTGCGGCACACAGAGTGCATTTCGAGCCGGTTTCGAACTAGTATTACATGGCGCGCTGCAATTCTCATCAGATGCCGCTACGTATGCAGCGCGTCATGTAATACTAGTTCGAATTCGAAACCGGCTCGAAATGCACTCTGTGTGCCGCAACTCGCTGGAGTATGCATACTATTGTGCTGTCCCACTATGGGCAAACTGGACGGTGGATAACTCAAATCATTTTTTGAGCATGCAACATCCACCGTCCAACAACAATGTTTTTGTTGCTTTGTTTAAGATATTTAGTCGCCCAGACAGAGATATCAACGAAAGCATGGATATCATAAAAGTCATAAATCCATATCAGGATAACCGGAAAAAACCTTGCATGAGAGCAGATTGTTGAAAAAAAAAAGAGCTAAAGAATCGATTAGCTGCAGCAATCAATAACAATCGAGAACATCGAAGTCCTTTATCAGGTAAAAAAAAACTGGCGAGGTTCAACGTAGCATTCGACGCGACAAAAGAGAATTTTTCAACTTTCTCCTATCCACAGCCACAAGAAACAATGATTTGAGTAACGTTAACGAAGTAATGAAGGAATTTACCGGTGGTCGTAACTCTTCTCAGCATCGTGCGGAAAAAGGCGAAGAACAAATGAAGCGACGGAAAGAACACGTAGCAAGTTCTCTATAGGTAACATAGGGTGAAGTTTTCCCCCATATAGATAATTTAGCGAACCCTCAAATCGTTAGTATACCGTCTGAGACACCGACAAGGCAGGAGATTGCCTCTGCAATTGCTGCACTGACGAAAAAAAGCCGATGGACTCGATGGTATCCTTGCCGGACTGTCTGAAGCAGCACCGGACATAACGGCTGATGTGCTGCATTCACTAATTGATAAAGCGTGAAATGCCACGGAATGGAAAGAGGGATCGATCGTTAACCTCTGAAAGAAGGGGAGCCTAACAGATTTCAACAATTGGAGGGGTTTAAGTGCGTGCTCTCTGCCATTGCTTAAGTAATAGCAAAACAATCCTGGAATGACTTAGAACGCATCTAGAATGGACTGTTGGTGAAGCAGGCTTGCTTTCGATCTGGATTCCCGTGTGTCGACAACATTAGCAATACGCCGAGTATGTATTACTTTCCGCTCCACTTGGTTTTTATTGATCTTGAAGATTTTGATAGTGTAAATCGGGACTCAATATGGGCTGCCTTACGCCGGAGAGGCATCCCTGCGAATCTGATTGTCATTATAAGAGCAACATATGTTGGCGCGGAATGTCGCATTTTACATAAAGGTATAGGGTGTCTGAGGGCCTTGAGATACAGAATGATGTTCGGGAAGGATACATTATGTCTCCAGTCATGTATTGCATGTATCGCTTCCCGGATTAAGCAAAGAAATTCAATGAACCTTCACATCATATATACAACACCTTGACTAACCTGACGCAGCGTGGCCGAAAATTAGGGTACGGGGCAGGACATCGCTCGTCGTAACAACAAGCCAAAAGACGGATAGTACGAGTATGCTGCAAAAAAAAACTAGCAAAACAGTTATCAGAGCATGAAAACAATAAGCTGGGTATGTTCCGCTCTCTTGTCCTTTCAGTGCTATTGCTAGTGCTAGTATATGGAAAGTTACTTTAAATGCTACCAAAGCTTTTTCAGTGGATAGGGCACACTTTGCGAATTAGTCGTTTACAGGCCATGGGATAAAATCCTGTCTCGAGTCTCGACTAACAGACTCTCCGCAAAGATATATACATTTCAAAAATTGCAAGAAGCTACGAAAATCGATTGCGGAACTGCGATGCGAATATGATGGCGCGAATGAGTTGTTGACGGGCTATACCCCAGTTGGGGTTAAGGCAAAGTAGTATGATTTTTTGAATCGACACGTAAGATAGGAAAAGCTTAGAAAAGACAATTATTATTGACCTCACTTAACACAACACAGAGGCCAGGGCCAAGATTAAATTTTCAGTGAGCGACAAAACAAGCCAGAAAAAATGTCAGCTGGGCAATTCCATGAGGCAGGCCTAAAGGTTTGTGTTCGTAGAGACGACTCATGGGATCATCGCTCAGCGATCGAAGTTAAACCACCGGTTTTGAGCACTACATAGGTATATTTTCTATACAGACATGTTCCTTTAGTCCATAGTCGATACTAGGAAAATAGAACCATTCAAAGAATATTTAAATACCAGTCGAAATTGGATGCAAAACTACGATCGCTGAGCGATCATCACATGAATTGTCTCTACTAACACGTACCTTTAGGCCATTCTTAATTCAAGAAAATGTGACGTCTCAATTCACGGTCTACGTATAACTCGCCAGAATAGGAAAGGCACTTTTATTAAGAAACTGGCAATAGCTAGTTCGTTACCTCGGAAGATGGCCTGACAAAACACAATCATAAACTGGCAACCACAATGAACCATTGCATGAAAACTATGAGCGACAGTGACAAAACATGGACGCAGTTAAATACTTAAGGAGAGAATAAGACGATTTAGAAGACAAGTATAAGTGATACCAAGGCCCTCAGAAGAAACATAAAAAAGATAGTGCGAGAGAAAAAGCTTACAGTGGCGAGTCAGTACTTTCGGCATCACCCAAGTAGCAGAGGTCTAACAAATTCCAGGGATAGCATAAGCCCCTTGTCAAACAAATCAGATTAACTAACATGCAGCAGTTTTCAATCCAATCGGTGATGTTGCTCATACTAAGTCAAATGCGCTTATTTTTAATTAATTAAACAAAATTAATTTAAAGTAGTTTCACGATAACAATCCAATTTCAAAAATCAGCATACAGAAATTCCTCGAATTACTGTCATTTCAACCGTCTCCAGAGATACAAATACGTTATGCAATCTAAGCAAGTTTAATATTTGTTCTTAGCAAAATAACTACCGTTCCGATAGACAGAACGATTGGATTTTCTCTTTTTCATTACCCCATGATATTACCGTTGAAATGTCAGGACGAAGTTGAGTACCGAATTGTATCGCTTCTTCAAATCGCAAGCGTAACATTGTTCACAGTTCATACGATGATTCTCTACCCGAGCGTGTTTTTATTTCGCAACTCTATTAAACTTTTAAATGGCTCTCATTTGCGTTTCAGAAAATCCGCTTCTATCCCATGACAGCCATACGTATATATGGTATTCTACGTGTATTTTCCAAGAGTGTAATGTATTCCCGGCTCTTCCCCATGCCACCGCTGCTATGCTACCACGCCACCACTTTTAGCCCATAAGACGCGAGAAAACTGAGACCAATTTTACGTCCACGTATTATTCGCCTTTTACACGCCACATACCGCATTTCTGAATTGGAGAATGCCAAGAATGAGACGTGCTAGGATAACAAATCTATATAACGTTACATTAGGGGATAGAAGACCACCCGCACCTGCTACCCTATTATATGGAAAGCAACGAGTCAGATCCGGAAAGCGGTTTGGTTAAAGTATACCCGTCCCTTGTGCTATGTATCTTGTTCTTGTGTGTGCGCGCGTACGTACAATATTCGGTTCCAAGGATCGTATTCCTTTTTTTTGCGCCCATTCTTTTCCGAATCATGCATACAGACAGAGACAAAAGAGCTGCGAGGATGAGTGACGAAAACCGAAAGAACTTGTTGCTGCCTATATGCCGTGTACTCGTCGTACAGCTTCGTGCCATTTGTTCCGGAACTTTTTGCCTGGAATTCATTCGTGGCAGACGCGCTTACAACCACAAAAGCTGATTAAATCCGTAAAGGATGTGAATTGCCTGAGCATGAGACAAAATTTCCACCCCGAACCGAAAACGTTGGGATTTTATGAAGTCTACGGCTCGTTTTTCGGGTGAAATCAGTTTTTGCAGTAACGGCGAGAAAACGACATAGATAACGAAAAGACATCCAAATGAATGTGGAGGTGTAAGCATATATATAGGCTCAAATGGATGAGGATCCTCTACCATGAAATTTATAAGATTTATAAGAAGGATACAGTGAAATTGTATGACGTCTTGCATGCATGGAATGTAAATATATCGGGCAAAGGATTTGATTTTGCCTTTGCCATTCCGCCGGATATTGCGGAGTCACTTTGTCGGCTTGCTTTTTTAACAGTCATACCGTAGTCTGTATAACTAAAACTGAGAAGTTTATATTAACACTTCCGTGCAGCGTGATCCGCGTGTGCCAGTTCTTTGATATAACACAGTTCAGCAGACGCGTAAAACTGTATGGGCAAAGTATACCGCTGGGAATTCATCCAATACTTCTATAAGTATGTAAGCCATAAGTCATGGCCGGGCGATAGAGAGCTAATGGTATGGGGTATGGGTCGTAATGATAGATAGAGACATGAGCAACAACGCAGTATCCCCAGAATGAGGAAATAAAGTTTTGCCATGTATCGGCTTTTTCCGTCGGTCATGGACGAGCATGTTGTGGGATAGATATGGACGCTTTCAAGGATAAAACCGTATAGCAGCTGCTAATGCGAATATATGAATCATTTTTAATTTACTGCCTTCGTAAAGGTCTCAGGAGATATTGTTGTTCGCTGATGTATGCGTATACGTGAAAACGGACGAGGATATAAGTTTCTTGTCTCTGACAACGTCGATGATCAACTTTGACGCGACATTATAAACAATAGCAACATTGTCTCATTTTCATTACCCCTTAGCTTAAATTTGTTTCATTATGTGTCAGTACGGCACCAGAGACCATCTTGCGAACATTATAGGCTTCATGCCACATGTCTGTTACATAAAAATGAAACCAAAGTCAAGGCAAGAAGACTAATCAATGTTATATCCTTATGTCTTAAATTTGCTGGACCTTTGCCATTGTCATATAATAATGTGATGTTGCATTTTGGGGTGGATTCAATTTCATCGAAATATAGAATGACAACCAATTACCCATAATAACCCCATTAAGTGGAGCTAAGCTCACTATGGTCCTCCAGTTGATTCTTGAATGCTTGTGGATAACTAAAGGTACATACTTGGCTTGTGTAGTCCTATCCGATTTTCTCGAAATGAGTGTCATTGAGAGAAGAGACTTCCTGGCAATGAATTAGAAACTCACGAGCGTATTACTGCAGGTTTTGTTATGGATACTATGGATGGATGATTGTGGTTGCAAGCACAACGCAAAGGACATGCTTTTGGCATAGTACAAATGAATTTTGTTGTGCAATCAATAATATTAAGTATGTATTCAAGCTTAATCCCATCAGGATACTCGCATCGCAAAGAGTCCATCTTCAGCTCTGCCCGTTGGCTGAAAGGTGCAACAGGGGATCGTAATTATAATATATGGCTCATCTGTGTGTAACTGGTATACTTACTCGTCCACAATGACGGTGTCCCTTTAGTCTATTATAGCTGTCAAGAAGAGCAGTGGCGTGCAGTCTACATACAAAAAGCACTGCCTACCTTAAATAAAACTAGGGGGCTTCACCCCCTGCTCGCTTCGCTCGCCAACACCCGGGGCCGAGGCTAATTTCGGGCGCGGCCGAAATTTGGATACCCTTCGCTTGGGCTAAAAGTTTTTTCGGGCGTACCTATGGCTTGTATTTAATCCCCCTCCTCATCAGTGCCGGATTAAGCCAGCGTAGGGCCCGTGGCAAATGTTGAACGCGGGGCCCTTGGGATCTCGATTAACCAGACTAATAAAGGAATCCTAAAATTAATATTTCGGGTTCAGAGTCATTTCTCAAGGGGTTTTTCCTCTCTCTTAAAAAAAAAAAGAAATACTTTTGGCGTATCTACTTTTTCGCTTACCCAGTGTTTTATTGTGTCAACCATTTTTCATATATCAATCTCACAAGTTCAGTTTGTTAGAAGCGCATGACTTCATCGGCTAGCAGCGAGCAAATATCAGCAGTACAGCCTTGAAATACAAATGACGAATGTGCATTGTGCAATAAAGGAATTGCTATTGTGATATTGATACGTGATACGATGTTTCGTAAGCTGTTATGCTCGTGATTCTGTGAACTCTCTGGAGTTATTTACAATGTGTTTATTTTTATTAAAAGGAAACTTAAAAAAAATCAAAATAAAATGAACAAGATTATTATCTTCCATAATTGATTTTTTGCGGGTAAAATTAACATTTTCGTGCTAAAATCACAAGTTAAAACATTCGCAAAAATGAAAAATTTTCGCCGAAATTCGCATATATTTCGTAAAATCGAAAATTCCGTACCTCTAATGACAATGTGTGAGGAACGCCGATCGGTATTACTGAAAGCCAAATACGTATTGCCAAGACGCACTAAGCCAGATGTATGACGCACAGTAGCTCAGATTCACATTCTAGCGGGGCAACAATCAAAGGAGTAAGTATGCGATTACTGAAGATTTTTATGGGCAATACATTTGCACATATCAATTATATTCCTCATGTACAGTGGCGTACCTCTCAAAGCATTATGACAAACGGGGCAAAATTATCTGTTTTGAAAATTATTCAAAATTCTTTCACAAAAATGTTTTTCAAGATTTCAAGAAGGTAAGTTGGCAAGATTTTTTCATGTTAATTAGTAATGGCGAAATTATATTTATTCGACAAAAAAGAATTTATTTTAAAATTTCCTTTTTGGACAACCTCTGAAAATAAAAAAAATTGACATTTTCCGAAAATGATAAAATATGGGAAAATATTTCATTTGTTGTTGCCTATAGCTTTCAATTGAATTGTCCCTTTTCAGGTTTACTCAGGTTCATAAAAGGTTACAACCAAACATCTAAAGAAAGGCGCATAATAAAGATACTCACTCATGTAGGGCATACCTTCTATATGTATTCGGTTTTACTAATTAAAATAAAAAATCTTGGAAAATTTACACACTTAAACGAAAAACAATATTTTTAAGAAACAATTTTGAATTATTTTTAAACAGGTATAGATTTGCCCCTCTTTTCATAACGTTTAAAGCGCCACTGTGAATATGAGAGATATAATTGTAATTTCTAAATTCTATGGATGTGTGTAAATACATTTCCCAAAATGAACTTCAAATATCTTATGTCCCGCTGTACCTAATATGAAACTGAAACACTGTGGAGGTAGGTTTACTGGAATTCCATCATGAATAAGAGAGAAACATTTCAGTATGTTCATGCTATACGCATAAACCTTGCTATGATTTCGGAACACCCTGACGTAAATTGATAACGTGTTCTAATAATTTGGAAGCAAGAGCCTTTTAGAATTTCGTTGGCATCTTTGTTGTTAGAATTTTTGTTTGAAAAAAAAAAAACCAGGGCCCCTTAAAGCGCGGGGCCTGTGGCATTTGCCACCTTCTGCCACGTGGTTAATCCGGCACTGCTCCTCATTCTTTTTCTTCCGTCTTGACAAAAGTTTTGGGCTTGGTTGAAATAAGTGGGCAAATAAAAATATTTACTCGGAAAATTTTATTGGGGTTGCTGGAGCTTGACCCCATAGTACGATTCCATTCGTTTTGCACTTTTAAGTTGCTTTGATAAAGACACATTAATTCAAGGTTTTGTGAAATTGGTGTAAAAAAATGTTTCTTAGAAGAACCAATATGGGGGGTTTGGTTTGTATGGCAGCCCCGTGACCCCATGGTCTGATTTGATTCAATCTTACATATGTTATGTCTCATCAATAGAAATACATTTGTGTGAAATTTTCTTGTAATTGGTGCTCAAATAAAAAAGTTTTTCTTAGAAGAACCTAATTTGGGGGGTTGGATTTGTATGGCAGCGCCATGACCCCATGGTCCGATTTTATCCATTCTTACATATGTTTTGTGTCAACAATAGAAATACATTTGTCTGAAATTTGGTTGAAATTGGTGCACAAATAAAAAAGTTTTTCTTAGAAGAACCTAACTTGGGGGGTTAAGTTTGTATGGCAGCCCCATGACCCCATGGTCCGATTTGATCCATTCTTGCATATATTTTGTGTTATCTATAGAAACACATTTGTGTGAAATTTTGTTGAAATTGGTACACAAATAAAAAAGTTTTTCTTAGAAGAACTCAAATTGGGGAGCTAGGTTTGTATGGCAGCCCCATGACCCAGTGATCCAATTTGGGTGAATCAAACATACAAAGAGCCTGCAATAATAAGAAGCACGTGTGCAAAATTTCAGCTTGCTAGCTTCAATACCCGCCGAGTAAAACGCGTCGCAACTGACAGACAGACAGACAGACAGACAGACGGACATGCTCCAATCGACTCCCCAAGTCATGCTGATCATATATGTATACTTTTTATATGGTCGGAGATGCTTCCTTTAATGCGTTACAAACTTCATGACAAAGTTAATATACCCTTTCACTCTATGAGCGAAGGGTATAAAAATAAATAACAGGCGCGACAATCCAGCATTGGACTAAGGCCGCAGGATGTGTTAGTGACATCCTACACTTAGAGAAAACTTATTGTAACATTAACTATGCAACGAAGTTAATTCTAATATTTCAAATTTACAATGAACATGGTTGATTTGTACTAAGAAATAGTTCTTTCAACCAATTAAATAATCGTTTACATGTCATAATCTTCCACAAGTGAAAACAACTACGGCATAATTGTTTTTGAACATTAGCTTTGCTATTTCTTTTATGCGATGTCTCACAATGTATGGTATAAATTACAAACTTCATTATTCTTGAGTCTGGTTGGTCTAGTAGTTACAGCGCCCGCTCTAAGGGGGGGGGGCAAGCCGGGCGGTCGCCCTGGGCGCCAAATTTTAGGGGCGGCTTTTTGGCTAGCACTGGAATAAAATCACAAAAAGCTGAAAGGAAAAATTTAATATCAACATCGATTTAGTACAATGGAAAATATAGAAACTTCAGATGAAATAAAATGAGGCGAAATAAAAAGCCGGAAGGTAGGAAAGAAACTGGAACTGAAGCATTATACAAGTGTTGTACCCAATTTTGTTTTTTTTTTTTTTGTTTTTAGAAACAACTGCATCAAATTGCAAAGTCCTTGTGTCCCAATTAGTATGAGGTACTGCATATAAAATTCTTAAATGCTTTGAAAATTTCCTAAATGCTAAAACCACATTTCTGTCGAAAAGCTGAGTTATACGCTAATTTAGCTCTTCTTATTTTTTTTCATTTCAGGATGATGTGGTAATTTGGTCCTCCTATTAAAGTTGGATCCTCTACTTCTTAGGATTTTAATTCGACCTGCATGATCCCTGATCCCTGTTAAAGGTTGCCCTTCCCTTTAACATATCCCTGATCCCTGTTAAAGAGAAGGGCATCCTTTAACAGGGATCAAGGAGCATCACATTTTTAAAATTATAGCACGTTACTATTTTAATTATGCGATATGTCTAAATATGATCTCCGGAAGATGAAGTTTAAAACTGTTGTTTAGTCTGCTGAAACCCTAATAGACATTCGTAGAAAATAAGAAATCGAAAACACGCTTAAGAAAGACTGTCCTTTGAAAAAAATGTTATGCCCCATGGCACCACTTCACCATTAATTTTTTGGATTTGTTTTCGATAACAATAATTTTACTTCATTTAACCTGATCTCTTCGCGGATGAATTCCTTCAGTTGGTTTCAATAGCATTGATTTGGTTATGTCTGCACCTGTGCGTCTTTCTTCTTCCCTATCGTCTTTAAATACCGTTTAATTTTTCTGCATTAAACTTGTCAATTGCATCAAATGAACAGAAGAGATCAATTTTGTCCACATTTTTCAATCGACGTTAGATATTGGCCGCAACTTATGTCAGAACATAAATAATAACTTCTTTCG
This sequence comes from Microchrysa polita, assembly GCA_949715475.1. Taxonomy (NCBI): domain Eukaryota; kingdom Metazoa; phylum Arthropoda; class Insecta; order Diptera; family Stratiomyidae; genus Microchrysa; species Microchrysa polita. The sequence continues at coordinate 31,724,208 of OX454417.1, read as the reverse complement.
GTAAAGTATTTTGTATAAGAAAATGGCTTTGTCCACACATATGCGTCTTTCCTTTTCCCTATCATCTTCAAGTTCCGTTTCCTCTGTCACCATTGAACTTGTTATTGATTGCAACAACTGAAGACAAGAGATGAATGCCTCATTCTGTCCACATTTGTTCATCATTTATCGTTAAATATTTGTCGCGACTTGGGTCAGGACACGTAAAAATAGCTTGTTTCATTAATATTTTGAATAGATGGTGAGTTTTGTAAGAGCAGCATTAGATTCTGCAATACAAGTGTCCGTTTTTCAATTTTGATATAAAATGTCAACAGATTTCAGCACTTATTGAATCGTTAAGAAATGAAAACACCCTATTCTCTCGATAAATTTTACTTCACAATCCTTGCACACAGTTAATAATAAAAACACTGAAAAGGACAACTCGACTTGAGTGAGTTGCAATTTCCCATCCATTCCTCTTCGATTTTCGCATATTCATCATTGGCAATCGCTTTCAAGACTGAATGTCCTCCTTCAGCGCAGAAATCCTAAGTTTCAATTGCCAAATTAACGAAAACGGAAGTAGTGTGAACAGGCCCAATGAAGACTAGGCAATATTAATGTTTATTTTTCAATCAAGAAAACTTATTCAATCGAACAGAATTTAAAACACGCTTTTCTCACGTTATAGAATTTTACTTAACAATTTTCCGACAAGGCAAATTAGAAAAATGTTGAAAGGGAAGACAATGGAAAACCCAACTTCAATGGGTTGCAATTTCCTTCCATTGAAGAATCCTTCCTTCCGGCTCCGCTGTATTTGTATATCGGAAACTACTCCAAAAGGTTAGTAATGCAAATGAGTATCAATCTTTGGAACAGGATTTTCCAGAACGGAGTTTTCTAAAATGTGTTGAGTGTTTTAGTGGACTATTTTGCTTGGGGAATTTACTACTAAGCTTTAGTTTTGGAATTCCTAACAAACTCTCCACAGAGCTTAGCTTAACTGTAGTGAATTGTGGTTTCTACTATATGCTTACTCGGTTTTCATTAGCTCAGTGCGAGTAGAGATTCTATTATCTGAAGTACCGAGTCCCACTGTGACCATGCCTACAGTTGCCGGTCCCAAAACCCAAAGTGTAAATCATTTCGGAGTTGCTAGCTGTTACAGGCGACCAAGAGTTGCCAAAATCAGTCATCACTTGATTCAGAGGAAAAAAATCTGGATTCGCTTCTACAACATCAATATATATTGTATAATACAATTTACATGAAAATGAGTTTATTTCATTTTTTAATTCATCAACCTTAAAGGCATGATTCTGCACCAACGTTTTAAGCGATTGTCCATTAGAAACGAACGTGAATGCACTTCCGTGTTAAGTGCATAGAAAGAAATTTTATGAGCGCCACATGTACTAAGTGCACTTACACTATCTGCGCTCTTTATAAAATAGTAAATGTGTATGCACACATGTGACAAGTGCACGTTCCGATGGAAGGAAGCTTCGTTTTCGTTTGCCGTTTCGCTTATTCAGCCGGTTATTCGTGGTGGCTGTTCAGTAGTATATTACCTATGGGCTTCTTTCCAGAAAAGTAGATATGCAGTGGCAAAGAATAAAATGGAATTAAGCGCCACAATTTTTATTTACTTAAAATGCAAAATGATTGCAATTTCGTAGTACTTGCTGTACAGCATGATCGGTTCTTCAAGAACAAATCCCAAACCATATCACGGTAAATGCCTCAATTTTAATGATTTTTATGACTTCACCTCTCTGAAAAATAAAGTGTTAAAAAATGCTTCATTTAATACACAAAATGAGAAAGTCAAATGGCTAAAAATCAATTGGCTTAGATTTGAAAAGGGAGAGCCAGACATCATTCAATACAATATGATTTCATGGCAGAAAATTTTATGTAAATAGACATCAATCGAGGCAAGAGAGGATGTAGTACGGTGCAATGGAACGCTATAACTCTGGTCAAGAAAAATTGCAGAGAAATCCCTATTTTTACAGAAAACGAGACCCAGACAAATTTCGGGTGCGGCCGAAATTTGGATACGCTCTCCTCGGGCTAAAAGTTTTTTTTCGGGCGTAAGATGACTGGTATTTAATCCCTCCCTCCCATTATTTTTCTTCCGTCTTCACAAAAGTTCCGTTGCGTCGACAAAACAATATTTGTATGGGGTTTGGTTGGAATAAGTGGGCAAGAAAAAATATTCACTCATAAAATTTTATTGGGGGATGCGAGAGCATGGCTCCATAGTACGATACCATTTGTTTTGTTGCTTTGATAAAGACACATTAATTCAAGGTTTTGTGAAATTGGTTCTTACATTTGTTTTGTGTCATCAATAGAAATACTCTCTCTCTCTTTGGTTCCTTTTAACCCCTAGTGGGGCATACGGCATTGACTACGCCTCTTTTCCACCTCTGCCTATTAGCAGCCATCGCCTTTAGCTGGTCCCACGATTTGCCTAAAGATTTTCCCTCTGCCTCAACAGATCTTCTCCGTGTATTTTTGGGTCATCCCACACGACGGATAGCATTGGTTCCCTGAGGAATAGAAATACATTTGCGTGAAATTTGGTTGAAATTGGTGCACAAATAAAAAAGTTTTTCTTAGAAAAACCTAATTTGGGGAGTTAGGTTTATATAGCAGCCCCATGACCTCATGGCCCGATTTGATCCATTCTCACATATGTTTTGTGTTATCAATAGAAACACATCGTTTTTGAAATTTGGTTAAAATTGGTATGCAAATAAAAAAAGTTTTTCTTAGAAGAAGCTAATTTGGGGAGTTGGGTTTGTATGGCAGACCCATGAACCCATTGTCTGATTTTACCGATTCAAACACACAAACTGCCTGCAGTAAAAAGAAGCATTTGTGCAAAATTTTAGGTTCATAGCTTTTAAATTGGCCGAGTAAAACGCGTCGCAACAGACAGACAGACAGACGGACGGACAGACAGACAGACAGATAGACAGATGGACATCGCCCAATCGACTCCCCAAGTCATGCTAATCATATATGTATACTTTTTATATGGTCAGAGACGCTTCCTTCAATGCGTTACAAACTTCATGACAAAGTTAATATACCCTTTCACTCTATGAGCGAAGGGTATAAAAAAAGATCTGCTGTTCTTGTTGTCGAAAGGGGATTACAAACCATTTATTGATAATTTGCCTACTACCTCAAGAAACGCTTAAGAGAATGTTTTTTATTTGTAGTAGTGTTGTTTATTTGTAATTTTCGTTTAATTTTTGTCTTTTCTTATTCTCGAAATTTAATTTAATAAATATAGCATCCAAATTTATTGGGTTTTTTCATCTTTTGATATGTTTACGGCTATAATCAATTAGTGATAAGTACAAAACAGTTTTAGTGCCAAATGTGGTAAGTGAACACTTAATTGAAATTTGACCAAAAACAATATTAAAAATTAAAAATGTCTATCTATTATTATACAAGATAATGCATAACAGTCCCCAGAATCATTCAAAATATCTTTATAGCCCATAATGTCAGTTTCAACCAGTGAATTCACAATTAAAAAAGGACATTTTTTGTTTTTGCTCTTATGTAAAATTTTGTTTTATGCAGTTAGCACATATGTGCGCTTAACAATCGATATATAGTACAATATAGTAACTTAGGGGCGGCAAATTTACATCTTGCCCGGGGCGGCATAAGTCCTAGAGCGGGCGCTGAGTAGGTCTCCAAATCATAGGGTCTCGGGATCGAATCCCACTGTGGGCAGGTAATTTATTATGCAATTTAGAGCGTAAAGAGGTTAATGAAATATAGAAGAGGTCAATAAGTTATATGATTTATGAGCTACGCGCGCTCGCGAAAATGTTTTTTTTATTTTTTTGCAATTAAGTAAAAACTCAACCAGGTTTCATAGTTGTACTGACTATGACATGATAGGCTAAGAATCATGGGGTAAAATAGTTAGGTTAATATGGAAAATAGTTAATGGTACTATTATTTTCGTTCAGTGTATTTCCAAGATCTTATCTGCTTTTTGTTGAAAAAAGTAAGTTACATACACATATTTCCCAATATAATGTTCAACATTCTATTCAATTGATATGACGCCGATATATGCACCTCCTCCAAGCTCCAAGTTATTCTCTTTTAAATTGCCAGAACAGGTAAAATCGCTTCTGCCTTTAATTTACGAATATAATGACACGCAATGTTCTGTACGGAGAGACCATTTTCATAAGAACGGCATACATTATCCAATCGATTGAACAATCAAAGCTCATTTCTGTGGAGAAAGCTTTTTTTTAGGTTCCACTACGGAATTCGCTAGAGAAAAAACTTTCGCCACAGAAAATGTGCTTTCTCCACAGAAATGAGCTTTGATTGTTCAATCGATTGAATAATGTATGGCGACTAGAATAAATAAATTGACAAATGCCAAAGCAAAATATAATAGCAATCCATTTGTAAATCCATATGAAAATTAGCCGGATTTGGATAAATTTGATGATTTAACGGTGCCTGAAAAGCTTTTTAAAGCTTGGGTTTGGAAGTGGCGCTGAAGGTGCTAACGAGCATTTGAAGAGCTATGGTTGAGTACAACGTTATTATTTTTATTTGATATTTATTTTTCTCCCTGTGATTCGCATGAAAACAGTTAACAAAATTATTAGCGAATGCGTACATTTAATTGAAATTACGTGAATGCTAATAGAAATTCTCTATGGCCTAATTTCACCTTTCCGCTTGCCAATCAGGTTCTTGTCTTCAATTGGAACATTCCAGTTGGCACGACTGAGTTGAATCGTTATCATGGTGACATTAACGAGAATTTGCACTTGTCAGGCGGTTCGCAGTTAGACCTCTTGAAATCGGCGGATTGGCATTAATAAGCCCTTGTGGTAACCGCTACCACGAGATAATCCACGCGTTAATCTCTAGTTTAGTGATGTGTTCAAACTAAAATCCGTGGACTGGACGGAACATTACGCTATCAGCTCTCAAAACAGGGATTTTGTTTTTCTTCTTATTCTTATCGACACTAGCGTCACTTACCTGACCATCTGCCATTTATAGCGGAGAATATGGGAAATACAAAACTTCTCCTTATGGGAACAGATAGCAGATCAACCCAACTGTCTGAGTAAGAATGCATATACACAATTTCCTATATTGTTCATCTGACATGCATAGGTCGAATTCCTAACAGTTATGCATATACTGTCGAGAGCGGATAAGTGCAATCGTCTCCGGCAGCAAGAAAAATTGCACTTATCCGTTTTCGAAAAGATTCAGAAAAAAAAAACAAATTTTTAAGATTGAAGGTTGAAGGATATTAAGAGTGCAAAATGTGTGTTAAGGTACGTTGTCCTCGACGCGGCCGCACGACAGCGACTCGCTAATTCCATATAAAAACTTGTTTCTCTCTCATTTTAACCCTCCGTCGGGCGCACCCGGCCTGACAGGCCAGCAAAACAGTATCTGCTCTGCCCCACGCTAGTAGGGGTACCCACAACTTTTTAGCTCCGTTTACTCGTCTAACTTTAAGAATCTCACACAATGCCTGCTTTCAGTTTTACATTGTCCTTAAGACAGTTGTGTGGGAAGGCCTCTAGCCTCACAGGCCGGGTGCGCCTGATCGCGTCATTATTTAGAATGTGCCTAAACTACGCGAAAGCACTGCATCAAAGATGCTTTCCCACATTTAATTTCGAGCATTAGGATCCTTTTCTAATAACTATTATCAATTTAGACTGCCTGCCTTTCATTAATTTCAATTTTTCTAACGAACCATGGTTGCGCGATTCTTCCTCGCTTGGTTTTGTTCTGGTAAATCGATAATTTTATTTCTATATTATACTCTCTAGTAAATAGGTTTCTTAGTACTATATTTACTTTAATTAGATCCCTTAGATACTGATAAGTCAATTTCCGAAAAGTATCTGAAATTTAAAGTAAGATATTAAGGAAAAAGGACACAAATAGATGGGTGGCCTCTCAGGCCAAGTGCGCCCGATCTTGTTTTGATTTGAGGTGCGCCCGACGGAGGGTTAAAAACGAGTTTTTATATGGAATGAGCGAGTCGCTGTCGTGCAGTCGTGTCGAGGACAATGAGCGTCCCAGTTTAACTTAATTACATTAGTTACTATGAGTCGTAAATTTATCGACACAATGGAATATTTTCTTTTTGTCGCTTTCTAATTCCAAAGTATAGATCCTAAAGAGGCGACATAATTGAAATAAGGACAGCTCTAACAGGGAAAATAGATATTTAAACTAATTGCATTTTTTTAAATTTTTGTTTAGGACTGGAAAGATAAATAAAAAATGGTTCCTTTGCACGAAGAACAATGTTAAAATTATGCATGGAAGATATTGGTAGAGTTAAACAGCATGCATTTCGGCTTCCAACTATGGTGAAGTATGATGCTGATGATGGCTTCACTATTGTTGGAAGCCGAATGCATAGGAATAAAATTTACTGAAATTGTGTGTTTTTAAATTTTGGGTTTTCGGCTTATTTCAGTTTCGAGAGTTGCGGTGTAGAAGGATTAAAAAAAGAAACTATTTTCTGCCAAAGATATTTCAGGTTTGTTGATTTAGTAAAAAAATGTAATGCAATAAAATTCCGTTTTGATTTTAACTAGCCCCACGAGAATATTAAATTCTACAAATTGCCCAAGATGTTTGTATATTGTAAGAGAAAGTACTACTTTAAGAGAACACATACACCTACAGGTAGATAGAAATGTACAGGTTGCTATTCAATATCAAATAAAGCACACTTGTTAAGTAGTAACCAAAGGAACAACACGTCTTTCATTACTCCCATCCTCACAATTCAGAAGTGGGATCAGAATACACGATGCCCGGGCGTGATTTGAACGTGAACACGTTGAAGCGCCTATTGGAGGAGATGGGTCAACCGACTCACGGAACAAAGGCGGAATTGCTAGTTCGGCTGGAAGCTGCAGGCGTACCCGCCGAAAAGATCAGTGGATTACAAACTCCAATTACGGATGAGGACAGTGTGAAAGATGAAGAAGTAGCGGAGACCGGCCACGTGGATCAACCATTCGATGGAGCAGCTCAATTGAAAGCTCTGCAAAAGGAGATGGAATTAATGCGACGGGAGCTGCAATTGATGGAGCGAGAAAGGGCGTTAATGGTTGCAGAAAGTTCCACGTGAAAGAAAAATCCCGAAAAGAAGGTAAGTGTGGCATGGGCTGCAAGCGTTAATGTGATGATGGTCGGCGAATTTTCGGAGCGAGAAGATTTCAACGTGTGGGAAAAGAAAGTACAATCGGTGGTAGAGTTCTACGCTTTAGATCACTGTTTCCCAACAGGTGGTCCGCGGACCGGGAGTGGTCCGTGAGAAACCCGTAGGTGGTCCGCAGGGGACTCTGGATACTTCTTACAACAAAGTTATATTTTCTTGTGACTAATTAAAGTCGCATACCAAACACGCGCTCTCATTATAATGTAACAGATTTTCCAGTACTTTGCTACTAGTATGTGATTATGGCAAGGCGATTGGTTGCTTAGGTTCGTTGCCTATAGCTCAGTTCCGAAATTATTCTAATTGTCAAAATTGGAACTCGCTTGCAAAATTCAAAAGGGTTTTCGCGCTGAACATTGTTACAAATCTGAGCTATACCGTTTACTGGATACCTAACTTTTAATCGAAGTTAGCGCTTCGAGACCAGAAGACACAATTCCTGTGCGAGAAAAATCTCAGCTAGTGAGGCAACTGTTGACCCGAACAAAACAGACCGTCTGGACTATCGAGTGCAATATCTAGCGAACCAACTAATGAGCAGATCTTGCCAGGGATCGACATGTTCAAGTCCTGATGATCCCACATTAGGACAGTCGCCAGTTGGAAAATGATGTTGGACCCAAATTTCGGTTTCTAAAAGTATTGATACGACTCGAGTATTTCTATATTTCGTCTTAACCTCTTCACTGTCTTTGAGTCACATGTGCACACAACATTCCTCCTCGTTCACGCCTATGAGTCACATGTGACTCATAAATGATTTCGGATGCCAGACGCGGTGGTAGTGGCCAAACATTTTTATAAAGGAGAATACATTCTTTGATGTCTTTTTTTATTATTTGAAGCGCAACTTGAACAGCATTACATTACATTACAGCCCCATTTAGCCACGTTCTTACGTGTAAATTTTCGAATTCATTCATCTCCGCAAATTATTTTAAACTATTGATTTTCATAACAGCCCCGCCCAAATTCAAAAATTGGCAGTCTCTCGTAGGAACACTTTTCGAAAGACAACACAAAAAAATTTTATGTCATAGTGCGACCTCCGGTAATTCAACGGAAGAGTGTCTCTACTCACTAAGCTACCGAAAGCTCATTATGGGAAGCCATTGTGAATGGTGATGGCCATTGTTGCTGACTAGGGTTTAGGTTTAGGCATTTTCTGTTAATGGAAGTGTCTTGCGGAGTGAAGAACGGAACAGATTTGTCTGTTTTGGATAGTGAAAAAAATGAAGGACCCTTATAAATGAGTTTTACCGTTAAGCCGAAAAGCTTTTTCCTAGCAAGCCCCGAGAAGTGCGCGTATAATAATAAAACGGATTGCGAAACCAACTTTGCGGGTCGACAAAACGTTCTCCCCGCTCCGGACAGATGGTGTCCGGCAAGGGGAGAACGTTTTGTCGACCCGCAAAGTTGGCTCGAAGACCGCGCTACTCTGTTCAATGTTAATTCTTTCATTTAGTGATTTTCAGGAGTTGCTCGGGTGAACTATGCTGATGCAATTGTTCGGCAAGGAAAATTGGAAACGAGCCCTTTTAGGTTTTGACTTTCAAATAAGTGTACAAGAATTTGCCGTTTTTCTTTTTTAACATACAAATTAGTGCAAAATTTTTCTAAAGTGAGGAAACTATCATCGAAGGTTTTGGTCACAAATAATGCCATAGCCTTGGCATACATAGACCTTAATTTGTTTTATTATGGTTGAATACTGGTCCGTCGAGATTCATTTTCAGGCTAAGTGGTCCGCAGACGTTTCTGAGTTGAGAACCACTGCTTTAGATGAAATGCAGTCAAAAGCACTTCTTTCCGAAAAATTAACTGGTCGCGCCAAGGCGTGGATGCAATCGCGAAGTGATTATGTAACGTTATCATTTCAAGAAACGTTATCTCAGCTCCCAACACTCTTCGCCAGTCACCACAGCCGCGTCACTCTTCGTCGGGAATTTGAAACGAGGCAGTGGAGAAAGAGCGAATCGTTCAGCGAGTACGTCCACGAGAAAGCGATTATGGCCGGCAGAATATCGATTGCTGATGAGGAACTCATCGAATACTTAATCGATGGGATCCCTGAACAACAGTTAAAATCGCAAGCCCAAATGCAAAGGTTCAGTAGCGTTGCCGATCTCAAACACGCATTCGGAAACATCACTCTAGCATCGAAACCAACAACTTCAGAGGGGAAATGTTTTAATTGCAATACCGAGGGGCACATTTTGAAGGATTGCCCGAAGCCAAAGCGTCAGCGTGGTTCCTGCTACAAATGTGGGAAAATTAATCACATTGCATCGAACTGCAAACAGCAGGTAAATAGTGTCAGTGTAAATTAAGCATTTGAGGAGATTATTGACATGGCGGCAGGTGATGATATAGTGAGTGTTTAGTCAATTTACTTTGCTTAATAGATACAGGTATAAATGATGCGCGGATGCATATTATAGAGCAAGTGGCAAGTGGCTGTTTTTTTAATGTTCGGGAGAGAAATTTCGATTTCTGCGAAGGTTGTTCCTGATACTGCAATGTACAATGAACGCTGATCTGTCTATAGGCAGAGATTGATGAATTAATAAATTTTGAATCTATTTCATATTATAATATTATGTACATCTTTATGCTTATGTTATGAATTATGTTTACGAGTGTGTTATGGATTTATTCTTATGTTATGAATTTATTTTTACGTTATGTATAGCAGCGTTTTGCTGTCTTAAGATCATGATTATGTTACTCGTATGTACTTGCATTATTCAAATTGCAGTACAATATGGTGAATTTAGTAGGATTTGGGAAATCTTGTCGATAGTCTGAAACCCCTTTAAGGTTCATAAGAATTCAGAATATATGGCTTTTTTTTTGTTGATTAGGATTGTGTGCTGTATTGCTGCCAACAATACGGATTCCTGACGGCTGGTTGTTTGTCGAAAGCAGATTTCACTCTAGTGTGCCTGGCAAAAAGCTGTACATTGAACATCTAGGAGTGAGATTCATTAACACGTTCACTGGCTGACCGGTTTTCACCGACATTACACCCACGTCTGACATCCGAAAAAAAATTATTGAGGTCAATGAGACCGAGATTTCAGATCGGTCTACACATACAATATCTATGAAGACCAAAAGGAAAATACCGCAGTTCCGCGGTATAAACGCTGATAGTGAGTTGACATTAACGATGTTTCAGTTACTATCAATTAAATAATTCTCAAACATAACAAAAGAAAGCTTCCATTATATTATTTCTTTCAGTTTCATCTTGACATCATTTGCTCGATAACAACCCCAAAATATAAGTTCACTGCCACTATTAACAATGTTCATGTCAAATCTCTATTTTAAATACTCTATTCTCTTTTATGATCCCATCATAATTTCCTCTCACCATTGTGCACAAGTAAAGCACATCAGCATAAGGACACAAAACCTTCGCGGTACATCCCAAGACCCAAGAGAATTCTTCCAACTTTATTAGCCTAGCCCTAGTACGTTTTGCTTGTTATGTAGCGTCTTTCAGTCGCTACGACATAACTTTCTAGCGTCTTAATGTAGGGAATTTGAGCTGGTAAAGCTATTAAGTAATGGTAATATAAAAACATCCAAGTGACGTTAAGTTATACTGCGCTTACAGTCTTTTGCCATTTATCGCATATACATACATATTTAGCGCACATCAGCATTCAGCAAGCAATTGGAAATAGGGCCAGCAACAAAAACATTGTCAATGTACAAACTGTACAAGAAGTCTGTCTCATAGTTGAAGCAATGCGGCAATGCTTCTAAAATCATCCCTCCCCAGTATAGCCATTGTTAGAAATGTATACTTAGGATGAATACTCGAAACATCTTTAGAATGGCGGACAAGCAAGCAACTCACGCTGAAAGACGCGAAATGATTCAACAATTTTTATGGGGTTTTGGGGTTTCCAGTGCGAGTGTTTGAGCATGGAGCACCGCGTTCTTGAAGTAGATATGTCCCTAGATATGTTGTTTGTATATGTTCACTATAAATTGTGTATTAATATTAGATATGTCCTAGAGTAAGCTGACCAGACGTACAGCATTTCGCTGTGCAGTACAGCATTTTGACCTGTCGTACAGCATTGGGAAATGTACAGCATTCTCCATGCCACACAATGAAGCCTAATTCACTACACAACAAGGTCCTCGATGAGATCTGTGATCAGTCTTGTCTGCCTTTAAGGTGTAAAGTTGGACTATATTTTAGCCTGTACAATCGATATTTAGCAAGATAATATTGAAGTTTAATTTGGGGCGGATGCTTTAGTGCTCTACAGCGAAACGTTTTCTTGCTACGAAGCAATTTGAAGCGAGAGCTTCGAGGAATATTTTACTGTCACGCTGAAGAGCTACATTTCTTTCAACAGAGATAGCATTAACTTTTGCGACGCCGATCCGATTGTTAATTGATTGTCTAATTGGACTCTCTCATTCCGCAAAACCAACTTTCAAAATAATACCAAAGAAATTTAATCCAATTATGGCACCTTTTTTATTTTAATAATTTTTAAGTTGTCAATTTCTACTAAAGACTGAGAGTGGTTTAAAAAACGAAATTTCTCGTATTTTATTTTTATCGCGAATTTGAATTTGAACTAAACTTCGTTATTTTTTACAAGGAGTTAAAGCTTATAATTCGAAAAATGTATGGCTATTTTATTTGTCATCTATGGTGTGATGTCCTGGGACCGCTCCGGGTCTCTACCCTCTAAATATTGTTACAAATACAGTGCTGAAAATTTTAAATGATCTTTCTAAAATGAAGGTCATTTCGGAAACATGAACAGAAGAATTGGATTCACCTATTACCAAAAGGAATAGCTTCGCTCATTAACAATATTAATACACAATTCATCACTATCCAGCTTTTATTTATTGTTTGGTTTTTAAAACTCCGCAACGTTTCGCTATTTAAAATAGCATCATCAGGCCTATGGGAATATAATATGATATGATATTGCGTACATTTCTACTATTTTATAACAAGTATTACCTTGATTTTCTTGATTTACAATTATGTTACTAATTCTAATACATATAAATAGACTTCCACGATAAATAAATATATAAATAATTAATAACTAGTTGTAAATATCACAGTGTTTTAGATTTTTCTACATGCTATACATTCTTGTGAAGATTTTTGACAATGTCTGTCATTTTTATATCTGTCATTTTATCTTAAAGGTGTGTTTACATATATTCGATTATATTGGTTTATGTCTTTTTCCAATTCTGTTTTCGTGTTTAATGATATGTTATAATTTTTATTTATGTGTACCGCTTCTTTTACTCTAAGTTTATTCGTGCTGTTCGCATAATCAATTATTTTTGTATTATTAAAATCCATTATATGTTTTAGTTCTGTTTGGTGTTTGACTATTTCAGTTTTGTGATTATTTGCCATTTTTGACGGGTTTTGATGTTCCTTTATTCTGATATTTAGTCTTCTAGTCGTTGATCCATAATAAGCTGTGTCTATTCCATTATCCTCGCATGTCTTACATGGTATTTTATACACCACATTACTTTTATCCATTGCTGGTATCTTACTTTTTGTGTTGGTGAATAGAATGTCTTTAATTTTATTATTAGGTTTATGGGTTATTATAATATTTGCTATTTGTCCATTATAATCGGTTATATTTTTGGGTATTACTCTAGCTATTTTCTCTGTGAGATGTGGTATATATGTCATGCTAGTATATATATTCCTACTCTGGTTATTGTTATTCATTCTTATTTGGTCCTGGTTTTGTTGGTTATCAATCTTATTAATGTTTTTATATATTTGTTTTTTGGTTATATTTTGTGGGTAATTATTTATATTTAGTGTTCTGTATATATCTTTAATTTGTTGTTCCCAAAATTGTTTGTTCGTTAGTTTGAGTCTTCTATATATATAGTTACTAATAGTATTTAATTTCATGTAATATGGATGGTTTGATGTGTAATTTATTATGCCAGTAATACTGTCTGGTTTTTGGTACCATTTTGTGGTTATATTATTGTTATTATCTTTTATTATTGTTATGTCTAAGTAGTTTAGTTTATTATTATCTTCTAATTCCATTGTAAATTTTATATTATTATGTATTTTATTTATGTCATTAAATATTTCGTTTATTTTATCTGCATTAACTATAGCTAATATGTCATCTATGTATACTTTAAAATATTGGATGTCATTTTTGTATTTTTTATATATGTTATTTAAATGTTCTTGCATAAATATATCTGCTGCCACTACACTTAAGTTTCCACCCATTGTTAACCCACTGTTCACATATACGTCATCTTTGTATTTAAAATATCCATTATTTAGGCAAATTTCAGTCATTAAAGATAATAATGAAAGCATCAGTATAATTAATGAACGAATTAAAGCTAAATTAATACGGAAATTTGAGCAAATCCTGGATAAAAGCAACTACTATATAAAATTTAATAATGAATTTATAGAGAATAAAGTAGTCAATATAACAGACATTAATATACCAGAGTATGTAAAGCAAACATTAAGTTTGGGACCAAAACACAACCATATCTTAAACCTTAGTAACCAAAACACAACACAATTAATAGCAGACATTGAAATGACTATTAAATGTATAAATACAAATGATCAAAACAACATAAGAAATAAAATAATTAACATTATAGAAGATTATAAACGAAAAAATAAACAACGAAAACCAACGCATTTAGGATACTTACTACACAAAACGAAAGTTTATCTAAAAAACAATGAAAATATTTTGATCACTATAAGTGACAAGGGAAATAAAATAGTTATTATGACTAAACAACAATATGAAGAAAAGATGAGCAACTTACTTAACAATAATACATTCAATAAAATTAATAAGGACCCTACTAAAAAATTAGAAGAAACGTGCAATACATACATAAGAGAACTTTTTAAGAAAGGATTAATAGACTATCATACAAAAAATAAATACATTAATTATAGTAGCACAGCCCCTAGAATACAAGGGCACCCCAAAATACATAAAGCCAATATACCGATGCGACCACTAATAGATTGCACTAACACACCACTAACCAAACTATCAAAATTTTATTACCATTACTAAAACAAATCAAAAATAAACATAAACTTAATGTTAACAACTCATACCAAGTAGTGGATGAAATTAAAAATATTAAAATTAAACAAAACTATAAAATTATATCGTTTGACGTGGTAGACATGTTTAATAATATACCAATAAATGAAACAATGGAAATAATAAATAAGAATTTCTTATACATAGATACTAACATACCAAAAAATATATTTCTTAAAATGACTGAAATTTGCCTAAATAATGGATATTTTAAATACAAAGATGACGTATATGTGAACAGTGGGTTAACAATGGGTGGAAACTTAAGTGTAGTGGCAGCAGATATATTTATGCAAGAACATTTAAATAACATATATAAAAAATACAAAAATGACATCCAATATTTTAAAGTATACATAGATGACATATTAGCTATAGTTAATGCAGATAAAATAAACGAAATATTTAATGACATAAATAAAATACATAATAATATAAAATTTACAATGGAATTAGAAGATAATAATAAACTAAACTACTTAGACATAACAATAATAAAAGATAATAACAATAATATAACCACAAAATGGTACCAAAAACCAGACAGTATTACTGGCATAATAAATTACACATCAAACCATCCATATTACATGAAATTAAATACTATTAGTAACTATATATATAGAAGACTCAAACTAACGAACAAACAATTTTGGGAACAACAAATTAAAGATATATACAGAACACTAAATATAAATAATTACCCACAAAATATAACCAAAAAACAAATATATAAAAACATTAATAAGATTGATAACCAACAAAACCAGGACCAAATAAGAATGAATAACAATAACCAGAGTAGGAATATATATACTAGCATGACATATATACCACATCTCACAGAGAAAATAGCTAGAGTAATACCCAAAAATATAACCGATTATAATGGACAAATAGCAAATATTATAATAACCCATAAACCTAATAATAAAATTAAAGACATTCTATTCACCAACACAAAAAGTAAGATACCAGCAATGGATAAAAGTAATGTGGTGTATAAAATACCATGTAAGACATGCGAGGATAATGGAATAGACACAGCTTATTATGGATCAACGACTAGAAGACTAAATATCAGAATAAAGGAACATCAAAACCCGTCAAAAATGGCAAATAATCACAAAACTGAAATAGTCAAACACCAAACAGAACTAAAACATATAATGGATTTTAATAATACAAAAATAAATTGATTATGCGAACAGCACGAATAAACTTAGAGTAAAAGAAGCGGTACACATAAATAAAAATTATAACATATCATTAAACACGAAAACAGAATTGGAAAAAGACATAAACCAATATAATCGAATATATGTAAACACACCTTTAAGATAAAATGACAGATATAAAAATGACAGACATTGTCAAAAATCTTCACAAGAATGTATAGCATGTAGAAAAATCTAAAACACTGTGATATTTACAACTAGTTATTAATTATTTATATATTTATTTATCGTGGAAGTCTATTTATATGTATTAGAATTAGTAACATAATTGTAAATCAAGAAAATCAAGGTAATACTTGTTATAAAATAGTAGAAATGTACGCAATATCATATCATATTATATTCCCATAGGCCTGATGATGCTATTTTAAATAGCGAAACGTTGCGGAGTTTTAAAAACCAAACAATAAATAAAAGCTGGATAGTGATGAATTGTGTATTAATATTGAATATAGTTAACCAGTGAACATATAAAAACAACATATATCGCTCATTAACAAACTGGTCTGGTACTAAAGTTTAAATCCAATCAGCAGAAAAAAATTCTCCCGGTTAAAATCCACCAAGTAAAGCGAAATTCCCATACATTTTTAATGAAATGAATGCGATTTCAACCAAAATCTCAAACCAAATCTATACGAAATCATGGTAAAGTGTAGTGGACTCCACCTGAAAGTATACAATACACATTTTTGAAAGTTAATGTCACGTTTACAGTAGAGGCCGTCGATTCCTCAATCGGCTCATTCAACCATTATGTCGACGTTATCGACCTGTAAGTGAAACTGTTCACTTTTTTACGAACACAATTCTTTCACAAAGATTTTTATAAGTTAGATTGCAGTTCTTGTTACAAGAAAAATTAATCATGCATCAAATGGTCAGAATATAAATTTATAAGAACTCTGTACTGTATTGTCAACTTGTGTAACAAAATTAGGACGATAGCGCCAACAGGAATCGAGGTTTTATAATAAAACCAGATTTCGTTGTCAAGTGTGAATCGCGTTTTACTGCTTGAAAAAGATGCAGCAGCATCAATGCATTTTAAATGGGTGACGCCATTTTGCTGTCGCTTTTAAACAGCAAAACATTGTGCCAACATTACGTCAACCATTTAAAATGCATTGTGCTGCTTTCGTCGCTGGTCTGGTGCATCATATCTATTTCAAGCATAACAGCCCTTTACATACAAATCCTCGTTTTGAACTAAATAAATTTAATGAAACTCGTTTACTCGTTTAAATCGTTTGAGGTTTTAGTAAATCGGGAAAAATAGTGTTTTCAAAACTTTTGTTTATTAATTACATTGTGTGAGGCCCCCATTTCGAACACAAGATATTTTAGAAACGTTACGCCACTTGTAGACCTAGTTGGTGCTCACATTTACCCAAATTATACGGTCCTATTATATCCTCACTCGGGAGTTAGACTGCCCAAATCGCAATTGTCAGTTTTCTAATTGAAAATTGTCCATAACTCGGAGATTCGTAAGCGAAAAACTTTGAAATTTAGATAAATGATAGAGCACCGTACTTTTCTTATTTGATAAAAATTTCAAGGCTCTTGCTGTCAAGCGATTATGGACTAATTTTCCATAACTCGGATTCGACCGAAATTTCTGAAATTATGCACACTTTGAGAGATATTTGACGAATATTTCATCCAAGATTCAAGGTCCTTTCTATCCGCGTTCGGAAGTTACAGCTGCCGAAATCGTTCATTTGTGTTTTCTAAGCTTTTAAAGCAGTAGTCATGATTGTGATTTTATTCTGATTTTGTTGGAGAGAAATCGGGTAGTATGATGCAGGATTGTTCAATCAAATTAGTTGTGCATGTGCTGTAATTTCGCTCAATTAGAAGCTGATTGTATCAATGGATATTCCACAAAATAGATTTCCGCTAAAATGATTTTTTTCAGTAAATTACACCACCACCATCCAGAACTCATATACGCCAGTATACGCTAGGAATTATCAAAATTCTAGCCCTTGCAGTAACAATTAAATACTATAAAAAGGGTTAATTCTGAAATCCCCCTGTGGATAGCATTTCGATATATTGTTACGAAATGTACCCAATTAACTAAATTTATATAATTTAGTATACAAAATATCACGGAGATCAATCTCCTTGAACGTTCGCTTAGAATAAAAACTTCAATAACTGAACACGGTGAGGTGACAGGGTAGCTCCATGTGTCAGAGAAAGCATGGACTGTTTCCATCGCAAAATTTGATGATGATATCTATTTTTGGGATGAGGTATTGTCGCGAACCACGGTCACAAAAACAAAACAAACAAACAAAAAAATCATCATTTTGCATTACATTTTGCAATTTTTAATCTGACCTGGTCGTGACGTCACGACCTGATAATAACTATCCGCTCACCTGAACAAAAATCATGTTCTTATCATACCAATGATCAGCACGCAATAGTTACACAATGTAGCTACGGTATGCTGATAATCGTTATGACATAAGAAAGGTCGATGGCAAGTTATTATCAAGTCGGGGGGACGATCCGCTCATGATGTGGGTCAACAGATAAGCTGCCGGCCGGCCTGATTCCCATCTGTTGGTGACGTCGTCGCATGATGCTGCTGACGACGAGCATTGCATTTGACCATCGAAATCGAATTGCAGCAATGTATTTGTTGTTGGTTTTTTTATCTGCTTTGATATGGTCAAATGCATTGTTCGTTGTCGGCACAAATCAAAGCGAAATGTTCGTATCACCCTGGGAAAATGATTTGGATACCGTTGCCGGATTGGAAACAGCTGGCTGGTATCGATGGTACGATGTTGAGGAACTGGAATGTGGATGGAAGAGCGAGTGGATTGGTGGACGACGGTTCGTTGACCGGATTCCGTTTTTGCTTTGTGTGGCTTTCGCGCGAATTGAAACGGGAGATTCTGTGCGGGATGGGTATTGAGTTTTTTGGCGGATTAGCGGACGGACGTGATTTTTCTTTTTGGATGAGTGGTCGAAAAGTTGTCGGTGGCATGTCGGGAAAATTTGAAATTTTGAATTTTAAGTGTATTAAAACAACAATTATGTGAACGGATTGTACTAAAAACAGTGTGCATAGTTCAATTTAAGAAAAATTACACTAGTGCGATACACAAATTTCTCCCGAGGACCAACGTGCCGAATTTAATAATAAGTGAATTACCGACTTGTGCTTTGTGCCTGTTGACCCTTTAAAGATATTGAAAAATCATCCTTACAATATATGGCCCGTATTCACGTCATTTTTGTGATATCCGACCGCCAACCTGGTATATAACTTCCCTACCCCGAATTACGTGGCGGCTACAACACACTGAAGCTCATCTACGTGTGATATATGTATATTTGCCGATACGCCCCAAGATTGTGAACATCCTGAATTTCTACACCCCTACTTACGTTTTTAATTGGAATTGCGATAACTGGAGTTTTGTGTATGCGCTCGCTCGTGACCACGATAATCATTTCGATTTGGCTTGCCGTTTTGGATTACATAGATTGTGCTAATTTTACACGGGGGTGCAGTTTTTCCATAATTTTTTTTGTTGTTTTCTTTCTTACCTTTTTATTTTAAATTTTTCACAAGCATCACAGCAGCACCACGATCGATCGTCGGAGGCAGTGCAGTGCATTCATCGAAATTGTAAGTTGAAATAATTTTTTTTTTATACATTACATTCGCATATTATATTTGTTTTTGTTATTTACATGAATTATTTTTACATTTGGATTCCTTCTTGTTTTTTTTTTGTTAATTAGTTTTTATTATCTTTTTGTCGTTTACCACCCCCTTCATAATCACCTTGTAATCTTATTTTGAATTTTCTTTTCTTTTGCAATACAATTATTATAATGTTTAACTAAATTCGTTTCTTTTGGGTTCAACCGTGTCCCGAAGGATGGGCACTTCCTTTCCTCCATCCCGTTCCTTTTAGCTTTCCCCCATAAAAAAGAAAAGAAAAGAAAGGTGGCTTAACAAGGAGGGGAATGCGCTGACTCAAATCGCCCACGCCGCGCGCTGACCTCGCCGGGTCATTATGCCACCGAGTCAGTGGCGTTCCCCTTATTTTTTTGTTGCAGTGACGACAGCTCGACCGTAGAGCCGTGGTCCGCGACAGTATTTCAGCACAAGCGACTTTCAACTTATCGCTTACACTAAGCTGATTTTATTGTTGGTTTTTTATTGACTATGCGCAATGAAAAAAAAAAACCTACACTGAGTACAGGTCTGGTTGGTGTGCTCACCAGCAAAGCACAGGGCTGTGGGTTCGAGTCAAGTCGAAAAATGATCTCATTTAGATGTTAAACTAGTGTGGAAACATATTTGGAATCACTTATGTAAAGTTAGCCCGCACACATTCTCAAATTACGCTCGTAACCCTTTGTCCGCCGGCGGCTACGTTTGTTCGTGAATGTTCGTTAATTATTTCCGTTTGTTCGTCCCTAATTATTTAATAATAGCAACTTTAAAATTCTAAGTTTGAGCTTAGCCCGCCATCTATAAATATGGTTCGATTGGTATAAATTTGATATCAATCGAAAGCCAGACGATTGTTCGTTGTTTTGTGGGTTTGTTCGTCCTGGAAACGCGAGAATTCAGGAGTAATTAAGGAAAAACAGAAGACGAGACACAAACCATACATGTAATAAACAGAGTAGTGTAGCTAGAATTCGCTTTGTTTTACGCAATGGTTTGTGTCTCGTCTTCTGTTTTTCCTTAATTACTCCTGAATCCCTGCGTTCCCAAGACGAACAAACGCACAAAACAATGAACAAATGTCTGGCTTTCGATTGATGCATATTTACAGATGGTTACACATTTACAAACAGTTACGAGCGTAATTTGAGAATGTGTGCGGGCTAACTTCACATAGGTTTTAGAATCGAACTGCATCGGAAATTTACTGTTTCATTAAATTTTACGGTGGGCTTTCAAGGACTTACCAAGTCTTGAATGGTTCTTCTGCAGATTTGTAAAAAATAACATTGAATCCTTAGCTTAAGTTAGAAATAAAATTCTTTATATTCTAAATTACGAAATAATAACTCTTTTTTAAAATAAGAATTAAGCATTGAGCACCTGGAAACTATTCAGGTTAATTGTACATATTACACGCTTACGGCGGCGGTCTTATAATGTAATGTAGTTCGCATTTGTAAAGTTCTAATCATTGCAGGCTCTTGGGAAAAAAATGCACAATATGTAATACTCAAGCGTTGTACTACATACATCGAATGCTTTTTTCATCTCGTCTCATGATGTGTGTGATTAAAATATCTCGACCGATACTAATGTGCAATGATTGAAACGCCTATTGTCCACGTCGGTTGCCGCTTGAGGCTAGCGCTACACGCGATTCCGTTCTAGTTGATGATAGACAATTGACCGCGCCATGTCATCAGTTATATGTATTATTCTCGTAGTATACTAATATACTCGCATATGCGTCCATTACACAATGCCCACGACTAAATTGCTGTATCAACAGCAAAATGTGTAGTGGCAGCAATCAAGTCAATTATGATTTAATACCATTGTAATTTAGCTACGAATTTCGGACAATTATAATTATTACTATTATACAAGCAAATATATTAGAACTTTTACGTAGTATGCAGGAAATTCATTTTTGGCACGCTGCGACAATTATTTAATTTTTATTATGATGACAGAACATCAATAATTTTGTTTGTTTGTATAGTGTAGGTAAAAGGCAAAACCATCTACATATACAGCCAGGCTGTACAACGAAAACTTATACACGTATGGGGCACGAGAGGCCAGAGTCAGTCGAAAATTTATACGGGATTGTATGAACGGAGTACGGTCGATCGTACTTTTTTACACGAAAAATACGGGATAATATGCATTTTTAACAGTCAAATTCGTGTATGTTGTGGCCTAATATGTTTTAAAAGGGATATAATAACAATTTGGTCCATGTCGTTAATTTTTGCCGAAAAATTAAGTTTTTTAGATGATGGATACCCGCATTGTTTACATCGATCTGCGCATGAGATATTGAGAGTGCGTGAATGTCACCGTATTGAATTGTTTTATATTTATTTGAAAGCATGCAATTGTTCCTTCCAATAACCAATATTGATGATGATTGATCTGTAAAACACAAAATCTTATTAGAATGTACATATTTTCTAACAAACGTACCTTTATACTTACACCGCCAATTCGAAAGTGAAAATAAAAGTCAGATTCTGTCATTTATGCGGATGCGCTCTCCCATGGTGGCATTGTCAAACGTGCATGAAAGTCAAAGCCAACTACGTACCGAGAGTCCACGCACACAATCACACAACCCTGGTTCCTGGCTGTATATGTAGATGGTTTTGGTAAAAGGATGATTATTGTAACACAAACAATGAAATTTGACAAAAATCTATATCTATATATCTATAATGACAACTGTAGTATACTTGCATGGTATTAACAGCTTGATATTACCATATTATAGCAAACTACAACCAAAGGCTCCATACATATGTATGTATGTTTACGTTTAATTCAAAAATGTTTCATTTTGAATCAATAGTGGAAATATTAAAGTGATTCTTGTAGTTTTAAAATTGATGCCTGTAAAATCAAAAGAGAATATTACTTTATTTTCAAAGTGATTTCACTTTATTTTAAAAGTGATTTCACTTTAAATTTAAAATAATTTGATTGTAAGTTTAAAAAAAAGTGAAAAAACAATTTTTTTTTCTTTTTTTAGGGTTTTTTAGAAAAATTTTTTCAAAAAACCCTTATGAAATCGATTTTGTCCGTCCGTCCGTCCGTCCGTCTGTCCGTCTGTTCACTAAATAACTCGCGAACGGCTCAACCGATTGTCATGAAATTTGGTAGGAATGTGTAGAATGGTTACAGTCTTTGGCACATATATCTTAGAATTTGGTAGGAAGTAAACAACAGGGTGCCCCGAACGTTTAAAAAAAGTCTACTTTTTTAGTTTTTATCGGAGATTGACGTATGGGTATTTAAATCAAAGATCTAAACGAGTACACCTCATATCAGTTAAAATTTCACAGTTTCGAGTAACGGTAAAAAAGTTATTGGCGTTTAAAGTTAAACTTCTTTTTCGAGCTCGGTTTTTCTAAACCGTTATAGGGATCGATATGAAACTTTGCACAAAGATTGGTCAGTGGGGACTTATATACGTTAAATATTAGGACTGTTGACTTTGCAAAGGAAAAGTAAATAACAGTAAATTTGTAAAATTCCAATTTGTTCCTGTGTAGCCCCTCTTAGGTTTCCAAATATGAAAATTCTGCTAAGGGTTTTTAGAAAATTACATATAGAATATGTCTACGAATTTTCATTCGAATAACTGTATCCAAACCGGAAATATAGCCAAATAAGTATTTAGTAAGGGCCTTTCACAATGCAAGCCTCTTGAGCATTTCTTCAATGTATATCTTTTAACTTGATGAAACAATGAACATGAAATTTGGTGGAAATGCATAGAATGGTAACAGTGTTTGCCACAAATATTTTTGAAGTTTTCAGGACCAAGTTAACAGGGTGTCCCTGAATAGCTGCCGAAGTATACTTGTTCAATACTCATAGAAAAGCTTGCGTGGGCTCTTATGTCAGGGGACACAATGGAATCATTTCACATAAGTTGCTTTTCCTTGATTAAAAAACAGTAACAGTAGATTTACAGCCAGTAATCCAGTTCATATATAAAGCCAAGCCATCCTTACGTTTGCCTTTCTTTTTGGTCAAAGGGCATCAGAAATCTTAAATCGAAAAATGCCTGTAGATTTGCCTTGGAGTACTTTTATACAAACTGGATAAATAGTAAATCTATTTTTGGATTGGTCTAATTAAAGGTGGAACAGAATAGCTAGCTTTCATTCTGGAACGCGTTTATTTAGACCAATCCAAAAATAGATTTACAGGAAGCATTTCATTAATGTTGTGCACAATACTTATTTATTGCTTATAAAATGTATGTACAAAAAATATTCACTATGCATTAAAATTATAAAAAACCCTCGTATTGCGGGCGCAGTCCTCTGTACGCCGGTATTTTTTTTCATTGTTTTTATTATACTTATCTTTTTTTATCATATTTTAAAAACTTTATTTTTTCAGTTTTTCTACTGGGAATCGAACCGGGTACCTATTGTTTCGTAGTCCTACTTCCTACACCTAAGCTATCTGAGAATACTAGCTTCACTTCACTCGGGGCTCTCCCGCCAACTTCTTGAGTGGGCCCCCTCCCCCTACACTGAGAGAAATGCACCGAAAATATGCTTATACAAATTATTATTAAACATGACTTTGCTAAAAGCCACTTTGAATCTTTGCATTCTTATATTGCGAATGGCGTTCTTGTTGTAATGTTTATAAAAATAAATATTTCATCAATGGTTTTTTAATCTGAAACTAAAAAAGCTCTCGCAGCCTAGCATTGACCTCTATAGGTGTTGGTGACATTTAATTTACCTCATTACGCTCCGAAAAGCATAATTAATTACCCGTCTGCAGAGGAATTCGATTCTATGAACCTATGATTTGAAGACGAGCGTCCTACCTACTACACCAACCAGACTATACGTGATGAAGTTTTAAGAACGTTCGCTCTTTGCGCTTTTACATTCAGTACAGGAATCTTGGCAAGACTCCATTCAAACCATATGTGGCCTCAGCACCACAGCCCTAATAATAATCGTGTATATACCCCAAGCAAGGTAAAATATTTTAGTTTCCAGCGACATAATAGAGAGTTTTACACTAACGTAATAACCACCGGATACGTAAAACAAAACTTCCAAGCAAAAACACCCGCGCGAATAACACGTAAA
Source organism: Microchrysa polita (assembly GCA_949715475.1). Taxonomy (NCBI): domain Eukaryota; kingdom Metazoa; phylum Arthropoda; class Insecta; order Diptera; family Stratiomyidae; genus Microchrysa; species Microchrysa polita. Next base: position 31,699,720 of record OX454417.1, on the reverse strand, counting down.
ACGTATACGATATTTTTTAACTAATGTTATGACAACTTAAAATCGCGAACCGACAATTTCGACTGTTTAGAGAACATCAACTATACGGAAATATACCCATGCCTACTTGGGACATGCAAAATTATGATATACTGATACGTATACGGTACGCGAGCGAATTTTTATATGGAATGTCAAATTATGTCGTATTATTTCGAACGACAAGCTAAAACTCTCTAACATTCAGGCTGTACTAACTAGTTTGAACTAAGTTTAGTACCACTCGCGAATTATTTTGTTCGTGTTTGATAGTTCATGCCAAAGTGGATTGGAATTTAGTCCGGTATAAACAGCCTATAAAAAAGGTATTAGAGAGTTTTAGCATGTCGTCGAAGATAATACGACAAAGTTTAACATTCCATGTAAAAATTCGCTTACTTACCATATACGAAACAGTATATCATAATTTTGGATGTCCTAAGTAGGCATTGTATATAACGACAACAAGCGAGTTTTTTCTGTCTTCGACGACATGCTAAAACTCTCTACTATCTCCAAAAATGTTTCAAAATAGTTTATTTGCATTGGACCTGAAGGATCATTTCTGCAATATGGTTCTTTCAAGGAAAAGGATGGGTTTGGGGTTTGCCTCACAAACCGCGGCTACAGTTACAGTAAATAGCACAGCCATAGCAGAAGCAAATTCATTCGGTAATGGAGGCTTATAATGTGTTTATAGAGTTTAACTTACAAACTTACATATGTTGTCACAAAAAAAAATAACACAAAATGATGTGTTTTCACCTTAATTTCAAGCCATTTAGTGCAGTCATATTAGCATTTCAAACAGAAAACTAGGGGGCTTCGCCCCCTGCTCGCTACGCTCGCCAACCCCCGGGGCCGAGGCTAATATCGGGCGCGGCCGAAATTTGGATACCCTTCGCTCTCCTTGGGCTAAAAGTTTTTTCGGGAGTACCTATGACTTGTATTTAATCCTCTCATTCTTTTTGTTCCGTCTTGACAAAAGGCTTGGCTTGGTTGAAATAAGTGGGCAATTTACTCCGAAAATTTTATTGGGGCTGCGGGAACATGACCCCACAGTACGATGCCATTCGTTTTGAGCTTTTTTGTTGCTTTGATAAAGACACATTAATTCAAGGTTTTGTGAAATTGGTACAAAAAATGTTTCTTAGAAAAACCAAAATGGGGGTTGGGTTTGTATAGCCACCCCATGACCCCATGGTCAGATTTGATCACTTCTTAGATATGTTTTGTGTCATCAAGAGAAACACATTTGTGTGAAATTTGGTTGAAGTTGGTGCACAAATAAAAAGTTTTTCTTAGAAGAACCTAATTTGGGGGGTTGAGTTTGTATGGCAGCCCAATGACCCCTTGGTCCGATTTGATCAATTCTTAGATATGTTTATCATCAAGAGAAACACGTTTGTGTGTAAATTGGTTGAAATTGGTGCAGAAATAAAAAAGTTTTTCTAACCTAATTTGGGGGGTTGGGTTTGTATGGAAACCCCATAACCCCATTGTCCGATTTGATTTATTCTTACGTATGTTTTGTGTTATCAATAGAAACATATTTGTGTGAAATTTGGTTGAAATTGGTACACAAATATCATCAATAGAAATGCAATTGAGTGAAATTTGGTTTAAATTGGTGCACAAATAAAGAAGTTTTTCTTAGAAGAACCTAATTTGGGGAGTTGGGTTTGTATGGCAGCCCCATGACCCCATTGTCTAATTTTGCCGATTCAAACATACAAAGGCAGGCTGCAGGCAGGCAGCAAAAAGAAGCATTTGTGCAAAATTTCAGCTTCAGAGCTTTTAAATTGGCCGAGTAAAACGCGTCGCAACAGACAGACAGACGGACAGACAGACAGACGGACAGACGGACATCGCCCAATCGATTTCCCAAGTAATGCTGATCATATATCTACACTTTTTATATTGTCGGAGATGCTTCCTTCAATGCGTTACAAACTTCATGACAAAGTTAATATACCCTTTCATTCTATGAGCGAAGGGTATAAAATAGAGTAAGGCTAATTTTTGTTGTTTTTGAATCAGTGGGCTCCCAGGAATCTACAACTGATTTTACTAAAAAAATGTTGAAGCGAGGTATCATATCAAACGGGACGTCGAGTAGGTACATTACATATCCGGTGTTTGTTTCCTGTTTCAAGGACCCTCAAAGGAATAAATCGAGCTTAAATGGAATATTTCCTCGTTTTCCGTGTATCTTTCCAAAGCTATAACTACGAGACTAATTAAAGTTGTCACTATTTTTATCACTTTCCTGAATCTATAATAGCTGAAGATTCTACCATTAAATTTGCTAAGAAAAAAAGCTCTGAAAAAGGACATAAAAGGACACTAATTGCACACCTTAGTCGAACGTGGGCATGTGGGGTGTCATATCAAAGAGGATGTCAAGTACATTCCATATCCGGCATTTGTTACTTGTTCCAAGGCCCCTAAAAGAAGAAAATTGGGCTCAACTTAAATTTTTTTTGTGTTTCCCGTACCTGTATCTTTCTAAAGCCGTAATTTTCAATTTAAGCCCGACTTATTCCATTTATTGTCCTTGAGACAGGACACAAGCACCGGATATGCAATACACTCGACGCCCTCTTTGATATGACACCCCACATGCCCACGTTCGATCAAATTGTATATCATGAATCATAGATTGTTATGAATTTGGTAAGTGTCGATTTCCTATGGTTACCATCGAAAAAAACATCGAAACGAAACCATCGATGGTAAGAAAACATCGACCCAAAAACATCGATGTTTTGGGTTTTTTGAGTACTCAAAAAAATAATCACTTTAATATCAAAAATTTGGCTGATTGAATAGATATATACCCAGAACCCACGGCATAGAGCAGACATGTCAAACTCGCGGCCCGTGGCCAGGTCCAAGAACTTAATTATAACAATGTGTGGCAGCACAAATTCTAGCTATTGAACTCATTTCAACAATTTACTAAAACTCGTCAAGAAGTCGGTGGCTTATGCACGCTTAAAATCGCCGACGATTATTTGAGTTACATTTGCTTAAGGCATCCTTTTTTGTGGAGGAAAACATTAAGCCTTTTCGTGAAATTGTTTTGTCCCGAAATTCGGTCCAGATTTTTTTAGTATTAGCCGAACTTGCTAACTATCTGCCATGTTGCACTATAATTCGCGTTCGCATCCTTCAGGTTATTGGACAAGAACATCTTGGGCTGAGATTTATTTGAGGGACAAAGTTCTAAAGCCCCGAAATCGTATATTTGGTGAGGAAATCACCTGAACGTCAAATGTTGTAAATATGGCCATTTCAGTCCAAATACAGATTTTTTTCCTTTTAGCTCATTTAGCTTGTTTCACACCTCATCACAGAACAATTTTTTGTCTATTTTTAAACTTTCTTTCTGATCGGACTTGATGTAACTCAGACTAAGAATTTTCGCTCCCAAGGTTGTTTTGGGCTACCTGTATGCTTATGACCGGTTCTACAATGTTCGGATCAGCTGTCCAAAATTTGAAATTAATTCACAAATAATGTTGGCGTTTTAACTTCTTATCTAAAGTTCACAATTTATTTGAAGAACATTTTCAAAAGATGCAATTTCTATAGAACATAATTCCTAGAAATCTATTGACTTCGATTAATAGTCACATCTTAAAGGAAATATTCTGGGATTAAATTACAAAAATACATAGGTTTCAATACGCGTTTACATTTTATTATATTCTGCGGGCCGCTTAAACCTTAGGACACTGATATTTGGACCAGGCCAGGCTTTAAGTTTGGCACAGAGCAACCAGCGGTACGGCGGCGCGGGAATCTGGCCGTGTGACGACGACTGGGAAAAGTACGCGACGGAATTGTTCCACTTTCTCCATAGTCTCTGAACACTGAAGGAGAAAGAACGATAATCGGATATACTTCGGCCGTCCGTCGTACATTTATCTTCAGGAGTGGACAGTGCATGAAAAGAAAAGATGCGCGGCGAAATTGTAGCAAACCTACCGCACCTCTTTAAATTTCAACGTAAGCTGTGAGGAAAGGTTGAAGCTATTTCAGGGCGAAACCACAATTGGAAATTGTGCCTTACCGGGCGTATAAAGAAAGACACTCCTTTTTGTGTGTACAGTGTTGACGATAGCTGGATTGCATGTTGTATGTTAGGATGGATTCACTTTTTTTTCTGATTGGGCTGTTTGAAGGTATTCGCATACACTTATAATGACAAAGTTGAATTGTAAAAAAAAAATATATCTAGGAAAGAAACATCGATAGTTGAAAACCATCGATGGTGAAAACCATCGACCATCGAAACGCAAACCATCGATGGTAAAAACATCGACCATCGGACCAAAAACATCGATGTTTTCGAAACATCGATGTTCGATGCTCATCCCTAGTCTCTACGCCTAATGGCTAGGTGACATGAATGTCTCCGTATAAGGAAGGACTTAGAGGGGCATGAAAGTAAACTCTGCTCGGCGTTGTACACATTGGACCAAATATAGTGCGAACGGATCTCGGGCAATCAAATGAGATACAAAAAAACAACAACATGAAAGCGAAGACCCAACCGAAAGAAGCAATCTCAGACTTGGATGTAGGTGTACATAAGGTGGTGGGCACTTCAACAGGAGCAAATCCATACCAGAGGAGCTCAAAACTTCACAGGTCTCCTTTACAACGACCTCTGAGTTTCTTATCAAACAGTATGGATAAAGAGAACCCAGCGGCCGAAGTCGACACGTTCAATAAATAAGCCGAACTTATCGTCGACCTAACGAAATTCATGGCCCAACATACAATGTACCTACTGTCAAAGAGAGGGTAAAAAAATATACGAATTATTATTATTAATTATTATTATAATGGGGCCAGAGAGCAACTAAGTCTTCGGAAAGCGCAAGGGAAGCGGAGGGACAAAGAAACTCAAACTTCTCTCAAAACACCTAAGGTAATAGCAGCAGATAGGCCGAAACATAGACGCAACCTTGAAGATACTGCCTCCCAACAAAAAGGAAAAATGAGCAGTCCCCAAAGACTCAGCCACAAGAAGAAGAGGCTGCAAAACCAAACCGTTCCCCGAAGGTATTGAACGCTTAGACGAGAGTTGAAATCGGGAGGTAGCGAATAAAGTTTCAGTGGTCGGGAAGCTCAAAGTTGGATGGACAAACTGCCGACCTAAGCAACCGGTCTCGCCTAAAAAATTGTTCAAATGTTTTCTGTTTGGACACTATGCAATGGACGATACGTCGAACATGTGCTGTACTATGCTAAGAAGCCGGGACCTCAAATTCCAAGCATCATACTGGCAGTGCTAATTGTTCACTGTAAAAGAGAAACTCATTTTTTTGCCACCAATGCAAAAACCTACGCCACACGCGCGCGTCACGGATTAGGAGCAGCAATTTGAACCTGCGGAGACTCTGAGCTACAAAGGGAATGATGGGATAACTAGGTTAGGTTAGGTTAGGTAAAGGGACTGCTGAGTTTATCCCCAGCGCACTTAGAGCAGACTTGGTCCGTTGTGATACCTCTGTAGAATTCGAATCTAATAACCTATTAAGCTGAGAACCACCCCGTGCTAACAATGAATTTGTTGAGCAGTGGGCTCACATCATGAAGATCGTCCGTATCATAAAAATACCTGGAACCAAGATAACGGTTTCGTTTCTCGGCCAAAGCAGGACATTGACAGAGTAAGTTATGTACGCTCTCTTCCTCCTCCTCGTCATCACAGCTTCTACAGAACTCATTGTGGGGAATTCGGAGCCTTCTAGCAAGATTTCCAATAGGACAATGCCCCGTTATAACCCCCACTACATTCCGAATATGCTTTCTGTCCAAAGACAGTAATATGTTTGATCGAACAAAATCTAGCTTTGGCCATATCAACCTCGTCGTATTGCAAGTACAACCATAGGTCCATCTTGCATTGGCCCTGCGTTCAACAGCGGTTTTTATTACCATTGCACAAGCAGCAGACGGCGTTTTTATGTTGTAACGATCGCCTTCAGCGGCACTAGCTGACGCAAGTCGCGCCAAGTCGTCTGCGCGTCGATTCCCTTCGAAGCCACTATGACCCGGTATCCAGCATAGCGTAATATCGAAGAAACGACCCATCTCTCTCAGTACTAACCGGCACTTCTCGATGATTTTTGATGTGGTTAGCACTGATTCAAGTGATCTAATAGCAGCCTGACTATCGGTGAGGAGTATAACGTTCCTTCCTGTGACGACGTACCTAACCAACCAATTTAGGGCCTCCAAAATCGCTGAGACCTCTGCTTGTAGAACACTACAGAAGTTAGGGAGAATGAGAGACAAGTTAATGTTCAGTTCCTCAGAGTATATTCCGATACCCACTCCTGCGTCCGTCTTCGAACCATCAGTATAAATTGCAATGGATGCACTAGGGAGGGATATGCTATTATCACACGCTTCCCTTGACGGGATCAGGCTACAATGGTTTCTTCCAAATAGGTATTTGGGAACAGTGTAGTCAGTTGCTGGGGGCAGGTTGAAGTTGCGAAGAATCGTTGAGTGCCCATAGTCCAGCGCTCGCCACAGGTCAGTTTCACGAAGACGCAACGCCGTGCATGCCGCCATCCGTTGACCGAAGACGTCCAGTGGCAGCAGTCCCAGGAGCCAGGACTATCTCTAGTCCCAATGAAGGTGTTGTATGAAAAGCTCCAGTTATGAGAAGAGAAGCCAGCCTTTGAACTTTGACGAGCAAGTTATAATAGGTGGCGGTACTTAGTGCTGTCCACCACACGCTAACTCCATAAAGTAGAATAGGCCGCACAATAGCTGTGTACAACCAATACACAACTTTTGGTTGCAGGCCCCACGTTTCCCGATTGCTTTCTTGCGTGAGTAAAGTGCCACAGTAGCTTTGTTCACCCTTTCTTCAATGTTGGGTTTCCATTTTAATTTTTTGTCTAAAATCAGACCAAGAAATTTGGCCGTGTCGGACAACTCTAGTTGTGTGCCCCCTAGTCTAGGCAAGGTAATAGTAGGAATCGTGCGCCTCCTAGTAAAGAGGACTAAGTTCGTTTTTGCTGGGTTAATTCCCACGCCACTGAGGTTAGCCCAGTCCGTTAAGATAGTCAGGGCGTTCTCTAATAACCCGCTAAGAGTGTCAGGAAACTTGCCACTAACAGCTATAGCAACGTCATCAGCATAAGCTGTGACTTTGCGTCCGATACTTTCCAGGTTAAGAAGCAATTGGTTAATCGCTATATTCCAGAGTAAAGGAGATAGGATGCCTCCTTGTGGAGTGCCCCTACAAACATATCTGCAGACAGAGGAGGCACCCAGACTACTCTGAATGCGTCTCGTGGTAAGTAGCATATTCACGAGGGTACATATAGAATCGTCAACATGTAGATTCCGAAGAGCATCCGCAATCGCCGTGGGCTTGATATTGTCAAAAGCACCCTCAATATCCAAGAAGACCACCATCGTGTATTCTTTGTGATGAATAGATGTTTCTATAAAACTGACTAACGAATGTAGAGCTGTATCGACAGATCTCCCTTTACAATATGCATGTTGTGACATGGATAATAGGTTTTGTGGGATCGTCGCTCTAACATGAATGTCGATTAGCCGTTCTAGTGATTTCAACATGGTGGATGAAAGGCTAATAGGCCGGAGATCCTTTGGCCTTGCATGCGAACTTCTACCCGTTTTGGGAATAAAGGTGACTTTCACTTTTCTCCACAAGCGAGGTATGTATACTAAGTTCAGGCATGCAGTAAATATGCGTACTATCCAAGGGTACGTGATGTCTATACACTTTTGCAAATCAGCAGGGATAATACCATCAGGCCCGGCTGATTTAAAGGGATCAAAGCTTGTGATCGCCCAAATTATCTTCTCACGGTTGAGAATAGAAGCCGTATCGCAAGACCCTCTATGAGTTAAGGGAAGATCAGGAAGAGAACCTGAGCCTCTCCAAGCGCTACGCTTAGCGCTTCTTAGTTCTTTTTTTTTTGAAAGAATTTAGATGTTTCTTGTATGAATGCCAGTCTGACTCGAGTTTAGAGGCCTTAGCCTTATTGAAGCTTCTCCTACTCGTAACTCTTAATTCAGAAATCGTAGAATTCCACCAAGTAGGTTTTTTCTTTCCGACCCGTAAACTGACAGGGCAGGATGCTGCAGTCGCAGTCTTCATCGCTTCGGTGAAGACGTTTACCATATCATCCAATTCTCGCTCAGTGCTTGAAATATTAGGAATCAACGGAAGCTCCTCTAAAAGGGACTCTCGATATCTAGTCCAGTTTGTCTTCCACAGTGCGTTGAGCCACTTCAGAATGCGCAGCAAGACTAAATTGTAGATACCTGTGATCAGAGAAGGAGTGCTCTGCCGACACTCTCCAGCCTGTTATTAAATGCAAGATTTCCTCCGATGCCAGAGTAATGTCCAGTACCTTTTGCCTGTTTTTGGTAACGAAAGTAGGCTCGGAACCCACATTGCAAATAAGGAGATTTGTTCCTAGGATATATTCCAGAAGCAGTTCACCTCGTTCGTTCGTGTCCGTGCTACCCCAGAAAACATGATGTGCATTTGAGTCGCACCCGAGGATTATACTAGTGCCTGAAGACGTTGCTACTGCAACGGCTTCTCTCAACTTAGGAGAAGGTAGGAGGTCGTCATACGGCGTATGACGAAGCAACCCACAAAACCTTACCCTGTAGCTCACTGCAGACCAAGACAAAGTCCTTATCACTGAAATTGGGCACAAGAAAAGCCTTAAAGGTTTTTCTGACTAGAATACAGGACCGCGGGATACCCTGTCCAGTAACATAAAACGTATCAAAATCAGAGCACTTCAGGCCCCTGACAATCATCCACAACCCAAGGTTCTTGAATTAACACGATATCGTCTACACCCTGCGATAGACGACAAGTGATAGCAGCCGTAGCTGCCTTTGCATGGTGAAGGTTAATTTGCAAGAACTTCACCATTAGACCATGGGATAACTAAGCGGAGTTGTAACAACCAAGAATAATGGCATTTATATTTACAACTGTTTGGGCTCAGGATTGGGGTAATTGGGAGACGATTTTTGCGTCTCGACATTGTTCTTATGAACTCGGGGTGCTGGCAACAACACCTTTAGGAAGGGAAACGCGGGGTCCATTATTGACCTCAGTTTCACTTGTAGGTCCTTGTGAAATTCCTCTGTAAGAAGGAAGCCAGGCGTTAGTCAGCAAACCGCGGAGATGGCTAATTACACACAGCCGTCCTTGCGAAGTAATACCGAAAGGTGATTCCGCAGGGACCCACAGCATGGAAGTGGTGTTTTAGGGTTAGTCAGTTAGAATCTGACATAACTCTGCGCCCACTACAGGTGTAGAGTATCTATGCAAGATTCCCCTGTTGATTGTTATGAATTTGATCTGGAAGACAGAATAATATGAATTACATACAAGCATACCCAAAAGCACAATATCGAGCTTGTTCTTTTTTAAAGGTCTTGAAATTTCCCCCCACAACGATATAGAGAGAACAATTTGTGATGCCTTTACGGATAAAACTGCGGTTTTCAACTGTTCGAGTGGTTTTAATGGCATCTGGCTTTTGGAACATGTTGATTTTATAAGGCAATCGAATACTAAAACTATAGGATGGTCTCCATCAAATTACAGAACACTCAACAATATTACACTAATGAAGCTAATTTACTGTTTAGTAGTAGGTCAATATTCCGCAAATGTTATCATTGATCATTTACCTGATTTCGCTGCTAGACGTCTGGAATTTTAATTCCTTTCATCTTTATTTAAGTCCGAAGATTTTTGACTTACCTGTAAAGAAGAAGAAAGAAAGCGAATTAAACGGATGAATAGAATTGGATATATAACTTTAAAATATAATACCGTGAGTGTCATTTAAAACCACGAGTATTTCCGAAATATGTAAAAGCACTAACATCTGGAATCCTTTAAGGTTTTATAAAGTGGCCTGTAGTCTCATTTAAGACACTCTCAAATCAGGAAGAGTTATCGTAGTTTACTTTATGATTCTGCTTATATATACTACTCACAACAAAATAAGGGCCACGGCATCTAACCAGGACCACTTTCTGCCCGTTATCGCACAGGCCACGAGCTTATTATGGTTACTATTAGACTTACCAGAGTGTCGTTAATGATAATTGTGAAAAATAATGCGGGTCTGGTCTTTAAGCAGTGGGTAGTCTTAAAGAATAAAAAGGTAAGTGGCCCTTATTTTGATGTCTGTCAAGTTAGCACTACCACTTTTAAATATCGATGAACGCTATAGTGCATTAAACGTCGCGAATTTGCCGTGATTCAATGGCAAAATCAAAAAATTTGCCGCGCCCCTCCTTCCCCTTAAAACAACCCCTAAATGTTTTTCAAGCCCCATAGAGCGTAGGAAGCCTTAAAACGCAAGTTTAAGGCATCGCAATATAACAGATTGTACGCACAAGCACGCTCAAGAGCTTGCTTATAATATCTGCACTCATACAAAGTTTTCCGCAACCCTCTACACGTTCAAAAACTACCCCTAAGTCAGGTTTAGCCCCATACAAAGTTTATGGCGTAAAAACTCAAGTTATACGTATAGTCATAAAACAAAATTTATTCAGTCAAATGCTATACAGGCTAATGATGATATCTGCACCCTTAAAAAATTTGCCGCGCCCCTCCTTCCCCTTAAAACAACCCCTGTCAAGTTAGCACTACCACCCTTGTAACGCCGAAACTGTGAAAAGACATAAAACCAAAAGTGTCCCTGAATTTGCCGCAGGGGTCACTTATAACACCTGAACTTTAAAAAAATTTGCCGCGCCACTCTACACCCCTAAAAACTACCCCTAATTGCTTTTAAGTTTATAGCGCAAAAACTCAAGTTTTAAACATCGTCATCAAACAAACTGTAATTAGTTGGATACTTTAGGTGTAACTGAAGATATCTACCGCTTCAAAAAATTTGCCGCGCCCCTCCTTCCCCTTAAAACAACCCCTGTCAAGTTAGCACTACCACCCTTGTAACGCCGAAACTAAGAATTTACATAAAACCAAAAGTGTCCCTGAATTTGCCGCAGGGGTCACTTATAACACCTGAACTTTAAAAAAATTTGCCGCGCCCCTCTACACCCCTAAAAACTACCCCTAAATGCTTTTATCGTTATAGCGCAAAAACTCAAGTTTTAAGCATCGTCATCAAACAAACTGTAATTAGTTGGATCCTTTAGGATCCGCGGAGATGGCTAATTACACACAGCCGTCCTTGCGAAGTAATACCGAAAGGTGATTCCGCAGGGACCCACAGCATGGAAGTGGTGTTTTAGGGTTAGTCAGTTAGAATCTGACATAACTCTGCGCCCACTACAGGTGTAGAGTATCTATGCAAGATTCCCCTGTTGATTGTTATGAATTTGATCTGGAAGACAGAATAATATGAATTACATACAAGCATACCCAAAAGCACAATATCGAGCTTGTTCTTTTTTAAAGGTCTTGAAATTTCCCCCCACAACGATATAGAGAGAACAATTTGTGATGCCTTTACGGATAAAACTGCGGTTTTCAACTGTTCGAGTGGTTTTAATGGCATCTGGCTTTTGGAACATGTTGATTTTATAAGGCAATCGAATACTAAAACTATAGGATGGTCTCCATCAAATTACAGAACACTCAACAATATTACACTAATGAAGCTAATTTACTGTTTAGTAGTAGGTCAATATTCCGCAAATGTTATCATTGATCATTTACCTGATTTCGCTGCTAGACGTCTGGAATTTTAATTCCTTTCATCTTTATTTAAGTCCGAAGATTTTTGACTTACCTGTAAAGAAGAAGAAAGAAAGCGAATTAAACGGATGAATAGAATTGGATATATAACTTTAAAATATAATACCGTGAGTGTCATTTAAAACCACGAGTATTTCCGAAATATGTAAAAGCACTAACATCTGGAATCCTTTAAGGTTTTATAAAGTGGCCTGTAGTCTCATTTAAGACACTCTCAAATCAGGAAGAGTTATCGTAGTTTACTTTATGATTCTGCTTATATATACTACTCACAACAAAATAAGGGCCACGGCATCTAACCAGGACCACTTTCTGCCCGTTATCGCACAGGCCACGAGCTTATTATGGTTACTATTAGACTTACCAGAGTGTCGTTAATGATAATTGTGAAAAATAATGCGGGTCTGGTCTTTAAGCAGTGGGTAGTCTTAAAGAATAAAAAGGTAAGTGGCCCTTATTTTGATGTCTGTCAAGTTAGCACTACCACTTTTAAATATCGATGAACGCTATAGTGCATTAAACGTCGCGAATTTGCCGTGATTCAATGGCAAAATCAAAAAATTTGCCGCGCCCCTCCTTCCCCTTAAAACAACCCCTAAATGTTTTTCAAGCCCCATAGAGCGTAGGAAGCCTTAAAACGCAAGTTTAAGGCATCGCAATATAACAGATTGTACGCACAAGCACGCTCAAGAGCTTGCTTATAATATCTGCACTCATACAAAGTTTTCCGCAACCCTCTACACGTTCAAAAACTACCCCTAAGTCAGGTTTAGCCCCATACAAAGTTTATGGCGTAAAAACTCAAGTTATACGTATAGTCATAAAACAAAATTTATTCAGTCAAATGCTATACAGGCTAATGATGATATCTGCACCCTTAAAAAATTTGCCGCGCCCCTCCTTCCCCTTAAAACAACCCCTGTCAAGTTAGCACTACCACCCTTGTAACGCCGAAACTGTGAAAAGACATAAAACCAAAAGTGTCCCTGAATTTGCCGCAGGGGTCACTTATAACACCTGAACTTTAAAAAAATTTGCCGCGCCACTCTACACCCCTAAAAACTACCCCTAATTGCTTTTAAGTTTATAGCGCAAAAACTCAAGTTTTAAACATCGTCATCAAACAAACTGTAATTAGTTGGATACTTTAGGTGTAACTGAAGATATCTACCGCTTCAAAAAATTTGCCGCGCCCCTCCTTCCCCTTAAAACAACCCCTGTCAAGTTAGCACTACCACCCTTGTAACGCCGAAACTAAGAATTTACATAAAACCAAAAGTGTCCCTGAATTTGCCGCAGGGGTCACTTATAACACCTGAACTTTAAAAAAATTTGCCGCGCCCCTCTACACCCCTAAAAACTACCCCTAAATGCTTTTATCGTTATAGCGCAAAAACTCAAGTTTTAAGCATCGTCATCAAACAAACTGTAATTAGTTGGATCCTTTAGGTGCAACTTAACGTACTCACCCCTTCAACAAATTTGCCGCGCCCCTCTACACCCCTAAAAACTACCCCTAAATACTTTTATCGTTATAGCGCAAAAATTCAAGTTTTAAGCATCGTCATCAAACAAACTGTAATTAGTTGGATCCTTTAGGTGTAACTGAAGATATCTACCCCTTCAAAAAATTTGCCGCGCCCCTCCTTCCCCTTAAAACAACCCCTGTCAAGTTAGCACTACCACCCTTGTAACGCCGAAACTAAGAATTTACATAAAACCAAAAGTGTCCCTGAATTTGCCGCAGGGGTCACTTATAACACCTGAACTTTAAAAAAATTTGCCGCGCCCCTCTACACCCCTAAAAACTACCCCTAAATGCTTTTTATCGTTATAGCGCAAAAACTCAAGTTTTAAGCATCGTCATCAAACAAACTGTAATTAGTTGGATCCTTTAGGTGCAACTTAACGTACTCACCCCTTCAAAAAATTTGCGCGCCTCTCTACACCCCTAAAAACTACC